>OY757015.1:136416503-137133180 GCA_963580285.1 Lucinisca nassula
TGCAAACAGTGTAGGCCCTGATCAGACGCCGCGTGATCTGGGCCTCCACTGTTTGCCAATTACGCGTTTTGGGGCTTCCGGTACAAAATGGGTTAAGAGGTTAACACATTTTGTACCAGAAACCCTAATATGGGCTACTTGCAAACCCAGAAAAGAGTGGAATCTGATCACAGCCTACTCTGTTTTCAAAAAAAAAAATCATTTTCAAATACATTTTAAAGATTATAACACAACCTGTCTCCGCATAATTTTGAAATGGATCCTGCTATAATTTTATCTACCCTATAAGGAGGAATATTCCATTTGGTTTTCCTATATTTTAGAATATTACTTAATTTTTGGCAAGATCTCAAAATGTTGTTAGGTAATCAATGTTCACTTTTTCCTAAGGTTTATGGCTTTTTTTTTTTTCGGTCAAACTGTTTGACGTGTATGACCCACAAGGAAGGCTGACACGTCATTAAACATGAAATCATTATCATCATCGGTCAAATCTCTTTATAATACGACTTGTTATAGCACAGTTTTAATATATCATGTATTCATTTTATAATATGAGCCAGGCCACAGCATTTCCTATAACCTTTTTTTTTTTTTTTTGGTTTTGGTTTTATGGCCCTTTCAAGAGTATTTCACTCATATCGAGCCGATCGTTAATCAGAGGTGGGCGAAAACTGGAGTACCTGGGGAAAAACCACCTGACCTTCCGTTGCAGAACTTGGCGTCTCACATGTGACCCGAGCGAGGCTTGATTCCCACAGCAGTGAGAGACCTAATGATTAAAAGTCGGCGCTCTTAACCACTAGGCCACGGAGGCCCGTATTTCCTACAACTTTCATGTATGCTCAGCGAAGAATCAGATCAGCCTGGAGCTTGAAAATTATTTACTTCAAAAGCTGAGAAGATGAAACCGCTAGGGTTTAATCGCATCAGTTTTCCTAGGTGGACTTGGAGCTAAAAGGTTTACCAGTAATCAAGTTTGGTCAGTTTCATGTCTGTGCTTCTGGGAAGCACCCGATAATGCAGCCCAATCGATTTCTCCAAACCCTGATGAGCAGAAATAGGCGTGGCTAAATTAATTTATTCAGCAGAATAAGGGTCTAGCTATCAATATTTCTTTATGAAACAAAGGGATGACTCCAGTTTATATCAATAATATGTTTTTGAAAAGGTCTCTTTTGAATAACATTGGCAACTAGAGAAAGCGACCTGTCGGTCACGTATACCCCCGGCCAGTGCCACCCTCTGATATATCTTTAGCGCTTGTACGTAACATGAATAAAGAAGTCAAGAAGCTAGAAGAATCTTTAATGTGCTTATAAAATCTAAACCAATCATAATCTTTCTAAATGGACCAAGGGAGTGAGAGCATCAAAGTTACTAGAGCAGTGGGGGCATCAATGTTACTGAAGCAGCAGGGTGGGGTATGCATCAATGAAATCTTTGAACTGGTATGCAACATTGATGCAAGTATCAATTGAATTTGTCTTAGAGTTTAGAACATACAGGTCTCTATAAACTTTGTCATAAAACTTTAACCAAACATAAAATTTCTAGGTCTGTGACCTTGACCTCAAGGTCATTGTGGGGGGTGGGACATGCATCAATGAAATCTTTAGACCAGTATGTAACTTCAGTGTAAGTATCAACTAAATCTACCAAAGGGTTTAGAAAATACAACCTCTTAGAAACTTTAACGCAAAACTTTAACCAAGATGTAAAATCTCTAAGTCTGTGACCTTGACCTCAAGGTCAAAGTGGGGGGTGGGACATGCATCAATGAAATCTTAAGACCAGTATGTAACTTCAGTGTAAGTATCAACTAAATCTATGAAAGGGTTCAGAAGATAAAACCTCTTAGAAACTTTAACGCAAAACTTTAACCAAAATGTTAACGGACGGACGGACGGACAGACGGAAGGACGGAAACACGGACGGACGGACGAACGGCAGGACGAAAACTATATACCCCCATAGCATACTTCGTATGCCGGGGGTATAATGAAAGTTATAGTCTACGATCCATAGCAGTTGAAAATTTTCTCCTACCAAAACCTAACTTAGAATTATACAGAAGTTTGGCATTTTCAGGGCCTATTATATGGAATTGTCTATCAAGTGATGTAAAAAGTGCACCTTCTACTGAATCATTTCATAACAGGTGTATAAAATGGATGAAAAACGGATGAAAAATGGTGTCAGCTAAAGTTACAGCTTTGTATGGGTATTAACTGCTGACAAAATTTTGCTTCAGGGAGTGTGTGATTGTAAATTTGTAAATTCTATTTTCATTCATTCATACATTGCTGATTCATCTAGAACTGCTGTTTGTATATAATGCATATTTCATTCATTCATTCATTCATTCAGTCATTCATTCCATGTACAACATCTCTGGTCAGTGTGTGATTGTGTGGTGTGTCACTGTATATAACTTGTAATTATTGAGGGCCGCAAGGGAGATTAGTTCTAAACTAATTGTGTTACCCTCTTGAAATAAAGTCTTTATTATTATTATTATTATTATTATTAAGAACACAAGAATTTATATGAAAATGTTTGAGTTTCTGCTAGAAACTATTAGATGGGCCCCGTCAAGCGATTTTGGTACTTATCGCCTATGTGTGCAGTCTCGCCAGAACCTTCGCTGCTCGCTCATACAAGCAGTGAATCAAGAGGAACCTTCAGACAGAAACCCATATCCCTGGCCCCTCTGAATGGCTGGGCATGCGCAGTCAAAATTTGTCATGACGAAATGCTCGAAGACACAAATTTGCTTGGGGGAGCTCAGATTATGGGTGATTGTTGGAATCACCTCAATGAGGCAGTTCTTATGAGTCTCTGGTGTTTTTGGGCAAAAATAAGGAAATAATGTATTCCCATGTAAATCCCACTTTCTACTATTTGAAGTGGTCTTTACCAAGGAGATCTTATCACATGCTCTTGTTAATGTGATGGTATTTAGGCCATTTTTTAGGGGGGGGGGGGGGGGGGGGGGAGGGAGGCAACATATACTCTTAAAGTGACAGATTTGGGGTGAGGAGGGGGGCAGGGAGGTTCCAACTTCTCAGCTAATGAAGCAAATAATTTTCATGCTTTCTGACTGGCTTCCCTTGGGCATGTTAGTCAATTATTGACATAAGTATTGTTCACATGAAATTTCAAACTTGATTTGCTCTGAAAAATAATGTAAAAACTAGAAACACTGTCTGCTCTAAAAATTTCATGGTGGTTTAAGGGTTAAATTCATTGTCTGATGTTCCGGATATTGTTTCAAATCAAAATATTTGTTGTGACTCATTGTGGTACATCACTTTTATGACCGAGACATCCACATTTTATTGTAACCGCAAACCTATATGTGTGACTTATGATCTAAATGAGTACTTTACACCACAAACCTGACTTTATATAGTATTCAAAATCGCTGTTTGCTAAACAATCATATGTACCCTACATACATGGTACACACAATTATGCAAAGAAAAATGGCTACCATATTTGCCATAATAATTGCAAACGCTCTGATAACTTTAATCCCGCTGTTCACATTTGTTTGATTTTAGTTTTAACGTCCCCGTCAACACTGTAAAGGTCATTTTGGAGATGTTGCTTCCAATTTTGTGGGACTTTTACCCAACTTTGAGATGAAATGACATCTCAAGCCCTGTCGCCCAATGAAACCAATAGGGTTTATTAGCATGGACGGTCTGCCTCGCACCGCGGTTCCTGGACAGGCTTAGATCCTCTAAGCGGTTTACCAGTACTAGTGTGCGGGCCTGATTCAGCTCTGCGTGGAAGCATCATGCAACCCATATATTTCTTCAAGCCCCTATGGGCGGGGTTGGCCTGCTGTTCACAACAACCCATCCCTGCAAACAGTGTAGATCCAGATCAGATGGCTTCTAAAGACATCTGATCAGGATCTACTCTGTTTGACATTCAGTTTAGGAAATTGTAGGAATAAATTACATCAAGTAATCTGATTGGTTCAAATTCAGAGATGGGTGTGGCTAAGATGAATATTCAGCAGGATAAGGGTTATGCACTACAAAACTTTCAAGTCAGTTCGGAACACAATTTACCATACAAAATCCCAATGGCCCCACCTATCTGTCCCTTTACATATAATCATTTATACAGTAAGTTAACTCATATATTAAGCTGAACGTAATTGTTAACCCTTGTCCTGCCGAGCCTGGATATGCCTTACCTTTCAAACAATGTAGATCAGGATCTACATTGTTTGTAATTCAGAATGTGAATTATTGCAATAATTTGCATCAGGTAATCTCAGTCCATTTCAGAATTTAGGGGTGTCGGGTTGTGGTTTCTTCAAAATTTGTTTAGCAAACAGTGTAGGCCCTGATCAGACACACATTCTGCGTTGTCTGATCTGCGTCTTTGGGGTTTCTGGTACTAAATGGGTTAATTTGAAGGCACCCTTTATGTTTTGAACTTATCCAACAATTACATAATGTGGCCCAACAAGTCAGACTGGGATGCAAGGTTATGCCGCACAGATCTGTAACTGAACAAACTTTTGGGTACTGGTAAACTGCTTAGAAGGTCAATACCTGCCCAGGAAGGTCCATCCCTTTGGGCGGTAGGGAGCTGAGATGTCATTTCATCTAAATGTTAGGTAAAAGATACAAAGAAAATGAGTATGTCTGATGATAAACACATCAGCATCCCAAAATATCCAGGTTTGCATGCTTCAAATGTCAGAATTTTCCAAAATGTCTTGCGGCTTAGTAGATCTTAGTGTACAGTTCTCTATTGTAATGTAATTCACACACAAATCTTTTGACTTGCAAAAGACTGGTTAGGTGCTCTTGCTCATCTGAGTCTTTGTTGGTCATTTTTGTGTACACGGTTAAATTTTTGGGGGGGTTTATGGCCCTGTCAAGATTTTTTTTTTTGTTTTGGTTTTACAGCCCTTTCAAGATTATTTCACTCATATAGTGCCGATCGTTCATCGGAGGTGGGTGAAAAACGGAGTACCCGGAGAAAAACCACCTGACCTTACGTTGTAGAACTTGTCAAGATTATTTCCCTCATTTCCTGCCAATCACTGATTACCCCTTTTTTGTACCAAATGGAACATTCCACCTTATAAATAGCAGGATTCCATTTCAAAATTTAGGGGTGTCAGGTGGTCTTTTCTTCAAAATCAATTTGGATAAGGCTGTACTTTTTGCAAACAGTGTAGGCCCTGATCAGAGGCCGGGTTCAGCAGCTTCTGATCTAGGCCTGCACTGTTTGCCACGGTACCCATTTTGGGGTTTGGAAAATGGCTGTATTTTTTGCAAACAGTGTAGGCCCTGATCAGAGGCTGGGTTTTGCGGCTTCTGATCTGGGCCTGCACTGTTTGCCAGGGTACCAGTTTTGGGGTTTCCAGTACAAAATGGGTTATACTAGCAACCCCTATCGCCACCAGGACCATACACACTGTAAACAAACATTTTGTAACTGGTTTTCATAAGCTTAACCCTTGACAGCCAATCACAACAACTGTCATCTGCTTTGTTGTAGGCTATTTACCTACCTGCAAACAGTGTGGACCCAGATCAGACTGCTCCTGAAGGAGCAGTCTGATCAGGGTCTACACTGTTTGCCTGTATGCAAAAACAAGTTAGAAAAGTTTCCAAGCAGATGCAGAATATGACATATACAGACATTTTCTTAGCATCTTAACGGAATTTAAATGATTTTTATTGATATTTAACATTAGGTACTTGTTTAAATAAAAACATCCATGGGCTGTTGTTTGTACGATTTTATAGAACAAATCTATTTGCCACCGGCAAATTCCACAAGTCAGGAGATGATTTTATGGCTCTCTTATATCTTTTGATAGATGACAAGACCTTGTATCAGGTAACAAAACCATGGGGACAATACTTCAACACTTACAGCACAGATCACAGTTAGCAGACAACATTTTCAAATTTTTGTTTTCTTTTTTTCTGGAGAAAATTAGGGAATCATCTGCCTGGCAGCACACGTGAGCAAGTCCGTGAAATGAACACCTCCCTAAACCCACATTATACATGTATAGAGAAAAAACTGGGGTTTACTGGGGGTATATATTATTTTGCTTATTTCTGCTCCAAGACATAGGTTGTGGGTCCTCGTTAGAACCGCCTCAATGAGGCGTTCTAACGAGCACCCACAAAGTATGTTTGCAGTCCAAACTAGAGCTGTCAGTGAAACTGACTAGGGCCCCGGCAGTGCTATCAGAAATTTGTGGACGGACAGACAGACAGACAGACGGATGGACAGAGTGATTACTATAGGGCACCCACACTTTCAGTGCGGGGCCCTAATAAGAAAAATATCACAGATTTTCATCAGAAAAGTAGCTCTTTTAGCAGCAGGGGTGGGGGGGCTGATTGGCTGAATGCGCCTTTCATGGCTGAAACAAAAAGTCCATTCGCCTCCCCCCTGCTGCTGTTTTTGAGATGTGAAAAAATACACTGTGTCCCATGGGTGTTTTTTTGTAATGAAAGAAAAGATTTCTGCTTGTCACCTGCAGGTGTTTCAAAGAATTTTAACGACCCCCTCACCAGATTGGATGGTTGCTGTTAACCTACACCTACATGCCCTCTGATTTGATGGTAACCTGTTGATTATTAAAATTAATTAAGTTCACACCTTACATGTCATAAAATGTACTTCCCTGTCCTTAAGGTAAACAACACCTTCATCATGAAGATTCAAGCAAGACTGTGAATATTATACGCACAGCAAAGAATATGGTCTTAACATCACCCCAACCCCCCAACCACCAGATCTTTCATTCATCTTATTTGCATTATCTGCTGGTTCCTAGTCTGAGGGTTATCAGTGCCGGAAAAACAGGTAACCAGACCCCCCTGACCTTTCAAGGTCAGGGGGGTCTGGTTACCTGTTTTTTTTTCCAATATTGACAATGTGCAAGCTGGGAGCCAGCAAATAATGCAAATATGGTGAATAAGTTCTATCAGGGAATGGCAGTATAAAATTCAGCTGTATTTACTCAAACTCAGGGGTATGATCACTGCTAGTAGCCCCCATTTTAACAGGGCTACCAAAATTTGTAATGCCACCATTTAGATGATTAACTCGAAATGCAACACAAGATTTATAGAGCAGTAGGCATTTTTTTCCCTTTGAATTAGTAATTTTTCAGAAAAAAATAAAACTTCACATTCCATAAGAACCAACTTGACTTGTCACATGAATCATCTGATTCACAAATTGCAGTGAATTAGCCTTATTTTCTCTTCTCTGAAAATAAGAAAAAAATATTTGCAAATGTTTAAATATTAAGTAAGTTTCTGTGAGCTTTTAGCTTAACTGACTATTTAGTAAAATAAAAATATTTTAACTTAAAACTTACTCAAATTTATTTGTTTCCAAAAGCACCTGCAAAATGTGTATGACATTGGACAAGCTGATCTCCATTTGTTCCATTGTATTACATGACAAATTCTTCATTGTATCTTACCATGTCAGGCAATCCTTAAGTCCAGCAAAATGTAATTACATGTGTATATAAACAAATTAATCAGGAGAGTCCTTAATACCAACACCAACCCCCAATGATAATTGAGTCACAACCATCTGCTAGTCATAACATTGTAAAAACTTGTCATTGTTTGTACATTCCATTGTCACTGTCCAGCTTAACCTCAGGTCATTTCACCTTTCATCAACATAATAATTAATATGTGCGTTTTTATTATTTATTTATTTATTTACAGCAAAGTTAAGCTATTAAGAGACCACTCTGCTTTAAACCCTGGATAGCTCAGTGGTTAGTGCACTTGCCTCTGATGCTAGAGGCCCTCTGTTTGATCCCTGGCAGTGGCGATAAAATTTTGGCGTCCTAACACATGCCATTAGCATTATTTGCAAGGATGAATGTCATTAAATTGCACCCTCCTTCCGATCAGATCGTTAACTGGAGGCCCCCTGTGTAGGGAGAGTCATCCCCTGTGCAGGTTAAAGACACCTCCGTTATCACATGATTTCTGTGTTTCATCCTGCAAACCTCAAGTGTATGTGCATCATCTGTGTCCCCTTATCACCTCTTATGGGGTTTAGGGGAAATGGAAGAAAGAAAGAATGCCTAAAGGGGCACCCTGGCAAACAGTGCAAGCCCAGATCAGATGCCGCTGAATGTGGCATCTGATATGGGCCTGCAATTATTGCTAACAGGATTTTCTGTCGAAAATAGAATACAGTATTCCTTCCATTTAGCACCCATTTAGCGCTTAAAAAATGAAAAAGAGGGGGCGCTTATTAGAGACAAAAATCTTACCAAAAAGGAGAGTTTAATATTTTAATTTTTTTAGCCAGGTCATATTGGGAAAAGACTTCCTATGATCACATGGTTTAATGATCTTAAATATTGGGACAGACAGGCCAGAGTAAACTGTGCAGACCCAGAGCAGACTGCTCCTGAAGGAGCAGTCTGATCTGGGTCTACACTGCTTACCATTCTGTCTGCTCATTTTTGACGCCTCGCTGGCCATGGATCATGAAACATATTTGTTAAAATTTTAACCCTTGTTCTGCTGAGCCCGGATATGCCTTTTCTTTGAAACAATGTAGATCCAGATCAGATGGCTTCTGACGAAGCCATCTGATCAGGATCTACATAGTTTGTCATTCAGATTGTGAATTTGTTGTAATAATTTGCTACAGGTAATCTGATTGGTTGATAATCGGTAGTAGGTGTGGCATATATGAATATTCAGCAGGACAAGGGTTAAGAGAATTACTGTCTGAATTTTTTGGATTTTTAAGTTAAGCTATGTATACCTGAGCCAGCAAAAGAGGGCCAGATGCTCAGCTTCTTGCATGAAGCTCTAACATGAGATATGTGTATGTCTGGGAGAAGCAAAGGCTCTGACAAGACCGTGCATATGCACAGGCTCGCCTACATATGGTAAATCCCATTTTTGGTCCCTTTGGCATATATGGTTAATTTTTTTTTTTTTTTTTTTGGTTTGGGTTTTACAGCCCTTTCAAGATTATTTCACTCATATCGAGCCGATCGTTAATCACAGGTGGGCGAAAACCGGAGTACCCGGAGAAAAACCACCTGACCTTCCGTTGCAGAACTTGGCTTCTCACACGTGACCCGAGCGAGGCTCGAACCCACGGCGGTGAGAGGCCTAATGGACTAAGAGTCAGCGCTCTTATCCATTAGGCCACGGAGGCCCGTATATGGTTAAGTATTTTTAACCAAGTACAGCATGACAAGATATTTATATATCTATAAATCACTTGAACATGATATATTTTATTCTGTAATGCTTCATAAAATAACTTATATGCAAGGTGATACCTTTTGTACAAGACATAAAAGTATGTCTGGGTGATGTTGTCATTGTGATTGACTCATAGATATTTAAAATGATATATGACCATAAAAATTTGAAGGATAAAATAGGAAAAAAAATCATTTGAGTTTCATTAAACTGTGTTCTCCTGATGCCTTTCTTGGAAAACACTTTGGCAGGGACACCCCTACTTAACCCTTGTCCTGCTGAGCCCGGATATGCCTTACCTTTCAAACAATGTAGCTCCAGATCAGATGGCTTCTGAAGAAGCCATCTGATCAGGATCTACATTGTTTGTCATTCAGTTTATGAATTTGTTGCCATTATTTGCATCAAGTAATCTGATTGGTTGATAATCTGTAGTGGGAGTGGCATAAATGAATATTCAGCAGAACAAGGGTTAAAATGATATGACCATAAAAATTTGGAGGGTAAAATTCGAAAAAAAAAAAATCATTTGAGTTTCATTCAACTGTGTTCTCCTGATGCCTTTCTTGGAAAACACTTTGGTCAGGACAGCCCTACGTAATGAAGCAGTGGAAAAATCTAAGTATTGTTCCATTATGGTGCTTTAGCACAGAGCTGAAACCGACGGTAAACAGCTTAGGTCTAAGCCTGCCTAGGAAAAGTGATGCGAGTCGGATCGCTCCTTAAACCCCAGCGGTTTCTATGGGCGGTAGGGCTTGAGATGTCAATTCATCTCAATGTTGAGTAAAAGGGCCACAAAATCAGAACCAACAACTCCAAAGTGTTGACGGGGACGTAAAACCTCAACCTAAACAAACTCATTCTGGGTCAAGTGTTTTGTCTAATGACTTAAAGTTTACAACAGTGACTGCTATTGCCCACAATTAATTATCACATAGGTTCTGTGAACTACTGCAAACAGTGTAGATCCAGATGAGATGTCTCATAATTAAAGATTTTGACTTTACTAGCAAAGATGGAAGAGTCCACTTCAGAAACTTAGGGGGTGAAAGCGCTAATAATACTGTCTTATCAAACATTTCCTATGATTTCCTATGAATTTTGTTTGTTTGATTTGAGGTTTAACGTCCCCGTCAACACTATAAAGGTCATTTTGGAGATGTTGCTTTCAATTTTGTGGGACTTTTACCCGACACTGAGATGAAGTGAAATCTCAAGCCCTGCAGCCCAATGAAACCAAAAGGGCTTATAAGCATGAACAGTTCGACTGGCACTGCTTTGCCTGGACAGGCTTAGATCCTCTAAGCAGTTTACCAGTACTCGTGTGCGGGTCAGTTTCAGCTAGGCGTGGAAGCATCATGCAGCCCACCTATTTCTTCAGGCCCCGATGGGCGGGGGCCGACATTTCCTATGAAAGTGTATCCATTCACCTCAATCCATAAATTTATTTACATTTTTTGCAAACAGTGCAGGCATTGATCAGATGCCACAATCTGGGCCACTGATCTTGCCAGTGTACCCATTTTGAAGTACAACAGTTACTGTTATGAAACTCACAAATTAAGGCATTTTCGGGATAACAAAAGCCTTTTTTTTTCAGTCAAAATCATAATATTTTACCTTTTGAAACAACTTCCAACTAATTACACTTCCTCAATCCAGGTTTAATCCTCTGTTTAAACTAAAACACAGGATGATGTAGTTGGAAGCTGAAAGGTTATTAATTACTTCCTGAAGGCCAATCAAAGTAAAATTTGTGTTTACCATCTCATTGCAAACAATGAAGACCCAGATGAGCTGCCACAGAGTTATATGTCAGTCTGTTCAAGAACATACACTGTTACTAAGGAATCCCTGTTGGTTTCATTGGGCGACAGGGCTTGAGATGTCATTTCATCTCAATGTCGGGTAAAAGTCCCACAAAATTGGAAGCAACGTCTCCAAAATGACCTTTACAGTGTTGACGGGGACGTTACAACTCAAATCAAACAAACAAAATCATAGGAAATCTAATAGCAGTAACTGTCTCCAAAATGACCTAAATAGTGTTGATGGGGATGTAAAACCTCAATTCGAACAAGGGTCAGCTGAAAAAAATAACTCACATGTTGTGAATGAAACAGTCTGAATGAAAAAGGAACATTTATGAGTCCAAGAGCAAGCAACTGAGTTCAGATAAATGATCCTTTTTAACCAAGAGCACATAGAGCTACTTGTTTTAAACCCATTAAGCACCAATCACAACAAGATGTGTTTGTGAAACACTGATGCCCCCGGAAAGCGCATGTTAAATATGAAAGCAGTATCACTAAGCAATCGAAAGGTATGGCCAATGTTCAAGTCTTAAAAAAGTAGGTCAAGGTCACAAGGTAAACAATTATGGGATTGTTGAAAAGGTCTTGTGATATAGTATGCACATGTGAAATACGAAAGCCCTATCACTTGAAAGTTATGGCCAATGTTAAAGTTTTTAAAAAATAGGTCAAACATCAAGGTCACGAGATCAAAATTATGGTACCACTAGAAAGGTTGTGTGACAAGGAGTGCACATGTGAAATATGAAAGGCCTACCACTTACCAATCGAAAGTTGTGGCCAATGTAAAAGTTTTTAAAAAATAGGTCAAACGTCAAGGTCAAGGTCATGAGGTCAAAAATTATGGTACCACTAGAAAGGTCTTGTGACAAGGAGTGCACATGTGAAATATGAAAGCCCTATCACTTACCAATCGAAAGTTATGGCCAATGTTGAAGTTTTTAAAAAGTAGGTCAAACATCAAGGTCAAGGTCACAAGGTCAAAAATTATGGTACCACTAGAAAGGTCTTGTGACAAGGAATGCACATGTGAAATATGAAAGCCCTATCTCTTACCAATAGAAAGTTTTGGCCAATGTTAATGTTTTTAAAAAATTTTGAAAAAAGTAGGTCAAAGGTCAAGTTCAAGGTCATGAGATCAAAAATTAAGGTACCCATGGAAAGAACTTGTGATAAGGTATACACATGTGAAATATGAAAGCTCTACCTATTACCATTCAAAAGTTATGCCCAATGTTAAGGTTTTTGTAGACGGACAAACGGACAGACAAACAGACAGACCAAAAACTATATGCCCCCCGAATCTAGATTCCGGGGGCATAAAAATAAGGTTTGGTTGCTCAATTGTGAACCTTTTTATACATTAAAATTGGGATTCTACAGGGGTTTACATTATTGTTCATATTTAAGCTCAAAAACATAGATTGTAGCTAACGAGTAGCCACAATCTATGTTTTGTGCAGTATTATAAAAAAAAAAATCAGAATTTTTTATCTGAAAATTTTCATTTTTTGGTTGTAAAATATTCAATGATATTGCAATAGGCCTGCTAATTATCAAACCTAATTTCCTATGGAAAAAAAAAATATATATCTCATCGGCCCCTGTTGTGTTCAGAACACAGCACCTACTCGTAGATGTCATTTTCAAATATTTTTTCTTATTTTTCAGCCAAATTAGGCTTGACACTGCTTGTGAATTGCTGATAATTCGTCTGTGATGTCAAGCCTTAATTTCACAGAAAAATAAAATAAAATTGCCATCTGCTCTTAAAATTTACATGGTGCTTTAACCCATTTTGTACCAAACAGAATCTTTCACATTATACAGAGCACAAGTCCTTTTCAAAATTTAGGGTGTCTGGTTGTGTTTTCTTCAAATTTTATTTGGAAAATGGCTGAACGTTTTGCAAACAGTTTAGGTCCTGATCAGATGCCGCATTCTGCGGCATCTGATCTGGACCTGCACTGTTTGCCATGGTACCCGTTTTGGGGTTTCTGGTATAAAATGGGTTAAGGGGTCATGGGTAATATAGAGCAGCATTTTCAGCACAATTACTGTTGTTAATGACTCAGAAGCACAGACAAATAAAACTGATGACATGCAACAGCTGCTGCTCTGCCATGCATTATATTAACCCTTTTTGTACCAAGTGGAATCTTTCAAAATTTAGGGGTGTCAGGTTGTGTTTTCATCAAAATTTATTTGAAAAATGACTGAACTTTTAGCAAACAGTGGATGCCCTGATCAGATGCCGCATTCTGCGGCGTCTGATCTGGGCCTTCACTGTTTGCCAAGGTACCCCTTTAGAGGTTTCCGGTACTGAATGGGTTAATAACTTTAAAACATTTAGGCCGGACCAAAATAATCATAAGATTGTATCAATCAACCCCACATTGGTCTATTCTCCCCTAACTCTTCCACTCTCCTGCTCCCAGATCCACCCCACCTCACCTCACCCCACCCCACCCCAGCCTAGCCTATTCCAGATACATATGTAGAATCATATATTGCAGTACTGTTTCAAAATTTATGGATTATTTTCTCATAAAATATGCCATTGTTTTATAATGCAAGTAATTGTAAATCGGCCTTAGAAGCAGAAAGCATTACGTTTTTCTTTTTGTAACTCAGTTTTGAGGCCCTTAATTCAAGAATATTCCATGTATAGTGGGCAAATCTTTTATTAGAAGTGGCCAAAAACCTTTCTAGCCTTCCATTGTAGCCAAATTACCTGAGAAAGGCCTGAAACCTCGGCAGTTGAGAGTTTTTGTTTGAATAGAGGTTTAACGTCCCCGTAAACACAATTTAGGTCATTAAACATCCCTGTCAACACTATTTAGGTAATTTTGGAGACATTGCTTACAATTTTATGGGACTTTTACTCAACATTGAGATGAAATGACATCCTAATGCCCAATGAAACCATATATAGGCTTTATATGCATAGATATTCTGACAACACCACTTTGCCCGGGCAGGCTTAGATCTTCTAAGCGGTTTACTAATTACTCAAGCATGATTGGTCTCAGCTCTGTGTGGAAGCACCATGCAGCCCAATCTATTTCTCCAAGCCATCAGGGCTTGGAGAAAAAGGTTGGGCTGCATGGTGCTTCCATGCTGGGGAATCCACCAGAGTTTTTGAGTACTGGTAAACTGCTTAGAAGGTCTAAGCCTGCGCAGGAAAAATAACGCGATTCATAACAGTTACTTTTGGCAGTATCATTTCATCTCAATGTCGGGTAAAAGTTCTACAAAATCGGAACTAACGTCTCCAAAATGATCTAAATTGTGATGACGGGGATGTAACACCTCGACATAAACAAATATTAAAGCTTGGCCTAAACTGCAAGCTCTACCTGAAGGGTATATTGGAGGCTGAATCGATTTTTTGACATACCAAACATTCTTCCTTCATTGATTGATGTAACACAGAACAGATCACTACAACAGGTACACCATAGATAGAGAGTTCCAAAAAACACCTTAACTTTTTATTTTGTTTCCCTCAATATCAAATATGCATCTAACAGTAATGAGTTCTCATTAGAAATGCCTTTTTCATGCAGATCTAATGAGTTATCAATGAGTTATCAATGACAACACGGGTGGGAGGTTACATCCCTGTACCCTTTCTTCCTTACACCTGGGGGTGCAGTTCTGACCACAGGGGTGGGAGTTTACATTCCTGTATAATACAACTGAGCTTCATAAAACTAAAAGATCCTGGAGATGATTAGTATAAGCGTTTCGCTTGTTTTCAAATCCTGTCATTGTAAATCGTACATGTACTTGTCGAAATGAAATGAATAAATATTGTTTAAACCAAAAGATCCTGGTATCTGACTCCATGAACCAAAGTTTTCAAATTCTTGAATGACAATATTATCTGTCAAATAAAATCAACACAGGGAGGGGGTATATGCCTATCTCCATACTATAAGCACTGAATACTATCAAAAGCAATAAAATCTCTTTCTACTTCTATACATTAAAGAGTTTCTGTCAAACACTACGATTACCTTTTGACCAGTTTTGGCGATACACCGAGTGTGAATCGATGAAACGCTTATAAAATTTAAATCAGAAACTCACACACTTGAAATGCTATCAGTACTCAAGATTTCAACAATTTTAATTGAAGTGCATCAGATTGATATGGTATGAATTGGGGGTATTACAGCGCTTAACATTTTGAAAATACGCTTCACCTAAAATGACCTAAATACATACATGTACTTCAATGGCTCAAACATCTTTCTGACCATGAAAATTTGGTAAAATGATAGGCCTGAGCAAACAGTGCAGACCCAGATCAGACTGCTCCTGACGGAGCAGTCTGATCAGGGTCTTCACTGTTTGCCATTCCATCTGCACTTTCTGGTCTCCTTGCTGGCTCATGAAACAAATTTGTCAAAACTTTAGAAGAATTACAGCAAGTGCTCACCACGTTCGATTTTTTTAGGATTTTTATGGTACTTTGAGCCACTGAGGGTAAATCATAGTGCATGGACAAGATGCACGGTGGGGATAATCATATAGCCCCATATATGAGGGGGGTAGCCAAATATTATTTTTCTTATTTCTGCACGAAAACGTATGTTGTGGGTACTCATTAGAAGCGCCTCACCAAGGCGCTACTAATGAATACCAAGAACACATGTTTTTGTGCAGAAATAAGAAACGGTGAGGCGCTTCTAATGAATACCCAGAACATATGTTTTTGTGCAGAAATAAGAAACGGTGCGGCGCTTCTAATGAATACCAAGAACATATGTTTTTGTGCAGAAATAAGAAACGGTGAGGCGCTTCTAATGAATACCCAGAACATATGTTTTTGTGCAGAAATAAGAAAAATATCCTTACTTTTGGGATTAAAAAAGCGCCTTATAAGTTGATCGTCTAAAAAATAAGCAAGGTGATTCTAACGAGTGGTCACGGCATGGACATGGATGTAGGTGTGAATGGAGATACTGACAGAGACGTACTAGACGGACAGGGGGTAATACTGTATGCCCTTTCCATCAGTCTTCAAATGGCAGTTGCACAAAAACTAGTTATGCACCAGCGTACTTCTTGACATTTCTGTAATGAACATTAGAGATTTGTTAAAGAGCAACCTTTTGACCAAAAACTAAAGTTGAGGGCAATGACAAAACACAGTTCCACCATACATCACACCAATGACCACAAAACAAACTCCTAAACTAAACAACTGTCTGCGTTAGCCATAATTTCAATATATCGTCACAAAAACCTTGAAACCTGATCAGCAGTTTAAAGTTCTATTCACACGATTTAGATAATGACAGACCTGAAAACATTCCACATTCTTTCGCTATTCATAACCTCTCTTTTCAAACTTTAGTATGAAATTTCACTTACATAAGTCATTTAAACTAACATATAATTTATAAAGTACTGACCCTTTTAGTAAGCTATAATGTCTTTAACATAATGTTTAGAATTGAGCCAGGATACATGGAAAGGGACCTTACAGAGTATGCAAACAATGAAGACTTAGGCGACAAACACAAACAATGAAAGTGAGACTGTGCTAACCTCATAAAGTCTCCCATTGCAGATTTCATTTCAAAGCATGGTCATTCTGAGGAAAAGTTAGAACAAGACAGTCCATGTGGTATAATGTGTTTTTCATGGCCGTAAAAAACAATTATGATAAAAAATTGTGTAATTTTTCTTTTTGCTGCTCTATTGGCTTAACAAGGGCATGACAAACCAAAGTTTCAACCATTTGCACGGCAGTCATCAGCATCTTGAAAATGGCTCAGAATTACAATATTCCCTACTATACATTTTCTGGGCAAGTGAAATAAAAAAAAACTTGTCCCGGGCAGCTGAGCAATGGATTTGTCAGGCCCTGCTTAACACAAGACCTACCTTTGCCAACAATGTACATCCAGACTAGACGGCTTCTGAAAAAGCCATCTGATCTGGATCTAAAGTTTGTTCTTCAGCTTGCAAATTATGAACTTATCTGATTGTTTTCTCCAACAAATAGTCTTCAAGATGTAAGATTAAATCACTGGCCGTCCATGACCTTCACTTTTTAGCTGGCTAATGTACATGTAACCAATTGTGTCTGTACCTTATTAGCATAATGGAAATACATGTAACATATTACAAATGTGTCCTAGATTTTGACCCCTAGCCCCACCCCAGCATGAACCCAGGGGTGTGTTGAAGACACACCCAGGTACCTATTAGTTCTAAATATGAATGCTCTGTGATGAGTGTCAAGATATAATAAGCATTGCAGTATTACAAATATGTCCAAAGTTCTGACCCCTATCCCCATTTCCTGGGCATGAACCCAGGGATATAATGTTCTCTTGGAATCTCAGAAGACCCTCCCAGGTACCCAAGTTCCAAATATGAATGCTCTGTGATGAGTGACTATCAAGATAAAAGCATCTAAAAAACTTAAAAACGCAGTGTGACTGGAACGGGAATGCAAACACAGACTAACAAGGGGACTACAGGCAAGCTGAAAACCATCTGACTATCCGTTGCAGAACTTGGTGTCACACTATCATGATCCAAGCAGGATGGACAAAAATTTGAAACGAGTGTGAAAATGATGTACAGCAAAACCTCTTTTTTAGCACTTAATTATTAACGGGGTCCAAAGCAGAAACTGTGCAAGTTATATCCAAACAAAAATGTACAGATTATATAAAACAAGAATTCCGCCGAAGGCTATGTCGCACCTGTGAGGGTGCAAAGTCACCCAACCATGATATGTTGGAAGTCAAGGTCAAACATAGATGCTTGCATAAAAGTTTCCATTCTTAAATGCAAGTTTGTACCAAGTATCATTAATGAAGCTCTAATAATTCTTGAGAAATGAATTTAACCAATAGGGTGAATGCTAGGGTGGTCGCAACATTTTACAAAGTCAGTGAACCATGAAATTCCGGTCAAGATCAACTATGGATGCTTGCATTTAAGTTGCCATCAACAGATTCAAGTTTGTACCAAATATCATTAATGAAGCTCTTATAGTTCTTGAGAAATAAACTTGACCATTAGGGTGAACGCTAGGGTGGTCGCAATATATTACAAAGTCAGTGAACCATGAAATGTAGGTCAAGGTCAAATATGGATGCTTGCATGTAAGTTGTCATCCCCAGACACAAGTTTGTACCAAGTATCATCAATGAAGCTCTTATAGTTCTTGAGAAATTAACTCGACCATTAGGGTGAACGCTAGGGTGGTCACAATATTTTACAAAGTCAGTGAACCATGAAATGTAGGTCAAGGTCAAATATGGATGCTTGCATGTAAGTTGTCATCCCCAGACCACTATCATGATCCAAGCAGGATGGACAAAAATTTGAAACGAGTGTGAAAATGATGTACAACAAAACCTCTTTTTTAGCACTTAATTATTAACGGGGTCCAAAGCAGAAACTGTGCAAGTTATATCCAAACAAAAATGTACAGATTATATAAAACAAGAATTCCGCCGAAGGCTATGTCGCACCTGTGAGGGTGCAAAGTCACCCAACCATGATATGTTGGAAGTCAAGGTCAAACATAGATGCTTGCATAAAAGTTTCCATTCTTAAATGCAAGTTTGTACCAAGTATCATTAATGAAGCTCTTATAGTTCTTGAGAAATAAACTTGACCATCAGGGTGAACGCTAGGGTGGTCGCAATATTTTACAAAGTCTGTGAACCATGAAATGTAGGTCAAGGTTAAATATGGATGCTTGCATGTAAGTTGCCATCCCCAGACACAAGTTTGTACCAAGTATCATTAATGAAGCTCTTATAGTTCTTGAGAAATAAACTTGACCATTAGGGTGAACGCTAGGGTGGTCGCAAATGTTGATGCCTTGACGAACGGACGGACGAACGAACGGACGGACGGACGGACGAACAGACGGAAAACTGGGCGCCTATATCGCGCCATGCTAATAGCAGGCGCGACAAAAATGACCATTTTTCTATATAATCTATACATTTTTGGGATCCATCTTGAAACCATGTTATATCCATAACCATGTTAAAATGAACCGTGTTATAATGATGACGTTGTGGTGTATCAGGTAACAAGAAAAAGACAAAGATCAAGCTTCTCTGGGGGGGTCAAAGACTCTTCAAAGAATATGTCCAAGCAGACAACTTTTTTTTTATATATTTTTTTTTATTTTTTCAGAGAAAATAAGGCTTGAAATTTCATGTTTTTGATTTGATTGTTCGATTTGAGGTTTAACGTCCCCGTCAACACAGTATAGGTCATTTTGGAGAGGTAGCTTCCAATTTAGTGGGATTTCTACCCGACATTGAGATGAAATGACATCTCAAGCCCTGCCGCCCAATGAAACCGATAGGGTTTATAATCATGGACGGTCTGCCTTGCACAGCGGTTCCTGAACAGGCTTAGATCATCTAAGCAGTTTATCAGTACAAGTGTGCAGACGGTTTCAGCTCTGCATGGAAGCATCATGCAGCCCATCTATTTCTTCAAGCCCGATGGGCGGGGGTGGTAAAATGAAATTTCATGTGAATTGTCTGCTTGGAAAAGGCTAGACATCTCATTTCGTGTGAATTGTTTGTTTGTTTGCTTGTATTGAGGTTTTACATGGCCATCAACACTATTTCGGTCATTCTGGATACATTGAAAGGAGTCCAATTTTGTGGGACTTTTGCCCGACATCGAGATGAAATGATATCTCAAGCCCTGCTACCCAAAGAATCCAATAGGGCTTATATGAATTGGACTGGCACCACTTTGCCTGGACAGGCTTAGTCCTTCTAGGAGCTTTACCAGTACTCATGTGCAACGCTCCCGCCCATCAGGGCTTGAAGGTATAAATTGGGCTGCATGGTGCTTCCACGGAGAGCTGGAACCGACTGCGCACATGAATACTTGTAAACCCCTTAGAAGGTCTAGGCCTGCCCAGTCAAAGTGGTGTGTGTCGGACCAACCATGCATATAAACCCTTTTGGTTTCATTGGCAGGCAGGGCTTGAGATGTCATTTCAATGTAAAATTCCTACAAAATGCCTTAATAGTGTTGATTTGTTTGATTTGAGGTTTAACGTCCCCGTCAACACTGTAAAGGTCATTTTGGAGACGTTGCTTCCAATTTTGTGGGACTTTTACCCGACATTGAGATGGAATGACATCTCAAGCCCTGTCGCCCAATGAAACCAATAGGGTTTATTAGCATGGATGGTCCGCCTCGCCTGGGTGGGCTGTCCATCCGTCAGTCCATCCGTCCGTTCATCAACATTTACGTCAGAAATAGATATTCCAAATGAAAGGTAATGCTATAGAGATATCCTGTACTAACTATGAAAAGAATCCAACATGCAATCAAAAAGTTTAACACAAAACTTTGATGTAAAAGTTGACAAACGGATGGACAGCCCACCCAGGGGCTTGACCTAGGGGCTTAGATATTCCATATGAAAGGTAATGCTATAGAGATCTCCTTTACCAAATACGAAGAGAATCTAACATGTGGTTACAGAGATATGAGCAATCGAAAAGTTTAACGCAAAACTTTGGAGTAAAGGTTGACTAACGGCGGGACAGACAGAAGTACGAACAAACGAACAAACTAACCAATAACGAATAAACGAATGAACAAACGAACAAACCAACGAACGGATGAACAGACGGAAAGACGAAAACTGTATACCCCCTGACATACTTTGTATGCCGGGGATATAAAAATTAGAATGTCATGTTGCTGTAGAATTTCCATGATTTAAGTTTATATTTATGCCAGATGACATGGATCGTAGACTTTCAATTGACAATTCAGGTCATCCTGCCCATCAATGCAGATAACACTCTGATCAGACCCTGGGGATGATCACAATGAACAGCTGATTCGCTGTCATCAGTGTGTGGATGTAAGAAATACTTTCTTGTCACATGACTTATTTTAAGAATACAGATAAGATTTACATTTTCACGACCTGTTAACCCCGTTCAAAGTGTCAAAATGCCTTGGGCGCTAAGCTGAATCACATTCCAGTTTATTAGTACTGAGGCAATCAGTTCATCAGCCTCTTATGAATAAATTTACTATTAAACGGGCAAAAATTTGCTTTAAATGCGTCCAAATTGTGGTGTCTGGTGAGTGGCCTTGCTCAGCACTACATGGATTGTTTCTTCAAGTGGATGTCCATTTGACCTTTTTTGTCCTAATTTGAATCTTCCACCTTATAGTGGATGTCCATTTGACATTTTTTGTCCTGAATTTAATCTTCCACCTTGTATACAGTTGGAGATGCATCCAAATTTAGTGTGCCAGGTTAAGTTATTTACGCAATTGCAATTGCCAGGATGGTTGGGTGAAGCGTACTGTTCTGTATCTTAGAGTCACTGGGGCACCCAACTGATACAATTGGGCAAGGCCTGCTGATCTGTATATATACAGTAAAATTCCTATATTAAGACCACCTTTGGGACTGTTCAAAAGTGGTCTTTAAGACCACTTTTGAACAGTCCCAAAGGTGGTCCCTGACCAGAAGACACTGTTCTCAGAAAACACAAAAGAAAGAATAACTGCACCCTTCTAAACAAGCATTTTAAAGCAGAATTAGTCTAAATTTAAAGTGGTCTTAATAGCAGAATCACGCTGTATATATATAGTGGGAGAATGTTGTTATTCCTTCTGTTTCTATACTTCTCTTTATTTCCTCTTTCTCACATCCCCCTCTTTAATCTCTACTATCTCTTATCTCTTTACCCGCTTTCTCTGTCCCCATTGCTGAACTACTTGTAGAGTGAAGGCGTAGTGCAGAAATGGGCCTTAATTCACTGTTCACCAAGTTGGTTATCAAGTTAACAACAATAAATGGAATCTTCCTTCTTATATATAACAGGAGTCCATTTCCAAATTTAGGGGTGTCAGGTTGTGCTTTCTTCAAAATTTATTCGGAAAATAGCTGAACATTATGCAGACAGTGCAGGCCCAGATTAGACACGGCGTTCTGCGGCATCTAATCTGGGCATGCACTGTTTGTTGAAAGGACTAAAAGTTGTTAATATACATGTAAAGTACTAATGTCTGACTAAGAATAACATTAAAATTTTATTATGTTAATTAATCTGGATAATTTTTCACAAGTTTAATAGGCTGGTTGAACTTGTCAGCTTATTTAATGACGCTCACTTAATGAACTTGGTATGCACAAGCCACCCTTTAATCCAATTTTATATGAGAAACCCTAAAATGGGTCACTGGCAAACATTATGCAGGCCCTGATCAGACGCCTCAGAATACCGTGTCTGATCAAGGCCATCACTGTTTGCAAAAGGTTCAGCCACTTTCAAATCATTTTCTAAAATCAACACAACCTGGTACCCCTGTTTTTTTTTTTCGAAATTGATAGATTGATTATTTTTGGGATAAATGACATGTCAACCCTTGTGGGTCATTTTGCATAGTCTCCTAAAGAAAGGGAGAAAATAGACAAGAGATAAACATGAATGTGAGGGACAGAGAAGAAAGAGGAAAATAGCTTAAATGGAAATGCAGAGACAGAAGAAATGACAACATTCGCAATGAGTCCCCTCTGCTTTCCTAGCCCAATTGCAAAAAGTAAAGCCAATATCAGATGGAAACCCCACTGAATACCTTCGCCTCACCCAACAACACCCTGAATTTCGAAATGGACCCTGCCAAAATGGGTTAAGAAAGTACCGTATTTATCATATGTATTCAGACTGACAGGCCTGTGCTAACAGTTAAGTAAAACCCCTGCCACACCAGGGCTGCGTTTTCACGGCATTCCCATTGCGTCCAAGAAAAATGCAGAACGCCCAGGTGTGGGCAGTACGATCGCAAACATCCCCGTAGCAATGCAGTGGCATCGCCAGTAGGCATAGAACGCAAACAACGGCGCCAATTTTGAGCATGCTCAAAACAAAAGCCATCGCTTGGCGTTCTGATCATAGTGCAGTGAGGTCGCCGTAATGTTGCCATAGAAGGACAGTAAGGTCTCCTACAACGCTACAGGAGCTCTGCAGGGGTGCACAGAGGTCTCCTACAACGTCATATAAGCTACGCTTGTATAATTGATCAATTGATTGATTTGAGGTTTAACATCCCCGTCAACACTGTAAAGGTCATTTTGGAGACATTGCTTCCAATTTTGTGGGACTTTTATCCGAAATTGGGATGAAATGACATCACAAGCCCTGTCGCCCAATGAAACCAATAGAGTTTACATTAAAGCATGGACGGTAAAGCATGGACAGTCCGTCTCACACCGCTCTGCCTGGGCAGGCTTAGATCCTCTAAGTGGTTTACCAGTACTTGTGTGAGGTCGGTTTCAGCTCTGCGAGGAAGCATCATGCAGCCCATCTATTTCTTCCAGTCCCGATGGGCGGGGGCCACCTGCTTGTATAAACAGTGGCTAGAGTAGACTGTGGGACGTAGGGTTGGAGTGAGTACTGTCCCGAAAAACCTTCTTCTGAGGTGACTAATCCAGGGGTTGATAAGGTAATAACGGTGGACTTGCTCCTGCTTGCGATGATGGCGGTGGACTCACTTCCGACGGCACACGAGTACTGGTAAACCACTTAGGGGATCTAAGCTTGCCCAGGCAAAGGGGCACGAGTCGGACCATCCATGCTTATTAACCCTATTGGTTTCATTTTGGCGACAGGGATTGAGATGTCATTTCATCTCAATGTCGGGTAAAAGTCCCACAAAATTGGAAGCAACGTCTCCAAAATGACCTATACTGTGTTGATGGGGACGTTAAACCTCAAATCAAACAAAACTGTTCGACTGATGAAGATGTCTGTTTACACCTTGCAGCAAGGGCCGTCGGACGGGAGACCGGGAGATGGGGTTCGAAATCGGGAGGTATCACATGTATGCTTGCTTTATAGTGCAAAAGAACGTCTTCAACATGTGAGCGCCAAAAAAGCGCAGTGAACGCATTGTGAGCACCATAAAAGCGCAGTGCTCGTAGTGTTAGTGCCCTGAAAGCTAGCACAGAGGAAGCGCCGTGAGAGCGCATACAATCGCCATCAAGAACACCGCAGGATCATGATAGATCACCATGTAAGCTCTGTAGCGTCTTGGTCGCTGTAAGGACGCCATGACAGGTCCACAGTTCACAAAAAATATCCAATATTTCTTGGGATCTCGCGGCGTTCTGGAAAATTAAACAACGCCGTTCCATGGCAGTGGAAAAGCGGCATAGTGTGACAGAGCGGCATAGTGTGACAGGGCCTTAAGTAAGTAAGTAAGTATGTAAGTGTAACGGTTTGGTTAGGACATGACCAGACTGTCTAAGTGACAGGGGCTTTACATCCGATTATTATAAAATGGTTTGAATTGGAATAAAATATAATTTTCTATCAAAGTCGGATCTTACCTCCATTTTAGATCATAACTACCCACAGAATAGTTTCTCTCCACACGATGACGAGGCTTTCTTACCACATAATGAGTAAACTCCATTTTAGGACTTTATACTCAGGAACTACATTTCTGATTGTAATCTGGTTCATAAGATGGTTGAATATATATCAATTTTATCACCATAATATGGACTGAATGCCAAAATTAAAATAACCTCAATGGTTTGTATGTTCTGAGTAAGAATAATTAGGCCACAAGTCTGCACTTTCATATCCAATCACGGCTTTTGATAACCCACATGAAGTTTTGAACATCATGTGTAGGTCTCTGTGAGGCTCACGGCATTTTTTTCTCTTTACTTGAAATTGATCTCACTAAAACAATGGAATTTCCTACACTATTTAATGTGAATAGGCACATCTTCATGGGAGGAAACCATTTTCAAAATTGGGAGGCTACTGTTTTCAAAATTGTCTCCCTTAATTGTAGGAATCAACTCTTTAAGGGGAATGGATACACCTGGCAGACTTTTCCACTATTTTTCAAAGGGAGACAAGTTGCGGGACAGGACTTCTTGATCGCTTTTCTATAATTTCAGTCCCACAGAAATATGGGGTCCACTCTTTAAAGGAAAGAACTTGCTCCTCAAGAGCAAATTCTTTCCTTTAAAAGTTGACCCCTATTGACATGGGAGAGAACAATACTTATGAAGGAGTTGCCTCCCCTGAAGGTATATCCATCACCTTTAATGAAAGAATTTAATCCTCAGGAGCAAATTCTTTCCATAAAGAATAGATTAGCGCCCCCACCCATCGGTGCCTGGAGAAATAGATTGGGCTCATGGTGCTTCTGCGCAGAGCTGAAACCCACAGCACATCTGAGTGCTCAGGTTAACTGCTAAGGTCAAAAGTCTGCCATGGAAAAGTGGTACGAGTCAAACCGCTCCTGAAACCCTAATGGTTTCTTTGGGCGGTAGGGCTTGAGTTGTCATTTCATGACAATGTCAGGTAACAGTACAATACTCTCAATAGTGTTGAAAAGGATGTAAAACCTCAAGACCAACAAACAACAAAAGAGCAGATCCTGTTTTTAGATGGCAGATGTATAAGTCACAGCATGTGTCATCTTGTAAAAATGTTAGAAACTCTGTCACTTGCCGAAAGACCTGGCAGATTTTTCTGCCATTTTTCAAAGGGAGACAACTATCCAGACTTCTGTTCGCTTTTCTATAAACTCGAGATCTGTCCCATGGGAAAGGTGTCAACTCTTAAAGGAAAGAATTTGCTCCATAGGAGCAAATTCTTTCCTTTAAGAGTTGACCCCTATTGACATGGGAGACAAAAATACTTTTGAAGGAGTTGCCTCCCCTGATGGTGTATCCATTCGCCTTAACAAAATATGAGTTACTCAATTCTTTCAAAATCTCACTGACTTTTAACAGATATATATATTTCTGACCTGACCGTACTAAATACCAGGTGGTAATCCTCTAATTATAACCATTCTTCTTTGTTTTATTTCCATTTAAAGCATAAAAGAATTTAATATATTAAGAAAGATGTAGATTAAAACCTTTTTAATTCTATAATTTCGTGGTTAAAACTATTTCACCCACTCCTTACGACACTAAATATGTCACATAACTATGTAAAACTACTTCCGAGCAAAATACTTTACATCCTTATGAATTTTATCGTCTCATCGGTAACTCTAGATCCATAAAATTGCAATTCTTTTTTTTCCTTTTTGTGTTATGTGCTGCTGTTAAAATGGCTTAAAATGTACATGCAATATTTCAGGCAAACTTAGCTTTAAAATGAAATCCACCTATACTATGCAGTTTTTGACCCACTACCTACTACAATAATAATATCGCTGACTTATGCAGGTAAGGAGGTGTTCAAGGGGTAAAAGTAACCTATTTATTTATGAAATAACTTGCCGCTAATGGTCAAGTGACTTTACTTTAACTCTTATCATGCTGTTCACGACAACCCCTATCTTTGGAAACAGTGTAGATCCAGATCAGATGGCTTCTGAAGAAGCCATCTGATCAGGATCTACACTGTTTGACATTCAATTTATGAATTTATAGGAATAAATTACATCAAGTAATCTGATTGGTTCAAAGTCTGAAATGGGTGTGGCTAATCTGAATATTCAGCAAGAGAAGGGTTAAAGCTGTCTGAAGGTCACTAATTTTGAGATGTGTCCCATGAAAAGGATGGAGCCCACGACCTATCAGTAACTTATCAGCTTTGGCTGTACAAGTATCAGGACAGGCTGATATGAGTCTTTGGAGGCAACACAATATTAGTGCAAGGGTGATTTCTGATTCGGTAACACTTTTGTACAGTAGAACTTTGCTGGCTCGAACCCCTTTGGGACCATGGCAATTTGTTCGAGACAGCGGTAGTTCGAGCCAATGTTGCATACTTCCAGAAAACATAACGGGGGTACTTTTGGACATCTTTTCGGTGTTCTGTAACATAAATGTATGCTGTGTGTACTCATTAGAATCGCCTCATTGAGGCGATTCTAATGAGTACACACAGCATACATTTGCAAGATTAAAGTAAAAAATCTCCTTAATTATCCCACACTTTTTCTTATGCAGAGGAATTCCCTAGGGACTCAAAAACTGGTTCGACTCAACCATGGTAAACGAGCCATCGGTGTTCGAGCCATCGGAAGTACTTTTGTATGTTACACTAAATATTTCAGACATATGGAGGACTCACCAGGTAGCAGCCTTCCATGACTGCATTGACTGATCATTTAATACCTCCCCTATCTGGCCTGGTCAATATTATACTCAGTCAAAAAAGTAACTATACCAACTTCCGGTTGAAACTCACTAGATATCTGGCAGCTATTGAGCTGGATTTGGTGGTGGACATATAAATCGGACATTTATCTAGAGAATGCTCAAACTTGCAATTGCCCACACCTTTCTGCTCCAGAGTTGTCTTGCAATATGTGCCTAGAGCGATTTTGGTAGAAAATGGACATTGCGCATGCGCAGAAATTCTCTTTTTGTCTAAAATGGAAGACAATATCCTCTGAACATCGGATAACACTTTACTTTCACAATATCTCATGGGCTCGCATTATAAGCGAGGTTTTTATTTGTGAAATTCTCAAATTATCTCCCTTGCAATTAAAAACATAGCAATTTTCGAACTGCTGTAATTTTTATTCCTGCCAATCAATTTTTGCCATTTTTTTCAAAAAACGCTTTCTTTCTAACATTGCTGTTCATCATGATGCTAAACATACAGAAAAGTCAGGTAGCATGTAGCACTGGCGTTTGCGATTTTCTATGGAGTTCCCGTTGAAAGCAGCATCTGCATACAACTACTAAGAATTGGCGGTCAATATGTGATAGCCTGTTACTCGTAGCTGATGCAACTAAAGTTCCAAATCTTTTGTGAATAGACGCAAATGGTAGTTAAAGAAATGTAACATGTATCAAATTTTAGAAATTGTTGGTCAAGGGAAATTTTGTGATGTTAAATTATAGCATGTTTTAATGATTTTCTCTGTGAAAACGACACAGTGACCCCTTGGATGTTTAAAGCAATAGTCTACGATGATGTGTTTATGGAAACAAAAACGAATGGGGCTTTTGCACGGAAAAATGAGTCTTCTTACCAAAACATAAAAAACTTTGTGTAGTTTTTATCTGCAGAAGCTACAGTAACAGAAGCAATTTTACGTATAGGAACTTTTTTGACTGAGTATATTAGAGCCAGCTCATCAGACCAGAGCCTTAAATGCTGCTCCAAATTTAGATTAAATTTTCGAAATTCGTCTGACAAGACGTGCTTTTAACTACTTGAAAACATAGAAGCAAACATTTTTTCAGAAATTGCAACTGCTTAATGTCTTACTGCATAGCGAAAAAAACAGAAATGAAAGTTATTGGCCCGTGTCGCTGTCCAGTGAGTGTTTGAGTTTTTACGTCTCAGCAACTGCTAAGGTCATAAAGAGACAGCACCTCGGTTTAAAGACACATCTGAAAGTCTGGAGAAGCCTGGGATCAATCCTGCGATCCCTGGTTTACAAGGTGAGTAGCATATCCACTACAACATGGAGGCTTCAGTGTGTCACTGTCAAGGAGTAGAGCCTCAGTGTTAGACGAAATCATCATCATCATCTCAAACTTCAAGCAGATCAGACCAAAAACAGACAGTTTGTTTAAGAAATATATCAACTCTTGCAGTGAATTGTGTTGAGTAATTAATTACAGTTGATTTATTTATTACTGCTAGAACTGATCTATTTCAATTTTTCAATTCTAACACCTTAAAAATCCACAATACTTTTATTTTTTCCTACCAGAAGAAATCCAACCATCACTTTTTATTGACTGTAGCATATGCATTAAACCCTAACTTAATTTAGCCACACCCATTCACGGTTCAACCAATCAAATTAGTTGATGTAATTTATTCGTTCAGATTCACAAACTGCATGACAAACAGTGTGATCTGGATCTGCACTGTTTGCAAAGATAGGAGTTGTCGTTAACAGTAGGATAAAGGTTCCTTTCTGCTGTTAGAAAATGACATTGCACTGTCTAACATCAAAACATGGCTTTTTGTGTCATGGTCATCTGCCCGTGATTTGTTGATTAGTTTGGGCTGCATGATGCTTCAACCCAGAGCTGAAACCAACCACACGAGTACTGGTTAACCGCTTAGATGGTCAAAGCCTTTCCAGGCAAAGTGGTGCAAGTCGGACCATCCATGCTTATAAATTCTATTGGTTTCATTGGGCAGCAGGGCTTGAGAAGTCATTACATCTCAATGTCGGGTAAAAAACCCACAAAATTCGAGGCAACGTCGCCAAAATGACCTATATAGTGCTGATAGAGATGTTAAACCTCAAATCAATCAAACAAACAAACAAAGTAAAAGGTGGTCTCTTACTCTAAGAAAACGAACATACAATGAAAGAAAAACAGAAGACTTTGTCTTAATTTTAGCTGGTAACTTTTATGGCTCTGTCAACACAATTTAGATCATTTTTGAGACATTGCTTCTGATTTCGTTTGACTTCTGTCCGATAATGAGATGAAATGACATCTCAAGCCCAATCGCCCAGTGATGGCTAGTGTTTAAGGGACTTTTCCTGGGCAGGCTAAGACCTTCTAAGTGGTTTACCAGTACCCAAAAGCTAGGTTCATTTTAGCCCCATGTCGCCCAATCTATCTCTCCAAGCCCAAAAGTTGCAGGGGGGTATTAGCTAGTTAAACTGTATAGCAAAATATTCCTACCTACAACTAGAGCTGTCAGTGAAACTGACTAGGGCCCCGGCAGCGCTATCAGAAATTTGTGGACGGACAGACGGACAGACAGACAGACAGACAGACAGACAGACAGACAGACGGACGGACAGAGTGATTACTATAGGGCACCCACACTTTCAGTGCGGGGCCCTAATAATGATCTGAATACTGATGTTAACCCTGTTTACCAAATGGAGTCTTCCTCCTTATATATACCAGGAGTCCATTTCTAAATTAAGGGGTGTCAGGTTGTGTTTTCTTAAAATTTATTTGGAAAATGGTTTTTCGCAAACAGTGTAGGCCCTGATCAGGCGCCGCATTCTGCGGCATCTGATCGGGGCCTGCACTGTTTTTGGGGTTTCCAGTCCAAAATGGCTTAAGTATGTAAAACTTGACCATAATGTTCAGTCATACATGCCGGCTCAATTAAACCCAACCCTTCCCTATCAGGTCATATCTAGCAAACCCATTAACAATCAATTTTCCATCCACTTAATTAGAAAATGAAACAATTTACTGGCCTTTTATTGACAATCTCATGGGTGATCACAGTTAATTTACACTACAAATTTCAGGGTATTTTAAATGGACAGTAAATCAGCCATATTCAAAAGACTGTCACTGCAAAACTTAAGCATATTATCTGTCAGCCTAATGCACGTAATGCAACTTTTCATAGCAACAATGTACCTTGTAAATCCCACTTTTCCATACATAAAGTTAGTTTACACTAATTTATTTTAGTTCAATTGTGATGAAAGCTCCCAGCTTATTGACTCATTCTGGATGTTATCATGCGGGCAAAAGTAAGGCAGCGAAATTTACACCACTGCTACCCATTTACACCTGGGTCAGGTGGGGCATTGTCCCAAGGACACAACTCGCCTCCGGTGGCTGGATTCCAACCCACAACCTCTCGATCTTAAGTCGAACTTGCTAACCACTGAGCTATCGAGGCTGACATAAAGTTGGTTTGCCACAACCCCTAACCCTGGTAATTAAATGGCATAGTCAATACTTTTAACCCTCGACCTGCTAAATATTTAAAAATGGCCACACCCACTACCAATTATCAACCAATCAGATAACTTGATGCAAACTATTGCAACAAATTCACAATCAGAATGACAAACAATGTAGATCCTGATCAGATGGCTTCTTCAGAAGCCATCTGATCTGGATCTGCATTGTTTGAAAGTTAAGACATATCCGGGCTCAGCAGGTCAAGGGTTAAGGTCATTTTACCTAACAAATGGGCCAAGGTGTTCACATTCCCTTAAGATTGACCTCAGATGTGTATTGGATCATGTCTCTATGTTAGTGAGCCCTGAAGACAAAACGCTGACAATGTGGTGAATTAATGTATTGACATATAAAGGAAAGTAAATAAAAACAACACATGTGTCACTGTGCCATGACATTCCTAAAGGACAGTTAACATTTATCAATCAACACGCCGGAAATACTAGAGCTGTAATGACAGTGGTCATAGCTCCAGATAAGGAGGTGCAGGGAGGATAATTATGGGGATATTTGGGGGATAATTTTCCCTATTTCTTGTTACAAACATATATTGCGGGTACTTGTTAGAATCGCCTCATCGAGGCGATTCTAACAAGTCTCCACAACATATGTTTCAATGGAAAAATAAGAAAAAATTATCTACAAATTATCCTTAGCATTTCTCCTAATCTGAAAATATGCCTTATCATAATGGCCAAAGCAATATTAATGTTTGCTTCATAGCCAGTCAAAGTCCAACAGAATGCTCATAATAATATAGCAACCCCTACACAGCTGCCTCGACCCTCTCTCACCCCCTCCCCCCAACCCGTTGCCCCACCCCCCTCCCCTGAAAACCACAACATTGAGCTCTGTAATCAAAATACTGTACAGTACAGGCCACAGGGGCCCGGCGCATTTTTTTTTTTTGTGATTTGGAAAATGTATAAAGAAAAAAAATGGGAAATGATACCAAATATAGACAAGGGGTTGAATATGGCATAAGGACCCACTACCCCCATTTCACATTCACATACCATTATTGAGAACATCAAAACACTCTCATTTTGAAACCCTGGCTGTAATTGTCCCCACATACCATCGCTAGTCAATGGATAGAATCATTTCAGCCAAAGCAAAACGGTATCCACAATACCGCTAGGGAAAACGACCTATTTTGACAGATTTTACCAGGTCGGACACGACCTCGTAAACACAGAGTTCACGGCTGTAGCGCCGATGTTAACCACGGTGAGTACCAATTTTCTCTTTAAATCTATATTTAGTATCATTTCCCATTTTTTTTCTTTATACATTTTCCAAATCACAAAAAAAAAATGCGCCGGGCCCCTGTGGTACAGGCCACAGAAGCCTCCGTGGTGTAGTGGTTATGCTACTCACCTTGTCAACTTTAAAAACATGTCAACCACTGTGAATCATTTTGTGTCATCTCCCTGGGAAAGGGAGTTTGTTTGTTTGTTTTGTATGATTTGAGGTTTAACGCCCCCGTCAACACTGTATAGGTCATTTTGGAGATGTTGCTTCCAATTTTGTGGGACTTTTACCAGACATTTAGATGAAATGACATCTCAAGCCCTGACGCCCAATGAAACCAATAGGGTTTATAAGCATGGACGGGCCAACTCCCACCGCATTGCCTTGGCAGGCTTAGATCCTGTAAGCGGTTTACTTGTCTGCAGGTTGGTTTCAGCTCTGCGTGGAAGCATCATGCAGCCCATCTATTTCTTCAAGCCCCAATGGGCTGGGGCTAAACAGGAGAAAAAAAATGAATAAACAGAAGAAATGAAAAACATTCCCCCTCTACCCGTATCTGCTGTAAAGATAGCAGGCCTTGCCTCGCTCTGCCTTTCACATAAGGGCCAAAGTTGACTCACATCAAACCACATTAATATTAAGGAGAGACTTGATCCAGGTCATCTTGATCCACATTAAGTGACGTTCACACTAGCAACTATGTTGGCTCCTAGTTTAAACTTCATTTGGTCAGGATCAACTTTAACCCATTTAGTACCAGAAACCCCGAAACAGGTACCCTGGCAAACAGTGCAGGCCCAGATCAGATGTTGCATTTCCAAATAGATTTTGAAGAAACCACAACCTGGCACCCCTAAATTTTGCAGTTGACTCCTGCTATTATATAAGGAGGAAGATTCCATTTGGTACAAAAAGGATTAATTGGATCTGGTGATCCTGACACTGCAAGTAGCTTGCTTTTGGGGAACATGAGGAAACTGATGGGTATATATATATAGTTTAGCAACTTTTTTTTTCTGAAATTCAAATTGCCCCAAAGCAAGTCAGCTCAGTCAGAAAATCATAATGGGTGTGCATGATCAACAATAATAGCGGTAGGCTACACTAACAGGGACTGCCTCGATGCTGAGACTGACTCAGGCTGCACATTTGAGAACTCCAATGTCATCATACAGGATGAAACCATACAACATGACGGTCCCCGCCCATTGGGGCTTGAAGAAATAGATGGGCAGCATGATGCTTCCACGCAGAGCTGAAACCGACCACATATGAGTACTGGTAAACCGCTTAGAGGATCTAAGCCTACCCAGGCAAAGCGGTGTGAGTCGGTCCATCCATGCTTATAAACCCTATTGGTTTCATTGGGTGACAGGGCTTGAGAAGTCATTTCATCTCAATGTCGGGTAAAAGTCCCACAAAATTGGAAGCAATGTCTCCAAAATGACCAATACTGTGTCGACGGGGACGTAAAACTTCAAATCAAACAAATCAGGCTGCACATTTGAGAACTCCTATATCATCATACAGATGAAACCAGAAACCTTACAAGATGAAACCATACAACATGAAATGTACATACCAATCCTTTCAAGATTTTGTGATTCAACACAAATTTTAAAATTCCGCAATACCAAAACAGGCAAGTAAATAATAACCCACAAACAAAGACTTTGTACGAAGCTATTGCAACTACAATAGATGATCCTACTGACTCTGTTCAAAAGTATCATTTTCAAATCATACAATCTCATAAACATGATAGTGTCATAAAGGACGGTTTTGAATGAAAAACAAAATCTAATTACCATACAAAATCGGACATTGTTTCTAGTCATCTGAAAATTGATTCCAGTTAGATCTATCAGAAAGGCAAACAGTGCAGACCCAGATCTGACTGCTCCTAAGGAGCAGTCTGATCTTGGTCTGAACTGTTTGCTCAGGTCTGTCCAGTCCAAATATTTACAGCACTTATGGTAAAGGACAAACTGTCCTCCTAAGAGTACTAAGTTGATATAGAAATGCTAAAAATCTGGACATCAAAGTTTTAACAAATTAACATATAGTCAAACCTGTCTTAGTGGCCACCTCTATTAAGCAAGCAACCTGTCTTAAGCAAGCAGGCATTCAGTTCTCGAAAAAGGAAAATGCATTAAAATTCACCTGTGTTAAGCAAGCACCTGTCTTAAGCAAGCACTTCTTAAATATCCCACAGGTGCTTGCTTAATACAGGTTGGACTGTCACCTATTAAGTTGATACACATGGCTAATTTTAATAACTTCCCTTTGCAAAATGAAAACTGGTCATATTTTGATTGTTTTCTCAACTGAATATGGAATTGATTTATAAATATTTGATTATTTAGAGTATTTTCAGAATGAGTGAAGTTTCAAAGTATCCGTTACAGTGACAGTGACCTCGCTGTGCCAAAATGGTATAAATCAACATGGCATGTACAATTACTTAAGTTTTTAGGAGAAACTATGAGTTTTGACTGTTATTCTAATAAGTCCACCCGAAGTTACTAAGCACTTAAGCTCTTCAGTGCTGATGTCTATCAGACCATCACTGATCCAGGTGACAATTATTCATAGAAAATAGCTGCGATCATTATGAAAACACATTTTAAATTTTACGCCGAAAAATCGAAAATTTTAAGATGAAAAATTGTGATATTTTTCTTATTTCTACTCAAAATATAGATTGTAGGTACTCGTTAGAACCACCTCATCTAGCTACTCGTTAGAACCGCCTCATCTAGCTACTTGTTAGAACCCCCTTGATGAGGTGGTTCTAAAGAGTACCCACAATCTATATTTTAGAGCAGAAATAAGAAAAAAAAAGTTTACCCCTGTAAACCCCAGTTTTACTATATAAAAGTGGGGTTCAAGAGGGTTCAAAATTATATAGGCGTGTTTTCATGATGATTCTTGTCATTGAGACAGAGTTTTGTGCAACAGAAAGCTTATTGTAAAATGACGACTTGGGATGGGGTGGGCCCAGAGCACACTGGTTTCAGTGGTAAAGTACCCGCATGTGGAAGGAGGGTTGGAAATGAGTGAATGTATATTTGCATAGTCCTCTCAGCCGTTCTATTAAAGAAGCTAGAATTTTCAAGGGTGACAACCTACGTCATAGCAGAGATGTCGTCCCATTTCAGTAGCGGCCATATTGGTGTAAATAGGGTAGATAAAATGCTTCAAACTAGTTATGTACATTAAGACTCTTCACTTCAGCTAGTAACGAACAATATTTGCATCCCATCGGTGAGAAACATTGAAAAGGCTTCGATAGCTGATTCGGCACTGTAAACAATGGTAGTTCCGACATCATAGCAAAATCAGCTTGTGTCGAATTATTTAAAGAAAGAGCCACATTTCTGAGACAGATTTCAGTATGTTTGATTCTTTTATGAACTAATGCACTGGCTGCGCCTACTTGTTGTGACAAATGCCTTCTGTGTAGCAAACGCCAGCAAACCTACTAATGGTTACGACATCACTGCTCTGACATAGGTTGTTCCCCCTGATTTTATTAGTGGTCAAAATATGCACTAGGGTTTGAAGTCCTGAGTGACATGAGAAGCTTGAATTGTCTCACACTGATGATGATGTTTTCGAGTTTAACGACGCGCCAACCCTCTTTGTGGGTCATAAGCGCCAATGTCTCACACTGAAAACAAATTCCTAAAATGCCCACATTAAGTAAAGGCAAATACCAATAAATTTCTATTAATCCCTTTAACAAACAAATGGCTAAATAATTATAATATCTTAAAATTTTATATTCAAATTATAACATGAAATTTATCATATCATAAAATTTATCATGCTCTATCAAGCTAGTACATTCCATTACATAACAACTGTTGTTCAAATTTGTTCCAATCATTTAATCATAACTTTAACCCATTTAGTACCGAGAACCCCTGAAGGGGTAATTGGCAACCAGTGCAGGCTCAGATCAGATGCAGCAGAATGCGGCATCTGGTCAGGACCTGCACTTTTTGCTAAAAGTTTAGTCATTTTGAAGAAAACACAACCTGACATCCCTTAATTTTGAAATGAACTCCTGCGACATTATAAGAAGGAAGATTCCATTTGGTACAAAAATGGTTAACCTAACCATGCAATGCATAAAGGATCCTTACAACTGTGTAAAGAAGCCTGTAACATTGTGACAAAATTATGCCTGAGTAAACATTTTAACCCAGATCAAACAGGAGCCATCTGATCTGGGCCTAGACTATTTGCTACTAAGCAAACATTTTTGTGTCCAATATAAATAATGATTATATGACACTGTGAAGCTCATATAAAAGTGTCTAAATTCTTAGCGTAAATACACTACCAGCTTGAAGAAAAAGATTGGGCTGCGTGATGCTTCGACGCAGAGCTGAAACCAGCAGCACATGAGTACTTGTAAACTGCTTAGGGGTCTTAGCCTGCCCAGGCAAAGTGATGCTAGTCGGACCGTCCCTATATATTAACCCTTTTGGTTTGTTTGGGCGACTGGGACTAAGATGTCATGTCATCTCAATGTCGGATAAAATTCCCACCAAACTGGAAGCAACATCTCCAAAATGGCCTAAATAGTGTTGACTGGGATGTAAAACCTCCCAGACTAGACTGATCTGGGTCTGCACTGTTTGCTTAGGCCTGTCTGTCCCAATACTCAGGATCAATACGGTAGCCCATATTTGATTCTTCCACTGACCTAAGATAAAATTAAATTCCTTATAAGGTGTTAAAACCAAGTTCCACTTTTGTGGCAGTGGTGTGCTGGGGGTTGAAGTGACACCACATAACAAATATGTTATTGTCTTATTTACATAATGAAGTTGCTCAATTGTTTGACTAGCCATGTTAAGAAAAGGTTAAACGATCAAAATATTTTCTTTTCCCTTCAAAAGGTACCGGTCGGTCTCTTATCTTGATACAAAGGTAACAACACACTGGGTGTTTAATCCATTGTATGCTAGTGGACTCTTCTATTGCTGTATGTTGGACAAGTCCATTGGTCATATAAGGGGTGTCAGATCTTTTTTTTTCGTGTTTATTCTATTTTTGACAAAAAATTCTGTCAGCAAATTCTGCGGTGTCTGATCTGGGCCTGCACTGTTTGCCAAAATACCCCTTTAGGGGTTTCCCCCCCGCATTCAATGGGTTAAAAGATCAAAATATTTTCTTCTCTCTTCAAAAGGTACCGGTCGGTCTCTGATCCTGATACAAAAGGTAACAACACACTGGGTGTTTAAACTGTAATAATACATACAGTAATAACAAGGAGTCTCATCAGGGTCTACACTGTTTGCCAAACATCCAGCTATTTCAAGACACAACATTGGGTGGTAAATTGTACTTGTTCAATTTTTAGAACAACAGTTACTATGTTAAGGAGTTGAGGTGTCCGAATATCTATGATAAATATGGTATATATACCACCTTATACAACAGAGCTATGATCTAAAGCTATGGGAATCGTAAAAATCCTAAAAGTTCGAACACCTTGAGAACTTACTGTAATTTTCATAAAATTTTAACAAATTTGTTTCACAATCCAGCAATGAGTCCAAAAGGTGCAGACGGAATGGCAAACAGCGTAGACCCTGATTAGACTGCTCCTTCAGGAGCAGTCTAATCTGGGTCTGCACTGTTTGCTTAGGCCTGTCTGTCCCAATACTTAGGATCATTACGGTACTGGAGAACCAGCTGAAATATAAAACCTACCTGATATCTGCTTGGCCTGACTGTTGGTTCCCAGTAACTGACTGCGGTTCAGAACCAGCCTGCAGAACAAGAAAACAAGCATTTCAGTGCTACTTTTTCTTATAACCCTTAAATTCCTGTATTTTATGCAACTGGTGTAGACCCTGATCAGATGCCAATTCTGCAGTGTCTGATCTGGGTTTACACATTACACTGTTTGCCTATGTCCCAGCACATGAGCCGAGTCCATGTTTTACCACAAGTTTTCTTAATACAGAATTCTAACGTCACAATGACAAGAATAGTGTAGCTATAAATAACCGTTACCTGGATTACATACAAATCAGCGATAGTCACAGATTAGAAAAGTATGGTGATTTCTGGGTTAATTGTCAATATTGTGATACTTTTCCGTAGTCCCAGATAAAAGGGGGTATTCAAATATCTGCACAAAAATCTTAAATGGAGCTAAGCTTTTCCTGAAAATATAGATTGTGTGCACTCATCAGATTTGCCTCAGAAAGTTTTAACAAGCACCAACAATCTATCTTTGTGAGCAGAAATAAGCAACTTATTACATACCCTTTGAAGTCTCCACTTTTCCCTATAAAACAAAATGGATTAAAGTGTATGGCCCCCGCCGCTTGGGGCTCGAAGAAATAGATGGGCAGCATGATGCTTCCACACAGAGCTGAAACTCACCCGCACACGAGTACTGGTAAACCGCTCAGAGGATCTAAGCCTGCCCAGGCAAAGCGGTGCGAGTCTGACCGTCAATGCTTACAAACCCTATTGGTTTCATTGGGTGACAGGGCTTGAGAAGTCATTTCATCTCTATGTCAGGTAAAAGTCCCAATGTCTCCAAAATGACCTTTACAGTGTTGATGGGGACGTTAAACCTCAAACAAACAAACAAACAAACAAATACTTACAGTTAGTTAATGTATGCAATAGCCTTAATTATTACACCACGCTCTAGAAAGTTCAGATGACCCATTGTATGCTAGTAATCTCTTCCTTTGCTACATGTTAGACAAGTCCATTTGACATATAAGGGGTGTCAGGCCTATTTTTTTGGTTTTTATTCTATTTTTGACAGAAAATCCTGTTTGCAAACAATGCAGGCCCTAATCAGATGTCGCCTTCTGCAGCATCTGATCTGGGCCTGCACTGTGTGCCAAGTTAGCCCTTTAGGGGTTTCCCCACATACATGGTTTACAGCACACTCTGATATATTCTAGGGGGATCAACTGCAGTTTTGAATTTGTTCAAAGAATATTCTACATTATCTCCCTTTGAAACATACTAAACATCCAAATTTTACAGTACCGTATTCGCCCTAATTACCGCACCGTGCGCTTAGTTTTTTCAAAATCGTGTCAACAAATCACGGTGAAAAATCTACCTAATTAGCGCACACTCAATGCAAAAACACTAGCTTTCGAGATGATGCATATTGATATTTAATGGGATGGAAAAGGATACTAAAGCATTGCCTTCAATGTTGAAGAAATAATGTTAGGTTTTTTATCCCCACGTTTTTAAAAAAAGTGGGGATATTGTTATCGCCTCCGTCCGTCTGTCTGTCTGTCCGTCTGTCCGGCTATCTCCTCCTAAACCGTTAGCCGGAATTCAACCAAATTTGGTATGCGAGTTGCTTACATGAATGGCTTGCGCAAGAGCACATTTTTTTTTGTCCGTGCCCCCAGGGGCCCTAGGGAGGGGTCAAAAGGTCAAATATCAATAAAATTCAATTACAAAGTCAATTTTGAAGATTTTGATGCCAAACTTTGCACATGTACTTAGTTATGAAAAAAGTAAAACATATTGAACGGGATTTTGGCTGTGACCCCTAGGTCACGCCCTGGGGGTCGGACTTGGGGGGGGGGGGGTCAAAGGGTCAAAATTTAAGTTTTTTGGAACATAGTCATGTGGCATATGAAATTGAAGGGCATGATTAGTAGAATATAATACAGGTAATATTTTGACCATGGAGTCAAATTAGGGCCCAGGGTGAGGGATTTTCGGTACATGGCCCCTCTGTAGAAAACGTGGGGATTTGCGATGGCGTGCCATCGACAGTATTCTAGTTATAGATTTACTGTGAGAGTGTCGAGGGGGAGGTTACTGTAAAGTGTACGCTTATGTATTTCCTTCGCAAAAATAGCTTTGGTGTGCGCTTATAGGAGCATGTGCAGTAATTAGGGCGAATACGGTAAGTTAATTGGCATTTTATTAGGGCCGAACCAAAAAAAAAAGTAAAACTACAAATGTTTTCAGAGGAAAACAATGTCCCCCCATTGTAAATATATTTTAAACACCCATTTGACTTTACTAACTAGGTTATGGTCACATCCCTTATCTGAACATACTGGCATACCTCAAAGAATGTGTATTGTTTGAATATCTAGAAGTTAATAACTTAATGTCTGTGAACCCCTCCCCCCAACCTCTAAACTCCACTTAAATTATACAGAGAAAACTGGGGTTTACAGACTCTGAGGTGTACATTACCACATTAAGGTGGTTCTAACAAGCACCCACAGTTGATGATATGAGTAGAAACAAGAAAAGTATCAAAAAATGCATTGTGGTGCATGGGTGTGTTATCGTAATGCCATTTTAACCCTTTTTGTACCAAATGGAATCTTCCTCCTTATATATAGCAGGAGTCAATTTCAAAATTAAGGGGTGTCAGGTTGTGTTTTCTTCAAAATTTATTTGGCAAATGACTGAACTTTTAGCAAACAGTGGAGGCCCTGATCAGACGCCGCGTTCTGCGGCGTCGATCTGGGCCTGCACTGTTTGCAAAGTACCCGTTTAGGGGTTTCTGGTACAAAAAGGGTTAGAATCTTCCACCTTCTATAAGAGTTCATTTGAAATTTAGGCGTACCCAGTTTAGTTGATATTCTAGAAAATGATTTGACCCTTATCCTGCTGAACACAACAACCCTTAACTTTGCAAACAGTGTAGAACCAGATCAGTTGGCTTTTAAAGAGCCATCTGATCAGGATCTACACTGTCATGCAGTTTGTGAATTGAATGAATACATTAAATCAAGTGATTTGATTGGTTGATAGTCAGAAATGGGCATGGTTATATTAATTTATTCAGCAGGAATAGGGTTAAAATTGTTGACCTTTCTTCAAAAAGTGAAGGCCCTGATGAGACGCCATGTTCAGTTTTTGTCTAATCAGGGCCTGTATTTATTGCCAACAGCCTGTTTTGGGTTTCGCCATTTAAAATTGGTTAACCCTTTTTGTACCAAATGGAATCTTCCTCCTTATATATAGCAGTTCATTTCAAAATTTAGGGGTGCCAGGTTGTGTTTTCATCAAAATTTATTTGGAAAATGACTGAACTTTTAGTAAACAGTGGAGGCCCTGATCAGACGCCGCATTCTGCGGTGTCTGATCTGGGCTTGCACTGTTTGCCAGGGTACCCGTTTTGGGGTTTCTGGTACTAAATGGGTAAAGGGTATGAGATCAGTATTTATTCTCACCTGTAACTGTGTTGCCATGGGATCGCTGACACTTCTCCCGTGAGTTCCTTCCTCCTCAGAAGTTGACATGGGTGACATCTTAGAAGTATAGTTTTCTGTTCCACTTAGGTCAGATCCTATAGAAAGAGGTCTCTTTGGCAACACACCATCTTGAGACCTCAGTCTACTCCACTCTGTCTGGTAATTCCGTTCTGGTCGTTTCATATCAACATAATCAGTCGAATCATATGATGAATTTGAAGTAATTGATCGAGTTCTGCGTAGACTTTCTGCCCTTTGGGCTTTTGTATAATTATATTTTCTAGTAATATCCATCATGATTGGAGAAGGGCTTGCTGGAGATGTTGGGGCTATATCTGCAGTCTGGGGTAAATTAGGGGCATTTTCTATAATAGGACTTTGGGGCTCAGAATTATCTGACCCCCTAGGCTTGGTTTTCCTTTCAACAAAATCTAACACAGCTTTTTGTTGCACTTTTTTCAAATCAGAATCAGAATAATGCTGAGACAATGTATCTGAGGCAGTTTCACTATCAGATTTGTTTCCCTTTGAAGACTCTCCACTAGAACTTTGTTCCTTACTTGCACCATCATTTGCTAATTGCTGCAACTTTTTAGCCTCGTTTTTACGAGGTCGAATTTGCTCTGATACTGTCCGTTTCATTCCAGTTTTCGGTTTCCCATTCTTTTTATCCAAGTTATTTGTATCTTTTTGTTCCTTATTTGACTCAACATTCATGTAATTTCCAAAGTCACGGTTAAGAGATTTTGATTTTCGCACTGCCTCCTGCCACCTAACCTCTGAATCCTCCTCCTGAATTTGACCAAGCTTACCTACGTCAGCTGGACTTTGGCTGTAATGCATTGGCATGTAGTCTGTATATGATTGTGATCTGCCATGTACAACTCGTTCCTTAGCTTGAGGTGAAAGATTCTCACTATTGTTCCTTTGATGTGCATATGGCGTAGCATAGTGGTGTTCATGTTCATCAAATGTACCATAAGCTAGTTTCATGCTCACTTTTCTCCCAATTCCACTATTTTGCTTATCTTTTTGATCATCCATTTTTCTTTTACTGGTTTCCGACAGTTCTGGACCTGGTGAGGTTCTGTCATAGAACACAGAATCTGATTCTTTACGAACAGTCATACTTGACCTTTGATCGACATTGCCAGAAGTGGAAGAATCTGAGCTTACTCTACTACCTGATGACCTTGCTTCCATAGAGCCATGTGGCCGAGATGACAATGAACTGGAATCTGAACTTTGTGTTCCAGAACTTTTAGGACCACTCTCGGACACTTGGGCAGGCTTGCTTAATTGCATCATACTCTGACTATAGGTTCTAGATCCATATGATGGTGAAGTTAAATTATTTTCTGATGTAAATCGCGACTCCTGTAAACTTCTTGGAGGCATGGAAGTCATGCTTGTTGAAGCTTTGTGAAAAATACTTGCTGCATCAATACTGTGACGCGGTTTCTGAAAAAGGTTATGCCTTGGATCCATTAATGGATCATGTTCAAAGTCAGAGAAATCTTGTCTTGTGCTGGTCAAACTTGGACTAGAACCAAAATCGTCATGACCAAAAGGACCAGCTGATTCATGAGGATGTATCACAACACTGCTCAAAGACTCTGCCTCTTTAAGACCACCACTGTATGTAGATTCAGATCTAGGACTTTTAAGTTCATCATAATTTGCAGCTGACATTCTTTTTTCATTTGGAACTGACACACCCAATTTACCACGATAAAATTCTTCTGACAGTTTTCTTAACATAGGAGCACTTGACTGATCACTGAAATTCATACTTCCAATTCCTGAACTTTGGGAAGAAGTTTCTGATTTTGTTGTTGATGTTGTTAAACTCATGGGCTGATTTAAATGCACATCTGATCTTAAATATTTTTCTCTGTCATCACTGGGCATCCTAGCACTCATATCACTGTCTGAATTTAATGATGAATGAGACATATAAGCTTGGACTGATTTCTCCATAAACTTATTCTGATCATTCATATCAGCACTATTTTTGAAAGGCTTTGACTGATAATTTGACTCATCAGTCTGAGTACTTGTGTTATAATATGGCATTTGTCTGATAATCAGTCCACGAGACTTTTCTGCTGACTGAACTTGAAATGATTCATTTCTTGGATTAGCAGTTAAAGTCCTAAATCCAGGTTTACCCTTTTCTTCATTTGGGCTGCCTAAGGGACTAGTTCCAGAGTCAACCATATTCTTACTTGGATTTGGAAGATGTAAGAGATTTTGGGAGTTCATGGCTTGTTGAAAGTATAAACCCGGGATTTTTGACATGCTTGAATTCTGTAGTGGGCTAGTTGCCATATCAATTTTATTTGACTTTTGAATAAATCCATCCGCATTTGCACTATATTGATGATGATACTGATATGAATGATACTGCATTCCAGGGTTTATAACAGAATTTATTTTTTCCACTAATGATTTCTCAAATTTCTCATCCGTGTTTGGTACATCCCTCTCAGGAGGAGAAGGTATATTGTACTTTTCATCACCATAATTATGACCATCAGGATCAAACTTTGGAGGCGGATAACCAGGTTTAGACTTATTACAAAAGTCATTAAACCTTTCTTCCTCTGATTTTAAATTTTCATAGTCACGTTCCTTTGGGGATTCAAATTTTGGTTTTCTTGTTGTATAGAAACTCTTTTTAGGCTTTTGTTTAAAACCAGGATCACTTGCATTGCGTGGTTGTTTGGTTTCATCACTTCCCCTGCGATCTGAACCAGGACTACTTTTATCACTTAATCGAGACATTTGAGCTTCAAATTTCTTGTCCTGAGAACTTTCAGTAGTTTCTAGCTTATCACCAGTACTTTTATCATTAACAGCTGCATTAACTGGCAGTGCACTTAAGTTAGGGGGTGGATTAGCAGTTGTAACAGGCCATGATGGGTATTTTTCATGATTCTGATTAAAACCTACATATTTCAAACTTGATATGTCTCTGACAGGAGGGGCAGGAGGTGAATACATTGGCCTAAGGTCAAGGTCATTTGGTGGTCGTGGAGTGATATCAGGTATTTCTGATTCAGATTCATTTTCTTCTCTAGTTGTTGGCATACTCTTTAAGTGTTTCTGATTTTGTGTTTCAGGTTGAATATTTTCCTTCGGCACTTCTTGTCTAAAACTGTACAAAGCTTGAGGGGGCAATGACCGTCTGTCATAGTTTTTCTTTTGCTCTCTATTTGGTGTGTCATCATATGATGAGACAGAGGAGCCTGAAGATAAATGAGAATGACTAGCAGAGCGATGTGAACTAGGATCCATATATGTAGCAGAAAACACACCAGTATTTGACATGGGAGTGTTACTATAAGCTGATGATGTTGAAAAGTTTGATGACTGAGAGTAACTTGGTGAATAGCCTGCATAAGAATTTCTTGGACTTCCCTGACTGCGCCTAATTGCTGCTGATGAAAAATCAAAGACCGAAGATCGATTGGGAAATCTTTGCTGATACCATGTTGGGCTTTTAGGGCTCAATGGTGAAGTTAAGTTTTCATAGTTTCTTTGTTCCGAAATATCTGGAGATGACTTTGTCATCGAAACAGCCTGTTGCGGAGATGGACTAAATCCCCGCTTAGGCAGCGACATCGCTTGTAACTCATCCTGATTTAAACTTGGTGTAGACTTTGATGATGCCAGTGGGCCATGACGAGAAGACATGATGATTGGCTGGTGTCCTGATGTAAGATCATTTTCTGTGGCCCAGCCTTTAAGGCCTGAACTTTCTGTTGAGCTAGTGGGTGGGGAATATGTCACTGGCTCTCCCCGTGGAGACACGCCTCGTGGTTGTTTTGATACGGAGGAGCTAGAGGACAGAGAACTGGCTGATTGGCTTGACGGTCTTCTGCCACTGAAATGAGATTGAAAAACTACCATGAGAAATGACAAAACAATATGAGCCCCGCCAAGCGAATTTGGGTCTTCGAGCATTCCGTCATGACCAATTTTAACTGCGCATGCCCAGCCATTCAGAGAGGCCAGGGATACGGCTTTCTGTCTGAAGGTTCCTCTTGATTCACTGCTTGTATGAGCGAGCAGCGAAGGTTCTGGCGAGACTGCGCGGATGCGCAGGCTCGCCTGAACCTTCGCTGCTCGCATAGCCGATAAGTACCAAAATCGCTTGACGGGGCCCATATAACCCTTGTCATGCTGTACTAGGCACTACCTAGACTTTCGGATGAGTCTTTAAACCGAGGTCCCGTCTCCGTATGACCTTAGCTTTTGGTGGGATGTAAAACAAAAAAAACTCACTCACTAGGCACTACCTTAACCCTTTTTGTACCAAATGGAATCTTCCACCTTAAATATAGCAGGAGTCAACTGCAAAATTTAGGGGTGTCAGGTTGTTTTTTTTTCAAAATTGATTTGAAAAACAGCTGAACATTTTGCAAACAGTGTAGGCCCTGATCAGATGTTGCATTCAGTCTGGGCCTGCACTGTTTGCCAAGGTACCCCTTTAGGGGTTTCTGGTACTGAATGGGTTAAATTTTGCAAACAGTGTAGATACAGATCAGATGGCTTCTGAAGAGCCATCAAATCAGCAACTACACTGTCTGAAATTCATGCAGTTTGAGTATTTGTAGGAGTAAATTTACATGAAGAAAACAAACTGGTAGAAAGTCAGAAATGGGACTTACAGAGGTGTGGCTTAATTAATTTATTCAGCAGGACAAGCGATATATTTAACTGATCTCCGCCTTTTATGGACAGTACCCCATCACCTAAAGAGTCTGTATAACAAATATCTTTGTAAACCCCATTTATATAGAGAGGAAATGGTGTTTACAGAAGCATGCATTTGCTCAAAGATACTGTGGAACTTCAAAGGCTAGAACAGCAATGACTTGTTTATCATGGTTCTTTCAAACTCGCTCTTGAGTTCCGAGAAAAAAATTTCATAACTTCAGATATCAATATATTTGGGATAATTTAGGGAGAATGTTCTTGTTTTATCTTGAAAATGTATGTTGTGTGTACTCATAAGAATCGCCTCAATGAGGCGATTCTAATGAATACACACAACATACATTTATTTTAAAGAAAATTGACTGCCCCCGCCCATGGAGGTTTGAAGAAATAGATTGGGTTGCATGGTGCTTCCAGGCAGAGCTGAAACCAACCGCTCACATGAGTACTGGTTTTTGTTTGTTTTGAGGTTTAACGTCCCCGTCAACACTGTAAAGGTCATTTTGGAGACGTTGCTTCCAATGTTGTGGGACTGGTAAACCGCTTTAAGGTCTAAGGCTGCCCAGGCAAAGTGATGCGTGCCCGACCATCCATGCATATAAACCCTTTGGATCGATTCGGCAGCAGGGCTTGAGGTGTCATTTCATCTTAATGTTGGGTTAAAGTCCCACAAAATTGGAAGCAGTCTCCAAAATGACCTAAATAGTGTTGACGGGGACGTTAAACCCCAATTCAAAGAAAGAAAGAAAATTGAAAAGATATCCATGTTATCTCTCCTCGCCTGTCTTATTATGCTGTTCACGACAACCCCTATCTTTGGAAACAGTGTAGATCCAGATCAGATGGGTTCTGTAGAAGCCATCTGATCAGGATCTACACTGTCTGACATTCAGTTTATGAATTTGTAGGAATAAATTACATGAAGAAATCTGATTGGCTCAAAGTCAGAAATGGGTGTGGCTTAACTGAATATTCAGCAAGAGAAGGGTTAACTCTCAATGACATGAACTCCTCCTACCTGGCATAAAATATCATGCCAAAGGTGTTTGAGCCCTTAACCCTTATATTGCTGAATATTCATTTAAGCCACACCCATTTCTGTCTATCAACCAATCAATTTACATGATGTAATTAATTGCTACAAATTCATAAACTGAATGCCAAACAGTGTAGATCCTGATCAGATGGCTTCTTCAGAAGCCATCTGATCTGGATCTACACTGTTTCCAAAGATAGGGGTTGTCATGAACAGCATGATAAGAGTTAAAGTTTGACTGTATAGATTATGGGTATTCATTAGAACTGCCGGTTTGAGGAAGTTCTAAGATGAGCACCCACAACCTATATTTATGACAAAGTTAAGATAAATGTTGCAGTTTTTCATGTGTAAAAGCCCATTTCTTGAAATATAAACTACAAAATATTCTCAAGTCTATTTTAATTTAGGTATGTATATACCGTAATTACCCTAAATATTTGGACACCTGAATTAAAATTTGAACAAGTACAATTTAATACCTGATGTTGAGCCTAAAAATAGCTGGATGAGTAGCAAACAGATTGTGCAGTGTCTCATCTAGGTCTACACCGTTTGCTCAGCCCTGTCTGTCCGAATACATATACTAAATGAGGTAGTAAGAGTCCAGTTTGAAATTTAGGGTTGCTTTTAATAAATTACAGTAGAACTTCGATGGCTCGAACACCGATGGCTCGTTTACCATGGATGTGTCGAAACCATTCTTGAGCCGCTAGCGAAATCCTCTACATAAGAAATAGTGGGGGATAATTAAGGAGATTTTAGTCTTTTATCTTGCAAATGCATGCTGTGTGTACTCATTAGAATCGCCTCATCGAGGCGATTCTAATGAGTACACACAGCATGCATTTTCATTATAGAACACCGAAAAGATGTCTAAAAGTATCTCATTATGCCTCCTGACAGTAACCTCAGTGGCTCGAACTACCCCTGTCTCGAACAGATTTTCGAGGTCCCAAAGGTGTTCGAGCCATTGAAGTTCAACTGTATTTAGAAAATGCCTCTTGTTTTTTTTCGTTATTTTTTTTTTTTTTTTTTTTGCAAACAGTGAAGAGCCCTGATCAGACATTGCTCAATGTCTGATATTTGCAATGGTCACAATTTTTGGGTTTCTCCTTCAAATGACTGTTGCCTCAGAAGTAAAGTTGGTATGGGCCAACTGATTTACCATTATAACGTACAAGACAAATTATATATTACATCACGTGAACAAGTCCGTGAAATGAAGACCCCCCTATACCCCACTTTATATAGAGAAAACTGGGGTTTACAGGGGTATACATTATTTTTCTTATTTTTGCTCTAAGACATAGGTTATGGGTACCCGTTAGAACCGCCTCAATGAGGCGGTTCTAACGAATACCCACAACCTATGTTTGCAGTATTTATAAGCAAAATAACACAGATTTTCATCAGAAAAGTAGCCATTTTGGAGATGTGAAAAAATGCATGGGTGTGTTATCGTAATGAGAAATCCTTGAGGGACATGAATTCTGTAACAGTGAAGAGAAATAAAGAACCACAGTTTATTTCCATTATTTTATCATTTCTTTTATCTTTGTTGTTAAGTTTTCCATTTTTTTCACTTAAGATTTTAAAATAAATACTTATTTAATAGCCTTTAACAATCCAGCACAGATAAGTTACCTAGAATAATTATTCAAAACTCTTATGAAATGATTCACTGCAATGATATGCAAGATAAAGATGCTTTTAAGAAAGGGAAATATCCAAACTTTCAGGGGCAGAAACTCTTTTAAAAAATATTCTTCTGGGGGGCTACTGTTAAAGGAAAGAATTTGCTCCTAAAGGAGCAAATTCTTTCTTTAAAAGTAGACCCCCTTGTCATGATAATACGTCCGTAAAATGAAGATCCCTCTAAACCCCACTTTATATAGAGAAAAGCGGGGTTTATAGGGGTGTATGTTATCTGCCTTATTTTTTTATCGAAGGGTACTTGTTAGAGCTGCCTCATTGAGGCAGTTTTAAAGAGATCCACAATCAATGTTGAAAGCATGCTAAAATTATGACACCATATTGGATATCATTATTTCACATGGACATGTTTTCCAGATTCAGCCATCAGAAAAGGTATGATCGAAGTCCTGAGAATTATCTCCCTTATAATATTAAAAACAAAAGAGAGAGTACAGTCATTAACCCATTTGAGATGAACAAAGAAAAGAATCCTTATTACATTGAGCAGGAGTCGATTTTGACATCTAGGGTACTATTAGCAATTCAATTAGATATTGGCAGAACTTTTTGCAAACACTTCTGTATCATCTTAAACAGTGACTGAAGGCCCTGATCAGAAGCTGCTTTCTACCCCATCTAAAGAATGCGGCATCTGATCTGAGGAAGCACTGTTTTTGTGCTTCTGGTCTGAAAGGGGTTAAAACAGGAGGATATCATATCAGTAAGTTTTAGTTAGTTTGACAGGCAACAAGAAACGTAACAGTTGCAGCACCTGCACATGTTGCAGAGCAGAACAGAACGGAACAGAATGTGAAGATAAAAATATATTCAAAATATGAGGTACAAAGATCCCAACCCTACCATAATCTACCATGGTACAAAACCTTAACCCTTATCCTGCTGAATAAATTAATTTGGTCACACCCATTTCTCACTATCAAATACATTTTTGTTTGGTTAACCCTTGTCCTGTTGAATATTTTAATCTTCCACATCCACTACCGATTATCAACCAATCAGATTACTTGATGCAAATTATTGCAACAAATTCACTATCTGAATCACAAACAATGTAGATCCTGATCAGAAGCCCTGATCGGGATCTACATTGGTTGAAAGCTAAGGCATATCCAGGCTTAGCAGGACAAGGGTTAACCTATGAAAGCACCAAATAAAGTGTCATAAATTAGGTTGTGGTGGTTGTGGTGGTCCAAAAATCTTAGATCTTGCTGAGCTGTATATAACCACAATGAAACTCATTGTTAATGTGATGTTTCAAGTTACCTTTTCTGCAACATCTCAGAATTAACACAGCATAAGGAAGTCATTTAAAACTCCAAGAAAGACCTGTACAGTATCTTAAAGGTGATTCTTATGACACTGAAAACAAGAACATTCCTTCCTTTTTTCCTTTTGCTAATTAGGTTCTTTTGCTAAATACCTGACATGTAAGTTTTGTAACAGATCTTTCCAAAAAGGTCAAAACAACACTTGACCCCAAACAGAGAACAACAGAATGCATACAAATACAATGATTATGAATGACTTCAAAAAGACCCAATTGACTTGCACAGTAGTTGCCCAAAATATCTTCCTATTTTAGAAATATGTATGAAATGACTGAAAATTATTTGAATAAACAATTTCAAGAAGACATTGGAGATGAGTTCCATTATCTTTTCTTATGTCATAATTTTCAAACCGAAAGAAAACAACCTTTGACAAAGAGACATTTAAAGAATTTCTCACTTCTGATAATGTATAAGACCTTATTCAGTCATCTAAATTTGTAGATATATGAGCCAGCGCATGACAAAACCTACAATAAGTAATGTGCACCCAACGAAGACTCAGATCAGCCTATGCATCCACGCAATCTGATCAGAGTCTTCGTTGTGCGCTCTAAGGTTAGCTTAATGCCCAATGCTCCTTCAAGCAGCAAGAGAAGTCACTGATCAGACTCTATGGATGCGAAGGCTGATCTGATTCTTCACTGGGCGCGCACGTAAATTGTAGGAAATGCTGTGCTCCGGCTCATATTATAGTAATTCTGAGACAGACACCCAAGAAATCATTTAACTATTATCTTGCTGAATATTCATTTAAGCCACACCCATTTCTGTCTATCAACCAATCAAATTACTTGATGTAATTTATTGCTACAAATTCATAAACTGAAAGCCAAACAGTGTAGATCCTGATCAGATGGCTTCTTCAGAAGCCATCTGATCTGGATCTACACGGTTTGCAAAGATAGCAGTTGTCGTGAACAGCAAGTTAAGGGTTAATTTTAAGCCGTAAAAAGTCAAGTCAACTACAGCACATAACAGCTTGAAGATTCTTGTTCCCTGCATCAAAGATTTACTGTCCACAATGAAAAAATGTGACACTTATATAATATGCTGATTTATAAATTTACGCTGGACTGAGAAGTCTGATGGGATGTAGTCTTGAATTTAGATTCACCTTTTCACAGCTTGTGAAATTCTGTAAATACATATAGTATATAGTATATTATACCAAAGCATGCAGATTCTCTTTATGTTATGGTAGAGTGTGTGTGTGTGTGAATTTGGGTTTAACGTCGCTTTCAACAATTTTTCAGTCATACCACGACTGTGTCTGGTTGCGACAGGGAGCACAATGATCACTTTTATAGTGCTGCCTCACTGAAGTATCATGTCCCAGACACATTACATGATACCACACCCAGTCACATTATCCTGACACTGGGTCTACCCCGTAAATCTGAGTGCCAAGCCAGGAGCAGCTAGTACCATTCTTAACGACTTTGGTATGTCGCGGCCCGGGATCGAACCCGTGACCTCCCGTTCCCCGGAGCGGACACTACCAACTGAGCCGGTATATGTTATGGTATAAACATAAAGTGTGAGTAGGTATTTGTTAGAACTGACACCTGAGCTGATTCCAACATGTCCCCACTATGTTTGAGTGGAGATAATCAGAATCAGAATTGTTACTGGTGACACATCAAATGACATTCATACACCAGGATCTATGATATGGGAAGTTAGTCCGTAGCTCTAACCAAAGAGGTAAACTACACTATCCTCAGCACCTTCAGCCGTCGAAATAACCGAATAGGGAAGGGCATTCCAATCTCTAATGGTTCAGGGGAAGAACGGTTCTTTGTACATGTCAGTTCTTGCAGCAAGGGTCTGAAATGTCATTGAATGGTGGTCTGGAGAAAAATTACCTCAAAATTATCGGTATTTTTTTTCTGGAGATGTATGCTTTTGTCTTCACACTGTACTTGGATTGCAACCAACACTTAATTACACTGTGCACTTATCTGTTTAAGTAATTGACACCTTAGTTGTTAAGATATTTATTGTTCTTACCACAATAAGTCTTCAGAAATAATCTTCCCTCCCTCAAATGTCATTTTGAAAGCTTAAAATAGAACTGTAAACATAATGTCATGCTTAACCCTATCACACCGTACAACCGGCTGCGTCGAAGACAGATTACTGTCTCTAAGACAGATCGCGGAAAACGTTCCATAGAAAGGGTAGGTGAAGTTTTTTTGTTTGTATAAATCGAGAAGGCAATCTGTTGACTTTTGCTGCTATTGGAGAAGAAACTAAATGCCTGGAGATACCGCAGCAAAATTATGACTATATTTCAAAGCCAGATAAGGCTTTTCCAGTTCGTTGAAAAATATTTTCATCGAAAATTTTATGAATTTTTGTTTTTGGCGTCAAGTGTATGTCTACGGAACAAAATATGTTACATTCACTTACTCATGCTAAAACTACGATTATTCAGCAGCATTTCTGCCAAATTGGACCGTATAACTCGGTTAAATAAACAAACTACGCCCCACTAAAGAGACCAGGTGTCCGAAAAAATGCTGTCTCTGACTACAGATTGTTTTTTATATGACTGTCCACAAACACAGATCAGAGATTTCGATGGCTAACATTGATGACAGATCAGAATTTCGGTTACATCTTCAATAAAGACGAATTCTGGATGACTTAACACCGGCAACTTCGATGGAAGCTATTTCATGCCAGCTCCAGGGCATGTCTTGTAATAATGCTGCAATTGAGTAACATAGAGGCTGCTCTATAATCATTTATATTTCCTGTCAACACACAAATTGTGCAATCAGTAGAAGCCTCCGTGGTGTAGTGGTTATGCTACTTGCCTTGTAATCCAGGATTCGCGGGATCGATCCCGGGCTTCTCCAGACTTTCGGATGTGTCTTTAAACCGAGGTCCCGTCTCCTTAGGTGACCTTAGCTGTTAGTGAGATGTACAACTCTCGCGCTCTTTCTCTCTCACTATCTTGTGCAATCAGTAAACATCTGAAGCGTTATTTGTTTAATGTTCTTCTGCCTGTACTTAACTAGATGTTACACGGCTCAGCGATTTCTGTGTTGTAATTTGTTTGTTTGTAACAACACAACGCTGATTGAACCTTATGCATGAACTGTAAACAGTCAACTGAACAGGAATTCAGATCCCAAAATTCAAGATCCAAACTGTCCTAAAAGTCTATGGAGGTGAATGATTGATTTGATTTGAGGTTTAATGCCCCCGACAACACTGTAAAGGTCATTTTGGAGACGTTGCTTCCAATCTTGTGGGACTTTTACCCGACATTGAGATGGAATGACATCTCAAGCCCTGTCGCCCAAAGAAATCAATAGGGTTAATTAGCATGGACGGTCCGCCTCGCACCGCGGTTCCTGGACAGGCTTGTTCCTCTAAGCGGTTTACCAGTACTAGTGCGCGGGCCGGATTCAGCTCTACGTGGAAGCATCATGCTGCCCATATATTTCTTCAAGCCCCTATGGGCGGGGGCGACACTCTGTGTTGTAATTAGTTAGGAATTCGATATTGAAAGTAAACAGCTGACGTTCGTGCGAATATCTGGTTGTGCCATTTTTTTAACATCAAACGTCATGTATTTTTATTGCACGAACAAGGTTGCACAATGCATTAATGAACATTAAATAGGTCGTTATGCAAACGGTGCAGAGGCGACCATGAACAACAAGATGGTACGTGTGCCTGTATTAACAAATTCAGTACCAGAAACCCCTAAAGAGGTACCTTTGCAAACAGTGCAGGCCCAGATCAGACACTTCAGAATGCAAACGGTGCAGAGGCGACCATGTACAACAAGATTGTACGTGCGTCTGTGTTAACCAATTCAGTACCAGAAACCCCTAAAGAGGTACCTTTGCAAACAGTGCAGGCCAAGATCAGACACTTCAGAATGCGGTAATGCGGCGTCTGATTGGGGCCTACACTGTTTGTAAAAAAGCTGAACCATTTTCTGAATAAATTCTGAAGAAAACACAGCCTGACACCCCTAAATGTCGAAATGGACTCCTGCCATATATAAGGTGGAAGATTCCATTTGGTACAAAAAGGGTTAACTTTACTTCACTCGGCGCCGCTTGTGGGTTATATTCCCGTACAAGACAAGAGCCATAATCTGAGTAACACTGAGGCTGTGGTTCTCATCACGTTAAGTCCGTGTAATGAACACCCCTCTCCAACTTGCTTATATAGAGAAAACCTTTGTTTACAGGGGGACACATTATTTTTCTTATTTCTGTTTAAAGACATAGGTTTTGGGTTCTCGTCATACCTTCTCAATGCAACAGTCCTCACGAGCACCCTCTACATATGTTTGGAGTATTGAAAAGAAAAATATCCCACTTTTTCACCAGAATATACCGTTTTGGAGGTATGAAAGAAAGCACTATATCACATGGCTGTGTTATAGTAATGTGATCTGTTTGTGTAGCTTTGCAGTTTAGTTTAGCACTTGTTATGTGAAGTGCTCCATGTTAGTGTGGCTGAATCAAATAATGTACTACTTTCCTCTATATTTGCCATTAGGACTTTTGTTTTACGCTTCACTAAATGAAAAAGTAAACTCTACAAGTTGCTCCGTGTTTGAATGGAAAAACTTCTTTTGTATGATTAAACATGATGATAGTAATAGGTTTTGGTTTGTTTGATTTGAGGTTTAACGTCCCCGTCAACACTGTATAGGTCATTTTGGAGACGTGGTTTCCAGTCTTGTGGGAAATTTACCCGACATTGAGATGAAATGACACCTCAAGTCCTGTCGCCCAATGAAACCAATTGGGTTTATGAGCATGGACGGCCGATTTGCACCGCTTTGCCTGGGCAGGCTTAGATCCTCAAAGCGGTTTACCAGTACTCGTGTGCGGTCGGTTTCAGCTCTGCGTGGAAGCATTATGCATCCCATTTATTTCTTCCAGCCCCGATGGGCAGGGGCACTTGCGCGTTCGTGCGTGCGTGCACGCGCGTGCGTGCATGCGCGCGCGCGTGTGTTTGTTTGTGTGTGTGTGTGTTCCACCAACAGCTAAAGTCATACGGTTTAAAGACTCAGCCGAAAGTGTGGACATAAAGAAAACACGCCTATAAAAATACAATATAAACCACAAGCGGCGCCGAGTGAATTAAAGTTAACCCTTTTTGTACCAAATGGAATCTTCCACCTTATATATGGCAGGAGTCCATTTCGATATTTAGGGGTGTCGGGCTGTGTTTTCTTATAATTTACTCAGAAAATGGTTCAGCTTTTTACAAACAGTGTAGGTCCTGATCAGACGCCGCATTACCGCATTCTGAAGTGTCTGATCTGGGTCTGCACTGTTTGCAAAGGTACCTCTTTAGGGGTTTCTGGTACTGAATTGGTTAATACAGACGCACGTACCATCTTGTTGTGCATGGTCGCCTCTGCACCGTTTGCATAACGACCTTTTTAATGCATTGTGCAACCTTGTTCGTGTAATAAAAGTACATGGAGTTTGATGGTAAAAAAAATGGCACAACCATATATTCGCACGAACGTCAGCTGTTTACTTTCAATATTGAATTCCTTATTAAATACAACACAGAAATCGCTGAGCCGTGTGACATCTAGGAAAGAAAAAGTAAAGGCAGAAGAAAATTAAACAAATAACGCCTCAGATGTTTACTGATTGCACAAGATAGTGAGATAGAAAGAGTGCGAGAGTTGTACGTCTCACTAACAGCTAAGGTCACCTAAGGAGACGGGACCTCGGTTTGAAGACACATCCGAAAGTCTGGAGAAGCCCGGGATCGATTCCGCGAATCCTGGTTTACAAGGCAAGTAGCATAACCACTACACCACTGAGGCTTCTACTGATTGCACAATTTGTGTGTTGACAGGAAATATAAATGATTATAGAGCAGCCTCTATGTTACTCAATTGCAGCATTAATACAAGTAATGCCCTGGAGCTGGCATGAAATAGCTTCCATCCAGAATTCGTCTTTATTGAAGATGTAACCGAAATTCTGATCTGTCATCAATGTTAGCCTTCGAAATCTCTGATCTGTGTTTGTGGACAGTCGTATAAAAAACAATCTGTAGTCAGAGACAGCATTTTTTTGGACACCTGGTCTCTTTAGTGGGGCGTAGTTTGTTTATATAACTGAGTTATACGGTCCAGTTTGGCAGAAATGCTGCTGAATAATGGTAGTTTTAGCATGAGTAAGTGAATGTAACATATTTTGTTCCGTAGACATACACTTGACGCCGAAAACAAAAATTCAAAAAATTTTCGATGAAAATATTTTTCAACGAAATGGAAAAGCCTAATCTGGCTTTGAAATATAGTCATAATTTTGCTGCGGTATCTCCAGGCATTTAGTTTCTTCTCCAATAGCAGCAAAAGTCAACAGATTGCCTTCTCGATTTATACAAACAAAAAAACTTCACCTACCCATTCTATGGAACGTTTTCCGCGATCTGTCTTAGAGACAGTAATCTGTCTTCGACGCAGCCGGTTGTACGGTGTGCCTATGGACTGAATGGAGTCTTCCCCCTTATAAACAGCAGGAGCCCATTTGGAAATTTAGGGGTGCCAGGTTCAGTTGTTTTTAGAAATTTACTTAGAAAATGGCTGAACTAAATCTACATACAGTGGAAGTTCAGATCAGACGCCGCATTCTGTGGTGTGTGATCTGGTTCAGCACTGTTTGCCAATAACCCGTTTTGGGGTTTCCGATATGGATAACATTAGAGGTAAGTTTTAACCCATTTAGTACCAGAAACCCCAAAATGAGTACCCTGGCAAACAGTGCAGGCCCTGATCAGACGCTGCAGAATGCTGCATCTGATCAGGGCCTCCACTGTTTGCTAAAAGTTCAGCCATTTTCCAAATCAATTTTGAAGAAAACACAACCTGACACCCCTAAATTTTGAAATGAACTCCTGCTATATATAAAGAGGAAGATTCCATTTGGTACTAAAAGGGTTAACCGCTCTCAAATTGCTACTTGTTTAGCAATCAACAAGTTGTAAGTAAATATATACAAGCAAACTGATACTGCTGATGTCCATGTGACTTACACTCACCACACCCCTCCCCCCTCAACAAGGTGATTCTAACAAGTACCCACAACTTCTGTTTCTAGTAGAAGCCTCAATGGTGTAGTGTTTATTTTACTCCCCTTGTAAACCAGGGGTCGCAGGATCGATCTTGCATGGGCTTCTCCAGACTTTCGGATGAGTCTTTAAACCGAGGTCTTGTCTCCGTATGACCTTAGCTTTGATGAGACGTAAAAACTCAAACACTCACTCACTCTGTTTCTTGCAAGACACAAGAAAAATGTTCTCTTAATCAGCACCCCCCACCCCCTATCCCCTTCATCTTTTTTTGGTATTATTTCAAGATTATTTCTCTTATATCGAACTGTTCCTTAATCAGAGGTCGGCGAAAACTGGAGAACCCAGAGAAAAACCGCCTGACTTTCTGGTGCAGAACTTGGCATCTAACATCGAGGCTCGAACCACAGAGGTAATTAAATGTCAGCACTCTTAATCCACGAAGCCCATTTAACCTTTTATGTACCAAATGGAATCTTCCTCCTTAACCCTTGTCCTGCTGAGTATTTTATCTGCCACACCTACTATCATTTGTCAACCAACCAGATTACTGAAGCAAATTATTGCAACAAATTCACAATCCGAATGACAAACAATGTAGGTCCTGATCAGATGGCTTCTTCAGAAGCCATCTGATCTGGATCTTCATTGTTTGAAAAATAAGGCATATCCGGGCTTAGCAGGACAAGGATTAATATAGCAGAAGTCCATTTCAAAATTAATGGTTGTCAGGTTAAGTTTTTTTTTAAAATTTGTTTAAAAAATGGCTGAACTTTTTGCAAACAGTGTAAGCCCTGGGCCTGTTAATGCCAATTACCTGTTTTGGGGTTTCCGGTACAAAAAGGGTTAATCATCCCCCTAAGATTTTTTTTCAGTTCTTCCAAACAGAAGATGAATTGTTTTGCAACCAAAACACAAACAGACAAACGATATAATAAGATGTAGTTGCATAAAAAGATGTCATTACTATCTAATGATTTCATCAGAATACAGCCATGGGCTAGACAAATTGAAAAGCACATATACATCACATATAACTGTCAATTACTTCATGTTTTATGTTACCCATGCCCAGCAAAATTGTGCCTTAAACCTTAAGATGCTGGGAAAAACTACACCTGAAAATGCCGTCTGCTTATGTCGTCTGCTGAAATTTTTTTGCAAACTTTTTAAAAATATTTTTGCATACAGGCAAACAGAGTGGGCCCTGATCAGACTGCTCCTTCAGGAGCAGTCTGATCTGGGTCCACACTGCAAACAATTACTTTTAACTCATTATCCCCTAGCGTCGCTTATATGCGGCCGATAAAATATCGATGTAGTCCCGCGCGCCGCATAAAAGCGACAGGTAAATTCTTATCGGTATACCGTCCGTCGCTTATAAGTGGGCCGTAAACAAGTACTCCATTTCCCGAGCGTCGCGTATATGCGACGCTTACCATTGGTCTACAAAACTCAAAAATATCGGCAAGTTCGATTTTCAGCCAATAAAAACGCAGTTTACAAACACTGTTCGAATATTTTTCTTGCCAAAAATAGAAAATTCCACGTGTTTACCGGGAAGGAAAAGCGAGAATTTTGAGGTAAAAAATCATGGAAAACAGCGAAAATACGCGACCACAGCTTGCGATCGGTAATAATATAATGGAGTCTGATGTCAGTGATGGCGAATTCTCCGGTTTTGGCTCAGATGCGGCTGGAAGTGACATAGAAATTGACGGAAATTCGTCAAGTTTCAAGTGTGCACACGGCAGACTTGTCCGATTTGGATGAGGATTTGGCGGCTCTTGAGAGCGATGGCTCAGATGAGACATGTTTTTAATGTCGTGAAAAAAAAATTATATGTGTTTTGAGTGGTTTGGTGTTTACGTGTTTTTAATGTAATATATTACCGGTAGTGCTAAAAGTGTTTCTTCGGAAATTTTTTATTCTCGTTTTGGAGTATAAATGTATTCCTGGAGATTCTCATTGAAATTATGGAAATTATGAAAGAGTAAGTCATTTTCTTTATCACCCACCCTGCATGTAATTACCGGTAAGAATTTTGCATGTGTTTGGTATGCTCTTGTAGATAATTTTTTCATCTACCTTCGTGTCAAATTTCAAAGTCAAGACACTTGTAATAATTGAATTATACATAAAATAACATTACAACCCCCAGTTTCAAAATTCATTTCTAATCAAAGCTAGAAAATGTCTAGGGAGATAGGCACTGAAATACTGATAAGCCTCCCAGGTATCAGCTGCAGCAGTATTTGCCAGGGAATGAGTGGAGATAAGAGTCTAGGGGATAATGAGTTAAGGTAACTGGCAGACAGCAAAGCAGACGACAATTGTCGTGATTGGCATTTGTGTACCTAGCAAAGGCTCAGATCAGCTTAAATATCTGCCCAATCTGTTAAGGATCATTTTTATGCACTTATTTACGAATGCCCATACACGAAGCTTCTAAGCTTCATACCGATAGGGAAAGTTGTGTTTACACAAGTTACTGTGAAATGTCTGAAGATGCATTTTCATTTCTTGAAGTTGCTGATCATAGTCATACCTCCAGATAAGGTGCTTTTTTTCATCCGAAAAAGTACTGATATTTTTCTTATTTCTGCACAAAAACATATGTTGTGGGTACTCAATAGAAGTGCCTCAGTGCAGAAATAAGAAAAATAATTTGTGGATACCCCTTCTTTAATATCTGCGGCTATGAATGTCTTGATACATATCTGTCAGGTACACCTGCAGTAACTACAGGCTATAGAAAAGATTTATGGGTAGATTGTCAACCTAGCCAAAGTTACTAATTACAGAAGCTTAAATTCCCACCTGACTATTGCTGACCAGGTATTGGTTATTTATAGCAACACTAGTCTTCTCCTGCTGTGTGAAAAGTAAAATCTGGACTGGGCTTTTGTACAGGGTCATTGGCAAACAGTGTAGACCAAAATCATATGACGGATAACATGGCGTCTAATCAGCATCTACACTGTTGCTTAAAATACTGTACTTAAAGGATTTACGACACAGTATTTAAGTTTCAGTTCAGGCGTTTTTTCCCAGCCTACATTCAGAGACAATCGACCCATCAGAACTCTCAGTGCTTTGATTTATCATGTCATTATACCATGCACAACCTCATAATAATACTATCCATGGTTAAGCTGGAACTTTTTTTTCTTATTTGGGTTTTCAAGATTATATCTCTTATATCAAGCTGATTGTTAATCAGAGGTGGGCAAAAACGAGTGTACACCTGAACATGGTGTATCACTTCTGAAAAATTCATCTGATCAGGATCCACACTGTCATTTAGATTTTGAATTGAATGAATATCATACAAGAAAGCAGTCTGAGGGACAGCCAAATCCCCCACCCGTGACACTTTGTATCAAGGCTCAACCTTGTGACCTTCACCTGTGACCTTGACCTTCAGCTGGCATTGTTTATTTATGGGTTCCGCACATCAGCTCACTGAGGGGGTATAATCCATAAAAAGTTTAATAAAAATCCTTCTAGGGGTAAAGGAGATATGGAACAGACAAAAAATTCCAGGTTTAAAACTCTTGACCTTCACCTGTGACCATGACCTTGAGTTGGCATGGTTTATTTATGGGTTCTTCATATCAGCTCACTGAGGGACGATATTTCACCAAACTTAAATGAAAATCCTTCAAAGGGTAAAGGAAATATGGAACAGACACAAAATATGTTTCAAACTTGTGACCTCTAACTGTGACCTTGACCTTGAGTTGGCATGGTTTATTTATGTGCTCTGCACATCAGCTCACTGAGGGGAACATCTGACCAAAGTTTAATGAAAATCCTTTAAAGGGTAAAGGAGATATGGAATGGACACAAAATTCAAAGTTTCAAACTCATGACCTTCCAATGTGACCTTGACCTGGTGTCAGCATGATTCATTTATGGGTTCTGCACATCAGCTCACTGAGGAGGATAATTTACCAAAGTTTAATGAAAATCCTTTGAGGGGTAAAGCAGATAATTAGGAAAGGGACACAAATTCAAAGTTTTAAATTTGTGACCTTCAAATGTGACCTTGACCTTGAGTTGGCATGGTTCATTTATGGGTTTTGCATATCAGCTCACTGAGGGGGATAACTGACTAAAGTTTAAACAGAATCCTTGCAGGGTAAAAGGAGATATGCAACGGACACAGAATTCAAAGTTTCAAACTCTTGACCTTGAAATGTGACCTTGACCTTGAGTCAGCATGGTTCATTTATTGGTTCTGCACATCAGCTCAATGAAAAGAATATTTGACCATAGTTCAATGAAAATCCTTCCAAGGGTAAAGGAAATATATTGAAAGGACAGAAAATTCAAAGCTTCAAACTCATGACCTTCAACTGTGACCTTGACCTTGAGTTGGCATGATTCATTTATGGGCTCAGCACATGAGCTCATTGAGCTCAGAGGGGGTAATTGACCAAAGTTTAATGAAAATCCTTTGAGGGGTAAAGGGGATATGGAACGGACACAAAATTCAAAGTTTTAAACTCGTGACCTTCAAATGTGACCTTAACCTTGAGTCGGCATGGTTCATTTATGAGTCCTGCACATCAGCTCACTGAGCCGAATAATTGACCAAAGTTTAATGAAAATTTATCGAAGGGTTCAGTAGATATGGAACAGACAAGAAAGTGTTACAGACAGACAGACGTGTTTACGAGAGGACATAAAATTTTGTTGGGTACTTTAGTGTCAATTTTACGCCTAAAAGAACCCAACAAGCGACAAAAATGCCCCTAAACTACTCAACAAGCAATAAATTTTGTTGGCTACTTTTCTTGGACAATAACGGTATAAATAGCAAGTACCCAACTAAGGCCTACCCATCTAGTGTCCTCTTGTTTGCTCGAACAGATTGATGGATGGACAGACGAAGGTCATTCCTATAATCCCCACTCCGCTTCACGGCGGGGGATTAATAACTTGATTGGTCGATAATCAGAAATGGGTGTGGCAAAATTTATTTATTCAGCAGGGCAAGGGTTAAACTCTAACACCCAGAATCATATTAAAACAGCCTGTGTCACTAAGACCTGTCATTTGTAAACACAGACCTTACGGGCCTGGGCTGAATAATGAAAATATTGACCCAGAGCCCAAACATATACGTCACACAGAACCTGCCATCCGGGTAATATTATAATATGCCCCAACTTTATAGCGATAAATTTTTTATTTTGTTGTTTTTCTAATTTTATTAATTCATCCATTATTTTGCCCCCACTCATCAGGCCTTAAAGAAATAGATTGGGCTGCATGGTGCTTCAACACAGAGCTGAAACTGACCACACGAGTACTCGTAAACCGCATAGAAGGACTAAGTGATATGAGTCAGACCATCCAATGCATATAAGCCCTACTGGTTTCACTGGGCGGCAGGGTAATTTGAGATGTCATTTCATATCAATGCCGGGTAAAAGTCCCACAGAATTGGAAGCAACATCTCCAAAATGACCTAAATAGTGTTGATGGGGATGTTTAACCTCAATTCAAACAAAATTGGAAGCAACATCTCCAAAATGACCTAAGTAGTGTTGATGGGGACATCAAACCTCAATTCAAACAAAACATCTATTATTAAATGATTTAAAAAGGTTAAAACTAAATGTCATTTACTTATCTGCATTTCAATCTAAAGAAATATAAAATACTAATCTGCATTAATCAATAAAATGCCATTCACAACAATTGTCGTCTTGCTTTGCCGTCTGCTGGTTACCTTAAAAGTATTTTTTTTTTTGCAAACACTGTGGACCCAGATCAGACTGCTCCTGTAGGAGCAGTCTGATCGGGGTCCACATTGTTTGCATGTATGCAAAAATATTTTTAAAAGGTTGCAAAAAAATCAGCAGACAACATAAACACAGGACATTTTCAGATGTTGTTTTTCTCAGCGGATTAAGGGATAACTATCTGAACTTGCTCTGAACCCAATCATTTTTTATTTGTTTTGTTTTCATTTCTTTTCCGTTTTTATTCTTTTTCTTTTTTCTGCTTGTATTCATTTTTCTCAAGTTCTAAGGGAGGTAACTTTTGTCTAGTTATAAATTTATATCATTAATCCTTAAATACCTTCCTGTTAAATTATAATATGCGTCCCCCTCTGTAAAGCCTTAAGGGGGTGGGGGGGGGGGGGAGGCAAAGTTGGCGTGTATCTTCCATCACTGTGGCCTCCAACTGATACAAAGCCTGCTGTCCTTGCAGCGGGGGAATGTTGTTATTTCTTCAAATTCTTTCGTTTAAGACTTGACCCCTTTGACATGGAATGCAGGAGTTGCCTCCCCTGAAGTTGTATATATTCCCCTTAATGGAAAGAATTTGCTCCCCAAGCAAGACTGATAAGGGAGACAAAAATATTTTGAAACAGTCACCTTTCCTGACAGTGTATCAATTCTTCTTAATTAACATATTCCAAGTACAGTACTTTTTTATCTCAAGGACTAAACATACCTTTTTTTAAAAAATGAGCAAAATTATTTGAAGCAGACCTTTGGAAAGTTTTAATGATCTTGAATCTGTATACAATAAAGATCAAAAACATGTAACCCTGAAAAGATTTGACATTTTTAAGTTTGCTAAATATCAAACCTTTAATCAAATATTAGTCCCTTGTTTAAACAAACTGTGGTAGGCACAAGGTTGTCCCCACCGCAGAGAGACCAGGCCAACACCACATTACATTCTTCAGACAATTAATGTTGTTAGAGTCTGTGATAATGTGATGCCTAGTTCAAGGTTGACAAGTTTGTTTGTTTGTTTGGTTTGAGGTTTAACATCCCAGACAACACTATAAATGTCATTTTGGAGACGTTGCTACCATTTTTGTGGGAATTTTACCCGACTTTGAGATGAAATGACATCTCAAGCCCTGCCGTCCAATGAAACCAATAGGTTTTTATAAGCATGGACGGGTCGACTCACACCGCATTGCCTGGGCAGGCTTAGATCCTCTAAGCGGTTAACCAGTACTCATGTGCGGGTCGGTTTCACAAGTTCACATAAAGGGCTAGCTGTTCCAACCAAGACTTGCTCCCCTCTAACTCATTCATGTACAGTCAAACCTGTGCTTACGGTCACCTCCGAATAACGGTCCCCTTATTACAATAGTCATTTTCAACCCCTCCCATCGAAATTCACTAATAAATTACCTGGGAATAGCGGTCCACTGTGCACTATGGTAAATGCATGTACTGTATTAATTGTGCAACAAATAAACATGTAAATTAAATGGAAAACAATAACTGGTTAAAAAGATATGCTTCTTCATCAAGTGACAGGATGCAATTCATCAATAAATGTAAGAATATTTGGACACTATCAGCCTGGTGGTAATTGCCAAACCTCTGAACAAAGGTCACCTGTGAATAAAGGCCAAATTTGTCCTGTTCCACAGCTGGCCTTTGTTCACAGGTTTGACTGTATTTGAATCTATCAATCCTATCTTTTGGAATGTCTTTCTCACAGATTTGAGGCTGGTCTGAGTCTTCAAGAGTTTTGTAGGGTGATGATATATGAAAAGAAATAACAAAGAGTTTGGTGCCTTTGTTTGATTAGGAAACTTAACCCTTATCATGCTGTTCACGACAACCCCTTTCTTTGCAAACAGCGAAGATCCAGATCAGATGGCTTCTGAAGAAGCCACCTGATCAGGATCTACACTGTTTGGCATTCAGTTAATAAATTTGTAGCATTGAATTACATCAAGTAATTTTATTGGTTGATAGGCAGAAACGGGTGTGGCTTAAATGAATATTCAGCAAGATAAGGGTTAAAACTCATAGCTGGGGGCCAGGCTAGTTCCAAGCAGAAGCTCAGTTTTTCTTTAGATATCCCTTCTCTTGCTGAATATTCATTTTAGCCACACCCATCTCTGACTTTGAACCAATCAGATTACTTGATGTAATTTATGCCTACAAATTCATAAACTGAATGTCAAACAGTGTAGATCCTGATCAGATGGCTTCTTCAGAAGCCATCTGATCTAGATCGCCACTGTTTCCAAAGATATGGGTAGTCGTGAACAACATGAGAAGAGATATCAACCCTCGTAGGTTATTTTGTGTTCTACCCGCTGGGCCATCAAGGCCCTTCAGTGTGAAGGCAATGATCATGAATCGATACAATTAACCCACACCTCCCATCAGAAACACCAAAGGGAAAGAAACACAAACATGAAACAACTGGACCCTAATGGAAACATCAATAGGGGAAAGCCTAAAGGACATTTACTTTCCCATTGGCTATCCAAAACAAAAAAAATATAAGCGATGCACATATTCAAAGACGAACTATAACAAAAATAAACCGCGACAGAAGAACCGCGTTGGAACGGTCAGTAATAAGTATTTCACTGTGGGGTGGGAGGCTTAAATTGATTGTACATGTCGCAATCCTCGCCCTTACTTCTGTCGCAATAATTTGTTCAGTCTGCATGAGTGCAAAATCTCCGAGAACACAAAAATCAAACAACCACAGCGATGAAACAACGGTGTGGACTCAACAGCACAAGATATAACTAAAATGCTGCAGCAAAAGAAAACCAAGTTAGACTCAGAGACAGAGCATCAGGTACCAACCAACATTACATAAAATTAATGTAAGACTTTAACTCAGGTTGCAACATTTAAGTCAAAGATCAATTTAGCCTCCGAAAACCCACATCATACAAACATACATGTAACAGAAATAAGTTTTATATATACACACCTTTTCATTAAAATAAATCCATTTTTTTTCCTTATAAAGCTTTACATGTAGCATATAAGTTCAGTGTATATCAAATAGAAAGATTCAATCCATGCAGAAAAACTACCAAGATTTTTAATCACAACTTCCATGTCACTGATCTAATCATTTAAGATTCTTTGATAAAACTGTTCACAAGTTCCTTGTACCTTTAAATCAAATAAAATACCAAAGAAATCTACTGTGCCAAATATCTGTCCCTCACGCATACCAGGTAAGGGCATTTTATCTCAATAATTAAGGTCACCTGTGTCGTGCAGAGGGAAATTTGTTCTCAAGACACCCGACTGTTAGTTCAACATGCATAGCGTTTCTTTATTTACAGACTATCGATGTCGCTTTGTGCAAAGAAAAAATACTCACCCAAAGTATTTTTAAATTTACTTTTATGGTTTTTATACCGTAATGATTCTAAATGAACTTGAGGCCACACCTGTAATTATCCGAAAAATATGCAACAACTGTTACTTGATGATAATGTCCGTGCGATCAGTGCTGGTGGTATGACAAACAATGTAGATACTGATCAGACTGCTCCTGAAGGAGCAGTCTGATCAGTGTCTACACTGTTCACTTAAGATCCTTTGAGTAATTAAGGTTCCAATCAGAGATTTATTGACAATCATACAATAAGACTGGAATGTTATACAGCAATATTTTATCATTGAAGCCATTGTCATAACAACTTTTATCAATTTGAAATATTTCACTATACAATATACTGGGCAGGGGAAATAGATGAATAATAAATTTATTTCCTCTATAGTCAGATCATCGGAGGTTATATATGCCATAAAGTCCCCATAAATGTTTTCAATTTCTATCAACATCAAACGCTTTAAGAAGAGAATCAGATTTTAACGTACCTATAAAACTTTTGTGCCACCCACTTATGAATATAAATTCAGGCTCTTGATACCTACACAGAAAAACAATGCAATTTGTAAAGGGGATGACTGTCTGGCAGCCAAATAAGGCATCCGTAACTCCCAAGTGTGGGTCATTTTGTGTCCTCAGTCTCCCAGACCCAGAGAAAGAGCATAAACTGAAGAAATAACAACATTACTACCCTTACCTGCTGCAAGGACAGCATGCAGGTTTTTACCCAACTGCAAGTCAATATCAGTTGGATGCCCCAAAGATGCATGATTCAAAACACCTTTGCCTCACCCAACCACCCTAACAAGCGGTGCATATGCAGACATACATACCAGCATGTTTATTGGTACATGTTTGGACAAGGGTAAAACTACCGTATTCGCCCTTATTACCGCACCGTGCACTTAGTTTTTTCAAAATTGTTTCATAAAATCATGGTGAAAAATCTACCTAATTAGCGCACACTTGATACGAAAACAACAGCTTCCAAGATGATGCATATTGATATCTAATGGGACGGAAAAAGATACTTAAGCATTGCCTTCACTGTTGGAAGAAATAATGGTAAGTTTTTATAGATTTACTATGAGAGCTTCAAGGGGAGATTACTGTAAAGTGTGCGCTTATGCATTTCCTTTTCAAAAATAGCTTTGGTGTGCGCTAATAGGAGCATGTGCGGTAATTAGGGCGAATACGGTATATGCCCTCCCCCATTTAAGATGTAGGCATAAAAACTTTACTCAAATTACTGAATATAGAAGTACCCTTCAAAAAAAAAAGAAAACACTCAAAAGTTCTTATTCTAACCCTTTTTCTACAGGATCCCAAAATGGGCTATACAAAATTTACACTGAAGGACTTGATCGCCCTTCTGATGATTTGAGTTAATTCATCAAAAAGCAATTTTTGGCTAAGATTAATTGTACACTGTAATGCACAACTGCTTCTGTATATAAGCCTGTCACCCAAGAAAAGTGTAGCCTGGTAAACTGATAGCTCGATATTACCTTAACAGTGTTGCTAGGATCATTAATCAAATCAACCAAGTCCTTATTCTGATGACGATGACACCAGATTACAGCTTGCTACATGTCTGTAAGATTTCTGCACCTAATGCTTCCTGAAGAACTATAAATTATTCAGAAAGGAAACAATTCCTGCACCATTTTATGATGTCTTCTCATGAGAAATTCCTTCAAGATTTAATTAACACAGACTATGGACTTTTACAATTTTAGTTTTCAGTAAACATAAAGTGTCTCTAGACCAAAATGCCCCATTCTCCCACTGACCCAATGCCAGGGCATATACAGTCGAACTTCAATGGCTCGAACACCTTTGGGACCTCGAAAATCTGTTCGAGACAAGGGTAGTTCGAGCCACTGAGGGTTACTGCCAGGAGGCATAACGAGATACTTTTAGACATCTTTTCTGTGTTCTATAATGAAAATGTATGCTGTGTATACTCATTAGAATCGCCTCATCGAGGCGATTCTTATGAGTACACACAGCATACATTTGCAAGATGAAAGACTAAAATATCCTTAATTATCCCCCACTATTTCTTATGTAGAGGATTTCGCTAGGGGCTCAAGAATGGGTTCGACGCATCCATGGTAAACGAGCCATCGGTGTTCGAGCCATCAAAGTTCTACTGTAATTCCCCTACCCAATATTATGCTTTTGAGAATTTCATCACATTAACCCCTTTTGTACCAAAAACCCAGCGGATAGTTGGCAAACAGTGCAGGCACAGAACGTGGCATCTGATCACGACCTACACTGTTTGCAAAATGTTCAGCATAACCTGGCACCCCTAAATTTTGAAATGGACTCCTGCTATATATAAGGAAGGAGACTATCTGGTACAAAAATGGTTAAGAAGTCCTTGTAAATATAACACCCATGTAAACCCCTCTTTGTATATTGAGAAAAAAGGGGTTTACAGAGGTATACATTATTTTCTTTATTTCTGATAAAAAATTTAGGTTGTGGGTACTGGTTGGAACTGCCTCAATCCATCCACAATCCATTTTGTATGGAGCAGAAATAAGAAAATTATCAAAATATAACATCTATTGACATTTTGAAAACACACCAATACAAATACATTGCAAACTTTTGGACCCCATCCATAGGGGCTTGAAGAAATAGATTGGGCTACATGATGCTTCCACGCAGAGATGACATCTACTGCACGCAAATACTGGTAAGTCACTTTGAGGTTCTATAAGCCTGCCCAGGAAAAGTGGTGTGAGTCGGACCTCCCATGCATATAAACCCTATTGGTTTCATTGGGTGGCAGGGTTTGAGATATCTTAAGTTCTAGAGATATGATAGGTGGCATTTTAGCACACTGGAGACTGTGTGACAGGGCTAGAAAATTCCCATCGTATGCTTGCCATGACGAGTAAACATTCTGGAGGACAAGTAAAATTTTTGTCCTGTCCCTATGAAATTTACCAAAATCTACATGCCCTTATAATTAGTCATGCCGAAACAGTGGAATTTTGAAGAATTTTCATGCCCTAACAATGTTAGTTGAAATGATCCTTTGTATCATGGTGTTCACGACAACCCCTATCTTTGAAAACAGTGTAGATCCAGATCAGATGGCTTCTGAAGAAGCCATCTGATCATGATCTACACTGTTTGACATACAGTTTATGGATTTGTAAGAATAAAGTACATCAAGTAATTTGATTGGGTCAATAATCTTGCGTGGAGCCCTGTGGTGCAGTGGTAAAGTATCGGACTCGGGATCGAGAGGTACCGGGTTCGATCCCCACGAGCGGCAAGTGTTGTTTCCTTGAGCAAGAGACTTTATCCACGTTGCGTAGTACTGGTTTCTACCCAGGAAAAGAGGGCCACATGGAAGATTAGTACTAGTACTAAATGTGTTACCCTCTATAAATAAGGTTGATTATTATTATTATTATTAAAGTCAGAAATGGGTGTGGCTTAATTGAATATTCAGCAGGTCTGGAGAAGGGTTAAGTTCTGGTATTTAAAGTCATTACAAAGAGAAAGCAACTGATTGCCATCCTTCCGATCTCCACTGAACATGAATATTTAACAGTTGTCAGAACATTTAATTTACATGAAACATAAAGCCTTATTTTCTCTGAAAAATATTTTTTAAATGCTACAATTTGCTTGGCAATTTTGGGGATTGATTTTTAGAAGGTGATGACCTTTCAGGTCTCACCTTCTTATGGCAACACTCAGAGAATTCCCTTGATACTGCATCACTCCTCTGTTTCAAGAAAAATAGGTCCTCATAAATCAGTGAAGAGACGCGCCTGTATCATTTGATATGTGAACATAATATCCAGATTGAAAAATAAACTGCAAAATACACAAACAATGAACTTCAGTGTTAAATGTCATAAAATTGATCTAGATTTGAAATTGGTCTCGTTTCGCAGCTGACCTGGCCTAGTTATTAAGAGCGAGTTCGATTGACTTTCTAGAGTTAACTATAGTTACACCAAAACACGCGGGTTATGGCTCGTGCCGCACTGCTAGAGTTAACTTGAGTTCAATCAAGCTTGCTTTGGGAGTTGGGAGTTCTGTCTAGCAAGAACAAGAAATACGACGGCAGGTGGATAATCATAGGTTAATTAAGAAATGAATGTAAACTTATTAGAAGTTGATGGCCCTTCAGGTCTCACCTTCTTATGCCAATCGACACTGAAGCCCCTCGATGACGAATCACTCCTATGCTTCAAGAAAAATAAGCCTCCATATATTTATCAATAGACGCGCATGTATCATTTGACAAGTGAAAATGATATGCAGATTGTCAAACTGAGGAAGCCAACTACACAAACAACTAACTTCAGAGTAAAATGCCATAAAATTAACGCTATGGTTTAATTTGGTCTCGATTAGCAGCTTTGTTATAACCTAGTTTGCTTTGAGCGAGTTCAGTTGACCAACTAAAGTTAACTCAAGAAAAGTAGGGGAGACCGTAGGCTTACTCTTTTTTTCTTTTTTTTTTTAAATCTTGCTCATTTTATTTTCTATAATCCCGTTACAAAGTTCTCTCAGAGATCCGGGCAATCTCTGGGAGGTGTACATATAACATATAAGTACATTTTATATTAGGTTATTAGCTTTCATTCTTCAGCTCCGGCTGTCCATCAAAATCAATGATACTTAGTTTTGAAACCTCTATCCTGTACAACGTATTGGTTAAGCTAAACCCATCACCGGCCAATAGCCAATCGGACCACATGATATACACCACAACCCCCTTATAACACGGTTCATTATAACACTGTTTTGGATATAACACATTTTCCAGATGGATCCCAAAAAATGCAGAGATTATACAGAAATAAATGGTCATTTTTCTATATAATCTATACATTCCTGCTTGGACATAACACGACTATTTAACTGACATGGTAACTGCCTTGAACCCCATCAATAGGGTTATAAAGAGGCTGTGATATACTATATTCATTCAGTTCGCCAAATGCTTGATCAGATGGCCACTTCAAAAGCCAGCCTATCTTGGTCTGCACTGCCCACAAAGGCAGATGTGGCTGTGAACAACAGGACAAAGGTTAATAATTGTACGTATTCAGTAAATCATCATGAGATCTTCAATTTGAATGTTGGGATGTATCAAGCAAGATTTAGAAAAGGCAAAAGAGAGAGAAAGAAAAAAAAATAAAAGAAAGAAGACAGATTTTTACTATTTTGACCTGGCAAGACATTTCAATTCTGGAGGTTTTTCATTTTTAAACTGTGAAAAAGGGGGTAGACAACAGACATATTCTGATGGAAAAATGTATTTTCATTTTTAAGAAACTCTCACTTCAGTCTTTCAAAGGTTTAAATTATACTGTTTATCAATGAAAGATATGGGTTCCAATCCTTTTTAAAATCTGGCAGTTTGTTATTTGTTATAGCTATTTCCATATGTATCTTGTATATCTGAAGTAGTTTTTTCTTGAAAACCTCAAAATACAAGACTTGTTGGTTACACCAAGTAATGAATATGAAGTATTTTGCATATAACAGTATAAAGCTCAGTATTGTAGCAGTATTAGTATTGGTATTTTCATCTATTCCAAAAATAAAGCTTTCTTCTTTTATGTCACAATTTATTTGATGCATGTTAAGCCACCTAGTCAAGTCTTTTAAAAACTGCCGAATCTTGTTACATTGCCAAAATAAGTGTATGATAGATTCTTCTTCTAATTGACAAAAATAGCAAAGTGGGTCATTTCTAAGTTTAATTTTGTAAAGATAGCTATTTGTTGCCAAAATGTTGTGGTTAATACAGGTTTGAAACCATTGTATTGCAGGGTATTTGGTTATTTTAAAAGGAAAGCATATATCCTCTTCCAATTGTCTATACTAATTGCATACGTTTTGTTCCAAGACACCATTCCAGTCGGGTTGTCATCATTCTTATTTAAAATGTTATATATAACTTGAGCACAGTAGGCTTACTCTTGTACAAAGTTGTACAATGACTTTATCCCCCCCCCCCCCCCACCCCATCGCCCTACTTCACGATCCCCGGCCCCAATTAGAAGCGAAGTGAAGCATCAAATAGCATTTGATGCGCCACCAGTAACGATTCAGATTCAGATTCAGAACTCTACTGACGTCAAGAAAATGTCATGGTTTGCCCTCGAGTAAATGGAAAGTATAAAAATGTTTTCAAGTTGGACGTGATTTTTTCCAACACGTGACCAAAATTTCAAAAAGTTGGAAATAATCGATTTTCGGATTGCATTTAACTTACAATTTCCCACCTTCCACCGTATTCGTTGTTACTAGGCAAGGCTTCCAACTATCATACCAAGCTAACACTACACGGCGCGTTTTGGAGCAAGTAAACTCGTGTTAACTCTAGTACGTCAACTGAACTCGCTCAAAATCTAGATCGCGGATTAATAATTCAATGAATGTGTTGACAGTATAAATGGAATACTACGACTTGCTATACTAAAGATAGAGCGAAGTTTTGTTTGTTTGTTTGTTTGTTTGATTTGAGGTTTAACGTCCACCTCAGCACTGTAAAGGTCATTTTGGAGACGTTGCTTCCAATTTTGTGGGACTTTTACCCGACATTGAGATGAAATGACATCTCAAGCCCTGTCATCCAATGAAACCAATATGGTTTATTAGCATGGGCGGTCCGCCTCGCATCGCGGTTCCTGGACAGCCTTAGATCCTCTAAGCGGTTTACCAGTACTAGTGTACGGGCCGGTTTCAGCTCTGCGTGGAAGCATCATGCAGCCCATATGTTTCTTCAAGCCCCCATGGGCGGGAACGGATAGAGTGAAATAACCTTCACTGTTGCATTTGTTTGATTTGAGGTTTAAAGTCCCTGTCAACACTGTAAAGGTTATTTTGGAGACGTTGCTTCCAATTTTGTGGGACTTTTACCCGACATTGAGATGAAATGACATCTCCAGCCCTTTCGCCCAATGAAACCAATAGGGTTTATAAGCATGGACGGTCCGACCCGTGCGCACCGCTTTGAATGGGCAGGCTTAGATCCTCTAAGCGGTTTACCAGTACTCGTGTGCGGGTCGGATTCAGCTCTGCGTGGAAGCATCATGCAGCCCATATATTTCCTCAAGCCCCAATAAGCGGGGGCCGATTCACTGTTGCATGGATATATATTTCTGTGAACTATCAGGAAAATATGACTTTATAACTATAACTCCTTAATGTTAACGTTTATAGTACGGGGTAATACATATTTATTCCGGGCGGTGGGTGCTTGTTTTTTTGTTTGTTTTTTTTTTGAGCCGAGGTCAGAATATATCAGATTTTGTTTCCTCTTCTTCTGTATCTGAATATTTCCCTTTCTTTACTGAGGTGTATTTGATTTGTTTGATTTGACGTTTAACGTCCCCGTCAAGACTGTATAACGGCCCCGCCCACCGGGGCTTGAGGAAACAGAATGGGCTGCATGATGCTTCCACGCAGAGCTGAAATCGACCGAACATGAGTACAAGTAGACAGCTTAAAGGTTCCGATTCTAAGCCTGCCCAGGAAAAGTAGTGCGAGTTGGACCATCCATGCATATAAACTATATTGGTTGCATTGTGCGACAGAGGCTGAGTTGCCATTTCATCTCAATGTCGTGTAAAAGTCCGACAAAATTGGAAGCGACGTCTCCAAAATGACCTATAAAGTTTTGACGGGGCGTTAAACATCAAATCAAACAAATAAACAAAACTGTGTAGACGTGCTTCGAATTTCGTTGGATTCTTACCTAACACTGTGATGAAATGGCATTTAAAGCCTTGCCACACTATGAGACCATTGGACTTACCATTGGACTAGCCCTGGGACCAAAAATGCCCCCGCCCCGGGGCCCGTTGGTTTTACATTGACTTATATAGGGAAACCCTTTGAAAATCTTCTTGTCAGTAACCAGGAGGCTTGTTTTACAGAGGCATCTCGCGGGAAAATCTTCAAAAATCTTCTTGTCTGAAACCATAAGCCTCAGATCTCAGATATTTGATATTTGGTATGTAGCTTCGTCTTGTGGACCTATATCAAGATTTTCAAATTATAGTCCTTGTGCCAAAACTGCACCCCCCCGGGTTGCCCTTTGGTCTTATATTGGGATATATAGGGAACATCTAAAAAAACTTCTCTGAAAATACAAGGACCAGGTCTTTCATATTTGGTGTGAAGATTCATCTAGCAGACCTCTACCAAGATTGTTCAAGTTATAGCCCTTGGGTCAAAAATGCCCCTGCCCTGGGGTCCACTGGTTTTATTTTGACTTATATATGGAAAACCTTTAAAAAGCTTCTTGTCTGAAACCAGAAGGCCTAGGTCTTTGATATTTGGTATGATGCTTCATCTGGTTGTCCTCTACTATGCTGTGTAAATTATAGCCCTGGGGTCAAAAGCTGCCCCGCCACAGGCCCCACCGGTTTTACATAGCCATATATGGAAAACCTTAAAAATGTTCTTCTAAAAAAAACCAAGGCGCAGGTCTTTGACATTTTGCTGTAAGTTTCATGAGGGTGACCTCTACCAAGATTATTCAAGTCAAAGCCCTGGAGTAAAAAATGACCCCGCCTCAGGGCCCACTGGTTTCACATAGACTTACGTACTGAAAACCTTTAAATACCTTCTCGATTGAAACCAGAAGGTCCAAGTCTTTGAACTTTGAAAAGACTTCATCCTTATGCAGAAAGAGAATAATTTGGAAGGAATGTTCCATGGGTGACCCTCTGACAAAGTTTCTCAAAATAGTTTCGCTCCACTGAACATAAAAGCCACCAAACGAAACAATAAGACTTCTCATTACAATAACACACCCATGCGATATAGTGCATTTTAACATCCCAAAAATGGCTACTTTTCTGATGAAAATCCGTGATATTTTTCTTAACAATGGTCAAAACATAGGTTATGGGTGCTCGTTAGAACCGCCTTAATGAGGCGATTCTAACGAGTACCAACAACCTGTCTTTGAGCAGACATATGAAAAATAATGTATACCCCAGCCCATAACCCCACTTTTCTCTATATGAATTGGGGTTTAGAGGGGTCTTCATTTCACGGACTTGTTCACGTGATGTACTACTAAATAGGTAGACTGATTTTGAAATAATTTCACAGGAATGTTCTTTTGGTCACTCTAAACCAAAATGGCTTAAACCATCCACTCCACCTTATATTACCTACCACTTTATCTGTACAATAAGAATCAGGTGAGCGTTCCAAGGCCATTATGCCCCTCTTGTTTAATCCAGGTTTCACTGGGTCGACCACTTGACAAAACATAGCAACCAACAAACTTTTAAACTTGTGATCGAAGCCTCGGATAAAAACCAGCCAGTGTCCCGGAATATTGGTGTAAGAAAGCCATTTGCTAGCACGTATAGAGTGTTGAGTAAATTATTTTGTTTGTTAGAGTCTATGTATGTAATTGTCTCCAGAATTATTCTCATTGACACAAGAAGGGATTCACAACATTTACCGTTCGATCCTCAGTTTTGTTTTTGACATTTCATTTGTCTGCTCCTCGCATAACTACAATCATACAAAACCATTGACTGTTTTAAAAATTAAAAAACAACAACAAAAAAAAAAAGATAATGAAATGAAATGGCCCAATGTTAAAACTAACAATTATCTACCATCACCTTCTATTAGTACTTTCAGTACTTTGATATTGATATGGATATTCAATAATCTACATGCCCTTATAATTGGTCATGCCAGACGAGAGGAATTCTGAAGAACTTTCACACACTTATAATGTTAGTTGATTTGTTTGTTTGTATTGGTGTTTAATGGCCAGTCAACACTATTTAGGTCATTTTTGAGCCGGTCAGTTTACCTATCCACACTTGCCTGGGAAGTCTTATACGTAAGCGGTTAACCAGTACAGTGCACATTCTTTCGCCAGAAACTGACAACTGCCCTTCTTCAATCAGCGGAAACAATGTTAGTTGAAATCATCCTTTGGCACAATTAACCCTTATCTTGCTGTTCACGACAACCCCTATCTTTGGAAACAGTGTAGATCCAGATCAGATGGCTTCAGAAGCCATCTGATCAGGATCTACACTTTCTTGCATTCAGTTTAGGAATTTGTAGCAAAAAATTACATCAAGTAATTTGATTGGTTGATAGACAGAAATGGGTGTGGCTTAAATGAATATTCAACAAGATAAGGGTTAAGTACGGGTAGGTAGTCATTACAAATTTAGCATGGGAGGTTTGAGAAAGCAACTGATTGCCACCCTTCTCTACTGAACATGAATATTTAACAGTTGTCAGAATATTCAATTTACATGAAAATTAAAGCCTTATTTTCTCTGAAAAATATTTTTTTAAATTCAGAAAGTCATCTGCTTAAATTTGCTTGGCAATTTTGGGGGGTTGATTTTATTGATGTGGAAACATAAGGCAACTTATTCAATAATCTATTAACCTGTTTTATACAGGAAACCCCATTGGGAAAGACAGTGCCAGACCCAGGCCAGACACTACACAATGCGGCATCTGATCAGGGCCTCCGCTGCTTGCAGGAACTTCAACCATTTTTATCTCAATTTCTCAAGTCAACTCAATCTGGTACACCTAAATTTTGAAAAATGGACTCATCATTTATATAAGGTGGAAGATTCCATTCTGTACAAAACGGGTTAAATGCACAAAATAGAACTTATAACTAACATCTGCTACACTGACTTATTATCTACATTTTATTTTCAACTGAATGCCCCAAACAAAATCTTTGAAACCATTGTATTCTAGTGGCCTCTTCCCTTTCTATATGTTGAACAAGTCCATCTGTATTAAAAGGGGTGACAAGCCTGTTTTTTTCATTGTTTTTATTCTATTTTTGAAGGAAATTTCTGTTAGCAAACAGTGCAAGCCCTGATCAGATGCTGCGTTGAGCAGCATCTGATCTGGGCCTGCACTGTTTGCCAAGGTACCCCTTTAGGGGTTTCCCACATGCAATGGGTAATAGCCATTAACCCTTGTCCTGCTAATCCCGGAAATGCCTTATCTTTGAAACAATGTAGATCCAGATCAGATGGCTTCTGACGAAGCCATCTGATCAGGATCTACATTGTTTGCCATTCAGATTGTGAATTTGTTGCAATAATTTGCATCAAGTAATCTGATTGGTTGATAATCGGCAGTGGGTGTGGCATATATGAATATTCAGCAGGACAAGGGTTAAAATGTCAGCTGCTGCATCCTTCTTGCAAACTTTTCAAACATATCTTTGCACAGTTTGGACCCTGATCAGACAGTCCTTAGAGAAGCAGTCTGATCTGGGTCCACACTGTTTGCAAAAAAATCCACACTGATTTAAGTAAAAAGCAAACGACAAAGGGCACAACAATTTTTTTTTGTGATAGGCATCCTAAGGTTAATTCTTTAAGTGCCAGTCAAAACTTAAGCTGACAGCATTTTCAAATACATTTTTCTTATTTTTTTCAGAGAAAATAAAACTTGACATTAAATGTGAATCATCACTGGCCGCAGATGAGTGATGTGAAGTTTCAAGGATTTTGATTTCTCCTAAAAACTAGAATCGCGCAGTCAATGGCACGCCATCGCATATCCCCACGCTTTTTTAAAGATACGCCACTATATAAGTGTGAATTCCTAGTTTTCTGTCCATTGCATACCCCCACACTTCAGATCAAGCCCAAGCTATTTAGCCTCTTCTGATCCTAACATTTGATATGTCACACGACCAGGTTCTGAAAACTTTGATTTTTTACCCCCAGGACACCCCGACCCCTGGCCTGGCTCCTGGGGGTAGGATCAAAATTCCGAAAGTGTCATGCACTCCTCAGACCAAAGACCTATAAGTTCCCAGTTTCATGTTTCTATCTGAAACGGCGTAGGAGGAGTTATCCGGTAATCGTTAACAAGGGGGTTTTGGGGGTGAAAATCCAAGTTTTTGACCTCTGGTGACCTCAAACCTGACCCTAGGGGTCAAATTTTGTTTGTTATGTATTCTACTCATTATGCCGTTCGATTTGATATGTCACACGACCAGGTTCTGAAAACTTTGATTTTTTACCCCCCGGGGCACCCCACCCCCTGGCCTGGCCCCTAGGGGTAGGATCAAAATTCCGAAAGTGTCATGCATTCCTCAGACCAAAGACCTATTAGTTCCCAAAGTTTCATGTTTCTATCTGAAACGGCGTAGGAGGAGTTATCCGGTAATCGTTAAAAAGGGGGTTTGGGGGGTGAAAATCCAAGTTTTTGACCTCTGGTGACCTCAAACCTGACCCTAGGGGTCAAATTTAGATTGTTATGTATTCTACTCATTATGCCGTTCGATTTGATACGTCACACGACCAGGTTCTGAAAACTTTGATTTTTTACCCCCGGGGCACCCCATTCCCTGGCCTGGCCCCTAGGGGTAGGATCAAAATTCTGAAAGTGTCATGCACTCCTCAGACCAAAGACCTATCAGTTCCCAAAGTTTTAAGTTTCTAGTTGTAAAAGTGTGGGAGGAGTTGTCCGGTAAGACGGACGGACGGACGTACGGACGTATGGACGACGGAGACAATAACCCAAAGGGGCTTGGCCGGCCTCAGTGGCTCAGTCGGATGCGCGTCTGACTGGTGACTCCCGCCGGGGTCGGCAACATTCTTTCGTAGAGATTGATCATGAAATCTTTTCTACGGTCATTCTCTCCCTTCCGCTGATTCAAGAAGGGCAGTTGTCAGTTTCTGGCGAAAGAATGTGCACTGTACTGGTTAACCGCTTACGTATAAGCCTGCCCAGGAATGTGTTGATAGGTAAACTGACCGGCTCAAAAATGACCTAAATAGTGTTGACTGGGCCGTAAAACTCCAAAACAAACAAACAAAAACCCATAGGGGCTTGAAGAAATATTTGGGCTGCATGATGCTTCCACGCAGAGCTGAATCCGGCCCGCACACTAGTACTGGTAAACCGCTTAGAGGATCTAAGCCTGTCCAGGAACCGCGGTGTGAGGCGGACCGTCCATGCTAATAAACCCTATTGGTTTCATTGGGCGACAGGGCTTGAGATGTCATTTCATCTCAATGTTGGGTAAAAGTCCCACAAAATTGGAAGCAACGTCTCCAAAATGACCTTTACAGTGTTGACGGGGACGTTAAACCTCAAATCAAACAAACAAACAAAACATTATCCCCACTTTTTCTTCGAAAAGCGTAGGGATAATAAGAAAAGAATAGATTGCCATCTGCTCTAGAATTTTTTGTAGCACTTGATGTGATGGTATGACCATAATGGACACCTTGAGAACTGTCTGTAATTGTCCAAAAATTTAACCAATTTGTTTCACGATCCAGCAATCATCATCATCATCAACGGATTTTGGATTAAGGTGCAGGTACAAGGGCAACATCTACATAAGTGTGCCCCCTTCCAGGTAGCTGGCTTGCTGCACGCATGGCTCACCAGGCTTGTCTATCATGAGGATCGATAACAGATGTGCAATCTCTTCCTGTCAACTGCTTCCGGGTCATCTTGGGCCTTCCAGGCCCCCGCTTTCCACCAACCTGTATGTCACAGGCAGTCTTGACTGCACCGTTGGAGCGTTCCACATGTCCATACCAGCGGAGCCTTCTCTCTTTCAGGATGAGGTCCAGGTCCTCCAAAAGAGTCCAGAAGGTGCAGAGTGAGTGAGTGAGTTTTAGTTTTACGTCCCACCAACAGCTAAGGTCATACGGAGACGGGACCTCGGTTTAAAGACTCATCCGAAAGTCTGGAGAAGCCCGGGATCGATCCTGCGATCCCTGGTTTACAAGGTGAGTAGCGTAACCACTGCACCACGGAGGCTTCTCCAGAAGGTGCAGATGGAATGGCAAACAGTGTAGACTCTGATCAGACTGCTCCTTCAGGAACAGTCTGATCTGGTTCTGTTTGCTTTGCGGCCTATCTGTCCCAATACTTAGGATCATACAGTAGATTGACAAACATGTGCATAAGGTTGAATAAATTTTGTAGGACTTTTTACTATTAACGCTGTGACTTAAAACTTGCTTTCAACTAATCTCCTCTTAATGTTGTGTCCAGGATAGAATGTGTATCTTTTGAATTCGTACAAAGACCATGTACAGTTAAAGGGATTAAGACTGAAGTTAGATGTTGTGATACAATTAATCGAAAAAGTACATTTTGAAATCACTGAAATCTGAAAGTGCACTTTTATTCAATGGGTAAAGTATGTGACTATTGAAATTGTTTGCCCTCCCAATATTAAAACATCTGTGGTTTATTTTAGGTGGGAGTTTAGTGGCCCATGCAAAATTATTAAGGTCATATCAAGCCGATCAGTTTACCTAACAAAACTATACAAAAGCAATAAGCGAGTACAATGCGAAGCTAAATTAATGTCCTTAAAAAAAAGATGACAAACCCAACAAACAACTTTGGTCTTGGCCGGACTGTCACATTTTGTTTGTTTCAGAGGGTGTATTTCAGCTTTACGTCCCACCAACAATTAGGGTCATGGAACCTTGCTTTAAAGACTCATTCAAAAGTTGGAGAAACCCAGAATCAAACCATAGGGTGCAGAAACGTATGTTGTGGGTACTCATTAGAAGCGCCTCAGCAAGGTGCTTCAAATGAATAACCCTTCATCTTATGTTTTCAAGCAGATATTAGAAAAATACTATGTGGATACCCCCATGCTTCGGTTCCCATGATACTATGACAACCACGCAGCGAAAATAAAAACTGAACATATATTTAATAGGTGAGCATGCTGAACCTTATTGAATGAGTGAGTGAGTTATACGTCCAACCAACAGCTAAGGTCATACAGAGACAGGACCTCAGTTTTTAGGAGCCTGTGACCTTAAAAAAGGTCAAGATTACCAAATTCTAAGGCTGCAGTGATATCTTCTACCAAAGTTGACCAACCTTCATTGCAACTGATTTGTTCATGTGATAGGGTGCAGTTTTGGAGGGCATGATCTGCCTTTGAAAATATTAGGCAAAGGTCATCATTTAATCAAATCTTTGGTATTTTGCAGAGATATACTGTACCAAGTTTTATCAAATTTCATCAATTTGTTCATGCGATAATGTGCAGACAAGCCATTTTTGGCCCCAAACTGACTGTGCATGGGGTCTGTGCCCCTGAAAATAAGGTCAAGGCCACCAAAACCTAATGGCTGTTTTCTCCTAGTGATGTTACTATGCAAGTTTAGTCAGAATCCATCAATATTTTCAGGAGATATTAGGCTATACCGACACAAACGCCAACGCAAATGGGATCCGCACCAAATCATCTGCTGGTACTAATAGCTTTTCTGAAAACTAGTACTTGTCTAAGTAGAGATTTGAAACCTTTTTCAATTCCCATTATATAATGAGAACATGCAATGAACATGTATTTCCATTTATCCATTTATAGCAACCGTGAGATAGTGTTGCAAAAATGCACAACATTTATTGAACACTATGTATATAACAAAGTATATATCACGACTTGTTTACTCAAACCCTTCACGTTTTGTTTTCACTATGTTTACATATGCCGAATATCCCACCAACAGAATATTTTGGTTTAAAGTTTAACCCTTAAGCAAACAGTGTAGATCCAGATCAGATGGCTTTTGAAGAGGCCATCTGATTAGGATCTACACTGTCATTCAATTTGTGAATTATAACGAAAACATTATGTCATGTAATCTGATTGGCTGATAGTCAAAAATGGGTGTGGCTAATAAAATTATTCAGCAGGATAAGGGTTAATGACATGTCAACAATATTAAAGTCATGTTGAGCGTGTCTATTTTCCTGGGAGATTAGTGTCTATAAGTGGTTAGCATTCTTTTGTCAGAATCTGGACAATGAAACCACCATAGGCAATATTTTGTGACCAATTTCCATGATAGGATGCCAACAAAATTTAATGGCCTAAGTTCAACTGACCCATTTTGTTCCAAATAGGATCTTCCTCCTTATATAAGTCCCATCTCAAAATTTAGGCATGCCATGGTTTCTTTATTTGGAAAATGGCTGAACTTTTGTGTGATCAGGAACCGCATTCTGCTGTGTCTGATCTGGGCCTGCACTGTTTCCCGGGGAAGAACCGGGCCAGGGGAAGAAACTGACTGTTACATCAGTACAAAATGGGTTAATGCACACTTTCGGGTTTCAGCTGCATGGACTGAAAATAACTCAAATGTATCAGGCAGACCCAATGCTTAAAAAGCAAGTAGAATCCACTATCAAAATGAAAGTCAGACTTGGGGACTTAAATAACATTACAAAAACAGGCCTACATCGGTAAAATTTTACCACCAAAATCCTGATATTTTTTATATTTCAGCTCAAAACATATGGGAACTCGTTAAAACCAGCTCGGCGAGGTGGTTCTAACGAGTACCAACAATGTATGTTTTTGAGCAGAAATAAGAAAAATAATGTATACCCCTGTAAACCCCAGTTTTACAATATAAAGTGGGGTTTAAGGGAGTCAAAATTTGCGTGATAATAAAGCAACACCAAAACAAAATAGTTAAACTTAGGGAAGTCTCCGAGAATGATGACCCGACCGTGGCAAACTGAGGTGATCAGGTACAACCAATCAATATGATTAGTCTGAAAATGAGCCCCAATGGTGGTCTCAAATTGAGACTATTGAGGAAACAGGCTTAACTTCAAAACACCTGGCCTTCCATTGCAGAACTTGTGACTTGAGACATATTCACTTAAAAGTCAAGGCCATGGCAACATTAGCTTTTAACCCTTTTGGTACCAAATGGAATCTTCCTCCTTATAAACAGAACATGTCCATTCCAAAATTTAGGGGTTTCAGGTTGTTTTTTCTTCAAAATTGATTTGGAAAATGGCTTAACTTTTTGCAAACAGTGTAAGCCCTGATCAGACGCCGCGTTCTGCAGCATCTGATGTGGGCCTGCACTGTTTGCCAATTACCCGTTTTGGGGTTTCTGGTACTCAATGGGTTAAACTAGTAGAATTTGTTTGTTTTGTTTAACATCCCCGTCAACACTGTAAAGGTCATTTTGGAGATGTTGCTTCCAATTTTGTGGGACTTTTACCCAACAATGAGATGAAATGACATCTCAAGCCCTGTCACCCTATGAAACCAATAGGCTTTATAAGCAAGGACGGTCCGACTTGCACTGCTTTGCCTGGGCAGGCTTAGATCCTCTAAGCGATTTACCAGTACTCGTGTACGGTGGGTTTCAGCATCATGCAGCCCATCTATTTCTTCAAGCCCCAATGGGCGGGGTGCGAAACTAGTAGAATCACTTGCCAGTATTTAAAAAAAAAAAAAGTTTTGAAGCTGTCATGATGAGCTGATTTAGAATTCAAATTAATCTCTCATTATTTTTTTTTTATGCCAAAGAAAATCTCTAGAGGAAAAATAGAAAAATAACTCAAAGCTAAAAATGACTGCATCTTACCTGCACTATAAAATTCTCTACGTAAGTTTGTTCGACTAAATAAAATATCCTTTTCTTGTCTGATCAAAACCAGGTGTTGTCAATATTTTATTGAAATCTTCAAGTATTCCATATTAGTATCATTGGACTCGCAAGATTTTCACTTACTTGTCTAAAGCTAGGTAAAGTGCAAGGTAATCCAACTGTTAGTCTGTTACACAAGGTAAACAAAGGTATCCACATATTATCGGGTCGTGATGTGTACTGTCAACCTAAAATGTCAGTTTTAGCAGTAACCCCTAAAGCAGTATAATCAGGGTTTTCACTTATTAAACTAGATCTATTTTTGAACAATTTTAAATTAGATAATATTCTGCTTAACCCTTAAGCTGCCGAAAAAAACATCCGAAAATGTCGTCTGCTTATGTCGTCTGACGAATCTTCTAGCAAACGTTTTTAAAAATATTTTTGCATACAGGAAAACTGTGTGGGCCCAGATCAGACTGCTCCTACAGGAGTAGTCTGATCTGGGCCCACACTGTTTGCAAAAAAAAATTTCTTTTAAGGTAACCAGCAGACGGCAAAGCAGACGACAATTGTCGTGGGTTAAATATTGATCAAAATGTTTCAAAGGTCTCACCATGTACAAATGAAACCTTCGACACAATTCAATATATATATATATGTTTTTTGTTTTATTTTTTACCCCTTTCAAAATTATTTCACTTTTGAGCCAATAAATAATCAGAGATGATCGAAAACCGGAGTACCCTAAGAAAAACCACCTGACCTTCTGTTGCAGACCTTGGTGTCTCGCATTTGGTCTGAGTGAGGCGCGAACCACAATGGTGAGAAATCTAATGATTTTGAGACAACACTCTCACCCTTTAGGCCACAGAGACCCATTAATGAGTTCCTTTTTTTTTTTTTTTTTTTTTTTTTTAACTTTTTTATTTGAACTTGATATGAATAAAATTATGTGGGACTCTTTTCTGCTTTGTCCCTAAGAACAAGGCATATTGCTGCCCATCTATCCTTTGGTGCCCCAATGAAGAATAGATGCTCTGCCTAGTACTGACATACTGGGCCTTGGGCACAGAGTGTACCAAAGTATTTACTATTTGATAAATATAGTATTTTAAAACATTACAGATTTTACCACCAAATTATTAATGTGTTTTATTGCTGTGGGCAAAATAAAATTGAAATCAGAAATAAACTCTGCACTTTGTCACCTTAAAAGGAAACTGCAATCCAAATCTGTGAGATGACCTAAAGGGAATGTAACTCTTACAAAAATAATTTTGTCTCCTAATTAATAGTGGTCTACTCATAAAGGAAAGAATTATATGCTCCTGAACCTTTTTTTCAAAGGGGCTCGAGTTTATAGGAAAGCAAACAGGAAGAGCCCAAAGTTATCATCCCTTCTTACTTTGTCGAAACGGAATGATGAATCTAGCATTGTAACTATATACGACTAAGTATAATCTAGCTCCCCCCACTTTTTCGAGGTCTGTGGGCATGGGGTCCCCAAAACCTCAAATCCTAGATTTACTTTTAATATCCTCATAATTCTTCATGTCGTTTAACCATTAACCGCTTGATGCTTATAACCCACAAAGAGGGTTGATGCGTCGTTAAACATGAAATCATCATCATCAAATCCTAGATTGAAATCATAAATGGCTGTGATGAAATGAAGCAATATATGCTGCTGAACTTAAAACTTTAAAAGGGAACAAACTTTGCTGGTTCCTTGTTTGATTTCAGAATAAGCGACTCTATCAACATTTAGGCGGCCCCTGCCCATCGGGGCTTGAAGAAATAGATAGGCTACATGATGCTTCCATGCAGAGCTGAAACTACTGGTAAACCGCTAATAGGATCTAAGCCTGCCAAGGCAAAGCGGTGCGAGTTGGACCGTCCATGCTTATAAACCATATTTGTTTCATTGGGCTGCAGGGCTTGAGATGCCATTTCATCTCAATGTCAGGTAAAAGTCCCACAAAATTGGAAGCAACGTCTCCAAAATGACCTTTACAATGTTGACGGGGACGTTAAACCTCAAATCAAACAAACAAAAATCAACATTTAGGAGGCATGTGTTATAATAAGGAGAGCTATAATGAAAATTTAGTGTAGCACTCACAGAAGCATGGGTAAAGTCACACAATTATTTTTTCCTGTTCATAAACATTAAAATGCCAATAATTGTTGGCATTTTAATGTATACGAGCAGGAAAAATTCTATGCCCAAATGAGCTGAGCATGTTAAATGTTTTTAACCCTGATCTTGCTGAATATTCATTTAAGCCACACCCATTTCTGTCTGTCAACCAATCAAATTACTTGATGTAATTTATTGCTACAAATTCATAAACTGAATGCCAAACAGTGTAGATCCTGATCGGATGGCTTCTTCTGGAGCCATCTGATCTGGATCTACACTGTTTGCAAAGATAGGGGTTGTCGTGAACAGCAGGATAAGGCTTCTTCAGAAGCCATCTGATCTGGATTTACACTGTTTGCAAAGATAGGGGTTGCCGTGAACAGCAGGATAAGGCATCTTCAGAAGCAATCTGATCTGGATCTACACGGTTTGCAAAGATAGGGGTTGTCGTGAACGGCAGGAGAAGGCCTCTTCAGAAGCCATCTGATCTGGATTTACACTGTTTGCAAAGATAGGGGTTGCCATGAACAGCAGGATAAGGCTTCTTCAGAAGCCATCTGATCTTGATCTACACTGTTTGCAAAGATAGGGGTTGTCGTGAACAGCAGGATAAGGCTTCTTCAGAAGCCATCTGATCTGGATTTACACTGTTTGCAAAGAAAGGGGTTGTTGTGAACAGCAGGATAAGGTTTCTTCAGAAGCCATCTGATCTGGATTTACACTGTTTGCAAAGATAGGGGTTGCCTTGAAGAGCAGGATAAGGCTTCTTCATAAGCCATCTGATCTGGATTTACACTGTTTGCAAAGATAGGGGTTGTCGTGAACAGCAGGATAAGGCTTCTTCAGAAGCCATCTGATCTGGATTTACACTGTTTGCAAAGATAGGGGTTGTCGTGAACAGCAGGATAAGGCTTCTTCAGAAGCCATCTGATCTAGATTTACACCGTTTGCAAAGATAGGGGTTGTCGTGAACAGCAAGATAAGGGTTAGGTCAAACGGAGCTACTGAATGTGATTATAGTGGCACAGATTGCCTTCATCCAGTGTCACAGGTATACTTTCATTGATTTTCATCCATTGTTGGACATTCCTTCAGGTATGTAATTTTCCGATACATGTTGCCATGACAATAAATATCAGAAACTGATTGAACCAGCGACTCAATTTACAGCTTATAATTGAAACAGAAAGTTAATATATAACAAACCACAAAGAATAGGAACTTCAACAAGAAGTCAAAAAGCTTTGTTTGGATAAAAGGGCTGTGTTGGGTAGTCAAATTTTTGGTTTGGTTACAAACAATCCAAAGAACAAGAGGCCCATGGGCCACTTCACTCACCAGAGGAAAAGTGGGTCCCTGGCAGCCATGTTTTTCAACAAACCACTCTGGCTTGAAAAATCTAGCCTTTCTGTTCTTATTAAAATAGATCATGGCCAACAAAGGTCACCATATGAACAAACTTGGTCCCCAAAGCTACATACATAGTTTCCAGGTCATCAGCAATTTGGTTCCTGAAGAGGAGATTTCTAAAGGGGTTTTACCATATAATGGCATGGCAGCCATCTTGGTTATGTGACTCCAGCCCTACAAATATATTTTCATTGTCTCATCCCATGAAGGCTCCATATGTAATTTGTTTTCAGTCAATCAGGCAGTTTAAATGGAGAAGAAAATAAAAATACTGAATCTGAGCCATCCAGGATAAAGGTCAATAAATGACCTTGACCTGTGAAATTGATTAACTTCGCTTCAGCTGACTTCAAATATCAATCTGATGCCACAAGCTACAACAGTATCAGAAAAAAATCAACTGTTTTGCCTTTTTTGTGAACAAGGTCAAGGTCAGCTGGAACAAACTTTCGAACAGTCCCAAAGATGTTTTCTGCCCAGGGGACACTGTATGCATAAAAGGCAAAGAAACTTACTAAATAAGGTTATTGAAACAGAACTAGTCTTAACCCTTCTCTTGCTGAAAATTCATTTAAGCCACACCCATTTCTGTCCATCAACCAATCAAATTACTTGATGTAATTTATTGCTACAAATTCATAAAATAAATGCCAAACAGTGTAGATCCTGATCCATCTGATCTTGATCTACACTGTTTGCAAAGATAGGGGTCGTCGTGAACAGCAAGATAAGGGTTAATTATAGGTGGTCTTAATAGCTCAATTTTAGTACTGTATTGTCTATGGACACACTTCCTCAGAATCATTTTTAACCAGTCACATACTGTCTGACCCTCATTGGCAAGATTTCTACCTGAAGTGTTGTGACATTGTTTCAATGGCATGATGATTGTGTTGTTTTTCTAACAGCTCAAATGTCTATCATTCCATGGAAGATAAATGAGCCAGCGCACGACAAAACCTAAAATAAGACATGTGCGCCAAACAAAGACTCAGATCAGCCTGCGCATACGCACAGTCTGATTAGAGTCTTTGCTGTGCGCTCAAAGGATAGCTAAGGGCCCAATACACCTTCATGCAGCAAGAGAAGACTCTGGTCAGACTACATTGATACGCAGGCTTATCTGATTCTTGGCTGGGCGCACATATCTTATTGTAGGTTCAAATTTCAAAATTGGACTACAAGCATAAAGTATCCAAAAATAGACCACTTTAAATTTTCTAATGAAAAGTCTTTAGAATCAGTCAGTGAAAGATTTCCAGGTTCAACATCCTAAGAAAGAGACAACAAAATTACTATACAAACAATGGTGAGATAGCATAACCATGGGACAACAAACAAACTAGGCCACTCTGACTTAAATTTGCTTTCAATACGGGTCAGCAGTAATTGGGTATATCTACCTTACAAAATGTAAACAATTACCTAAATCCAAATCACAGAAGATAGTTTTTAAAGTACTGGGCCCAATTACTCAAAACAAACGACATCGTTAGTTAACGCATCGTTAAAACTTTGATCATTTCTTATGGCATATATGCTAATACTTTTGCTGAAAAAATGTGAGCAGCAAAAGCTGCTCATATTTTTTCAGCAATAATAACAAAATTTTAGATATTGAACTTGCTAGAAGTTAACAATTTGACCACTAACGAGCTTGTTAAGCTAACGATGTTTTGAACAACTGGACCATGGTATCTTACTTTTCAGAAAAAAATAAGGTTTCAGAGCAGATGATGCATGAAAAATGTCATGATTTATTTTCTGTAAAAACAAACAAACTAAATTATGTTCATATCCACCCCCAAATCCCATCATGTACTGTATTTACCATAAATATTCAGACACATCAACGACTTCGGTCCCCGCCCATCGGGGCTTGAAGAAATAAATGGGCTGTATGATGCTTCCACGTAGAGCTGAATTCGACTGCACATGAGTACTGGTAAACCGCTTAGAGGATCTAAGCCTGCCCAGGCAAAGCAGTGCGAGTAGAACCATCCATGCTTATAAACCCTATTGGTTCCATTGAGCGACTGGGCTTGAGGTGTCATTTCATCTCAGTGTTGAGTAAAGTCCCACAAAATTGGAAGCAACGTCTCCAAAATGACCTATATAGTGTTGACGGGGACATTAAATATCAAATCAAACAAACAAAATCCTTACTATACTTGTTCTAAGATTGTGTCTAAAAATAACTGGATGAGTGCCAGACAATGTACGGCTCCTGTAAAAGGGAGTGCTTGTACTTCGCTAACACCATTGCGATACCGGGAGTGCTATTGCACGGGTTATTTTCCAACAAAGCCACCCTTTTTCCTCCAATTTTTATGTAAACAACCTTAGTTATTCCTTCTATTAAACTTCAGTTTATGAGTTATTATACCTTTTTAAATTTATTTTACGTTTTAGTTACTTTCATTTTATTTATCTATCCATTTCTTCATTAATCTAAGTGCCGAGATGGTCTTTTTAGTTGTGTGTCTCTATCTACATCCTAACGTTGTAGATTTTCATTTCCCACACTTTTTAGTTTATATACAACCAAAGCTTATATACGGCTGGATAGGCCCAACGGCACTCGAGTTGTAGACTGACCGACATAGACAACGAGACTGATAATAACTTGAGTACTACCCTGCTCCTCCACTACCCCTACCACCCTACCCCCCCCCCCCCCACACACACACACACACAATGACCCCAGCTACAGAATGTTACGGCTCAATGATCTTACTATCCCTAGCTGGAAGATTTTAGCATAACTTTCTCCTACTTTGAAATGGCTGACCCCTATCTCAACAGTAAAAATAATACCTCAGAAAACTTAAAGTAGTACGTTTAACCAATAATGATGCATGGCAGCTGGTATCGAACATGCCTTAAGCATGCAAATGAGTCTAGATAAAGAATAGAGACCCTGTCAAATACTCACTGCAAGTTATACGGCTGTTGCATGAGACTGTGTTGTTTGTACAATGGTACGCCACACAGATAGTTTCATGTGGTGGTCGTGCACATATGACAGCTAAAGCATACCATATAACTCATACAAAACTCAGATGCAAACCATAAGATCTACCATACACCAATGATGAACATTTGTCTTAGAGCAGTACGGTGCGGTGCTCTATTTACATTGAGAGCTTGACATATCAAAACATCAACGTGACTATTGCTCACATGTCACCATCGTTGTGGGGTTGAAGCAGACGATCCAAAAACAGCTTCCCAGGTCTCTGACAAAATTTAATATTGATACCCTAGATATATTTGAATAGTTTCATACCCAGACAATAACTGATCATACCCCAACCCTCCGCTCAGCTCCGGGTTGGGTCCAATTAAGACATGTGATTTATAACTGAAAATCGTCCTAGAAGAATGCTGTGTACATCTTGCAGAATCAAAACAACCCGACATTTTGCGTCTATAAAGAAGCCGATTTGGAAGAAAAAATAGGGTGAGTAAATAGCATAGAATTTCTAACTTTTGACAAAAGTACACGTTTGTAAAGTAATTTACCGCCTGCTTCCTGTGTCTCGAGACTGGTTATTTCTATAACACAACTTCTAAAAGCATGTTGATTTAATACTTTTACACGGAAGGGTTATTACAATGACTGCATTGTGGCGACCCGAGGGTGTTGGGCGCGGCCTGTGAACCGGTTAAGGGTCAATGGTTTTGGCTATGAATGACTGACTGGCAGTCTCTCGTTTATGGCCGGATCAACACGGTCCCAAGTCCGTGGTCACATCTGTGCTCATTCAATGATAACTAACATGTCGACAAACGAACCATTTTATGCACCGGTTCGACATCCAAACCACTGAAAGGGTTGTATTTATCTTGTACGTGTATAATTATATATACTCGAGTCGTCGGGAAGCACGGTTATACAACATTTATCAACCATGGGTTGACTCAATATGATGTTGTCGTTTATATATATTGCTGTTATCAATGTTGTTTTACTACTTAACTAACGTTTTCAGCGTTGCTTTCGACGTTGATTTGACGTTGAGTGTATGTTGGATATCATCTGCCTGGTATCACTCAGCTCACCCTTATTGAACACATTCACTTTTGTTTCTAATGTCCCACAGGGCACTGTGCTCAGACACCCACATTATTCGTTTCCAAAAAATTACCTTGGTATTACTCAGCTCTCCCTTATTGAACACATTAATTTTTGTTTCTAGTGTCCCACAGGGCTCTGTGCTTAGACCCACCTTATTAATTTCCAAAAATTACCTTGATATGTTTCTAACTAATGGTTCGCAGCACAGCTCATCATGGTTCCCCTTATAAGGTGTATTTCTATTCGGATGTTATATACCTCTTGAAATGTGTATATTTCAAGAATTTTACCTTTAACTCTATACGAATATACAAGTACTGTATTTGGCTGACTCATTACCTTAAAACCGGACTGACACCACAGCTCACTACGGCTCCTGTAAAAGGGAGTGCTTGTACTTCGCTAACACACCATTGCGATACCGGGAGTGCTATTGCACGGGTTTATTTTCCAACAAAGCCACCCCTTTTTCCTCCAATTTTTATGTAAACAACCTTAGTTATTCCTTCTATTAAACTTCAGTTTATGAGTTATTATACCTTTTTAAATTTATTTTACGTTTTAGTTACTTTCATTTTATTTATCTATCCATTTCTTCATTAATCTAAAGTGCCGAGATGGTCTTTTTAGTTGTGTGTCTCTATCTACATCCTAACGTTGTAGATTTTCATTTCCCCACACTTTTTAGTTTATATACAACCAAAGCTTATATACGGCTGGATAGGCCCAACGGCACTCGAGTTGTAGACTGACCGACATAGACAACGAGACTGATAATAACTTGAGTACTACCCTGCTCCTCCACTACCCCTACCACCCTACCCCCCCCCCCCCCCACACACACACACACACACAATGACCCCAGCTACAGAATGTTACGGCTCAATGATCTTACTATCCCTAGCTGGAAGATTTTAGCATAACTTTCTCCTACTTTGAAATGGCTGACCCCTATCTCAACAGTAAAAATAATACCTCAGAAAACTTAAAGTAGTACGTTTAACCAATAATGATGCATGGCAGCTGGTATCGAACATGCCTTAAGCATGCAAATGAGTCTAGATAAAGAATAGAGACCCTGTCAAATACTCACTGCAAGTTATACGGCTGTTGCATGAGACTGTGTTGTTTGTACAATGGTACGCCACACAGATAGTTTCATGTGGTGGTCGTGTGCACATATACAGCTAAAGCATACTATAAAACTCAGATGCAAACCATATAGATCTACCATACACCAATGATGAACATTGTCTTAGAGCAGTACGGTGCGGTGCTCTATTTACATTGAGAGCTTGACATATCAAAACATCACGTGACTATTGCTCACGTCACCATCTTGTGGGGTTGAAGCAGACGATCCAAAAACAGCTTCCCAGGTCTCGACAAAATTTAATATTGATACCTAGATATATTTGAATAGTTTCATACCCAGACAATAACTGATCATACCCCAACCCTCCGCTCAGCTCCGGGTTGGGTCCAATTAAGACAATGTGATTTATAACTGAAAATCGTCCTAGAAGAATGCTGTGTACATCTTGCAGAATCAAAACAACCCGACATTTGCGTCTATAAAGAAGCCGATTTGGAAGAAAAATAGGGTGAGTAAATAGCATAGAATTTCTAACTTTTGACAAAAGTACACGTTTGTAAAGTAATTTACCGCCTGCTTCCTGTGTCTCGAGACTGGTTATTTCTATAACAACTTCTAAAAGCATGTTGATTTAATACTTTTACACGGAAGGGTTATTACAATGACTGCATTGTGGCGACCCGAGGGTTGGGCGCGCCTGTGAACCGGTTAAGGGTCAATGGTTTGGCTATGAATGACTGACTGGCAGTCTCTCGTTTATGGCCGGATCAACACGGTCCCAAGTCCGTGGTCACATTGTGCTCATTCAATGATAACTAACATGTCGACAAACGAACCATTTTATGCCCGGTCGACATCCAAACCACTGAAAGGGTTGTATTTATCTTGTACGTGTATAATTATATATACTCGAGTCGTCGGGAAGCACGGTTATACAACATTTATCAACCATGGTTGACTCAATATGATGTTGTCGTTTATATATATGCTGTTATCAATGTTGTTTTACTACTTAACTACGTTTTCAGCGTTGCTTCGACGTTGATTTGACGTTGAGTGTATGTTGGATATCATCTGCCTGGTATCACTCAGCTCACCCTTATTGAACACATTCACTTTTGTTTCTAATGTCCCACAGGGCACTGTGCTCAGACCCACATTATTCGTTTCCAAAAATTACCTTGGTATTACTCAGCTCTCCCTTATTGAACACATTAATTTTTGTTTCTAGTGTCCCACAGGGCTCTGTGCTTAGACCCACCTTATTAATTTCCAAAAATTACCTTGATATGTTTCTAACTAATGGTTCGCAGCACAGCTCATCATGGTTCCCCTTATAAGGTGTATTTCTATTCGGATGTTATATACCTCTTGAAATGTGTATATTTCAAGAATTTTACCTTTAACTCTATACGAATATACAAGTACTGTATTTGGCTGACTCATTACCTTAAAACCGGACTGACACCACAGCTCACTACGGCTCCTGTAAAAGGGAGTGCTTGTACTTCGCTAACACCATTGCGATACCGGGAGTGCTATTGCACGGGTTATTTTCCAACAAAGCCACCCTTTTTCCTCCAATTTTTATGTAAACAACCTTAGTTATTCCTTCTATTAAACTTCAGTTTATGAGTTATTATACCTTTTTAAATTTATTTTACGTTTTAGTTACTTTCATTTTATTTATCTATCCATTTCTTCATTAATCTAAGTGCCGAGATGGTCTTTTTAGTTGTGTGTCTCTATCTACATCCTAACGTTGTAGATTTTCATTTCCCACACTTTTTAGTTTATATACAACCAAAGCTTATATACGGCTGGATAGGCCCAACGGCACTCGAGTTGTAGACTGACCGACATAGACAACGAGACTGATAATAACTTGAGTACTACCCTGCTCCTCCACTACCCCTACCACCCTACCCCCCCCCCCCCCCCCCCACACACACACACACACAATGACCCCAGCTACAGAATGTTACGGCTCAATGATCTTACTATCCCTAGCTGGAAGATTTTAGCATAACTTTCTCCTACTTTGAAATGGCTGACCCCTATCTCAACAGTAAAAATAATACCTCAGAAAACTTAAAGTAGTACGTTTAACCAATAATGATGCATGGCAGCTGGTATCGAACATGCCTTAAGCATGCAAATGAGTCTAGATAAAGAATAGAGACCCTGTCAAATACTCACTGCAAGTTATACGGCTGTTGCATGAGACTGTGTTGTTTGTACAATGGTACGCCACACAGATAGTTTCATGTGGTGGTCGTGTGCACATATACAGCTAAAGCATACCATAAAACTCAGATGCAAACCATATAGATCTACCATACACCAATGATGAACATTGTCTTAGAGCAGTACGGTGCGGTGCTCTATTTACATTGAGAGCTTGACATATCAAAACATCACGTGACTATTGCTCACGTCACCATCTTGTGGGGTTGAAGCAGACGATCCAAAAACAGCTTCCCAGGTCTCGACAAAATTTAATATTGATACCTAGATATATTTGAATAGTTTCATACCCAGACAATAACTGATCATACCCCAACCCTCCGCTCAGCTCCGGGTTGGGTCCAATTAAGACAATGTGATTTATAACTGAAAATCGTCCTAGAAGAATGCTGTGTACATCTTGCAGAATCAAAACAACCCGACATTTGCGTCTATAAAGAAGCCGATTTGGAAGAAAAATAGGGTGAGTAAATAGCATAGAATTTCTAACTTTTGACAAAAGTACACGTTTGTAAAGTAATTTACCGCCTGCTTCCTGTGTCTCGAGACTGGTTATTTCTATAACAACTTCTAAAAGCATGTTGATTTAATACTTTTACACGGAAGGGTTATTACAATGACTGCATTGTGGCGACCCGAGGGTTGGGCGCGCCTGTGAACCGGTTAAGGGTCAATGGTTTGGCTATGAATGACTGACTGGCAGTCTCTCGTTTATGGCCGGATCAACACGGTCCCAAGTCCGTGGTCACATTGTGCTCATTCAATGATAACTAACATGTCGACAAACGAACCATTTTATGCCCGGTCGACATCCAAACCACTGAAAGGGTTGTATTTATCTTGTACGTGTATAATTATATATACTCGAGTCGTCGGGAAGCACGGTTATACAACATTTATCAACCATGGTTGACTCAATATGATGTTGTCGTTTATATATATGCTGTTATCAATGTTGTTTTACTACTTAACTACGTTTTCAGCGTTGCTTCGACGTTGATTTGACGTTGAGTGTATGTTGGATATCATCTGCCTGGTATCACTCAGCTCACCCTTATTGAACACATTCACTTTTGTTTCTAATGTCCCACAGGGCACTGTGCTCAGACCCACATTATTCGTTTCCAAAAATTACCTTGGTATTACTCAGCTCTCCCTTATTGAACACATTAATTTTTGTTTCTAGTGTCCCACAGGGCTCTGTGCTTAGACCCACCTTATTAATTTCCAAAAATTACCTTGATATGTTTCTAACTAATGGTTCGCAGCACAGCTCATCATGGTTCCCCTTATAAGGTGTATTTCTATTCGGATGTTATATACCTCTTGAAATGTGTATATTTCAAGAATTTTACCTTTAACTCTATACGAATATACAAGTACTGTATTTGGCTGACTCATTACCTTAAAACCGGACTGACACCACAGCTCACTACGGCTCCTGTAAAAGGGAGTGCTTGTACTTCGCTAACACCATTGCGATACCGGGAGTGCTATTGCACGGGTTATTTTCCAACAAAGCCACCCTTTTTCCTCCAATTTTTATGTAAACAACCTTAGTTATTCCTTCTATTAAACTTCAGTTTATGAGTTATTATACCTTTTTAAATTTATTTTACGTTTTAGTTACTTTCATTTTATTTATCTATCCATTTCTTCATTAATCTAAGTGCCGAGATGGTCTTTTTAGTTGTGTGTCTCTATCTACATCCTAACGTTGTAGATTTTCATTTCCCACACTTTTTAGTTTATATACAACCAAAGCTTATATACGGCTGGATAGGCCCAACGGCACTCGAGTTGTAGACTGACCGACATAGACAACGAGACTGATAATAACTTGAGTACTACCCTGCTCCTCCACTACCCCTACCACCCTACCCCCCCCCCCCCCCCACACACACACACACACAATGACCCCAGCTACAGAATGTTACGGCTCAATGATCTTACTATCCCTAGCTGGAAGATTTTAGCATAACTTTCTCCTACTTTGAAATGGCTGACCCCTATCTCAACAGTAAAAATAATACCTCAGAAAACTTAAAGTAGTACGTTTAACCAATAATGATGCATGGCAGCTGGTATCGAACATGCCTTAAGCATGCAAATGAGTCTAGATAAAGAATAGAGACCCTGTCAAATACTCACTGCAAGTTATACGGCTGTTGCATGAGACTGTGTTGTTTGTACAATGGTACGCCACACAGATAGTTTCATGTGGTGGTCGTGTGCACATATACAGCTAAAGCATACCATAAAACTCAGATGCAAACCATATAGATCTACCATACACCAATGATGAACATTGTCTTAGAGCAGTACGGTGCGGTGCTCTATTTACATTGAGAGCTTGACATATCAAAACATCACGTGACTATTGCTCACGTCACCATCTTGTGGGGTTGAAGCAGACGATCCAAAAACAGCTTCCCAGGTCTCGACAAAATTTAATATTGATACCTAGATATATTTGAATAGTTTCATACCCAGACAATAACTGATCATACCCCAACCCTCCGCTCAGCTCCGGGTTGGGTCCAATTAAGACAATGTGATTTATAACTGAAAATCGTCCTAGAAGAATGCTGTGTACATCTTGCAGAATCAAAACAACCCGACATTTGCGTCTATAAAGAAGCCGATTTGGAAGAAAAATAGGGTGAGTAAATAGCATAGAATTTCTAACTTTTGACAAAAGTACACGTTTGTAAAGTAATTTACCGCCTGCTTCCTGTGTCTCGAGACTGGTTATTTCTATAACAACTTCTAAAAGCATGTTGATTTAATACTTTTACACGGAAGGGTTATTACAATGACTGCATTGTGGCGACCCGAGGGTTGGGCGCGCCTGTGAACCGGTTAAGGGTCAATGGTTTGGCTATGAATGACTGACTGGCAGTCTCTCGTTTATGGCCGGATCAACACGGTCCCAAGTCCGTGGTCACATTGTGCTCATTCAATGATAACTAACATGTCGACAAACGAACCATTTTATGCCCGGTCGACATCCAAACCACTGAAAGGGTTGTATTTATCTTGTACGTGTATAATTATATATACTCGAGTCGTCGGGAAGCACGGTTATACAACATTTATCAACCATGGTTGACTCAATATGATGTTGTCGTTTATATATATGCTGTTATCAATGTTGTTTTACTACTTAACTACGTTTTCAGCGTTGCTTCGACGTTGATTTGACGTTGAGTGTATGTTGGATATCATCTGCCTGGTATCACTCAGCTCACCCTTATTGAACACATTCACTTTTGTTTCTAATGTCCCACAGGGCACTGTGCTCAGACCCACATTATTCGTTTCCAAAAATTACCTTGGTATTACTCAGCTCTCCCTTATTGAACACATTAATTTTTGTTTCTAGTGTCCCACAGGGCTCTGTGCTTAGACCCACCTTATTAATTTCCAAAAATTACCTTGATATGTTTCTAACTAATGGTTCGCAGCACAGCTCATCATGGTTCCCCTTATAAGGTGTATTTCTATTCGGATGTTATATACCTCTTGAAATGTGTATATTTCAAGAATTTTACCTTTAACTCTATACGAATATACAAGTACTGTATTTGGCTGACTCATTACCTTAAAACCGGACTGACACCACAGCTCACTACGGCTCCTGTAAAAGGGAGTGCTTGTACTTCGCTAACACCATTGCGATACCGGGAGTGCTATTGCACGGGTTATTTTCCAACAAAGCCACCCTTTTTCCTCCAATTTTTATGTAAACAACCTTAGTTATTCCTTCTATTAAACTTCAGTTTATGAGTTATTATACCTTTTTAAATTTATTTTACGTTTTAGTTACTTTCATTTTATTTATCTATCCATTTCTTCATTAATCTAAGTGCCGAGATGGTCTTTTTAGTTGTGTGTCTCTATCTACATCCTAACGTTGTAGATTTTCATTTCCCACACTTTTTAGTTTATATACAACCAAAGCTTATATACGGCTGGATAGGCCCAACGGCACTCGAGTTGTAGACTGACCGACATAGACAACGAGACTGATAATAACTCGAGTTGTAGACTGACCGACATAGACAACGAGACTGATAATAACTTGAGTACTACCCTGCTCCTCCACTACCCCTACCACCCTACCCCCCCCCCCCCCCACACACACACACACACAATGACCCCAGCTACAGAATGTTACGGCTCAATGATCTTACTATCCCTAGCTGGAAGATTTTAGCATAACTTTCTCCTACTTTGAAATGGCTGACCCCTATCTCAACAGTAAAAATAATACCTCAGAAAACTTAAAGTAGTACGTTTAACCAATAATGATGCATGGCAGCTGGTATCGAACATGCCTTAAGCATGCAAATGAGTCTAGATAAAGAATAGAGACCCTGTCAAATACTCACTGCAAGTTATACGGCTGTTGCATGAGACTGTGTTGTTTGTACAATGGTACGCCACACAGATAGTTTCATGTGGTGGTCGTGTGCACATATACAGCTAAAGCATACCATAAAACTCAGATGCAAACCATATAGATCTACCATACACCAATGATGAACATTGTCTTAGAGCAGTACGGTGCGGTGCTCTATTTACATTGAGAGCTTGACATATCAAAACATCACGTGACTATTGCTCACGTCACCATCTTGTGGGGTTGAAGCAGACGATCCAAAAACAGCTTCCCAGGTCTCGACAAAATTTAATATTGATACCTAGATATATTTGAATAGTTTCATACCCAGACAATAACTGATCATACCCCAACCCTCCGCTCAGCTCCGGGTTGGGTCCAATTAAGACAATGTGATTTATAACTGAAAATCGTCCTAGAAGAATGCTGTGTACATCTTGCAGAATCAAAACAACCCGACATTTGCGTCTATAAAGAAGCCGATTTGGAAGAAAAATAGGGTGAGTAAATAGCATAGAATTTCTAACTTTTGACAAAAGTACACGTTTGTAAAGTAATTTACCGCCTGCTTCCTGTGTCTCGAGACTGGTTATTTCTATAACAACTTCTAAAAGCATGTTGATTTAATACTTTTACACGGAAGGGTTATTACAATGACTGCATTGTGGCGACCCGAGGGTTGGGCGCGCCTGTGAACCGGTTAAGGGTCAATGGTTTGGCTATGAATGACTGACTGGCAGTCTCTCGTTTATGGCCGGATCAACACGGTCCCAAGTCCGTGGTCACATTGTGCTCATTCAATGATAACTAACATGTCGACAAACGAACCATTTTATGCCCGGTCGACATCCAAACCACTGAAAGGGTTGTATTTATCTTGTACGTGTATAATTATATATACTCGAGTCGTCGGGAAGCACGGTTATACAACATTTATCAACCATGGTTGACTCAATATGATGTTGTCGTTTATATATATGCTGTTATCAATGTTGTTTTACTACTTAACTACGTTTTCAGCGTTGCTTCGACGTTGATTTGACGTTGAGTGTATGTTGGATATCATCTGCCTGGTATCACTCAGCTCACCCTTATTGAACACATTCACTTTTGTTTCTAATGTCCCACAGGGCACTGTGCTCAGACCCACATTATTCGTTTCCAAAAATTACCTTGGTATTACTCAGCTCTCCCTTATTGAACACATTAATTTTTGTTTCTAGTGTCCCACAGGGCTCTGTGCTTAGACCCACCTTATTAATTTCCAAAAACCACCTTATTAATTTCCAAAAATTACCTTGATATGTTTCTAACTAATGGTTCGCAGCACAGCTCATCATGGTTCCCCTTATAAGGTGTATTTCTATTCGGATGTTATATACCTCTTGAAATGTGTATATTTCAAGAATTTTACCTTTAACTCTATACGAATATACAAGTACTGTATTTGGCTGACTCATTACCTTAAAACCGGACTGACACCACAGCTCACTACGGCTCCTGTAAAAGGGAGTGCTTGTACTTCGCTAACACCATTGCGATACCGGGAGTGCTATTGCACGGGTTATTTTCCAACAAAGCCACCCTTTTTCCTCCAATTTTTATGTAAACAACCTTAGTTATTCCTTCTATTAAACTTCAGTTTATGAGTTATTATACCTTTTTAAATTTATTTTACGTTTTAGTTACTTTCATTTTATTTATCTATCCATTTCTTCATTAATCTAAGTGCCGAGATGGTCTTTTTAGTTGTGTGTCTCTATCTACATCCTAACGTTGTAGATTTTCATTTCCCACACTTTTTAGTTTATATACAACCAAAGCTTATATACGGCTGGATAGGCCCAACGGCACTCGAGTTGTAGACTGACCGACATAGACAACGAGACTGATAATAACTTGAGTACTACCCTGCTCCTCCACTACCCCTACCACCCTACCCCCCCCCCCCCCCCACACACACACACACACAATGACCCCAGCTACAGAATGTTACGGCTCAATGATCTTACTATCCCTAGCTGGAAGATTTTAGCATAACTTTCTCCTACTTTGAAATGGCTGACCCCTATCTCAACAGTAAAAATAATACCTCAGAAAACTTAAAGTAGTACGTTTAACCAATAATGATGCATGGCAGCTGGTATCGAACATGCCTTAAGCATGCAAATGAGTCTAGATAAAGAATAGAGACCCTGTCAAATACTCACTGCAAGTTATACGGCTGTTGCATGAGACTGTGTTGTTTGTACAATGGTACGCCACACAGATAGTTTCATGTGGTGGTCGTGTGCACATATACAGCTAAAGCATACCATAAAACTCAGATGCAAACCATATAGATCTACCATACACCAATGATGAACATTGTCTTAGAGCAGTACGGTGCGGTGCTCTATTTACATTGAGAGCTTGACATATCAAAACATCACGTGACTATTGCTCACGTCACCATCTTGTGGGGTTGAAGCAGACGATCCAAAAACAGCTTCCCAGGTCTCGACAAAATTTAATATTGATACCTAGATATATTTGAATAGTTTCATACCCAGACAATAACTGATCATACCCCAACCCTCCGCTCAGCTCCGGGTTGGGTCCAATTAAGACAATGTGATTTATAACTGAAAATCGTCCTAGAAGAATGCTGTGTACATCTTGCAGAATCAAAACAACCCGACATTTGCGTCTATAAAGAAGCCGATTTGGAAGAAAAATAGGGTGAGTAAATAGCATAGAATTTCTAACTTTTGACAAAAGTACACGTTTGTAAAGTAATTTACCGCCTGCTTCCTGTGTCTCGAGACTGGTTATTTCTATAACAACTTCTAAAAGCATGTTGATTTAATACTTTTACACGGAAGGGTTATTACAATGACTGCATTGTGGCGACCCGAGGGTTGGGCGCGCCTGTGAACCGGTTAAGGGTCAATGGTTTGGCTATGAATGACTGACTGGCAGTCTCTCGTTTATGGCCGGATCAACACGGTCCCAAGTCCGTGGTCACATTGTGCTCATTCAATGATAACTAACATGTCGACAAACGAACCATTTTATGCCCGGTCGACATCCAAACCACTGAAAGGGTTGTATTTATCTTGTACGTGTATAATTATATATACTCGAGTCGTCGGGAAGCACGGTTATACAACATTTATCAACCATGGTTGACTCAATATGATGTTGTCGTTTATATATATGCTGTTATCAATGTTGTTTTACTACTTAACTACGTTTTCAGCGTTGCTTCGACGTTGATTTGACGTTGAGTGTATGTTGGATATCATCTGCCTGGTATCACTCAGCTCACCCTTATTGAACACATTCACTTTTGTTTCTAATGTCCCACAGGGCACTGTGCTCAGACCCACATTATTCGTTTCCAAAAATTACCTTGGTATTACTCAGCTCTCCCTTATTGAACACATTAATTTTTGTTTCTAGTGTCCCACAGGGCTCTGTGCTTAGACCCACCTTATTAATTTCCAAAAATTACCTTGATATGTTTCTAACTAATGGTTCGCAGCACAGCTCATCATGGTTCCCCTTATAAGGTGTATTTCTATTCGGATGTTATATACCTCTTGAAATGTGTATATTTCAAGAATTTTACCTTTAACTCTATACGAATATACAAGTACTGTATTTGGCTGACTCATTACCTTAAAACCGGACTGACACCACAGCTCACTACGGCTCCTGTAAAAGGGAGTGCTTGTACTTCGCTAACACCATTGCGATACCGGGAGTGCTATTGCACGGGTTATTTTCCAACAAAGCCACCCTTTTTCCTCCAATTTTTATGTAAACAACCTTAGTTATTCCTTCTATTAAACTTCAGTTTATGAGTTATTATACCTTTTTAAATTTATTTTACGTTTTAGTTACTTTCATTTTATTTATCTATCCATTTCTTCATTAATCTAAGTGCCGAGATGGTCTTTTTAGTTGTGTGTCTCTATCTACATCCTAACGTTGTAGATTTTCATTTCCCACACTTTTTAGTTTATATACAACCAAAGCTTATATACGGCTGGATAGGCCCAACGGCACTCGAGTTGTAGACTGACCGACATAGACAACGAGACTGATAATAACTTGAGTACTACCCTGCTCCTCCACTACCCCTACCACCCTACCCCCCCCCCCCCCCACACACACACACACAATGACCCCAGCTACAGAATGTTACGGCTCAATGATCTTACTATCCCTAGCTGGAAGATTTTAGCATAACTTTCTCCTACTTTGAAATGGCTGACCCCTATCTCAACAGTAAAAATAATACCTCAGAAAACTTAAAGTAGTACGTTTAACCAATAATGATGCATGGCAGCTGGTATCGAACATGCCTTAAGCATGCAAATGAGTCTAGATAAAGAATAGAGACCCTGTCAAATACTCACTGCAAGTTATACGGCTGTTGCATGAGACTGTGTTGTTTGTACAATGGTACGCCACACAGATAGTTTCATGTGGTGGTCGTGTGCACATATACAGCTAAAGCATACCATAAAACTCAGATGCAAACCATATAGATCTACCATACACCAATGATGAACATTGTCTTAGAGCAGTACGGTGCGGTGCTCTATTTACATTGAGAGCTTGACATATCAAAACATCACGTGACTATTGCTCACGTCACCATCTTGTGGGGTTGAAGCAGACGATCCAAAAACAGCTTCCCAGGTCTCGACAAAATTTAATATTGATACCTAGATATATTTGAATAGTTTCATACCCAGACAATAACTGATCATACCCCAACCCTCCGCTCAGCTCCGGGTTGGGTCCAATTAAGACAATGTGATTTATAACTGAAAATCGTCCTAGAAGAATGCTGTGTACATCTTGCAGAATCAAAACAACCCGACATTTGCGTCTATAAAGAAGCCGATTTGGAAGAAAAATAGGGTGAGTAAATAGCATAGAATTTCTAACTTTTGACAAAAGTACACGTTTGTAAAGTAATTTACCGCCTGCTTCCTGTGTCTCGAGACTGGTTATTTCTATAACAACTTCTAAAAGCATGTTGATTTAATACTTTTACACGGAAGGGTTATTACAATGACTGCATTGTGGCGACCCGAGGGTTGGGCGCGCCTGTGAACCGGTTAAGGGTCAATGGTTTGGCTATGAATGACTGACTGGCAGTCTCTCGTTTATGGCCGGATCAACACGGTCCCAAGTCCGTGGTCACATTGTGCTCATTCAATGATAACTAACATGTCGACAAACGAACCATTTTATGCCCGGTCGACATCCAAACCACTGAAAGGGTTGTATTTATCTTGTACGTGTATAATTATATATACTCGAGTCGTCGGGAAGCACGGTTATACAACATTTATCAACCATGGTTGACTCAATATGATGTTGTCGTTTATATATATGCTGTTATCAATGTTGTTTTACTACTTAACTACGTTTTCAGCGTTGCTTCGACGTTGATTTGACGTTGAGTGTATGTTGGATATCATCTGCCTGGTATCACTCAGCTCACCCTTATTGAACACATTCACTTTTGTTTCTAATGTCCCACAGGGCACTGTGCTCAGACCCACATTATTCGTTTCCAAAAATTACCTTGGTATTACTCAGCTCTCCCTTATTGAACACATTAATTTTTGTTTCTAGTGTCCCACAGGGCTCTGTGCTTAGACCCACCTTATTAATTTCCAAAAATTACCTTGATATGTTTCTAACTAATGGTTCGCAGCACAGCTCATCATGGTTCCCCTTATAAGGTGTATTTCTATTCGGATGTTATATACCTCTTGAAATGTGTATATTTCAAGAATTTTACCTTTAACTCTATACGAATATACAAGTACTGTATTTGGCTGACTCATTACCTTAAAACCGGACTGACACCACAGCTCACTACGGCTCCTGTAAAAGGGAGTGCTTGTACTTCGCTAACACCATTGCGATACCGGGAGTGCTATTGCACGGGTTATTTTCCAACAAAGCCACCCTTTTTCCTCCAATTTTTATGTAAACAACCTTAGTTATTCCTTCTATTAAACTTCAGTTTATGAGTTATTATACCTTTTTAAATTTATTTTACGTTTTAGTTACTTTCATTTTATTTATCTATCCATTTCTTCATTAATCTAAGTGCCGAGATGGTCTTTTTAGTTGTGTGTCTCTATCTACATCCTAACGTTGTAGATTTTCATTTCCCACACTTTTTAGTTTATATACAACCAAAGCTTATATACGGCTGGATAGGCCCAACGGCACTCGAGTTGTAGACTGACCGACATAGACAACGAGACTGATAATAACTTGAGTACTACCCTGCTCCTCCACTACCCCTACCACCCTACCCCCCCCCCCCCCCACACACACACACACACACAATGACCCCAGCTACAGAATGTTACGGCTCAATGATCTTACTATCCCTAGCTGGAAGATTTTAGCATAACTTTCTCCTACTTTGAAATGGCTGACCCCTATCTCAACAGTAAAAATAATACCTCAGAAAACTTAAAGTAGTACGTTTAACCAATAATGATGCATGGCAGCTGGTATCGAACATGCCTTAAGCATGCAAATGAGTCTAGATAAAGAATAGAGACCCTGTCAAATACTCACTGCAAGTTATACGGCTGTTGCATGAGACTGTGTTGTTTGTACAATGGTACGCCACACAGATAGTTTCATGTGGTGGTCGTGTGCACATATACAGCTAAAGCATACCATAAAACTCAGATGCAAACCATATAGATCTACCATACACCAATGATGAACATTGTCTTAGAGCAGTACGGTGCGGTGCTCTATTTACATTGAGAGCTTGACATATCAAAACATCACGTGACTATTGCTCACGTCACCATCTTGTGGGGTTGAAGCAGACGATCCAAAAACAGCTTCCCAGGTCTCGACAAAATTTAATATTGATACCTAGATATATTTGAATAGTTTCATACCCAGACAATAACTGATCATACCCCAACCCTCCGCTCAGCTCCGGGTTGGGTCCAATTAAGACAATGTGATTTATAACTGAAAATCGTCCTAGAAGAATGCTGTGTACATCTTGCAGAATCAAAACAACCCGACATTTGCGTCTATAAAGAAGCCGATTTGGAAGAAAAATAGGGTGAGTAAATAGCATAGAATTTCTAACTTTTGACAAAAGTACACGTTTGTAAAGTAATTTACCGCCTGCTTCCTGTGTCTCGAGACTGGTTATTTCTATAACAACTTCTAAAAGCATGTTGATTTAATACTTTTACACGGAAGGGTTATTACAATGACTGCATTGTGGCGACCCGAGGGTTGGGCGCGCCTGTGAACCGGTTAAGGGTCAATGGTTTGGCTATGAATGACTGACTGGCAGTCTCTCGTTTATGGCCGGATCAACACGGTCCCAAGTCCGTGGTCACATTGTGCTCATTCAATGATAACTAACATGTCGACAAACGAACCATTTTATGCCCGGTCGACATCCAAACCACTGAAAGGGTTGTATTTATCTTGTACGTGTATAATTATATATACTCGAGTCGTCGGGAAGCACGGTTATACAACATTTATCAACCATGGTTGACTCAATATGATGTTGTCGTTTATATATATGCTGTTATCAATGTTGTTTTACTACTTAACTACGTTTTCAGCGTTGCTTCGACGTTGATTTGACGTTGAGTGTATGTTGGATATCATCTGCCTGGTATCACTCAGCTCACCCTTATTGAACACATTCACTTTTGTTTCTAATGTCCCACAGGGCACTGTGCTCAGACCCACATTATTCGTTTCCAAAAATTACCTTGGTATTACTCAGCTCTCCCTTATTGAACACATTAATTTTTGTTTCTAGTGTCCCACAGGGCTCTGTGCTTAGACCCACCTTATTAATTTCCAAAAATTACCTTGATATGTTTCTAACTAATGGTTCGCAGCACAGCTCATCATGGTTCCCCTTATAAGGTGTATTTCTATTCGGATGTTATATACCTCTTGAAATGTGTATATTTCAAGAATTTTACCTTTAACTCTATACGAATATACAAGTACTGTATTTGGCTGACTCATTACCTTAAAACCGGACTGACACCACAGCTCACTACGGCTCCTGTAAAAGGGAGTGCTTGTACTTCGCTAACACCATTGCGATACCGGGAGTGCTATTGCACGGGTTATTTTCCAACAAAGCCACCCTTTTTCCTCCAATTTTTATGTAAACAACCTTAGTTATTCCTTCTATTAAACTTCAGTTTATGAGTTATTATACCTTTTTAAATTTATTTTACGTTTTAGTTACTTTCATTTTATTTATCTATCCATTTCTTCATTAATCTAAGTGCCGAGATGGTCTTTTTAGTTGTGTGTCTCTATCTACATCCTAACGTTGTAGATTTTCATTTCCCACACTTTTTAGTTTATATACAACCAAAGCTTATATACGGCTGGATAGGCCCAACGGCACTCGAGTTGTAGACTGACCGACATAGACAACGAGACTGATAATAACTTGAGTACTACCCTGCTCCTCCACTACCCCTACCACCCTACCCCCCCCCCCCCCCCACACACACACACACACAATGACCCCAGCTACAGAATGTTACGGCTCAATGATCTTACTATCCCTAGCTGGAAGATTTTAGCATAACTTTCTCCTACTTTGAAATGGCTGACCCCTATCTCAACAGTAAAAATAATACCTCAGAAAACTTAAAGTAGTACGTTTAACCAATAATGATGCATGGCAGCTGGTATCGAACATGCCTTAAGCATGCAAATGAGTCTAGATAAAGAATAGAGACCCTGTCAAATACTCACTGCAAGTTATACGGCTGTTGCATGAGACTGTGTTGTTTGTACAATGGTACGCCACACAGATAGTTTCATGTGGTGGTCGTGTGCACATATACAGCTAAAGCATACCATAAAACTCAGATGCAAACCATATAGATCTACCATACACCAATGATGAACATTGTCTTAGAGCAGTACGGTGCGGTGCTCTATTTACATTGAGAGCTTGACATATCAAAACATCACGTGACTATTGCTCACGTCACCATCTTGTGGGGTTGAAGCAGACGATCCAAAAACAGCTTCCCAGGTCTCGACAAAATTTAATATTGATACCTAGATATATTTGAATAGTTTCATACCCAGACAATAACTGATCATACCCCAACCCTCCGCTCAGCTCCGGGTTGGGTCCAATTAAGACAATGTGATTTATAACTGAAAATCGTCCTAGAAGAATGCTGTGTACATCTTGCAGAATCAAAACAACCCGACATTTGCGTCTATAAAGAAGCCGATTTGGAAGAAAAATAGGGTGAGTAAATAGCATAGAATTTCTAACTTTTGACAAAAGTACACGTTTGTAAAGTAATTTACCGCCTGCTTCCTGTGTCTCGAGACTGGTTATTTCTATAACAACTTCTAAAAGCATGTTGATTTAATACTTTTACACGGAAGGGTTATTACAATGACTGCATTGTGGCGACCCGAGGGTTGGGCGCGCCTGTGAACCGGTTAAGGGTCAATGGTTTGGCTATGAATGACTGACTGGCAGTCTCTCGTTTATGGCCGGATCAACACGGTCCCAAGTCCGTGGTCACATTGTGCTCATTCAATGATAACTAACATGTCGACAAACGAACCATTTTATGCCCGGTCGACATCCAAACCACTGAAAGGGTTGTATTTATCTTGTACGTGTATAATTATATATACTCGAGTCGTCGGGAAGCACGGTTATACAACATTTATCAACCATGGTTGACTCAATATGATGTTGTCGTTTATATATATGCTGTTATCAATGTTGTTTTACTACTTAACTACGTTTTCAGCGTTGCTTCGACGTTGATTTGACGTTGAGTGTATGTTGGATATCATCTGCCTGGTATCACTCAGCTCACCCTTATTGAACACATTCACTTTTGTTTCTAATGTCCCACAGGGCACTGTGCTCAGACCCACATTATTCGTTTCCAAAAATTACCTTGGTATTACTCAGCTCTCCCTTATTGAACACATTAATTTTTGTTTCTAGTGTCCCACAGGGCTCTGTGCTTAGACCCACCTTATTAATTTCCAAAAATTACCTTGATATGTTTCTAACTAATGGTTCGCAGCACAGCTCATCATGGTTCCCCTTATAAGGTGTATTTCTATTCGGATGTTATATACCTCTTGAAATGTGTATATTTCAAGAATTTTACCTTTAACTCTATACGAATATACAAGTACTGTATTTGGCTGACTCATTACCTTAAAACCGGACTGACACCACAGCTCACTACGGCTCCTGTAAAAGGGAGTGCTTGTACTTCGCTAACACCATTGCGATACCGGGAGTGCTATTGCACGGGTTATTTTCCAACAAAGCCACCCTTTTTCCTCCAATTTTTATGTAAACAACCTTAGTTATTCCTTCTATTAAACTTCAGTTTATGAGTTATTATACCTTTTTAAATTTATTTTACGTTTTAGTTACTTTCATTTTATTTATCTATCCATTTCTTCATTAATCTAAGTGCCGAGATGGTCTTTTTAGTTGTGTGTCTCTATCTACATCCTAACGTTGTAGATTTTCATTTCCCACACTTTTTAGTTTATATACAACCAAAGCTTATATACGGCTGGATAGGCCCAACGGCACTCGAGTTGTAGACTGACCGACATAGACAACGAGACTGATAATAACTTGAGTACTACCCTGCTCCTCCACTACCCCTACCACCCTACCCCCCCCCCCCCCCCCCACACACACACACACACACAATGACCCCAGCTACAGAATGTTACGGCTCAATGATCTTACTATCCCTAGCTGGAAGATTTTAGCATAACTTTCTCCTACTTTGAAATGGCTGACCCCTATCTCAACAGTAAAAATAATACCTCAGAAAACTTAAAGTAGTACGTTTAACCAATAATGATGCATGGCAGCTGGTATCGAACATGCCTTAAGCATGCAAATGAGTCTAGATAAAGAATAGAGACCCTGTCAAATACTCACTGCAAGTTATACGGCTGTTGCATGAGACTGTGTTGTTTGTACAATGGTACGCCACACAGATAGTTTCATGTGGTGGTCGTGTGCACATATACAGCTAAAGCATACCATAAAACTCAGATGCAAACCATATAGATCTACCATACACCAATGATGAACATTGTCTTAGAGCAGTACGGTGCGGTGCTCTATTTACATTGAGAGCTTGACATATCAAAACATCACGTGACTATTGCTCACGTCACCATCTTGTGGGGTTGAAGCAGACGATCCAAAAACAGCTTCCCAGGTCTCGACAAAATTTAATATTGATACCTAGATATATTTGAATAGTTTCATACCCAGACAATAACTGATCATACCCCAACCCTCCGCTCAGCTCCGGGTTGGGTCCAATTAAGACAATGTGATTTATAACTGAAAATCGTCCTAGAAGAATGCTGTGTACATCTTGCAGAATCAAAACAACCCGACATTTGCGTCTATAAAGAAGCCGATTTGGAAGAAAAATAGGGTGAGTAAATAGCATAGAATTTCTAACTTTTGACAAAAGTACACGTTTGTAAAGTAATTTACCGCCTGCTTCCTGTGTCTCGAGACTGGTTATTTCTATAACAACTTCTAAAAGCATGTTGATTTAATACTTTTACACGGAAGGGTTATTACAATGACTGCATTGTGGCGACCCGAGGGTTGGGCGCGCCTGTGAACCGGTTAAGGGTCAATGGTTTGGCTATGAATGACTGACTGGCAGTCTCTCGTTTATGGCCGGATCAACACGGTCCCAAGTCCGTGGTCACATTGTGCTCATTCAATGATAACTAACATGTCGACAAACGAACCATTTTATGCCCGGTCGACATCCAAACCACTGAAAGGGTTGTATTTATCTTGTACGTGTATAATTATATATACTCGAGTCGTCGGGAAGCACGGTTATACAACATTTATCAACCATGGTTGACTCAATATGATGTTGTCGTTTATATATATGCTGTTATCAATGTTGTTTTACTACTTAACTACGTTTTCAGCGTTGCTTCGACGTTGATTTGACGTTGAGTGTATGTTGGATATCATCTGCCTGGTATCACTCAGCTCACCCTTATTGAACACATTCACTTTTGTTTCTAATGTCCCACAGGGCACTGTGCTCAGACCCACATTATTCGTTTCCAAAAATTACCTTGGTATTACTCAGCTCTCCCTTATTGAACACATTAATTTTTGTTTCTAGTGTCCCACAGGGCTCTGTGCTTAGACCCACCTTATTAATTTCCAAAAATTACCTTGATATGTTTCTAACTAATGGTTCGCAGCACAGCTCATCATGGTTCCCCTTATAAGGTGTATTTCTATTCGGATGTTATATACCTCTTGAAATGTGTATATTTCAAGAATTTTACCTTTAACTCTATACGAATATACAAGTACTGTATTTGGCTGACTCATTACCTTAAAACCGGACTGACACCACAGCTCACTACGGCTCCTGTAAAAGGGAGTGCTTGTACTTCGCTAACACCATTGCGATACCGGGAGTGCTATTGCACGGGTTATTTTCCAACAAAGCCACCCTTTTTCCTCCAATTTTTATGTAAACAACCTTAGTTATTCCTTCTATTAAACTTCAGTTTATGAGTTATTATACCTTTTTAAATTTATTTTACGTTTTAGTTACTTTCATTTTATTTATCTATCCATTTCTTCATTAATCTAAGTGCCGAGATGGTCTTTTTAGTTGTGTGTCTCTATCTACATCCTAACGTTGTAGATTTTCATTTCCCACACTTTTTAGTTTATATACAACCAAAGCTTATATACGGCTGGATAGGCCCAACGGCACTCGAGTTGTAGACTGACCGACATAGACAACGAGACTGATAATAACTTGAGTACTACCCTGCTCCTCCACTACCCCTACCACCCTACCCCCCCCCCCCCCCCCACACACACACAATGACCCCAGCTACAGAATGTTACGGCTCAATGATCTTACTATCCCTAGCTGGAAGATTTTAGCATAACTTTCTCCTACTTTGAAATGGCTGACCCCTATCTCAACAGTAAAAATAATACCTCAGAAAACTTAAAGTAGTACGTTTAACCAATAATGATGCATGGCAGCTGGTATCGAACATGCCTTAAGCATGCAAATGAGTCTAGATAAAGAATAGAGACCCTGTCAAATACTCACTGCAAGTTATACGGCTGTTGCATGAGACTGTGTTGTTTGTACAATGGTACGCCACACAGATAGTTTCATGTGGTGGTCGTGTGCACATATACAGCTAAAGCATACCATAAAACTCAGATGCAAACCATATAGATCTACCATACACCAATGATGAACATTGTCTTAGAGCAGTACGGTGCGGTGCTCTATTTACATTGAGAGCTTGACATATCAAAACATCACGTGACTATTGCTCACGTCACCATCTTGTGGGGTTGAAGCAGACGATCCAAAAACAGCTTCCCAGGTCTCGACAAAATTTAATATTGATACCTAGATATATTTGAATAGTTTCATACCCAGACAATAACTGATCATACCCCAACCCTCCGCTCAGCTCCGGGTTGGGTCCAATTAAGACAATGTGATTTATAACTGAAAATCGTCCTAGAAGAATGCTGTGTACATCTTGCAGAATCAAAACAACCCGACATTTGCGTCTATAAAGAAGCCGATTTGGAAGAAAAATAGGGTGAGTAAATAGCATAGAATTTCTAACTTTTGACAAAAGTACACGTTTGTAAAGTAATTTACCGCCTGCTTCCTGTGTCTCGAGACTGGTTATTTCTATAACAACTTCTAAAAGCATGTTGATTTAATACTTTTACACGGAAGGGTTATTACAATGACTGCATTGTGGCGACCCGAGGGTTGGGCGCGCCTGTGAACCGGTTAAGGGTCAATGGTTTGGCTATGAATGACTGACTGGCAGTCTCTCGTTTATGGCCGGATCAACACGGTCCCAAGTCCGTGGTCACATTGTGCTCATTCAATGATAACTAACATGTCGACAAACGAACCATTTTATGCCCGGTCGACATCCAAACCACTGAAAGGGTTGTATTTATCTTGTACGTGTATAATTATATATACTCGAGTCGTCGGGAAGCACGGTTATACAACATTTATCAACCATGGTTGACTCAATATGATGTTGTCGTTTATATATATGCTGTTATCAATGTTGTTTTACTACTTAACTACGTTTTCAGCGTTGCTTCGACGTTGATTTGACGTTGAGTGTATGTTGGATATCATCTGCCTGGTATCACTCAGCTCACCCTTATTGAACACATTCACTTTTGTTTCTAATGTCCCACAGGGCACTGTGCTCAGACCCACATTATTCCGTTTCCAAAAATTACCTTGGTATTACTCAGCTCTCCCTTATTGAACACATTAATTTTTGTTTCTAGTGTCCCACAGGGCTCTGTGCTTAGACCCACCTTATTAATTTCCAAAAATTACCTTGATATGTTTCTAACTAATGGTTCGCAGCACAGCTCATCATGGTTCCCCTTATAAGGTGTATTTCTATTCGGATGTTATATACCTCTTGAAATGTGTATATTTCAAGAATTTTACCTTTAACTCTATACGAATATACAAGTACTGTATTTGGCTGACTCATTACCTTAAAACCGGACTGACACCACAGCTCACTACGGCTCCTGTAAAAGGGAGTGCTTGTACTTCGCTAACACCATTGCGATACCGGGAGTGCTATTGCACGGGTTATTTTCCAACAAAGCCACCCTTTTTCCTCCAATTTTTATGTAAACAACCTTAGTTATTCCTTCTATTAAACTTCAGTTTATGAGTTATTATACCTTTTTAAATTTATTTTACGTTTTAGTTACTTTCATTTTATTTATCTATCCATTTCTTCATTAATCTAAGTGCCGAGATGGTCTTTTTAGTTGTGTGTCTCTATCTACATCCTAACGTTGTAGATTTTCATTTCCCACACTTTTTAGTTTATATACAACCAAAGCTTATATACGGCTGGATAGGCCCAACGGCACTCGAGTTGTAGACTGACCGACATAGACAACGAGACTGATAATAACTTGAGTACTACCCTGCTCCTCCACTACCCCTACCACCCTACCCCCCCCCCCCACACACACACACACACAATGACCCCAGCTACAGAATGTTACGGCTCAATGATCTTACTATCCCTAGCTGGAAGATTTTAGCATAACTTTCTCCTACTTTGAAATGGCTGACCCCTATCTCAACAGTAAAAATAATACCTCAGAAAACTTAAAGTAGTACGTTTAACCAATAATGATGCATGGCAGCTGGTATCGAACATGCCTTAAGCATGCAAATGAGTCTAGATAAAGAATAGAGACCCTGTCAAATACTCACTGCAAGTTATACGGCTGTTGCATGAGACTGTGTTGTTTGTACAATGGTACGCCACACAGATAGTTTCATGTGGTGGTCGTGTGCACATATACAGCTAAAGCATACCATAAAACTCAGATGCAAACCATATAGATCTACCATACACCAATGATGAACATTGTCTTAGAGCAGTACGGTGCGGTGCTCTATTTACATTGAGAGCTTGACATATCAAAACATCACGTGACTATTGCTCACGTCACCATCTTGTGGGGTTGAAGCAGACGATCCAAAAACAGCTTCCCAGGTCTCGACAAAATTTAATATTGATACCTAGATATATTTGAATAGTTTCATACCCAGACAATAACTGATCATACCCCAACCCTCCGCTCAGCTCCGGGTTGGGTCCAATTAAGACAATGTGATTTATAACTGAAAATCGTCCTAGAAGAATGCTGTGTACATCTTGCAGAATCAAAACAACCCGACATTTGCGTCTATAAAGAAGCCGATTTGGAAGAAAAATAGGGTGAGTAAATAGCATAGAATTTCTAACTTTTGACAAAAGTACACGTTTGTAAAGTAATTTACCGCCTGCTTCCTGTGTCTCGAGACTGGTTATTTCTATAACAACTTCTAAAAGCATGTTGATTTAATACTTTTACACGGAAGGGTTATTACAATGACTGCATTGTGGCGACCCGAGGGTTGGGCGCGCCTGTGAACCGGTTAAGGGTCAATGGTTTGGCTATGAATGACTGACTGGCAGTCTCTCGTTTATGGCCGGATCAACACGGTCCCAAGTCCGTGGTCACATTGTGCTCATTCAATGATAACTAACATGTCGACAAACGAACCATTTTATGCCCGGTCGACATCCAAACCACTGAAAGGGTTGTATTTATCTTGTACGTGTATAATTATATATACTCGAGTCGTCGGGAAGCACGGTTATACAACATTTATCAACCATGGTTGACTCAATATGATGTTGTCGTTTATATATATGCTGTTATCAATGTTGTTTTACTACTTAACTACGTTTTCAGCGTTGCTTCGACGTTGATTTGACGTTGAGTGTATGTTGGATATCATCTGCCTGGTATCACTCAGCTCACCCTTATTGAACACATTCACTTTTGTTTCTAATGTCCCACAGGGCACTGTGCTCAGACCCACATTATTCGTTTCCAAAAATTACCTTGGTATTACTCAGCTCTCCCTTATTGAACACATTAATTTTTGTTTCTAGTGTCCCACAGGGCTCTGTGCTTAGACCCACCTTATTAATTTCCAAAAATTACCTTGATATGTTTCTAACTAATGGTTCGCAGCACAGCTCATCATGGTTCCCCTTATAAGGTGTATTTCTATTCGGATGTTATATACCTCTTGAAATGTGTATATTTCAAGAATTTTACCTTTAACTCTATACGAATATACAAGTACTGTATTTGGCTGACTCATTACCTTAAAACCGGACTGACACCACAGCTCACTACGGCTCCTGTAAAAGGGAGTGCTTGTACTTCGCTAACACCATTGCGATACCGGGAGTGCTATTGCACGGGTTATTTTCCAACAAAGCCACCCTTTTTCCTCCAATTTTTATGTAAACAACCTTAGTTATTCCTTCTATTAAACTTCAGTTTATGAGTTATTATACCTTTTTAAATTTATTTTACGTTTTAGTTACTTTCATTTTATTTATCTATCCATTTCTTCATTAATCTAAGTGCCGAGATGGTCTTTTTAGTTGTGTGTCTCTATCTACATCCTAACGTTGTAGATTTTCATTTCCCACACTTTTTAGTTTATATACAACCAAAGCTTATATACGGCTGGATAGGCCCAACGGCACTCGAGTTGTAGACTGACCGACATAGACAACGAGACTGATAATAACTCGAGTTGTAGACTGACCGACATAGACAACGAGACTGATAATAACTTGAGTACTACCCTGCTCCTCCACTACCCCTACCACCCTACCCCCCCCCCCCCCCCCCCCACACACACACACACAATGACCCCAGCTACAGAATGTTACGGCTCAATGATCTTACTATCCCTAGCTGGAAGATTTTAGCATAACTTTCTCCTACTTTGAAATGGCTGACCCCTATCTCAACAGTAAAAATAATACCTCAGAAAACTTAAAGTAGTACGTTTAACCAATAATGATGCATGGCAGCTGGTATCGAACATGCCTTAAGCATGCAAATGAGTCTAGATAAAGAATAGAGACCCTGTCAAATACTCACTGCAAGTTATACGGCTGTTGCATGAGACTGTGTTGTTTGTACAATGGTACGCCACACAGATAGTTTCATGTGGTGGTCGTGTGCACATATACAGCTAAAGCATACCATAAAACTCAGATGCAAACCATATAGATCTACCATACACCAATGATGAACATTGTCTTAGAGCAGTACGGTGCGGTGCTCTATTTACATTGAGAGCTTGACATATCAAAACATCACGTGACTATTGCTCACGTCACCATCTTGTGGGGTTGAAGCAGACGATCCAAAAACAGCTTCCCAGGTCTCGACAAAATTTAATATTGATACCTAGATATATTTGAATAGTTTCATACCCAGACAATAACTGATCATACCCCAACCCTCCGCTCAGCTCCGGGTTGGGTCCAATTAAGACAATGTGATTTATAACTGAAAATCGTCCTAGAAGAATGCTGTGTACATCTTGCAGAATCAAAACAACCCGACATTTGCGTCTATAAAGAAGCCGATTTGGAAGAAAAATAGGGTGAGTAAATAGCATAGAATTTCTAACTTTTGACAAAAGTACACGTTTGTAAAGTAATTTACCGCCTGCTTCCTGTGTCTCGAGACTGGTTATTTCTATAACAACTTCTAAAAGCATGTTGATTTAATACTTTTACACGGAAGGGTTATTACAATGACTGCATTGTGGCGACCCGAGGGTTGGGCGCGCCTGTGAACCGGTTAAGGGTCAATGGTTTGGCTATGAATGACTGACTGGCAGTCTCTCGTTTATGGCCGGATCAACACGGTCCCAAGTCCGTGGTCACATTGTGCTCATTCAATGATAACTAACATGTCGACAAACGAACCATTTTATGCCCGGTCGACATCCAAACCACTGAAAGGGTTGTATTTATCTTGTACGTGTATAATTATATATACTCGAGTCGTCGGGAAGCACGGTTATACAACATTTATCAACCATGGTTGACTCAATATGATGTTGTCGTTTATATATATGCTGTTATCAATGTTGTTTTACTACTTAACTACGTTTTCAGCGTTGCTTCGACGTTGATTTGACGTTGAGTGTATGTTGGATATCATCTGCCTGGTATCACTCAGCTCACCCTTATTGAACACATTCACTTTTGTTTCTAATGTCCCACAGGGCACTGTGCTCAGACCCACATTATTCGTTTCCAAAAATTACCTTGGTATTACTCAGCTCTCCCTTATTGAACACATTAATTTTTGTTTCTAGTGTCCCACAGGGCTCTGTGCTTAGACCCACCTTATTAATTTCCAAAAATTACCTTGATATGTTTCTAACTAATGGTTCGCAGCACAGCTCATCATGGTTCCCCTTATAAGGTGTATTTCTATTCGGATGTTATATACCTCTTGAAATGTGTATATTTCAAGAATTTTACCTTTAACTCTATACGAATATACAAATACAAGTACTGTATTTGGCTGACTCATTACCTTAAAACCGGACTGACACCACAGCTCACTACGGCTCCTGTAAAAGGGAGTGCTTGTACTTCGCTAACACCATTGCGATACCGGGAGTGCTATTGCACGGGTTATTTTCCAACAAAGCCACCCTTTTTCCTCCAATTTTTATGTAAACAACCTTAGTTATTCCTTCTATTAAACTTCAGTTTATGAGTTATTATACCTTTTTAAATTTATTTTACGTTTTAGTTACTTTCATTTTATTTATCTATCCATTTCTTCATTAATCTAAGTGCCGAGATGGTCTTTTTAGTTGTGTGTCTCTATCTACATCCTAACGTTGTAGATTTTCATTTCCCACACTTTTTAGTTTATATACAACCAATCCTTATTCCGATGAAGCCAGATTACAGCTTGCTACATGTCTGTAAGATTTCTGCACCTAATGCTTCCTGAAGAACTATAAATTATTCAGAAAGGAAACAATTCCTACACCATTTTATGATGTCTTCCCATGAGAAATTCCTTCAAGATTTAATCAACACAGACTATGGACTTTTACAATTTTAGCTTTCAGTAAACATAAAGTGTCTCTATACCAAAATAAAAGCATCCTTGTGCCCCATTCTCCCACTGACCCAATGCAGGGGCATATACCGGTAATTCTCCTACCCAATATTATGCTTTTGAGAATTTCATCACATTAACCCCTTTTGTACCAAAAACCCAACGGATAGTTGGCAAACAGTGCAGGCACAGAACGTGGCATCTGATCAGGACCTACACTGTTTGCAAAACGTTCAGCATAACCTGGCACCCCTAAATTTTGAAATGGACTCCTGCTATATATAAGGAAGAAGACTATCTGCTACAAAAACGGTTAAGAAGTCCTTGTAATTATAACACCCATGTAAACCCCTCTTTCTATATAGGGAAAAAAGGGTTTTTCAGAGGCATACATTATTTTCTTTATTTCTGATAAAAAATTAGGTTTTGTGTTCTGGTCGGAACTGCCTCAATCCATCCACAATCCATTATGTATGGACCAGAAATAAGAAAACTATCAAAATATAACATCTATTAACATAATGAAAACACACCTATACAAATACATTGCAAACTTTTGGACCCCCACCCATAGGGGCTTGTAGAAATAGATTGGGCTACATGATGCTTCCACGCAGAGCTGACATCGACTGCACGTAAGTACTGGTAAATCACTTTGAGGTTCTAAGCCTGCCCAGGAAAAGTGGTGTGAGTCGGACCTCCCATGCATATATAAAACCCCATTGGTTTCATTGGCTGGCAGGGTTTGAGCTGTCATAAGTTCTAGAGATATGACAGACTGATGGCATGGCTAGAAAATTCCACTCGTATGCTCGCCAAGACCAGTAAACATTCTGGAGGACAAGTAAAATTTTGTCTTGTCCCTATGAATTTTACCAAAATCTACATGCCCTTATAATTAGTTATGCCGGACCAGTGGAATTTTGAAGAATTTTCAAGCCCTAACAAATTAACAATGTTAGTTTAAATCATCCTTTGGCACAATTAACTCTTATCATGCTGTTCATGACAAACCCTATCTTTGGAAACAGTGTAGATCCAGATCAGATGGCAAAGTCAGAAAAGGGTGTGGCTTAATTGAATATTGAGCAGGATCTGGTATTCAAAGTTGTTACAAAGAGAAAGCAACTGACTGCCATCCTTCCGATCTCTAATGAACATGAATGTTTAACAGTTGTCAGAACATCTAATTTACATGAAACATAAAGCCTTATTTTCTCTGAAAAATATTTTTTAAATTCAGAAAGTCATCTTCAATTTGCTTGGCAATTTTTGGAGGTTGATTTTATTGATATGGATATTCAATAATCTACATGCCCTTATAATTGGTCATGCCAGACAGAGGAATTTTGAAGAACTTTCACACACTTACTATGTTAGTTGATTTGTTTGTTTGTTTGTATTGGAGTTTAACGGCCCAGTCAACACTATTTAGGTCATTTGTGAGCCGGTCAGTTCACCTATCCACACTTTCCTGGGCAGGCTTATACGTAAGCGGTAAACCAGTACAGTGCACATTCTTTCACCAGAAACTGACAACTGCCCTTCTTGAATCAGTGGAAACAGTGTTAGTTGAAATCATCCTTTGGCACAATTAACCCTTATCTTGCTGTTCATGACAACCCCTACCTTTGGAAACAGTGTAGATCCAGATCAGATGGCTTCTGGAGAAGCCATCTGATCAGGATCTACACTGTTTGGCATTCAGTTTATGAATTTGTAGCAATAAATATTATCAAGTAATTTGATTGGTTGATAGACAAAATGGGTGTGGCTTAAATGAATATTCAGCAAGATAAGGTTTACGTACTGGTAGGTAGTCATTACAAATTTAGCACGGGAGGTTTGAGAAGCAACTGATTGCCATCCTTCTCTACTGAACATGAATATTTAACCTTTCTCTTGCTGAATATTCAGATAAGCCAACCCATTTCTGATTCTGAACCAATCAGATTACTTGATGTAATTTATTCCTACAAATTCATAAATTGAATGTCAAACAGTGTAGATCCTGATCAGATGGCTTCTTCAGAAGCCATCTGATCTGGATCTACACTGTTTGCAAAGATAGGGGTTGTCGTGAACAGCAAGATAAGGGTTAACAGTTGTCAGAATATTCAATTTACATGAAAATTAAAGCCTTATTTTCTCTGAAAAATATTTTTTAAATTCAGAAAGTCATCTGCTTAAATTTGCTTGGCAATTTTCGGGGGTTGATTTTATTGATGTGGCAACATGAGGCAACTTATTCAATAATCTATTAACCTGTTATATACAGGAAAACCCATTGGGGAAAGACAGTGCAGACCAAGACCAGACACTACACAATGCGGCATCTGATCAGGGCCTCCGCTGCTTGTGGGAAATTCAACCATTTTTATCTCAATTTCTCAAGTCAACTCAATCTGGTACACCTAAATTTTGAAAAATGGACTCCTCATTTATATAAGGTGGAAGATTCCATTCTGTACAAAACGGGTTAAATGCACAAAAATAGAACTTATAACTAACATCTGCTGCACTGACTTTTTATCTACATTTTATTTTCAACTGAATGCCCCAAACAAAATCTTTGAAACCATTGTATTCTAGTGGCCTCTTCTATTTCTAAATGTTGAACAAGTCCTTCTATCATAAAAAGGGTGACAAGCCTATTTTTTCATTTTTATTCTATTTTTGAAGGAAAGTTCTGTTCGCAAACAGTGCAAGCCCTGATCAGATGCTGCGTTCCGCAGCATCTGATCTGGGCCTGCACTGTTTGCCAAGGTACCCCTTTAGGGGTTTCCCACATGCAATGGGTAATAGCCCTTAAAATGTCAGCTGCTGCATCCTTCTTGCAAACTTTTCAAACATATTTTTGCACAGTTTGGACCCTGATCAGACAGTCCTTAGAGAAGCAGTCTGATCTGGGTCCACACTGTTTGCAAAAATCCACACTGATTTAACACATTTTGTACTGGGAACCCCAAAAAGGGTATCCAGGCAAACAGTGCAGGCCCAGATCAGACGCCGCAGAACGCGGCATCTGATCAGGGCCTCCACTGTTTGCTAAAAGTTCAGTCATTTTCCAAATCAATTTTGATGAACACAACCTGACACCCCTAAATTTTGAAATGGACTCCTGCTATAATATTATGTAAGGAGGAACTTAGATTCTATTTGGTACAAAAAGGGTTAAAGTAAAAAGCAAACGACAAAGGGCACAACATTTTTTTTGTTGTGATGGGCATCCTAAGGTTAATTCTTAAAGTGCCAGTCAAAACTTAAGCTGACAGCATTTTCAAATACATTTTTCTGATTTTTTTCAGGGAAAATAAAGCTTGAATGTAAATCATCAATGGCCGCAGATGAGTCATGTGAATTTTCAAGGATTTTGATTTCTCCTAAAAATAAGAAAAGAATAGATTGCCATCTGCTCTAGAATTTTTTGTAGCACTTGATGTGATGGTATGACCATAATGGACACCTTGAGAACTGTCTGTAATTGTCCAAAAATTTAACCAATTTGTTTCACGATCCAGCAATCATCATCATCATCAACGGATTTTGGATTAAGGTGCAGGTACAAGGGCAACATCTACATAAGTGTGCCCCCTTCCAGGTAGCTGGCTTGCTGCACGCATGGGTCACCAGGCTTGTCTATCATGAGGATCGATAACAGATGTGCAATCTCTTCCTGTCAACTGCTTCCGGGTCATCTTGGGCCTTCCAGGCCCCCACTTTCCACCAACCTGTATGTCACAGGCAGTCTTGACTGCACCGTTGGAGCGTTCCACATGTCCATACCAGCGGAGCCTTCTCTCTTTCAGGATGAGGTCCAGGTCCTCCAAAAGAGTCCAGAAGGTGCAGATGGAATGGCAAACAGTGTAGACTCTGATCAGACTGCTCCTTCAGGAACAGTCTGATCTGGTTCTGTTTGCTTTGCGGCCTATCTGTCCCAATACTTAGGATCATACAGTAGATTGACAAAAACGTGCATAAGGTTGAATAAATTTTGTAGGACTTTTTACTATTAACGCTGTGACTTAAAACTTGCTTTCAACTAATCTCCTCTTTATGTTGTGTCCACGATAGAATGTGTATCTTTTGAATTCGTACAAAGACCATGTACAGTTAAAGGGATTAAGACTGAAGTTAGATGTTGTGATACAATTAATCGAAAAAGTACATTTTGAAATCAGTGAAATCTGAAAGTGCACTTTTATCGAATGGATAAAATATGTGACTATTGAAATTGTTTGCTCTCCCAATAAACATCTGTGGTTTATTTTAGGTGGGAGTTTAGTGGCCCATGCAAGATTATTAAGGTCATATCAAGCAGGTCAGTTTACCTAACAAAACTATACAAAAGCAATAAGCCAGTACAATGCAAAGCTAAATTAATGTCCTTAAAAAAAAGTTGACAAACCCAACAAACAACTTTAGTCTTGGCCAGACTGTCACATTTTGTTTGTTTCAGAGGGTGTTTTTCAGCTCTACGTCCCACCAACAATTAGGGTCATGGAACCTTGCTTTAAAGACTCATTCAAAAGTTGGAGAAACCCAGAATCAAACCATAGGGTGCAGAAACGTATGTTGTGGGTACTCATTAGAAACGCCTCAGCAAGGTGCTTCAAATGAATCACCCTTCAGCGTATGTTTTCAAGCAGATATTAGAAAAATACTATGTGGATACCCCCATGCTTCAGTTCTCATGTCACAAGTTTAAGGATACTATGACAACCACACAGGAAAAAACAAAAACTGACCATATTTAATAGGTGAGCATGTTGATCCTTAGTAAGGACTTCCTTAGTTGTGCAAGCCATTTACTTCTACTTTTCCTGTGTTCCAGCTTATAAATTCTCATTCGCGACAGTTTTTTAGGTATTTATAATGCAAGTTTCATAATCAGGATTAAAATAAATTTTAAGCTCCAAGCTTAAAACATAAGAACCCTTCTCAGGAAATGCAAATTGTATTAACCCATAAAATGCCAATCACCACAATTGTCCTCTGCTTTGCCATCTGCTGGTTACCTTAAAAGTAATTGTTTTGCAAACAGTGTGGACCCAGATCAGACTGCTCTTGTAGGAGCATTCTGATCTTGGCTCACACTGTTTGCCTGTATGCAAAAATATTTTTTAAAAATTTGGCAAAATAATTCAGCAGATGACATAAGCAGACGGCATTTTCAGAAGTAGTTTTTCTCTGCATCTTAAGGGTTAAACCCTTCACGTGCTAAGCACATTTTGTGATTTAGCACACACCATATTCAACACTAAAGAAAAAAAAAATTGAACTTTTCTTTAATACAATAAGGATTAACATTAAATATGAAATAGAAATGTTTCCAGAAGAAAACAATGTCCCCACAACATAAATATAATTTAAACACCCGTTTGATATGTTTACCATATGTCACCAACTTCTGAGGTGCATACCAAAAACTGAGTTTTTACGAGCCTGTGACCTTAAAAAAGGCCCAGATCACCAAATTCTAAGGCTGCATTGGTATCTTCTACCAAAGTTGACCAACTTGCATTGCAACTGATTTGTTCATGTGATAGGGTGCATACAAGCCATTTCTGGCCAAAACTAGTTTTGGAGGTTCGAAAATATTAGGCAAAGATCATCAAAATTTAATCAAATCTTTGGTATTTTGCAGAGATATACTGTACCTAGTTTTATCAAATTTCATCAATTTGTTCATACGATAATGTGCGGACAAGCCATTTTTGGCCCCAAACTGACTGTGCATGGGGTCTGTGCCCTTGAAAATAAGGTCAAGGCCACCAAAACCTAATGGCTGTTTTCACCCATCCTAGTGATGTTACCATGCAAGTTTAGTCAGAATCCATCAATATTTTCAGGAGATATTAGTGCTTCAAACAGGCTATACCGACACAAACGCCAACGCAAATGGGATCCGCACCAAATCATCTGCTGGTACTAATAGCTTTTCTGAAAACTAATACTTGTCTAAGTAGAGATTTGAAACCTTTTTCAATTCCCATTATATACACCTTATTTGCATTATCTGCTGGTTCCTGGTCTGAAGATTATAAGTGTTGGAAATACAGGTAACCAGACCCCCCTGACCTTTCAAGGTCAGGGGGGTCTGGTTACCTGTTTTTCCAATATTGACAATGTGCAAGCTGGGAGCCAGCAAATAATGCAAATATGGTGAATAATGAGAACATGCAATGAACATGTATTTCCATTTATCCATTTATAGCAACCGTGAGATAGTGTTGCAAAAATGCACAACATTTATTGAACACTATCATGGTAGTTCCGTGTATACAAAGTATATATCACGACTTGTTTACTCAAACCCTTCACGTTTTGTTTTCACTATGTTTACATTTGCCGAATATCCCACCAACAGAATATTTTGGGCGCCCCCGCCCATAGGGGCTTAAAGAAATATATGGGCTGCATGATGCTTCCACGCAGAGCTGAATCCGGCCCGCACACTAGTACTGGTAAACCGCTTAGAGGATCTAAGCCTGTCCAGGAACCGCGGTGCGAGGTGGACCGTCCATGCTAATAAACCCTATTGGTTTCATTGGGCGACAGGACTTGAGATGTCATTTCATCTCAATATCGGGTAAAAGTCCCACAAAATTGGAAGCAACGTCTCCAAAATGACCTTTACAGTGTTGACGGGGACGTTAAACAACAAATCAAACAAACAAACAGAATATTTTGGTTTAAAGTTTAACCCTTATGCAAACAGTGTAGATCCAGATCAGATGGCTTTTGAAGAGGCTGTCTGATTACTATCTACACTGTCATTCAATTTGTGAATTAGAACAAAAACATTATATCATGTAATCTGATTGGCTGATAGTCAGAAATGGGTGTGGCTAATAAAATTATTCAGCAGGATAAGAGTTAATGACATATGTCAATAATATTAAAGTCATGTAGAGCGTGTCTATTTTCTGGGGAAATAAGTGCATATAAGTTTGTTTGATACGAGGTTTAACATCCCCGTCAACACAATTTTAGGTCACTTTGGAGACGTTGCTTCCAATTTTGTGGGACACTCGCACCGCTTTACCTGGACAGGCTTAGATCCTCCAAGCAGTTTACCAGTACTCGTGTGCGGTCAGTTTCAGCTCTGCGTGAAAGCATCATGCAGCCCATTTATTTCTTCAAGCCCCAATGGGCGGGGGCCGAGTGTCTACAAGTGTTAAGTATTCTTTTGCCAGAATCTTAGTGGAACCACCATAGGCAATATTTTTTTACCAATTTCCATGATAGAATGCCAACAAAAGTAATGGCCTAAGCATATTTCAGCATCAACTGACCCATTTTGTTCCAAATAGAATCTTCCTCCTTATATAAGTCCCATTTCAAAATTTAGGCATATCATGTTGTTTTCTTTATTTGGAAAATGGCTGAACTTTTGCATGACCAGAAACTGCATTCTGCTGTCTCTAATCTGGGCCTGCACTGTTTCCTAGGGAAAAACTGGGCCGGGGAAAGAAACTGACCATTAGGTCGGTACAAAATGGGTTAATACTCTTGCTGGGCCTTCAGGTTTCAGCTGCATGGACTGAAAATAACTCAAATGTATCAGGCAGACCCAATGCTTAAAAAGCAAGTAGAGTCCGCTATCAAAATGAAATTCAGATTTGGGACTTAAATAACATTACAACAACACGCCTATTCAAATATATCGGTAAAATTTTAGCACCAAAAAAAAAAATGAAATTTTTCAGATAAAAATCCTGATGTTTTTCATATTTCTGCTCAAAACATCTGGGAACTTGTTAAAACCAGCTCGGTCAGGTGGTTCTAAAGAGTACCAACAATGTATTTTTTGAGCAGAAATAAGAAAAATAATGTATACCCCTGTAAACCCCAGTTTTACAATATAAAGTGGGGTTTAAGGGAGTCAAAATTTGCGCGATAATAAAGCAACACCAAAACAAAATAGTTATACTTGGAGAAGTCTCCGAGAATGATGACCCAACTGTAGCAAACTGTGAGGCTAATTACTAAGCTACAACCAATCAACATGATTAGTCTGAAAATGAGCCCCAAAGGTGGTCACAAATTGAGACTATCGAGGAAACAGGCTTAACTGCAGATGGCTAACCCTCTGTTTTTATGTCACTTTCAATATTATTTCACTTATTTCGAGCTGATCATTCATCAGTGATGTACCTGGAGAAAAACACCTGGCCTTCCATTGCAGAACTTGGTGTCTCATGTGACTTGAGACATAATCACTTAAAAGTCAAGGCCATGGCAACATGAGCTTTTAACCCTTTTGGTACCAAATGGAATCTTCCTCCTTCTATATAGCACATGTCCATTCCAAAATTTAGGGGTTGATGGTGTTTTTTCCTAAAAATTGATTTGGAAAATGGCTTAACTTTTTGCAAACAGTGTAGGCCCTGATCAGACGCCGCATTCTGCGGCATCTGATCTGGGCCTGCACTGTTTGCCAATTACCCGTTTTGGGGTTTCTGGTACTCAATGGGTTAAACTAGTAGAATTTGTTTGTTTTGTTTAACATCCCTGTCAACACTGTATAGGTCATTTTGGAGACGTTGCTTCCAATTTTGTGGGACTTTTACCCAACACTGAGATGAAATGACATCTCAAGCCCTGTCACCCAATGAAACCAATAGGTTTTATAAGCATGGACGGTCCGACTTGCACTGCTTTGCCTGGGCAGGTTTAGATCCTCTAAGCGATTTACCAGTACTCGTGTACGGTCGGTTTCAGCATCATGCAGCCCATCTATTTCTTCAAGCCCCAATGGGCCGGGTGCGAAACTAGTTGAATGACTTGCCATTATTTTTGAAAAAAAAAGTTTTGAAGCTGTCATGGTGAGCTGATTTAGAATTCAAATTAATCTCTCATTATTTTTTTGTCATGCCAAAGAAAATCTCGAGAGGAAAAATAGAAAAATAACTCAAAGCTAAAAATGAGCTGCATCTTACCTGCACTATAAAATTCTCTACGTAAGTTTGTTCGACTAAATAAAATATCCTTTTCTTGTCTGTTCAAAACCAGGTGTTGTCAATATTTTATTGAAATCTTCAAGTATTCCATATTAGTATCATTGGACTCGCAAGATTTTCACTTACTTGTCTAAAGCTAGGTAAAGTGCAAGGTAATCCAACTGTTAGTCTGTTACACAAGGTAAACAAAGGTATCCAAATATTATCGGGTCTTGATGTGTACTGTCAACCTACAATGTCAGTTTTAGCAGTAACCCCTAAAGCAGTTAAATCAGGGTTTTCACTGATTAAAACTAGATCTATTTTTGAACAATTTCAAATTAGCTTAACCCTTAAGCTGCCGAAATAAACAACATCTGAAAATGTCGTCTGCTTATGTCCTCTGACGAATCTTCTAGCAAACGTTTTTAAAATATTTTTGCATACAGGCAAACAGTGTGGGCCCAGATCAGACTGCTCCTGCAGGAGTAGTCTGATCTGGGCCCACACTGTTTGCAAAAAAATTACTTTTAAGTTAACCAGCAGACGACAATTGTCCGAGGGTTAAATATTGATCAAAATGTTTCAAGGGTCTCACCATGTACAAATGAAACCTTCGACACAATTCAAATATATATACTATATATATATATTGTTTTATTTTACACCCCTTTCAAGATTAGATTATTTCACTTCTTTTGAGCCAATAAATAATCAGAGGTGATCGAAAACCGGAGTACCGTGAGAAAAACCACCTGACCTTCTGTTGCAGACCTTGGTATCTCCCATTTGGTCTGAGTGAGGAGCGAACCACAGTGGTGAGAAATCTAATGATTTTGGGACAACGCTCTTACCCTTTAGGCTACAGAGACCCATTAATGAGTACTTTTTTTTAAAACTTTTTTAACTTTTTTATTTGAACTTGATATGAATAAAATTATGTGGGAATCTTTTCTGCTTTGTCCCTAAGAACGAGGCATATTGTTGCCCATCTATCCTTTGGTGCCCCAATGAAGAATAGATGCTCTGCCTAGTACTGTCATACTGGGCCTTGGGCACAGAGTGTACCAAAGTATTACTATTTGATAAATATAGTACACCTCAGCCCCGTTATAGCACGGTTGGTTACAACACGAATTCGGATATAACACGGTTGTTGTTTGGACCCCAAATTTTCTCCAACCTTCCTTTTTTGCTTCGGCAAAAAAAGAAATCCTAGTGAGTTAACACGGTAGTTGGAAGAAATCCAGGCGTGTTAACACGGTAGTTAGTGTTAAATCTTAATGTCGACTTAATCACTTGACAATTATCCAATTTAACACCGTTATTGTATATCAGTAAACATGCAATAAACAACTTCTTCACACGGTCTGTAAATTTTACTAATGACGTGTGAAAACACCTGTGAGAACTCGTGGCTAATATCCAGCCGAAAGATCAAAGGCTAAACACTTCAACAAGCTGGAGGCTGCTCATCAAAAATTGGACATTTGCTCATGCACATCGATAATTTTTTGCATACATGGTGCGAACACGGTGGGCCCAGATCAGGCAGGTCGTCTGATATGGACCCTCACTGTGCAACAATGATTTTTTTTAATTAACCAGCAGACGACAAGAGCAGACAACAATTGTTGTGATTGGCACTTTAAGGGTTAACACTTCAATAGAGACAACGCTATGCTCATGCTTGGTAAAGTACAAGAAAGCGTCAAATCAACGCTGATGCTACGATTTGACGTTGCATCGACGTTGGTGCGACCTTGCTGAGACATCATGTGCCCTCCATGCGCTAGGGGATTTCTTATTTGAGAAAGAATTTGCTCCCGTGAAAAGAAATTGTGTTGGAAAAGAATCTGCGCCAACGCAGCAAACCTCAGTGCAAAACCTTTCCCGTTTGCATAGTCTATCTGCGGAAGAAAAAAAAGAGAAAAAAAAAAAAAAACAGATTACTGACCCATGAAAGGAAAGAATTTGCTCCCGTATGCAACATCGTTTTAACACCGATGTAACGCATTAACTTTGGAAAAGAATCTGCCCAGACGCAGCAAAGCGTCGACGCAGCAGACCCCAGCGCAAAACCTTTCCCGTTTGCATAGTCTACCGTATCTGCGGAAAAAAAAGACATAGAAAGGAAAGAATTTGCTCCCGTATGCAACGTCGTTTTAACATCGATGTTTACGACGAATTAATGTTGCACCGACGTTTGTGCGGCCTTGCTCAGGCGTCTCATGCTATCCTTGCACTGGGAAGATTTTCTGGCATCATTTGCCTCGGCAGGGTTATACCTAAGCAGTTTACCAGTACTCATTTGCGGTCCGTTCCCAATCTATTTCTCCTAGGCCCTATAGGCGGGGGTGCCCGTTTACTTATTCAATTGCAGTAAGAAAGTTAACTGTGGAAGGGAAAAATATAGTCAGATAGAGTTTTTTCCCTTGTGCATTGCAATTGCTTATGCAAATTGGAACCAGTCACCGGGAACCACGGCCCATCTAAAAATACACACCGGGATTACACATGGACATATTGGAATAGAAATCAAACACAAACGTATGAATCGCTGTTTTTCACAAATTTATTTTAATTAAACAATCATGCAACGAATTTAAAGCATTAAATGCAACATCTAAAAGCAAAACAAACAAAAGAACAAACGATAAAACAGCCTGAAAAACATTGCAATAACACAAAACAAAGGTAAACAAACTGTGGCAGACGAACTTTTTCCGGGTCATTGACCAGGTCAATGACGATCGTTATAGCACGGTTCGGTTAACTAACACGGTCATCTGATTGGACCCCGAGAACCGTGCTATAACGGGGTTGAGGTGTATTTTAAAACATTACAGATTTTACCACCAAATTATTAATGTGTTTTATTGCTGTGGGCAAAATAAAATTGAAATCAGAAATAAACTCTGCACTTTGTCACCTTAAAAGGAAACTACAATCCAAATCTGTGAGATGACCTTAAGGGAATGTAACTCTTACAAAAATAATTTTGTCTCCTAGTTAATAGTGGTCTACTCTTAAAAGAAAGAATTTGCTCCTGAACCTTTTTTTCAAAGGGGCTCGAGTTTATAGGAAAGCAAGCAGGAAGAGCCCCTGTTTTACTTCGTCAAAAACGAATGATAAATCTGGCAACCATATAAGGTATAATTAATAGCTCCCAAACTTTTACGAGGTCTGTGGGCGTAGGGTCCCCAAATCTCAAATCCAAGATTAAAATCAGAAATGAAGCAATGCTGCTGAACGGAAAACTTTAACCCTTGTCCTGCTGAATATTTTAATCTGCCACACCCACTACCGAATCTCAACCAATCAGATTACTTGATGGAAATTATTTCGACAAATTCACAATCTGAATGACAAACAATGTAGATCCTGATCAGATGGCTTCATCAGAAGCCATCTGATCTGGATCTTCATTGTTTGGAAAATAAGGCATATATCCAGTTCAGCAGGACAAGGGAAAATGGGGGAACAAACTTTCCTGGTTCCTTGTTTGATTTCAGAAAAAGCCAGTCTATCGGAGACCTACAATGAGAATTCAGTGTAGCACTGACTGAAACATAAATAAAGTCACACATTTTTTTTCCTGTTCATTAATATCAAAATGATAATTGTTGGCATTTTTTCCCTTTTTGTACCAAATGGATCCTCCTTATATATCGCAGGGTCCATTTCAAAATTTATGGATGTCAGGTTGTGTTCTCTTCAAAATAGATTTGGAAAATAGCTAAACTTTATGCAAACAGTGTAGGCTCTGAACAGACCCTGCCTTCTGTGGCATCTGATCTGGGCCTGCACTGTTTGCCAATTACCCCTTTAGGGGGTTCTGGTACCAAATGGGTTACTGTTTATAGGCAGGAAAAATTCTATGCCCAAATGAGCAAGGAGAGCCATTGATTTGTTTGTTTATGTTTGAGGTTTAACGTCCCCGTCAACACAGTATAGGTCATTTTGGAGACGTTGCTTCCAATTTTGTGGGACTTTTACCCGACACTGAGATGAAATGACATCTCAAGCCCTGTCGCCCAATGAAATCAGAGCCATTGAAAGTGATAATAGTGGCACAGATTGCCTTCATCAAGTGTCACAGGTATACTTTCATTGATTTTCATCCATTGTTGGACATTCCTTCAGGTATGTAATTTTCCAATACATGTTGCCATGACAATAAATATCAGAAACTGATTGAACCAGTGACTCAATTTACTGCTTATAATTGAAAGAGAAAGTTAATATATAACAAACCACAAAGAATAAGAACTTCAATAAGAAGTCAAAAACTTTGTTTGGATAAAAGGGCTGTGTGGGGTAGTCAAATGTTTGGTTTGGTTACAAGCAATCCACAAATGGCCACTACACTCACCAGAGGTCAATCATGAAAAACTTGCTCGGGCCCTGGCAGCCATGTTTTTAAATAAACCACTTGGGCGTGAAAATCTAGCTTTCTGTTCCTTGTAAAATAGATCATGGTCAACAAAGGTCACCATATGAACAAATTTGATCAGGGCCCACAAGTCCCCAAAGCTACATACTAAGTTTCAGGGTCATATCAGCAATTTGGTTCCTGAAAAGAAGATTTCTAAAGGGGTTTTACCATATAAGGGCATGGCAGCCATCTTGGTTATGTGACTCCAGCCCTACAAATATATTTTCATTGTCTCATCCCATGAAGGCTCCATATGTAATTTGTTTTCAGTCAATCAGGCAGTTTAAATGGAGAAGAAAATAAAAATACTGAATCTGAGCCATCCAGGATAAAGGTCAATAAATGACCTCGACCTGTGGAATTCAGATTAACTTCCATTAAGCCGACTACAAATATCAATCTGATGCCACAGGCTACAACAGAATCAGAAAAAATCTACTGTTTCACCTTTTTCCCATACACATGTCTAAGTGAACAAGTTCAAGGTCAGCCGGCAGTCATCATCTGACCAACTTTTGAACAGTCCCAAAGGTGTTTTCTGCCCAGGGGACACTGTATGCAGAAAAGGCAAAGAAACTTTCTAAATAAGGTTATTGAAGCAGAACTAGTCTTAACCCTTCTCTTGCTGAATATTCATTTAAGCCACACCCATTTCTGCCCATCAACCAATCAAATTACTTGATGTAATTTATTGCTACAAATTCATAAAATAAATGCCAAACAGTGTAGATCCTGATCAGATGGCTTCTTCAGAAGCCATCTGATCTGGATCTACACTGTTTGCAAAGATAGAAGTTGTCGTGAACAGCAAGATAAGGGTTAATTATAGGTGGTCTTAATAGCTGAATTTTACTGCATTGTCTATGGACACACTTCCTCAGAATCATTTTTAACCATTCACATACTGTCTGACCCTCATTGGCAGGATTTCTACCTGAAGTGTTGTGACATTGTTTCAATGGCATGATGATTATTGTGTAGTTTTTCTAACAACTCAAATGTAAGCATCACAACCCAAGTTATTTCATGGAAGAAAGAAATTCAAAATTGGATTACATGCATAAAGTATCCAAAAATGGACCACTTTAAATTTTCTAATGAAAAGTCTTTAGAATCAGTCAGTGAAACTTTTCCAGGTTCAACATCCTAAGAAAGAAACAACAAAATTACTATACAAACAATGGTGAGATAGCATAACCATGGGACAACAAACAAACTGGGCCACTCTGACTTAAATTTGCTTTCAATAAGGGTCAGCAGTAATTGGGTATATCTACCTTACAAAATGTAAACAATTACCTAAATCCAAACTAAATCCAAATCACAGAAGACAGTTTTCAAAATACTGGGGCCAATTGTTAAAAACTAACGACATCGTTAGTTAACGTATCGTTAAAACTTTGATCATTTATTATGGCAAATATGCTAATATTTTTGCTGAAAAAATGTGAGCAGCTTTTGCAAATGCAAAAGCTGCTCACATTTTTTTCAGCAAAAATATCAAAATTTTAGATATTGAACTTGCTAGAACAGTTAACAATTTGATGACTAACGAGCTTGTTAAGCTAACGATGCTTTGAACAACTGGCCCTGATAACTTGCTTTTCAGAAAAAAATAAGGTTTCAGAGTAGATGATGTATGAAAATTGTCACAATTTATTTTCTGTGAAAAAAAAACTAAATTATGTTCATATCCACCCCCAAATCCCATCATGTACTATATTTACCCTAAATATTCAGACACCTCAACGACTTTGGTCCCTGCCCATCGGGGCTTGAAGAAATAAAGGGGCTGCATGATGCTTCCACGCAGAGCTGAATACGACTGCACATGAGTACTGGTAAACCGCTTAGAGGATCTAAGCCTGCCCAGGAAAAGCGGTGCGAGTTGAACCATCCATACTTATAAACCCTATTGGTTCCATTGGGCAACTGGGCTTGAGGTGTCATTTCATCTCAATGTTGAGTAAAAGTCCCACAATCTTGGAAGCAACATCTCCAAAATGACCTATATAGTGTTGACGGGGACATTAAATATCAAATCAAACAAACAAAATCCTTACTATACTTGTTCTAAGATTGTGTCTAAAAATAACTGGATGAGTGCCAGACAATGTAGACCTTGATGAAATCCCGTGATCAGAGATTACACTGTTTGTTCAGGCCTATCTGGTACGTTTGTTTGTTTGATTTGAGGTATAACGTCCCCGTCAACACTGTAAGGGTCATTTTGGAGACGTTGCTTCCAATTTTGTGGGACTTTTACCCGACATTGAGATGAAATGAAATCTCAAGCCCTGTCGCCCACTGAAACCAATAGGGTTTATTAGCATGGACGGTCTGCCTCGCACCGCGGTTCCTGGACAGGCTTAGATCCTCTAAGCGGTTTACCAGTACTAGTGTGCGGGCCGGATTCAGCTCTGCGTGGAAGCATCATGCAGCCCATATATTTCTTCAAGCCAATATGGGCGGGGGCTGGTCTGTTATGTACGGTAATATTCCAAACTTAAATGTACATTTGTTTTTTGGAGAAGGGGCTGGGGAGTCATATTACCTTTATTTTGGGGTTATTTTTTAACCAAATTAGGTTATTTTTTGCCAAACTGACAGAGCAATTTTTTGAGTCAAGCATCTCCAAAAACTAGTCAAAAGAATTTATCGCCTTTTCAATCAGATAAACATTCAGAAACAAACAAGTTTAAAAATGTTGAAAAGCTACACAAAGAATGTTTATGCAGATTTTAAAAAGACAAACATCTGACATGACAATCTGTTAAAATGTCTTTCAAAGCTTTTGTTGTTCTGTCTTTTCAAACAACACAAAACAACAACAAAGAAACATAGCATATATGTATATAGTTAGACAAACCAAGTGACCTTGACTTGTCTGTTGGCATACCATACTTACCATTACAGGCCTGGGCAAACAGTGCAGACCCAGATGAGATGCCACAAAATGTGGCATCTCATCAGGGTCTTCACTGTTTGCCACTCATCCAGCTTACTTAAAACACAACATTGAGTAGATCAAGATAATACTTGTTCAAATTTTAGAGCGAGTTCAGTAAGAAATTGAGGTGTCCAAATACTTGAGAGTAAATACGGTATTCTTTTGACAATTCACCAGATTTCTCAGAAAAATAAGAAAAGCTAGAGCTGTCAGTGAAGCTGACTAGGGCCCCGGCAGCACTATCAGAGGAGTAGGAAAAGGTTGAAAATTTGTGGACGGACAGACGGACAGACAGACAGACGGACAGACAGAGTGATTACTATAGGGCACCCACACTTTCAGTGCGGGGCCCTAAAAAAAATCTGAATTTTACCTGCGGTAATTATTTTGTATACAGCTTGCAGGTTGAATTAAGTCATATTTGTTTGTTGGAATTGAGGTTTTACATACCCGTGAACACTATTTGGGTCATTTTGGAGATGTTGCTTTCAATTTCTTGGGACTTTTACCCTGACATTCAGACATGAAATGACATCTCAAGCCCTACCGTCCGAACAAACCAATAGTGTTTATATACTTGCACAACTTTGTCTGGGCAGGCTTAGATCTTCTCAGTGCTTTACCAGTACTCGTGTGCAGTCCGTTTCAGCTCTGCGTGGAAGTGTCATACAGTTCAATCTATTTCTCCAAACCCCAATGGGGTGAGGCCAGAGTAATGGATAGCCTGTAAACCCTTCATTACATACAAAAAGCAAAAACACCGACTGTTGGTACTTGTTTGACAACACTGTTCATTAGAAAGGACATAATATTATACTGAATTGTACATGTACTGCATCATGACACTAATGTTATTCATTAGGGCACTATATATCATCCCAATGAGCAAAACTACATGGCCCTTAAAATGTTTTTCAGTGGGTTCTCATTTCCCAATGTCATATCAAATTACATACTGGAGAGAAACCTTATAACAACAGACTCAGTATGATTTTGTTTGAAAGTGAGTGAGTTTTTTAGTTTTACGTCCCACCAACAGCTAAGGTCATACGGAGACGGGATCTCGGTTTAAAGACTCATCCGAAAGTCTGGAGAAGCCCGGGATCGATCCTGCGATCCATGGTTTACAAAGCGAGTAGCGTAACCACTGAACCACGGAGGCTTCTGATTTTTGTTTGAAAAAGTAGACATCTAGAACCTAGGACAAGGTCAACAAAAATAAATGTCCCCCTTGAGATTTCTTCAATTATAAGACCAGTCTTCGATGCCAAAACTGGACTTGAATGAAAATCCACTTTACTGTAATGATCCTAAGTATTGGGACATACAGGCCTAAGCAAACAGTGCAAACCCATCTCAGACTGCTCCTGCAGTCTGATCAGGGTCTACACTGTTTGCCATTCCGCCTGCACTCAAGGTGTACAATTTTTTTATGATTTTTACAGTATACTACAGTGGAACTTCAATGGCTCAAACACCTTTGGGACCTCGAAAATCTGTTCGAGACAGGGGTAGTTCGAGCCACCGAGGGTTCACTGTCAGGAGGCATAATGAAATACTTTTGGACATCTTTTCGGTGTTGTATAATGAAAATGTATGCTGCGTGTACTCATTAGAATCGCCTCATCGAGGCGATTCTAAAGAGTACACACAGCATACATTTGCAAGATAAAAGACAAAAATCTCTTAAATTATCCCCCACTTTTTCTTATGTAGAGGATTTCCCTAGGGGCTCAAGAATGAGTTCGACTCAGCCATGGTAAATGAGCCATCGGTGTTCGAGCCATCGAAGTTTTACTGTACATGGATAATCAAGGGATAATTTTCTTTATTTTTGTTGAAGGTACCCACAATGTATGTTTTTAATGGAGATCCTTATCTGAAGGTATGCCCCCGCCCATAGGGGCTTGAAGAAAGATATGGGCTGCATGATGCTTCCACGCAAAGCTGAATCCGGCCCGCACACTAGTACTGGTAAACCGCTTAGAGGATCTAAGCCTGTCCAGGAACTGCGGTGCGAGGCGGACCGTCCATGCTAATAAACCCTATTGGTTTCATTGGGCGACAGGGCTTGAGATGTCATTTCATCTCAATGTCGGGTAAAAGTCTCACAAAACTGGAAGCAACATCTCCAAAATGACCTTTACAGTGTTGACAGGGACGTTAAACCTCAAATCAAACAAACAAACTTATCTGAAGGTATGCAATAAACCCCTACACAAAGCACTTTAATGAGCAAACTGCTGCCCACAACAAGTCTCATTTGTCTCAATCTACGTTTTTAATGATCCATTTGTTGTCCCCGATCCTGATACAGCTGTCACATGTTCTGCACAACATAGCCATCTGACCACAAGAAGCAGCAAAAATCCTCGCAAAGGAGGATGTTTACATAACGATAGTAGAAAGATGTGGTAATATGTGTGACACTGAAGTTTGTTAATTTTTGTTCAGAGTTTAGAGCCTACACTATTTATGTCACATCAAGCTAATAAGCTGTTAACCAGTTATGCTAGAAACTGACAACTGCCCTTCTTGAATCAGCAGAAGGGAGGGAATGAAAAAATTTCATGATCGGTCTCCATGAAAGAATGTTACAAACCTGAACCAAGCAGGTATCCAACCCATGAGCTCCTGATCCCCAGTCAGACGAGCATTACACAGTCCTGTAATTAATTACTTAGCAATTCCTTATATACCTGTAGACTGTTTTAAGAGAACCCAAAGCTCAAGTTTTATTTAATAAGAAAAAATAATGAATATCCCAGCAAACCCCTCTTTTCCCATAAATGTGAATTGACTTCTTTTTCTCTATGGAGATCAAGATGGACACCCCATGTTTGAGTGGTGCAAGACAAAACCAACAGTAAGACCTGTGCTACCGGTGAAGACTTAGATCAGTGAAGTCTGATTATTCTTCATTAATCCTTTTTGTACCTAATGGAATATTCTTCCTTATACATAGCAGGAGACCATTTCAAAATTTAGGGATGACAGGTCGTGTTTTCTTCAAAATCTATTCAGAAAATGGCTGAACTTTTTGGTTTAAACAGTATTTATTTCAAACATTTACATGCAAATTATAAAATACAGACAATATCATATAATTCAGGATCTGACAGTAAGCAAGAATGCTTGTCTAGAAGTCATCTCCAGGCTAACTTTTTGCAAACAGTGAAGGCCCTGATCAGATGCTGCGTTCTGTAGCATCTGATCTGGGCCTGCACTGTTTGCCATGGTACCCATTTAGGAGTTTCCAGTCTGAAATGGGTTAATCCATTATATATGACAATGGAATCTCCCATCTGGTCCATTTCATATTAAAGGGGTGCCATGTTTGTTTTGTTAGCAGTGAGTTGTGCAAAACTGTATGGACTTTCAGCAAACAGTGCAGACCCAGATCACTAATCTCGGTCTGCACTGTTTGCCAACGTCTCCAAAAAAGGACCACTAGGCATATATTTTTTTTTGGTTAATTGCACAAGCCTAGTCTGTAGTCTGTGGGCTATCCATGCTGAATATTTCAATACTCTACACTCCTCCCTGATTTTTCAGCCATTTGTGTTGCTTGATTTCAGAAGCAGAATGGGAAACGGTATAGATCCTGATCAGCTGGCTTCGGATCTATACTGTTTTCAAAAAAATAGATCAAACTTCAGTGAAGCTGATATTGCACCTGACCCCTATGTGCCTAAGTCATCCTGCTAAAGTAGGTGTGACAAAAAGGATATAAACATGGTGAGGGTGACTCTTATCCACATCATAATGATAAAACCAGTGTGACAAGGGGGATTCTTTCATTTTGCCAAATTGGTTAGTTTTTGATGAAAATGTTTGATATTTTACTTATTTTTACTCCAAACATAGGCTGTGGGTGCTCGTTAGAACTGCCTCATTGAGGCAATTCTAACGAGTACCCACAACCTATGTACTGGAGCAGAAATAAGGAAAATAATGTATACAATGGTAAACCCCAATTTTGTCAAAATAAAGTGGGGTTTAGAGGGGTGCTAATTACACAGACTTGTTGACATGATGTTGAGATTTGAGTCTATACTTGGTATTATTAGTCCTCATGTAGGTTTGATTGTGGGCCAGCTTATTTCATTTATGCATTTCCTTTTTATCTGACATATGCCATAAAATGAGAACTATAATCATCTGTAGATCCAAATAAGACTTTTTACTGCACTGAAATACAGATCATTAATTATAAAAAACAAACGAAGAAACAAACATATTAAATCCTCACCACTTTGAATGAATTTCTATTAATCCAGCAAAACTATTTATTTTTCAGTTGAATAAATCCATATTTGTTACAACCAGCTGATTTTTGCAGTCCACCATAATTTCTTACCTGTCTTACCTGTATGTCGTACATACTACCTTATAGGTTGACACACAAGTCAATGTGCTAGCCAATGACATAAAATATATCATCAAGGAATCCCTTGGTTTAACCTATAAACCACCAGGCAAAACTGTGGTGCAGATGACATTTTGCATTTTCTTGCTATCCTCCTGGGAAAATCAGGCTTGGCATTTCATGTGAATCATCTGCCAAGCAGATGATTCAAATGAAATGTCAAGCCTTATTTTATCTGATAAAATAAAAAGTTAAAAAAAATGACATCTGGTTACTATGGTAACAGACTGGACTGGTGGTGCTTTAATAGCATCAATTAATCCTGTTGAGTTTGGAAATAATCTTTCAGGGAGACTGATCACGGAATATTTCTACCGTCATTTTCTCCATTCCCCTGATTCAAGAAGGGCAGTTGTCAGTTTCTCAGGTGAAAGAATGTGCAAAGTAGTGGTAAACCTAAGCCTGCCCAAGATAAATGTGGTCAGATAAACCGCCTTAAAGTGTTGACTGGCCCATAAACCCTTTTTGTACTAAATGGAATCTTCCTCCAGAGTCCATTTCAAAATTTAGGGGTGTCAGGTTGTGTTTCTTATTTGGAAAATGGCTGAATGTTTTGCAAACAGTGTAGGCCTTGATCAGACGCCGCATTTTGCTGCTTCTGGTGGTGTCTGATCTGGGCCTGCGCTGTTTTTTTTTTTTTTGTTGGGCAACTACCCGTTTTGAGGTTTCAGGTACAAAATGGGTTAGAGTTCAAATCAACTGAGTCTGCTATTTTCGTTTATTTGGTGTATTCTTTGCTTCCAATGGATCTAACAATTGAGACCTTATTCATCTTCACTGCAGCTGGTGATGTGCAGTGTGGCAGCCATAAAAAGTCTCCCCATACATCATCATAGTGCAGATTATATTGTCTGATCCTTTGGGATCATTGAGTTCATTTAGAATCATTTTCAAAATAGTTCTGTTTAAGCTGGTGCTAGAGGGCGTGACCGGTGTTGCACATTTCAGTACTGGTCATGAAAAGACTCAATAAAACGGAGTTTGCTATGTTCGTTTATTTGGTGTATTCTTTGCTTCCAACGGATCTAACAATTCATAACTTATTAATTAACCCATTTCAGACTGGAAACCCCTAAACGGGTACTGTGGCAAACAGTGCAGGCCCAGATCAGACGCCACGTTCTCGCCGAAGAGTGCGGCGTCTGATCAGGGCCTACACTGTTTGCAAAAAGTTCAGCTATTTTCCAAATAGATTTTGAAGAAACCACAACCTGACACCCCTGAATTTTGAAATGGACTCATGCTATATATAAGGAGGAAGATTCCATTTGGTTCAAAAAGGGTTAAATCCCCAAACCTTATAGGCGCGTTGCCGAACCAAGTTCTATGGACAAAAACATACCTCACCGTCATAAAGGATGAAACTGGTCTCAAATTAAAGATAAATGTCCCTACTTTATTTATAAATTGGTCGTACGCTACCACATGGGTAGCATCATACTAAAAATGGGGAGATAACTCTTCATTCGTTGAAACCAAAATCAAAGAGCTCGTACTTCTACATGAATTTTACTCATTTCAAAACTGTCTTTTTTACGCAAATTGTTCCGTTTTCGTCAAGAACATTTCAATTTTGTACTTTTTGTGTGCAATTTGGGCGCTTTTTTAGAATGGTTGATATTTTATGAAGAGATAACTCTTCCTACCATATGAAATCGGATTTTTCACCTGTGATCGTTCTTTCTGCCAACTTTAGTTTTCAAAACACAGCATACAACTTGTTATTTTCTAAACACGTAACCATTTCGCTAATCAAAACATTACATTTAGACATCCTGATACCCATAGTGGCTTCGAAACCCACTGCCAAAGTTACACACCCTGCGTGAAAAAGGTATAAGTTTAATGCGTTTTTCCAATGCATTTCTTAAGCAATTTTAAGAAAGTCATTTTACATCCAATCGTCGGCGCATTTATCTCCGTGAACACAAATCGTCGATATGTAATAGTTAAATCAACGCCGAGTCGACGTTAAGGCGTCCAAAATTTTCCCATTGAGTCAACGTTGTGCGAATTCAATGAGTTCAGCGACTCTCTGTCTGATCAGCCAGTATACTTATTTTCATGGACAGCTGTTAATGAAAATGCGAGGTTCTCTAAAAGAAGAATCTATATGTAGCAATTGCACCAGGTTGTGCCTGCACAAATCTAAAATGTCGTTACATTAACAAACTCTTGCAACGAAAGGTTCGGTAAACCCCACCTCGGGAAAGTGAGGCCTACCCCAACCCCGTAAAAGTGGTATTTACAGAGGCAAACGTTATTTTCCTTATAACCACTCAAAACAAAGACCGTTTGTACTTGTGTGAACCACGTCAATGAGGCGGTTTTAACGAGCACCTACAAGCAATATTTAGTTTAAAATAACACAAACAATAAAATTATCATTTGTTTTTCTTCTGAAAATGTTTACTCTTCAAAAGTCCTAAAAATCACTTTATACTGCAAAGTCGCGTTAATGAAATGAATAGGCTCGACTTTCGAAAAATGAAAGAGCCTTCAGTTAAGCATTTTATAGAGCGTTTATAAATTTCGGTGCGAAATCATTTTAAAATATTTTCAATGACATAATACTTGCCCTCTCCGCAGCCTCTGTGCACTCCTCCCCGACACACACAATCAAATACCGTGGGATGGGGTAAGTTTCATGGTGGCATAGTTATCGATATTTGCATGTTGACCCTGTCTAAACACACCGGAATTACTAATCACTGGTCCGTAAAACGTGAATAAAAATCAAGCCAACAAAATTCAGTTTTTGTAAAAATAGAATGTACGCATTCGAGACTGGTCGCTGTCGTTGTAAAAATACTATGTACGCATTTCGAGATATTCTAAATTTTGAGTGAACTCGCACAAAAATTATTATATCAAGTATCTGACTCCTGTGACAGCAATGACCAAGCAACCAACATCAAAAATATTGAGGTGATCTATCACCTGGCATCTGGCAAGCCTTACAAAGGGTTCACCATCCTAATGAACGGTCAAAGACTGTAAATGCGTGCCTTGGGGTACACTGTCAACAGCCGTGCATATTGATGATGACAGGATTGCCAAAGCTAGTGCAGCATTTGGCCAGCTACGTGGTCGTGTTTGGTATCGAAGTAGATTCAGACAGAAAGCTGAACGCCTACATATTTGTGGTGCTGCCAACACTTTTATATGCATGTGAAACGTGGACAGTTTACAACGGCACGTGAAAAGACTGAACCACTTCCATACAAGCTGGAAACTTTTAAATATTAAGTGGTACACAGGATTCCAGACATAGAAGTCATGAAAAGGCGGGATGCAGATTGTACATGATCTTCTTTAACTGGCACAATTAAGATGCGAAAAAGATTGGTCACTTTCAGTTATGATAGACGAAATATTACTTTCAAAACAAACTGTCAGGATTTCGATCTTAATAACACCGTAAAAATTTCAGACAGGTGGGAGATTTAATACTTATATATATGGCCACTTGTTAGCTCAACTGAGTACGGAGTGCTTACAGTGAGCTATTGTGACCTTGAGCCGATTTGATTCAAACTTCACAGGAACGTACGTAGGTGGATCCTTACCAAAAATGCCAAAAACGTTTCGCTCCGATGAACAGGATAGCTGCCGGAGCACAAAATAGAAGGAAAAACTTCAAACGACAACTCCTCCTTTACCTCTGCGTCAATTTCAATCTTGCTGTTGCTGAGGTGACCATCTCAAATAGACAAACGTCAATAATTTGCTTTATATGGTAACTCCTCATGAACACATGTGCCAATTTGATTCAAACTTTACAGGAATATTGCCTATTGGCTCCCTACCAAAATAGCTAAAACTGTTATGCTTTCATGACAAGATGGCTGCCAGAGCTAAAAATAAAAAAAAATATATTCAATCGATAGTTCCTCCATTATCCCTCGGCCAATTTTAATTCTAACTTAATGTGAATATTGCTGAGATGAACCTCCGAAATGTCAACAATTTGCTTTTATGCATATTCCTCCTTAACCCTAGGACCAATTTGGTTTAAACTTCACAGGAATGTTGCCTAGCGGGCTCCCTACCAGAACAGCTAAAATTGTTCCTCTCCGATGAACAGGATGGCCGCCAGAGGTAAACTAGAACAAGTCTTCAAACAAAACTCCTTTATCTTGGGTCAATTTCATTCAAGCTTCATAGGAACGTTGATTAGGTGACCCTTTACCAAATAGCTAAAACGGTCCTGCTTTGATGAGCAAAATGGCCAACAGAGCTTAAAATAGAAGCAAATAAATTTTGCTTTAAATGCTAACTTCTCCCAAACACTTTCACAGATTTGATTCAAACTTCACGGGAACATTGCCTAGATGGTTACCTACCAAAAATTGCAAACAGCGTTCCGCTCTGATGAACAAGATGGCCGCAAGAGCTAAAATAGAAAAAAAAACCGTCTTCCAACGACAACTTCTTCTTCATCATTGGATACTTGCATAGTTGACCCTCTACCAAAGTAACTAAAACGGTTCCGCTCTGATGAGCAAAATGGCCATGAGAGATAAAACTAGAGTAACGCTTACAAGATAATTTAACGTTGCATCAAATGCTAACTCTTCCTAAAGCCTTGAACAACTTTGATTCAAACTTTAATATTGATTAGGTAGCTCCCTATATAGCTACCAAATATCTGAAATTGATCCGTTCCGATGAACCAGGTGGCAGCAGGAGTTAAAGTTGGAAACATATTTGAACGACATTTTTTTTTTTTCAATTTCATTCAAACTTCATAAGAATGTTGCTTAGGTGACTCTTTATCAAAACAATAAAAATATGGGTCCGTCCTTAAATATAAAGCGCTACTAGAGATAAAATTAGAAAAACGTCAACATTTTGCTTTAAATGCCAACTCCTCCTTAACCTTTGGGCCACTGATTCAAACTTCACAGGAATGTTTCCATAGGTGGCTCCCTACTAAAATAGCTGCAAACATAAAACTCTGATGGACAATATGTCCAGCAGTTCTAAAAATTAAAACAGAAAATGAAACTTTCAAATGACAACTTTTGCTTTACCTCCTTTACACCTAGACGAATTTCATTCAAACCCCATGGGAAAAGTTCTTAGGTGACTGCTATCAAAACAAATAAAAGGCTTCTTCTTCATGAACACTATGGCTATCAGAGCTACTAAAAATAGAATACACCTCAACGATTTGCATTGAACGTCAACTCCTTCTTAACCCATGAGCCAATTTGATTCAACCTTTACAATTATGTTGCCCAGGTTATTCCCTACCACTATAGCTAAATTTTATTTTAGTATTCTTTATGTTGGTTGGCGCCTGATGCTCCGTCTTTGGTCGGGCCCCTCGGAGTCGGACTGTTCGTTTTCTTTTGCTCCAGCGATTCTGTTGTTGTATGTTGTCGAGTCCTCAACCTTGTTTCATCGCTGCAGTTTTTTATTTGTATGTTCTCGGAGATGTTACACTGATGAGTCAGGAAGCCTTCACGCGGACTAAACAAAATTAGTGTATACGCGACAGAGGTAAGGGCGAGGATTATGGCCATGTAAAATCGATTTAAGCCCCCCAGTGGAATTCTTTCCACTAACCCTTCCAAGGCGGTTCTTCAGTGGCGGTTTATTTATGCTGTTGTTTGTTACTTACTGTGTGTATCACTTGTGTCTTTTTATTTTGGATGGCCATTTGGCCATTTTGTGGGAAAGTAACTGTCCTTATGGCCTTCCTTTGTTTAGGTTTCCATTATGGTCTGGTCGCTTCATATTTCTGTTTCGTTCCCTTTGGTGTCTTTGATGGGTGGAGTTAGTTAATTGTATCGATTCCTGATCTTTGTTTTACTTCTACTTGACTATGATGAAAAAAAATGGCCGCCAATGTTAAAAATAGAAAAACATCTTTAAACGACCACAACTCCTATACCCTGGTGTCAATTTCAATCAATCATCATATCAATATTGCTCAGTTGACCCTCTACCAGAATAGAAAAACGCTCCGCCCTGATTGACAAAATAGCCATCAGAGCTAAAACTAGAAAATGATAACTACACCTACACCTTTGGTTCTATATTTCCCAAAACTTCACAGCAATGATGAACAAAATGGCCAACAAAGCTAAAAAAGACAAAAAAACCTTTAAGAGACATTTTCTCCTATTCCTTTGGTCCCATTTCATTGAAGCTTCACAGGAAGGTTGCTGAGAAGCCCGCTACCAAATTAGCTATTAAAGTTTTGCTTGGATGAGCATGATGGCCACCACGGCTTAAACTAAAATAATAATACTACTAATAATAATAAACGCACTTTAAATGACAACTCCCCCTGCACATTTGGGTCAGTTTCATTCAAACTGCATAGCTCGTAGGATTCTTTCTTAAAAGACCCTAAACATTGCTAAAGTGGTTTTGCTGGGAAGAACAAGATGGCAGCTAGAGCTAAAAATATAAAAAAAAATGACAACTGCTCCTATACTTTTGCTACGTTTCTTTCAAACTTCAGAGTATTGTACGTAAATGAGTCCCATAGCTCAAGATAAGGCGTTTTTGCAAATGAAACGTACTGATAATTTTCTTATTTCTGCATGCAAATACATGCTAGGGGTACTCATTAGAAGCGCCTCATCGTGGATAGATACCCATAACACACGTTTCCGAGCAGAAATAAGAAAAACACTGTGTGGATACTACATCTGGGGCTATGGATGACCCATTTTTGCAGAAAAAAGAACGATAATGTGTCGAGAACCGCTCGAATCTGGGGCTATGGGTGACCCTCTACCAAACAAATTACAACAGTTCCACCCAACTGAACAAGGTGGCCGCCAGAGCTAAACTAGAAAACTCCTTAAATGACAGCCTCCTCTAAAATCATAAGTCAGTTTCATTCAAACTGTAAGTTTGCAGTCATGTTGCTCAGGTGTCCATCTGTCTAAGTGCAACAGTTATGCTTCATGGATTAAGATAGCTGTCAGTTATCCGCATTACTTTCCGAAGCTACGCGACATCTTGAAATCAGGTGAGCGATTCAGGGCCATCTTGGCCCTCTTGTTTAATGAAATACTATTGACCAATGGTTCACAGAATTTTAGTAAATCGACTGAGATTTACTCGGTAACACGAGTAAACGACACGAGACACTCTGTCAATGAGTTTCTGACTATATGCGCATTTTACTGATAGTGGGTGGGATAAGTTGACTCCTTGTAAAACAGCAAAATCAAGAAATTAGCGAACGCAGCTGACTCATTAAAGGCATTGTTGGTGTAATTGATTGGAATAGTGTCTCATTCCAAATGTTTAGTTGTATAAATTATGTTTATTTTTGTTTATCCCTTCATTCTTACTTTTATAACGTCCGATACTTAACAGTCCTGTTTAAACTGTTCTATTTACGCTGTTCTATTTGCAAATATAAAACTGTATTTTCATACTTCATCCATTGCAGAGGCTTCAGTCCTTCATACTTGTTAATTTATATAGCATAATACAGCAGAAATAGAAATAAGCGTCAAGGCGCGAAAACATAGACATAATAATAAATATCCAGTAAAATATATGTATAAAAATTACCAACATGGCACAGAAAGGACATTATTATTTTTAGCAAAATTGCACCGTAGGGCAAAATCTTTGTGTACAAATAGATTCCTAATGATTGGGTTCCAAATTCAGTAAATGTTTTGTTGTTGTTTTGCGGGAAGTTACAAAAATTTGGTTTTAAAAAAAGTTTTCTAGGCTTATACTAAGTTAAACACCAACACTTTTTATAGCGAAACTCCAACGTAAGGGCAAGGGCAAATACTCCGTTTCGCTGTACTGCCGGTCATATACAACAGAACTTGCATAAAGAAGACAATCACAAAATTTTAAATATATATACATTTATGGATATAAACTAAAAACTATAAGCACGTAATGGAAAAGCTTCATCACATAATTTACAACACTCTTATTTGCGGATTGTACCATTTTCTAGTAACAGAGTTATCTCCCCATTTAAGATATGACGCTACCCATTTCTGAACGTACGACCCCTAGAAAATGAAAGATAAGACATTTTTCTTTAATTTGAGACCCATCTTATCCTTTAGGACGATGAGGTAAGTTTTCGTAAAATTTAGGTCTTGTATGAAGTTCAGCAACACGCCTATTAGTATTATGGACTTTCTTGTAAGACTAGCAAGTATAAATGGTCAGCCTGTCAAATACGAAAGTAATTAGGTAAGGTTGCGACATCCTAAGATTAACCCATTTAGTACCAGAAACCCCAAAACGGGTACCCTGGCAAACAGTGCAGGCCCAGATCAGACGCCGCAGAATGCGGCGTCTGATCATGGCCTACACTGTTTGCAAAAAGTCCAGCCATTTTCCAAATGAATTTTCTGACAGCCCTAAATTTTGAAATGGACTCCTGCTATATATATAAGGAGGAAGATTCCATTTGGTACAAAAAGGGTTAACTGTAAATAGTCCAGTATTTCCCCCCACTATACCCCAGGGGATGTCTCCTTTAGGATGGTAAGAAAACACATTAAAGTCAGTAATTCTTGTCTAGTCAAGAAATGTTGACATACTCTACTAATGATTTTTCGATTGTTTCCACACATATTTTGATTTTATTACCTTTTAACTCAAAGGCATTCTAAATGTGACACTGATCTATCTGATCAGTCCAATATTTCAATTATCCTTCTGGCAAGAGCTGTTGGAAAAAAAACATAGCTCACCTACTCGAATTTTGTCTATAATTAGATGGTGGACTCTAAAACAATTAAGTTTGATGCTGTCAAAAAATTTTTGAATCCATTGGCATGCAGTCGCACAAGTTGAACTGTAGTCAACTCAACCCTGATTCAACATTGTCAACATTTGTGTTTCGTATATGACCTATAACGCTCTATGCTTAACCCACATCCCGCTCAATAATTAATTTAGCCACACCCATTTCTGACTTTGAACCAATCAGATTACTTGACGTAATTTATTCCTACAAATTCACAAACTGAATGTCAAATAGCGTAGATCCTGATCAGAAGCCATCTGATCTGGATCTATACTGTTTGCAAAAGTAGGGGTTGTCTTGACATCATGAAAACACGCCTATATGATTTTGACCCCCTCGAACCCCAATTTTATATAGCAAAACTGGGGTTTGCAGGGGTATACATTATTATTTATATCACTGTTCAAAAACAGATTGTGGGTACTCGTTAGAACCACCTCAACGACGAGGCGGTTTTAACGAGTATCCCCAATCTGTGTTTAGAGTAGAAAAAACAAAAATATCGAAATTTTTCACCTGAAAATTTTCATTTTTCGGTGGTAAAATTTACAATGTATTTGTATAGGCGTGTTTTCGTAATGATCAGCGGGATAAGGGTTAAAGCATAATCAGGCACGACAAAAATGCATTTTAGCATCCAAGTTTGTTCATTAGGATCTGTTCTCAAATGTCCCATCATTAAACTTGGTGTAACACAGACATAATAAAGTACATGTAGGAGGAATGTCATTAATTATGGACAAAATCAATTAATCATGTACTCATGCATGCGCTACCTCAATATGTGGTTAGGATAGGTCTTTCCTGCTGTAATTACTGTAACTATACATAAACATAACGTGGAAGTTTGGATAATAACATGTTTTTAGGCCCATGGGCCACTATGCTCACCAGAGGTCATGTGGTTTATACCATACACAGGCATGGCACCCATCTTGGTCATGTGACTACAAACCCATACATACCGTAAACTTTCGGCAATAAGACGAAAATGAGCCCAAATAAATGACCCCGTCTTATAGCCGAGGTCATGAACTGCAGGCTTTTTTCCGGCAATGTCCAGCGAAGACCAGACATACGGAAAATGCAGATCGGTGATTTTTTAATTGATATAAATGGCCGCCCACAAACCACCGCTACCATTTTCTGTGCATAATCGGTAAATGATGTCATCTGACGCCAGCAACCCCACACGTGTTTAATGTCTTTCATAAAAAATGTTTGGAACCGGTAAAATATATTTTCTCAAAAGCTAAACGGCTGTGAATAGAGGTGGATAGAAAACAGCGCTGCACAGCGCCGTGTCAATAACCAACAACAGCGTTCGACTTTTCTCGCCGAGCTTCTACTATTTGGCGCCAAACATAACCATTCATGAGATAGTAGATTAGTCCGTTTTTATTATGCAAACATCTACCGTTAGATGTGGCTAATTGTCCGATTAAATCATTTTCATATTGATTGTGGATTAAATTTTATGAATGGAGGATAAACGCAAATTAGAGACATGACTTAACCATACTTTCACATCTTATCGACATGCACCGCAGGGTGGCAGTTATATGACTGGGATTAACAATAGTGTCATACTTGAACCGTAATAAATATTCAGATGGTTTGTCTCTGAAACGACAGTGCAGCAATTATTGCGATTTACTTACTGGGCTAGTTTTACTGTCTTTAAGGACTCAAAAAGACTCACAGTTGTAGACGATTTTTTTTTTTTTGCACTTGCCCAACCGGGTGTCATAAGGTCAAAGTGCACCTGCCGGCGTGATTTCGGTCTTGTCCTGGGCGGCCGGGAAAAGGATGTTAGCCCCTGCCGTCTATTAAATAGAAGTCTGTGTAGCAGTCTAGCCTTATTCAGCAAAGCGATGCGACATATAAACACCCTTATCCAGCAAAGCATGTACCGGGCCAACTTCGGGCCGACAGCGATGCGACGTATCAACACCATCTTGTTGTCGGCCTGATGTTTGCCCACTATTTTGTGCTAGCTGGGGCGTTGGTTTCTGAATCTGAATAGCTAGATGTTGTCTTCCCCGATAAAAAAAAATTCAGTTACTTATAGAAATTTCTAAATTTTTTGGATGGAAATAAATTTCCCCCTTTTCCCAACACTTAATAGATCTACCTATTCAGATTCCGTAAGAGGTGTCTCTCTTTGTAACTCTCACAACTGAAGACACAGGATGTCAACAGACATAAACAAAGCCATGTGAGGGGTAAGTAGAGGGGTTTTCTGACGAAAAAAGGCCGGTTTCTCACATCTAAACGGATCTGGCGGTAGAAGATAGGCCCCGACAGATATGGCAAAAATTTGACCTGTCTTATAAAAGAGTATAAGCAAAATCCCACCTTAGAAAAACTGAAAAAGGGGGCCCCGTCTTATAGCCGAATCGCCTTATAGCCGAATTTTTACGGTAACTTTTCTTTGCCTCGTCCCAGAGCGGCTCTTCATATAATTTGATTTCAATCAGCATAGCAGTTTAAGTGGAGAAGGAGAAAAAAATACTGAAAATAAGTCATCCAGGACAAAGGTCCTTAAATGACCTTGACCTTTGGAATTGATAAACTTCCATTCAGCTGATTGCAAATATCAATTCTGATTCCACAGGCTACAATAGAATCAGAAAAATCCACTGTTTTGCCTTTTTTCCATACAAATGTCTAAGTGACCAAATTTGACCCTGCATACCAAGTTTCAAAGTCATCGGCCATTTTGTTCCTGAGAAGAAGATTTTTTTAAGGTTTTTACCATATATAGGCATGACAGCCATATTGGTCATGTGACCCAGTCCTTAGGAAGAACCTTTCTTTCACCCTTCCCATAGAGGCTGCACATGTAATTTGGTTTCAATCAAACCAGCAGTTTAAGTGGAGAAGAAGATGAAAATACTGAATCTGAGCCATCAAGGACAAAGGTCAGTGAATGACCTTGATCTTTAGAATGATAAAACTTTCATTCAGCTGACTGAAAATAATATTTCTGATACCACACGCTACCATGCAATCAGTAAAATCCATTGTTTTGCATTTTTTTTCCATACCAATGTCGAAGTGACCAAATTTGACCTCGGCAGAAAACAGGTCAAGGTCAACCAAAGGTCATAATTTGAACAAACTTGGTAGAGCCCCGAGTCGGCAATGCGCATACCAAGTTTCAAGGTCATCGGCAATTTGGTTCCTGAGAAGAAGATTTTTTAAGGTTTTTACCATATATGCGCATGGCCGCCATATTGGTCATGTAACCCAGTCAAGTTACAAACAAACTTTCGTTCCCCCTTCCCATAGAGGTTCCACATGTAGTTTGGCTTCAATCACCCAGCAGTTTTAAGTGGAGAAAAAGATAACAAGAGGGCCCAGAGGGCCCTGGTTCGCTCACCTGATCCAAAGCATAACAAGTGGGCCCCGGGCAGGGTCAATTTTGGCCCCAGGGCTAAAATTTGAACAATCTTGGTAAAGGTCCACAAGATGAAGCTTCATATCGAATATGAAAGACCTGGGCTTTCTGGTTTCAGAGAAAAAGATTTTAAAGGTTTACCCTGCAAATAGAAGTCTATGTAAAACAAGATTTTCCCTATATAAGTCTATGTTAAACCAAAGGGCCCCGGAGCGGGGGCATTTTTGGCCCCAGTGCTATAATTTGAACAATCTTGGTAGAGGTCCACTAGCTGAAGCTTCATAACAAATATCAAAGACCTAGGCCTTGTGTTTCAGAGAAGATGATTTTTAAAGATTTTCCCTATATAAGTATATGTAAAACCAAAGGGCCACATGGCGGGGGCATGTTTTGGTCTCAGGGCTATAATTTGAACAATCTTTATAGAGGTCCACTAGCTGAAGCGTCACAACAAATATCGAAGACTTAAGCCTTGTGGTTTCAGAGAAAAAGATTTTTCAAGATTTTCCCTATATAAGTCTATGTAAAACCAAAGGGCCCCGGAGCGGGGGAATTTTTGGCCCCAGGGCTATAATTTGAACAATCTTGGTAGGGGTCCACAAGATGAAGCTTCATACCAAATATCAAAGACCTGGGCCTTGCAGTTTCAGAGAAGAAGATTTTTAAAGATTTTCCCCAAAAAAGCCAATGTAAAACAAAAGGGCCCTGGTGCGGGGGCATTTTTGGCCCCAGCACTATAATTTGAACAATCTTGGTAGGGGTCTACTAGATTAAGCTTCATACCAAATATGAAAGACCTGGGCCTTGAGGTTTCAGAGAAGAAGATTTTTCAAGATTTTCCCTATATAAGCCCATGTAAAACCAAAGGGCCCCCGTGCGGGGGGCATTTTTAGCTCCAGCACTATAATTTGAACAATCTTGGTAGGGGTCCACTTGATGAAGCTTCATACCAAATATCAAAGACCTGGGCCTTGCAGTTTCAGAGAAGAAGATTTTTAAAGATTTTCCCTATATAAGCCTATGTTAAACCAAAGGGCCCCTTTTTGGCCCCAGCACTATAATTTGAACAATCTTGGTAGGGGTCCACTTGATGAAGCTTCATACCAAATATCAAAGACCTGGGCCTAGCGGTTTCAGAGAAGAAGATTTTTCAAGATTTTCCCTATATAAGCCCATGTAAAACCAAAGGGCCCCCGTGCGGGGGCATTTTTAGCTTCAGCACTATAATTTGAACAATCTTGGTAGGGGTCCACTAGATAAAGCTTCATACCTAATATCAAAGACCTGGGCCTTGCGGTTTCAGAGAAGAAGATTTTTAAAGATTTTCCCTATATAAGCCCATGTAAAACCAAAGGGCCCCCGTGCGGGGGCATTTTTGGCCCCAGCACTATAATTTGAACAATCTTGGTAGGGGTCCACTAGATGAAGCTTCATACCAAATATCAAAGATCTGGGCCTTGCAGTTTCAGAGAAGAAGATTTTTCAAGATTTTCCCTATATAAGCCCATGTAAAACCAAAGGGCCCCAGTGCGGGGGCATTTTTAGCTCCAGCACTATAATTTGAACAATCTTGGTAGGGGTACACTAGATGAAGCTTCATACCAAATATCAAAGATCTGGGCCTTGCAGTTTCAGAGAAGAAGATTTTTAAAGATTTTCCCTATATAAGCCCATGTAAAACCAAAGGGCCCCCCTGCAGGGGCATTTTTGGCCCCAGCACTATAATTTGAACAATCTTGGTAGGGGTCCACTAGATGAAGCTTCATACCAAATATCAAAGACCTGGGCCTTGCGGTTTCAGAGAAGAAGATTTTTTAAGTTTTCGGTGAAAAAAATCTATTTTTGGCTACTGTGACCTATATGTGCAACGGACCGGAACCATTTGAACAACTTCGAAAGGGGACCACCTAAGGATCATTCCTGTGAAGTTTGGTCAAAATCCGATCAGTGGTTAAGGAGGAGATGACGTTTGAAGAAAAGTTTACGGACGCACGCACGCACGCACGCACGCACGCACGCACGGACGCACGCACGCACGACGGACGACGGACAAAAAGTGATCCCAAAAGCTCACCTTGTCACTACGTGACAGGTGAGCTAAAAATACTGAATCTGAGCCAGGTCAAAGATCAGTGAAAGACCTTGACCTTTGGAACTGATAGAACTTCCATTCAGCCGATTCTGATGCCACAGGCTACCATGCAACCAGAATATCCACTGTTTTGGCTTTTTTCCATAGAAATGCCTAAGTGACCAAATTTGACCTTTATTCTAACACAGCGCGCCTATATAGGCAATGGAAAACAACTGTGTTTTATTCTACAACAAATCACGGCTAGGAAGAGCGTGACGAGTGACGTCATTAAAAACTGCAAATTAATGACGTCACTAGTTGATTTCCTTGACGTTAGACGGTGTAACGTCATATTCTCGCATCGAAAACGTTAGAAAAGGATATAAATGCATGTGTTTCAGTCGATAATTTTAGCGGGATTTCTTCTAACAATGGTGTAAAGTTGTGAGATTTTAAAGGAAACAACAGCATTATTGCCGATTTTCAGCGTGTTAGAATCGAAATAGATCAGCTCTAGTCTGTGATTTGTTGGGTAATAAATCACAGTTTGTTGGTCAGTTGTAAGTAGACAAATCATGCGCGCTACGCTCTCGTGATTTGTCTACTTTACAACTGACCTCCAAACTGTGATTTATTACCCAACAAATCACAGTTAGAGCTGATCTATTTCTTAAATAATCACAGTGTAGTTTATCTTCGCTTGTCCTTTGGGATCCTTAATTCCATTATAGAATTCTGAAAATATTTGACGATAACTATGAGGCCTATTTGGCCGAAACTAAAACTTGTACACTCCATACTTTTCTGTGGTGTATTCCTTGCTTTCGAAGGATAACTCTTCAAATGAATATTGTTAAAGAGCACTCATATATATGGGTTAAACCCTGGCCTATCGCTGACAAAAGCCGGTATATCCCCGCCCCCTTACTGTCACTCAGGTGTACAGCCAACTGAGCCCTTGAAGCCTGCAAAAGGGGAATGGATCATATACCTTACCATAAAAATCCTAAAACTTCAGACACCTTGAGGGCTTCCTGACTTAATACTCTATTTTAACCCTTATCCTGCCGAGCCCAGATATGCCTTATCTTTCAAACAATGTAGATCCAGATCAGATGGCTTCTTCAGAAACCATCTGATCCAGATCTACATTGTTTGTCATTCAGGTTGTGAATTTGTTACAATAATTTGCATCTAGTTACCTGATTGGCTGATAATCAGTGGTGGGTGTGGCATATTTAAATATTCAACAGGTCATGGGTTAATAAATTTGTTGGAGTCAAGGAAATGCAGATTGAATGATAGTGTAGACCCTGATCAGACTGCTTCTTCAGGGTCGGTATTGTTTGCTTAGGTCTGTGTGTCCCAATACTTAGGATCATTATGGCTCATATTCCTTGTCTTATTTTACAAGGGGACAGGTTTGGGGATTTCCTGTTTTGTATTTTTCTGTCTCAATAAGGGTCCATCATCAGCTGAATCCAACCCGAAACACGTGGCCACAACGCATCAGGGCTTGAAGAAATATATGGGCTGCACGATGCTTCCATGCATAGCCAAATCCGACCCGCACATGAGTACTGGTATACCACTTAGAGGAGCTAAGCCTGCCCAGGCAAAGCAGTGTGAAAGCATGCTTATAAACCCTACTGGTTTCATTGGGCGACAGCAGGGCTTGAGATATCATTTCATCTCTATGTCGGGTAAAAGTCCCACAAAATTGGAAGCAACGTCTCCAAAATGACCTTTACAGTGTTGACGGGGACATTAAATTCTAAAATCAATCAAAACCCACCTGAAACAGAAATTGGGTAAACAGTGCAGATCCAGATTGAATTTGGCAGGATGCAGACCTTCTTTCTCCAAACTAGAGCTATCACTAAAGGTGATGAATACCCCCACAAAAACTGCCTTGATAGTACAACAGCGGCATTTTGCAATTTTTTCACTTGAAAGGGGCCATAACTATGTCGAAAATTGACGAATTGTAGTGGAAATCGAACTTGACCTGTATTTTATGATGTTACATCAGTGTACCAAAAATTATAAAAATCGGTGAAGCGCTTTTTGAGTTATCGTCTGGAAACCAAGTCAACAGACCGACCGACAAGCTCACTCCTATATACCCCCCCCCCCCCGCCCCCCCCCCCCCCCCCCCCCCCCCCCCCTGCCCCCCCAATATCATTTGTTGGGGTATAATAATATCCATCTAATTCAGTTTATAATGCATAACTAGGTCTAGACTTGCTGGACTCATATACAGAAGCACACGCCTCTTGTAAAACTGCTGTTTACAAAGAAAGTACAAATTGCAAGATTATTTAATTATCTGAAGTGCAACTCAATTACCGTGTGCATGTCTGCATGTCCAACATTTTTCAGTTCAATACTTCTATTTGTTCCACTAACTTAAATGCATCTGCTGTAAAACATTTTAACATAATTTAAAGGTTGCTTTTTTGTCCTTCAAAATACCGTAAAATTCCTACATAAAGACCGACTTTGGGACAGTTCAAAAGTGGTCTTAAGACCACCTTTGGGACAGTTCAAAAGTGAACTGTCCCAAAGGTGGTCTCATTCAAGAGGACCTTGGGTGTAGAAAACAAAGAACAGCTTAAACTGTTAAAAACATAATCAGTGTCTTGAAAAGCATTATTTTTCTGCAAGTACCGTTTATTTGTTTAATTTGAGGTTTATTGTCCCTGTCAACACTGTGTAGGTCATTTTGGAGACGCTGCTTCCAATTTGTGGGACTTTTACCCGACTTTGAGATGAAATGACATCTCAAGCCCTGTCACCCAATGAAACCAACAGGGTTTATAAGCATGGACGGTCAGACTCTCGCACATGCCTGGGCAGGCTTAGATCCTTTAAGCGGTTTACCAGTACTCGTGTACAGCCAGTTTCAGCTCTGCATGGAAGCATCATGCAGTCCATTTATTTCTTCAAGCCCCGATGGGTGGGGGCCTCTGCAAGTACCGTAAATATCCTAACATTAAATTCGGACACCTTGAGGATTTGCTGTAATTCTCTGAAAATCTTTATTGTTTGTTTGATTTGAGGTTTAACGTCCCCGTCAACACTGTATAGGTCATTTTGGAGACGTTGCTTCCAATTTTGTGGGACTTTTACACGACATTGAGATGAAATGACATCTCAAGACCTTTCGCCCAATGAAACCAATAGGGTTTATAAGCATGGACGCACCGACCTACACCACTTTGCCTGGACAGGCATAGATCCTCTAAGCAGTTAACCAGTTCTCGTGCACAGGTCGGTTTCAGCTCTGCGTGGAAGCATCATGCAGCCCATCTATTTCTTCAAGCCCCTATGGGCGGGGGCTGTCTGAAAATCTTTAACATCCAGCAAGGAATCCAAAAGGTGATGACAGAACGGCAAATGACAAATGTAGACCTTGATCGGACTGTTCCTTCAGAATTTTGTTAGTAATCAAACATTCAAGATGAACTTGAAAGTCCCAAGGCAGAATACATTGATTTATAAAATGCTTGCCAAAAGGAGGAATACTTACTGGAAACTTTCAATCCTCCGCTGTCTTGGTTTCATTCTAAAAGTGGTCGCACTTTTCGACTCATTGTACACCGCACTGTCATCTTGAGCAGCAGCTTGTTGTCGTGCCCTCTCCTGTAGCTCACGAGCTTTGAGTAGGAAAGATGACGACCGCACTGGACTTTTCGCTGGCTCACTAGTGCCCCTGAAATAGAGAATGATAATGTTTTGATGTGCTTAAACCCTTGTCCTGCTGAATATTTTAATCTTCCACACCCACTACCGAATATCAACCAATCAGATTACTTGATTCAAATTATTGCAACAAGTTCACAATCTGAATGACAAACAATGCAGATCCTGATCAGAAGCCATCTGATCTGGATCTACATTGTTTGAAAGATAAGGCATACCCGGACTCAGCATAGCAAGGGTTAAGTGCACACAAGAATTTTGTTTTTCCTGATTTTGGTTGTATGATAGGCAACAGACAGAATACCCAAGAAAAATGACATGATTTTCTGTTGGCATTGCATATATGACCGGGGCAAGGCTAAAAGTTAGAATGCAGTGTGAGCCCTAGTGTTTAATAGACCGAGCTTTTAACCGGCCAGAGATACAAGATTTAAGACTCATGGTTTCTGAAGTAGACTCTTCCATCTCTGACTCTGGGCTTGTCAATTTTTGTAAATGAAAAATGGGAGGTGTGTAAACTCTGTGGAAAGTAATGCCAAAGAAAGGCAGTGAAAATCTGATACTTAGGATAGAACCATTTTTTCCACAGGCATAAGGGCTTTCATCACGAAAATCCTATATAATTCTGACCCCCTTAAATCCCACTTTTATATAGTAAAACTGGGGTTTACAGGGGTAAACCTTATTTTTCTTATGTCTGCTCTAAAATATAGCTTGTGGGTACTTCAAGGCAGTTCTAACGTGTACCCACAATCTATATTTTGAGCAGAAATAAGAAAAATGTCACATTTTTTCATCTTAAATTTTCTTTTTTTTTTGGCAGTAAAGTTTACAATGTATTTGTCTTGGCGTGTTTTCAAGTAATTTGCATGCGATACTCTCAAAGGGAAAAGAGTTTTCTCCCATTCAGTTTTCTGAAGAAACATGATATTTGGGTTGACTGTTTGTCAATCAACCCAAAGTTATTTAGCACAGAAGCTCCTCAGTGCTGATGTTCACATGACTATCACTCAGATTTGTAGGAAGGTTTCTTACACTAGACCAAGTTCATTGTACAATGTAACTAAGCATCGATAACATCCTGACAAAAAAATTAATTTTGACCCACAATAGTTACGAAAAGACTATACTTTTCCGTGGCATAAAATTTGCTTAAATTATCACAATTGTATCATACATATACTTACATTACTCATATAGATTATGATCTTTTAAATCAAGATATAAGCTTATTTTCATCATTATAATATATTATGATTTAATCCAATTTTAAGCAGGTTGATAAGTAAAGACCTATGGTATCCAACAGAATAGTAACAATCCTTTAGAAGTTAATTTTACATCCGATAAGTATGCAAGACAATACCCTTAAAAAGACAAAAAATGCATATGAAAATGTCATCTGTTTATGTTGTCTGATGCTCCTCTTGCATACATATTTTTACATACAAGCACCCAGTGTGGACCCTGATCAGGAGCAGTCTGATCTGGGTATACATTGTTTGCAACATTGCAACACTGACTTTTGAATTAACCAGAATACACAGGGTTGATTTTCTGCCATTTTAACAAGGGAGACAACTCTCTATAATATCCTGTTTTTGGGTCGATCGGTTTACGATCGACCCTAATTTATTAAATGGCAAAACGGAATTCCTGCAGTTGTCCACGTGACCATCACTGATTTGGGAAAACCAATATTATGTTTTATTAATAGAACTTGAAACGTTGAGCTATTTTTATCAATGCAACAAGAGCTATCGAGTCCTGACGGATAATACACAGATCAGACGCCGCGGAATGTGGCGTCTGATCAGCAGGTTTGCACAGGAACTTAACTGTTTGCTTAAATAGTGGCATTTGAGGGTTAAACGAAATAGTATAAGAATGCCAGGAAAGAAACACAATATCTTAATCCAGGCCATGATGTCACGTGACGTTTTTCGGAACATTCTATTTATAAAACTGTTACACAAATGTACTCGTATGCCAAGTCGAATAAAAATAGACTTTTCGCACTCCTGCTAAGAACTTAATTTTAGGACCATGAAATGTTTAAGTGCAGAAATGAGTAGCCAAGACCGTTTACAGCGTAGACCAAGATCGGAAATAGAGTACATTGCTTCTGATCAGGTCGGCACTGTTCGCCATATGTATCGCCCCCGTCCATCGGGGCTTGAAGAAACAGATGGGCTGCATGATGCTTCCACGCAGAGATGAAGCTGTCCGAACACTAGTACTGGTAAACCACTTAGAGGATCTACCGCGGTGCGGGGCGGACCGTCCATGCTTATAAACCCTATTGGTTTCATTTGGCGACAGGGCTTGAGATGTCATTTCATCTCAATGTCGGGTTAAAGTCCCACAAAATTCAAAATGACCTATACTGTGTTGACGGGGACGTTAAACCTCAAATCAAAAATCGCCATTTGTTTGAACATGATTCAGGGCCGTACGCAGACTCTAAAAAGGGGCGACTGAGGATGCGAATTTCAGGTATTTTGCAGAGGGTGAAAAACTGTATGAATCTGAAATAATTTCCAAAAGATGGGAGGAGGCTGTGTTTGCACCCTCCCTCCTATGCAGAACAAAACCAAGTATTACCCTAAGACGTCAGAGCGCAGCGTAAGAAGAAAATTCTGGACTGTGCTCGTTTGTTTGATTTAAAGTTTAACATCCCCGTCAACACTGTATAGGTCATTTTTAGACGTTACCTCCAATGTTACGGGACTTTCAGCTCTGTGTGGAAGCATCATTCAGCCCATCTATTTATTCAAGCCCCGATAGACGTGGGCGGGTGGACTGTGCTTGTACACTTGGGCATTGGCAAACAGAATCTACATAATCAGATGCCACATAACGCGATGTCTGATCAGCTCTACTGTGCTTGCTTAAAGTTAAACGAACAGTTCGATTCTCAGCTCAGGACTATTTTCCTAACCTACACTCAGAGACGATCGACCCACCAGTACTCTCAGTGCTTTGATTCCTTCATGCCCTCTGGAAAAAGGTCTTCTTCTAAAAGAGCAAAGGATTTAAAAGGGTCTTCTCTTAGAGGAAAGAATTTGCTCCATGGGAGCAAATTCTTTCCTCTGAGAGTAGACCCTTCTTCGTAAAGAAAACAAAAATATTTTTAAAGAGTTGTTCCCCCTGAAGGTGTATCTGTTCCCCTGAATTACGAAAATAGATTATTATTAACCAGACATAGAGACAACTGAATAATGACTGATTTTTCAAAAGGATCCCCGGTTTAATTACATCAGCTTATTCTAATCTTAACCCTTTTTGTACCAAATGGAATCTTCCACCTTGTATATAGCATGAGTCCATTTCAAAATTTAGGGGTGTCAGGTTATGTTTTCTTCAAAATTGATTTGGAAAATGGCTGAACTTTTTGCAAACAGTGTAGGCCCTGATCAGATGCCGCGTTTTGCGGCATCTGATCTGGGCCTGCACTGTTTGTCCTGGAACCCGTTTTGGGGTTTCCGGTACTAAATGGGTTAAATCTTTTTGACCAAAAGCTTTTGTATTTAACAAAATAAAGCATTCAATTAAGTGTCATTTAACAATAGAAAAGGTGTTAAAGAAAAGACATTACGAAGTGGTAGACAAAGTTTTCAGATAAATGGGTACTACATTACCATTTACAAGTATACATAATGTACAATCTTAACACATGACACCCACTTTTCACTGTAGAGGGGTTCAGGTATAATAACCACATATTCCAAAAGCATAAAAGCCTCCATTTTGACAGCATGCCTATCAAACAATTTTCTTATGCACTTGCGAATTTAACATAAGAACTGATTGGATAACATCCAAAATTTGCTACGGATACCTGACGTCATCATGTAACGTCACTTTTCATACATCAAGATTTCAAATGCTTTGTAATTGAACTGACGTACCTTAATTCTTGTTGTACATAACTGAATCTTCCTCACTATGTACCAGGAGTCCATTCCAAATTTAAGGGGTGTCAGGTTGTGTTTGCTTTAAAAATTTACTTGGAAAATGGCTTAACTTTTCGCAAACAGTGAAGGCTCTGATTTGTTTGTTTGATTTGAGGTTTAACGTCCCCGTCAACACTGTAAAGGTCATTTTGAAGACGTTGCTTGCAATTTTGCGGGACTTTTACCCGATGTTGAGATGAAATGACATCTCAAGCCCTGTCGCCCAATGAAACCAATAGGGTTTATAAGCATGGATGGTCTGACTCACACCGCTTTGCCTGGGCAGACTTAGATCCTGTCAGCCGTTTACCAGTACTCATGTGCAGGTCTGATTTAGCTCTGCGTGGAAGCATCTTGCAGCCCATACATTTCTTCAAGCCCCGATGGGCGGGGGCCGAACGAAAAAGGTTAAAGACCAAAATCTACATCTTTGTCCAACTACATGTCCAACTACATCTGCCTACCTGGCAGACTTCAGGGGGGAAATTCCTTGCACCAACATTTTGATAATGGGCATTTGTGGTGTCCATTAAAATAAAATTTAATGATCTTTGCCATGAAGCAGCCCAGGTGTTTGAAAAGTTAACCCATAATAATAAAAATATTGAAAACATCCAAAAAGAGCTGTTGCACCTTTCTTTAACCCTTCTCTTGCTGAATATTCATTTTAGCCACACCCATCTCTGACTTTGAACCAATCAGATTACTTGATGTAATTTGTTCCTACAAATTCATAAACTGAATGTCAAACAGTGTAGATGCTGATCAGAAGCCAGATGGCTTCTTCAGAAGCCATCTGATCTGGATCTACACTGTTTCCAAAGATATGGGTTGTCGTAAACAGCATGATAAGAGTTAACACTTCCATCCCTGCATTTCTAAGTGGACTCTTTCTATAAAGTTGGGGTTATTTAGCCCTTATCCCACTGAATAATTAATTTAGCCACACCCATTTCTGACTTAGAAACAATCAGATTACTTGATGAAATTTATTCCTGCAAGTTCACAAACTGAATGTCAAACAGTGTACATGTAGATCCTGATCAGGTGCAGAAGCCATCTGATCTGGATTTACACTGTTTGCAAAGGTAGGAGTTGTTGTGTTCAGCAGGATAAGGGCTAACCACTGTCCTGGTACTCATAATACAATTATTGCTTTGGTATCAAAAGTTACAGTGATTAACCCTTCTCTTGCTGAATATTCATTTTAGCCACATCCATTTCTGTCTATCAACCAATCAAATTACTTGATGCAATTTATTGCTACAAATTCATAAACGGAATGCCAAAAAGTGTAGATCCTGATCAGATGGCTTCTTCAGAAGCCATCTGATCAGGATCTACACTGTTTCCAAAGATAGGGGTTGTCGTGAACAGCATGATAATTTAAGAGTTAATTTACCTTTATTATGCTGTTCACCACAACACAGTTTAGATACAGAAGAAATCTGATCAGGATCTACACTGTTTGCCATTCAGTTTGCAAATTTGAATGAATTCATTACATAAGTAATTTGATTGGTTTAAATGTTTGTTTGTTTGATTTGAGGTTTAACGTCCCTGACAACACTGTAAAGGTCATTTTGGAGACGTTGCTTACAATTTTGTGGGACTTTTACCCGACATTGAGATGAAGTGACATCTCAAGCCCTGTCGCCAAATGAAACCAAAAAGGTTTATTAGCATGGACGGTCTGCCTAGCACCGCAGTTCCTGGATAGGCTTAGATCCTCTAAGCGGTTTACAATTACTAGTGGGCGGGCCGGATTCAGCTCTACGTGGAAGCATCATGCAGCCCATATATTTCTTCAAGCCCCTATGGGCAGGGGCTTTGGTTTAAATATAAATGGGTGTGGCTAAATTAATTTGTGCAGCAGGATAACGGTTAAGGTAAACTGACCACAACTTGATATTTGTTTACTTGATTGGTTTGTTTGTTTGATTTGAGGTTTAACGTCCCCATCAACACTGTAAAGGTCATTTTGGAGACGTTGCTTCCAATTTTGTGGGACTTTTACTGACACTGAGATGAAATGACAAGCCCTGCCGCCCAATTTAACTAAATGGGTTTATAAGCATGGGCACTCCAACTCGCACCGCTTTGCCTTGGCAAGCTTAGATCCTCTAAGCGGTTTACCAGTACTCGTGTGCGGGTCGGTTTCAGCTCTGCGTGGAAGCATCATGCAGCCCATCTATTTCTTCAAGCCCCGATGGGCAGGGGCCAAATCATTATCCTGCTGAATATTTAATTTTTCCAAACCCATTTCTACCTATCAAGTGTAAGTCATTTAAATTTACAAACTGAACAACAAACAGTGTAGATCCAGATCAGATGGCTTCTTCAGAAGCCATCTGATCTGGATCTACACTGTTTGCAAAGCTAGGGGGTGTCATGAGCAGCAGGATAAGGTTTAACTTCTCAATCAATACTATTTTACATGTAGGTTGTATCAAGACAACCTGTGACACTTCCTGGCGGGCCAATACATAAGCTGTTATAAGCCAGTACAAAGCCTATTCTTTCGGGAGCCCTTTTTGAAACAGTGCGAGAGAGTGATCAATCTCGACAAAAGAATGTTGCAGACTCACCTAGATAGTGTTGACTGAGCCATAAACCTCCAAACAAACACAATTTGTACCAGTCTACATGGACTGAAATGTCATGATTGAGAACAGGATAAAATTCTCTTTACAAACCTCATATAGAATTCTCAATATCCAACATTTCATGCCAGATTTTCAGATCAAAGACATTACCCAATCTTGGGCTCAAAGAAATCAGTATTCTCTCCCTTGAGTTTGCTCAACACAAAAATCATAAAAATCCTAGAGAGGACTTGCTGTAATTCTCCTAGATTTTTGACAAAATTGTTTTACGATCCAGCATGGAGTCCAAAAGGTACATCATCATCATCATCATCATCTTCAGTAATTGCCTCTCTCAGATTTGAGTATTCTTGCAATGGACTGAACTGGCCAGTGACAAATGGAATTCTGCTAATACTTATGTTCATTACCGCATTTCAGTGTCAAGCAATGTTACAATATTACAGCTAATCTCGAAACGATTTTACATAATGACTTTAGTTCAAACTGACCAGGAGGTGGATAATATACAAACAAACTAACCCAGAATTTCAATTATTCATAAGCATATATTGTTTCCCAGATTTGTAACTGAACCCATTTTGTACTAAATGGAATCTGCCACGTCTATGTACATGTATATTTCAAAATTTTTGGGGTTAGGTTGAGGTGATTTGAGATACAGATTTAAATGCAAACATTAAAAGCCCTGATCAGACGCCCCATTCTGACGCACCTGATCTGGGCCTGTACTGTTTGCAAGTGACCTCCAAATTTGTGAAGCACCGAAAATGCACACCTATAAAATTCTGACCCCCTTGAACCGCATTTTTATATAGTAAAACTGGGGTTTACTGGGGTAAACCTTAATTTTTCTTGTTAATTTTTGGGTACTCTTCAGAACTCGATGTGGTTCTAACGAGTACCCACAATCTATATTTTGAGCAGACATAAGAAAAATATCACAATTTTTTATCTTAAAATTTTGGCTTTCCCGGCGGTAAAGTCAATATGTATTTGTATAGGCGTGTTTTCGTAATGCATAATATTTATGTCTATTGTAAAATAAAAATGCAAAACATATATATCAGTTTTATCCATTCTGATTAACCCATTTAGTACCGGAAACCCCTAAATGGGTAGTTGGCAAAGAGTGCAGGCCCAGATCAGACGCCGCAGAATGCAGCGTCTGATCAGGGCCTACACTCTTTACAAAAAGTTCAGCTATTTTACAAATAAATTTTGAATAAAACACAACCTGACATCCCTAAATTTTGAAATGGACTCCTGCTTTATATAAGGAGGAAGATTCCATTTGGTACAAAAAGGGTTAAAAAAATAATCCATCAGAATTTTGGACTTACCGTATTCGCCCTAATTACCGCACCGTGCGCTTAGTTTTTTTCAAAATCGTGTCAAAAAATCACAGTGAAAAATCTACCTTATTAGCGCACACTCGGTACGAAAACAATAGCTTCCGAGATGATGCATACTGACATTTAATGGGACGGAAAAGGATACTAAAGCATTGTCTTCACTGTTGAAGAAATAGTGGTAAGTTTTTTTTTATAGATTTACTTCCAGGGGAAGGTTACTGTAAAGTGTGCGCTTATGCATTTTTTTTTTCAAAAATAGCTTTGGTGTGCGCTTATAGGAGCATGTGCGGTAATTAGGGCGAATACGGTATTCAACTTTATGTGGGGGTGCTGCACTCGACCTCCATACACCAACTAACCCTTCTCTTGCTGAATATTCAGTTTAGCCACACCCATTTCTGACTTTAAACCAATCAGATTACTTGATGAAATTTATTCCTATAAATTCATAAATAGAACGTCAAACAGTGTAGATCCTGATCAGATGGCTTCTTCAGAAGCCATCTGATCTGGATCTACACTGTTTCCAAAGATAGGGGTTGTTGTGAACAGCAGGATAAGAACTGTGTTCACGACAACCCCCTAAGTTCAACCAAGTATCAACTACTTTTTTATTGTTATTATGCTGTTTTTGACCCCAAGGTGCTTAACATAAGAATTTGTGACAATTGGGACAGATAACTAGAAAATTCAAGCAAAAGTAGGTCACAGTGACCTTAAATAACTTCATAACAATGAACAGGTAAAATGTATTTTAGAAGTGCCAGATAGAAATAGTTCTTAGTATAAAAACTCATATAATTTTGACTATAAAAAATAAATTTATTGGCATTATATTTCAATATTACACCATTATAGTCGGTAATTCATTTTGGCTAAAAGCAGTATAATTATTGCTTAATGGCCGTGGCCAAGAAGTCATTTAACAAAGGCTTCAAATAACAGGAGTTTCGAATTCAAAGAAAGGGTATAAAATTTCATATTTCACAAATACAGTGGTATTATTTGACTAAACTGGTCAATCCAATCATAGGGAAGGTGTCATGAATATGAGTGTAAAATTTAAATGAGGATAGATACACTTTGATAACAAAGCCACCGCTTTACCAAGGGAGACAATTTATAGAATAGGAAAAATTCTTAATGATTTCCCTAGCGCCTGAGGGAGATACTTTTGAAAGAAAGAATTTGCTACCGATGGGAGCAAATTCTTTTCTAAAAATTATATCCCCATCACAAGTGAAGACAAACTCATTGTTGGGAGAGTAACATCCTTGGTGGCACATGTCCTGGCCTTAAATCATTCAGTACACATTTATTCGCTCGGTGTCGGGTAAAAGTCCCACAAAATTGGAAGCAACGTCTCCAAAATGACCTATACAGTGTTGATGGGGACATTAAACCTCAAATCAAACAAAAACAAAAAACAAAAGCTACTGCACTTTTTGAATCAGTGAACGAAAGAATGTGCATGTGGCAGATCCAAGAGGACTTAACATGTAGCCTCCTGATCACCAGTCAGATGTGCAATAAATTCTGAGTCTCTTGGACCAGGTAATACCAGAAGTTAAAGCTTTGCCACTGGCATGTAAAGTCTAACATGAGGCTTTACCACTGGCATGCAGTCTCACTAGAGGTTTTGCCACTGACATGGAGTATTTCTTGACATTTTGCCACTTGTATGCCAGGCACTGGCATGCCAGTCTCACTTTAGGCTTTGGCATGGCATATAGCCTCACTCTAAGGCTTCGGCATTGGCATGCACAGCCTCACTTGAGGCTTTACCACTGGCATGCAGTCTCAAATGAGGCTTTGCTACTAGCATGCAGAGTTCCAAGTGAGGCTTTGCCATGTAATCTCACTTGAGGATTTGCCACTGGCAATTGCAGACTGACTAACTTAAAGCTTTGCCACTTACCTATAAACTCTCACATGAGGCTTTGCCATTGCAATGTGCAGTTTCACTTGAGGATTTACCAGTGGCATGCACAGTCTCACTTGAAGCTTTACCCTTGGTATGCGCGGTCCTTGGTGAGGCTTTACCACTGCCATGCAGTCGCACTTGAAGCTTTACCACTGGCATGCAGTCTCACTAGAGGCTTTGCCACTGGCATGCAGTCTTAAATGAGGCTTTGCCACTGGCATGTGGTCTCAGCTGAGGCTCTGTCACTGGCATGAACAGTCTCACTTGAAGCTTTACCACTGGCATGCACAGTCCCTAGTGAAGCGTTACTACTGGCAAGCAGTCTCACTTGAGGCTTTATGACTGACCTCAGTCTCACTTGAGTCTTTACAACTGGCATGGCTTTGCCATTGCCATGCAGTCTCACTTGAGGCTTTTCCAATGACATGCAGTTTTACTTGAGACTCTGCCTGAGTGACTGGCATGCAGTCTCACTATAGGTTTCAGCATTGGCATGTTCAGTCTCACTTGAGGCTCTGCCACTGGCATACAGCAGTCTCACTTGAGGCTCTGCCACTGGCATACAGCAGTCTCACTTGAGGCTTTGTCTCTGGCATGCAAAGTCTCACTTGAGGCTGGCATGCCATCTCACTTGAGGCTGCCATCTCACTTGAGGCTTTGCCCCTGACATGCACAATCTCTCTTGCGATTTTGCCAATAGCATGCTTAGTGTCACATGACATTTTGCCACTGGCATGCCAGGGCTTTATCCAGGTATTTTGGGAAAAGGCCCCTGGGCAAAACTGGGACAAAATTACCGACAAAATACCAAAATAGGTAACACAATTTCATCGGAGAAATGCCAGGACGATGAATTTTGTTCATGACAGTCTTATGAATTTGATAGCTAAGCAGTGAAATACAGCTGTAGCTTCACTGTGGTGAATTTTCATGTTAACCTCTGATGTTAAGTATTGTTTTCTCTGTTCCTTTTGTTGTGGGTTTCATTTCTTCATTTTTTGGGGAAAAATATGGTGAAATTGTGAAAAAATTTAGGCCATTTGGCATTGGGAATGGGGCTGAATTTCGGCCCTGCTGAACAGGCAGAAAATGCCCTGCATGCCCAGCCACTTACACCCTTGACTCTTGCATGCACAGTCATACTTGAGGTTTTTCTGCTCGCATATGCAGTCTAATTTGACGCTTTGCCACTAGCATACATTCTCACTTGCGGCATTTCCTGGAGTGACTGACATACACTGTACAGTCTCATTTGAGTGTGTTCCAGTGGCATGCACAGTCTCACTCGAGGCTTTGCTAGTGGCATACAATCTCACTTGTGTCTTAACCACTGGCATGCAGTTTCACTCTAGGCTCTTTTTTTTCAGTCTCAGGTAAGGTCTTGCTGCTAATGTGCACTGTCTAACTTAGGGGCTTTGCCACTAGCATGAGATTTTGCCACTGACATGCACAGTGACTGTCTCACAGGAGATGCAAAGTCACACCTAAGGCTTTGTTGTTGCTTTACACATGCTCATCCTTTGCCACTAGCATACATTCTCACTTGCGGCTTTTCCTGGAGTGACTGACATACACTGTACAGTCTCATTTGAGTGTGTGCCAGTGACATGCACAGTCTCACTCGAGGCTTTGCTCAGTAAATGGCATACAATCTCACTTGTGCCTTAACCACTGGCATGCAGTGTCACTCTAGGCTTTTTTTTCAGTCTCAGGTAAGGTCTTGCCGCTAATGTGCACAGTCTAACTTAGGGGCTTTGCCACTAGCATGAGATTTTGCCACTGACATGCACAGTGACTGTCTCACAGGAGATGCACAGTCACACCTAAGGCTTTGTTGTTGCTTTACACATGCTCATCCGAGGCCTTGCTGTCCATATTTAACCAGTTTTGTACTGAATGGAATCTATTTAGGGGTGTCAGGTTCAGATTGTCTCAGAAATTTTGTACTTTCTGCAAACAGTGAAGGCCCTGATTAGACGTCATGTTCTGCAGCATCTGTTCTGGGTCTGCACTCTTTGCCAATGACCCGTTTTGTTGTTGTTGTTTTTGTTTGTTTTTATAAAATGGATTAACAAGCATTTCTAGAGTGACCAAAGTCACCACTCTAAGTCAGTCACAAATTTAATGACTTTGACATCTCAGAAATGACCAACATGAAATTTGTGTCTATTTCAATGTTGCTATTGTAGTCTTACCTCAGAGTATAAGAATTCCTTTTCAAATAAAGTCCCTGCATGTCACCAAACTGTTGTCACTACTTCACGAACAAAGAAACTTTAAAATGTGTGTTCAAGTCATGAGTACATGTTCTCCTTTAGTCTGGTACAAAACAACTTTACTCCATGATCTCATCATTTTTATAATTTTGTTTGTACATATTAATCAAGCAATTACCATTTAAATGTCATGCTTATACCTAGAAAAGCTGGTCTTTTATAATCTTAATAATACCGTTGCACTCGTGATATCGGAACATAAAAACTTGCAATCCCCAGAGTGAAAATTTAACGTGGTTTAGAAAGTCAATGTACCGGAAACTACGCTTCACAAATGTGTACTGAACTGATACAATCCAATTGTCCAAATCTTTCCATTAAATCTTTAACTTCACACAGAATAGAAACAAATAAGAACAGTGAAAAAATATCCAAAAACATAAAAATCAAATTTATAACATTAAATTAGAATGGCATACCTTTAATAATTGTTAACTTACATTGACCTAGGAATAACATTTTTTCAGATGTTCAAAACCTAGATTTTGGGTGCTTGAGAGAAAGGGTTTATTGAGGACCCAAAACTACACCACCACCTCGTTAAAACACGGTTCATTATAACACAGTTTTGGATATACCACAGTTTCAAGATGGATCCCCAAAAATGTATAGATTATGGTCATTTTTCTATATAATATATATATATATATTTGTTTGGATGGTTGGTTGATTTGAGATTTAATGTTCCTATCAACACTATATAGGTCATTTTGGAGACACTGCTTCCAATTTGGCGGGACTTTTACCCAACATTGAGATAAAATGACTTCTCAAGCCCTGTCCCCCAATGAAACCAATATGGTTTATAAGCATGGATGGTCCAACTCGCACCGCTTTGCCTGGGCAGTTTACCAGTACTAATGTTTGATCGGTTTCAGCTCTGCGTGGAAGCATCATGCAGCCCATCTATTTCTTCAAGCCCCGATGGGTGGGGGCACTTGTCCTGATGTACCAGAATATATATGCTCCTTAAGTTATCTCTGCAAACAGTGAAGATCCAGATCTGGGCCCAGTTGTTCAAAGCATCATTAGCTTAACGAGCTCGTTAGTGGTCATATTGTTAACTCTTCTAGCAAGTACAATATCGTAAATTTTGGTATTTTTGCTAAAAAAATGTGAGCAGCTTTTGCGTCCGCAAAAGCTGCTCACATTTTTTCAGCAAAAATTTCAGCATATTTGCCATACTTAATGATCAAAGTTTTAACGATACGTTAACTAACGACGTCGTTAGTTTTGAACAACTGGCCCCAGATGGCTTCACAATGAGTGTCTGCAGAAAGTTCAACCATTTTCTTCATCATTTTCTTGCTGAATATTCATTTAAGCCACACCCATTTCTGTCTATCAACCAATCAAATTACTTGATGTAATTTATTGCTACTAATTCATAAACTGAATGCCAAACAGTGTAGATCCTGATCAGATGGCTTCTTTAGAAGCCATCTGATCTGGATCTACACTGTTTGCAAATATAGGGGTTGTTGTGAACAGCAAGATAAGGGTTAATTATTTTCTAAATATAACTGAGCCTGACAGCCCTAAACTTCAAAGTGGACTCCTGCCTAATGGGGAAGATTCAATTCAGAACAAAACTGTTTTGTATTGGAGTTCAACAGCCCAGTCAACACTATTTTAGGTCATTTTTGAGCCAGTCAGTTTACCTATCCACACTTTTCCTGGGCAGGCTTGTACGCAAGCGGTTAAACAGTACAGTGCACATTCTTTCACCAGAAACTGACAACTGCCCTTCTTGAATCAGCAGAAGGGAGAGAATGTCCGTAGAAAAGATTTCAAGATCAATCTCCTGGCAGGTATCGAACCAGTGTCCTCCTGATCACCAGTCAGACGCGCATCCGACTGAGCTACCGAGGCCGGCAGAACAAAGTTGGTTAAATGATAAAAAATTTACTGATGCGTTTTAACTAACATCTTTGTTACCATAATGATCCTCAGTATTGGGACAGGCTGGCCTATGCAAACAATGCAGACCCAGATCAGACTGCGCCTTCATCTGCACTTTTTGGACTTCTTGCTGGATCATGAAACAAGTTTGTTAAAATTTTAGGAGAAATACAGCAAGTTCTCAAGGTGTCCGAATTTTTAGCATTTTTACAGTAGTTTTTAAAATTAAATACCAGGGCCTAGTTGTTCAAAGCTAATGTTGTCATTCTAATCTAACATACAGTAGAACTTCGATGGCTCGAACATCGATGGCTCGTTTACCATGGCTGACTCGAACCCGTTCTTGAGTCCCTAGGGATTTCCTCTTCATAAGAAATAGTGCGGGATAATTAAGGGGATTTTCGACTTATCTTGCCAATGTATGCTGTGTGTACTCATTAGAATCGCCTCAAAGAGGCGATTCTAATGAGTACACACAGCATACATTTTTTTATTTTAGAACATTAAAAGGATGTCCCAAAATTAAACCCGTTATGCCTCCTGGCAGTAACCTCAGTGGCTCTAACTACCCCTGTCTCGAACAGATTTTCCGGGTCCCAAAGGTGTTCGAGCCATTGAAGTTCGACTGTATATCAAAATATGGCAAATATACAAATATTTTTGCTGAAAAAAGATTGAGTAGCTTTTGCAAATGCTAAAGCTACTCACATTTTTTCAGAAAAAAATATCCTTGTATTTTATATTTGGTTTGTTACCATTTAATGTTTTGGCAACCAAAGAGTGGCAGTCCCAGATAGCTCAGTCGGATGCGCATCTGAGGACGTGGGCTTGATACCTGCCGGGGTCGGCAACCTTCTTTCGCGGAGATTGATCATGAAATCATTTCTGCGGTCATTCTCTCCCTTCCGCTGAATCAAAAAGGGCAGTTGTCAGTTTCTGGCGAAAGAATGTGCACTGTACTGGTTAACCGCTTATGTGTAAGCCTGCCCAGGAAAAGTGTGGATAGGTAAACTGATCGGCTCAAAATGACATAAATAGTGGCCATTAAACTCCAATACAAACAACTCGGCCCCCGCCCATTGGGGCTTGAAGAAATAAATGGGCTGCATGATGCTTCCACGCAGAGCTGAATCAGACCCGCACACGAGTACTGGTAAATCGCTTACAGGATCTAAGCCTGCCCAGGCAATGCGGTGCGAGTCGGACCGTCCATGTTTATAAACCCTATTGGTTTCATTGGGCAACAGGGCTTGAGATGGCATTTCATCTCAATGTCGAGTAAAAGTCCCACAAAATTGGAAGCAACGTCTCCAAAATGACCTACATAGTGTTGACGGGGACGTTAAACATCAAATCAAAGAAATCAAACAAAACAAACAAAAGCAACCAATTAGTGAGTTCAATAAGCCAACAATGCTTCGAACAACTGGGCCCATTCCAGAAAAGCTGGTACATGTATATCTATCCCAAAGACAACAAGTATTTTCAATATGACATAAGGCAAGCTTTCTTTTTCAGCTCTTTGCTTGAACCAATATATATTATTTCAATTTTCAGCAATAAACATGAAGATTTCTGATAAAATCAATAAAATGGTTTCTTCATGGTCTATAAACTTATTTCAAGCTTCATATCTTTTTTAATAAATGGCCGCACTGTTTTGAAGATTTTGAAATTAAGGTCTATGCATACACTTGGCATATATTCTGCTATTTCTTTAACAAGAGGCCCAAGTGGGCCAGAAATTGCTCACCTGGACGAGGTTACCGTATTCGGGCGTGTATTACCCGCAGTTTTTTTCCCTCAAATTACAGGCCCAAGTTCAGGGTGCGGGTAATCCGCCCGAATTATTTTTGGACCATTTAATTTTTACTTTTGTCAGCTGAAAATACGATGCATCTCGTGTAATGCTCTATCCTTTTACGATTCCCGACATAAAAAACGTTTAATTGTCCATTCAATTTTACTTACACATGAGTAATATAACAATCTCCATTACTAGCAAGCCCGATTTTGTGAGTATAATTCCTAAAACTCTGATTTTAAACGAAATAAACAAGCAAGTTCAATGCGAACATCAAAGTTTTCCGGCATCAAAACCGCCGCCCACAAACCACCGCTACAGTTTTTTTTCTGCACGCGATCGGTAAATGACGTCATCGGACCCCAGCAACCCCACACTTGTCTATTGTTTTATCTTAATGGGGCGTATCTCTCTCATAAAAAATTGTTTGGAAACGGTAAAAATATTCTGGATATCAAAACGGTTGTGGAAAACAGCGTTTTCCGTAAGCTCCGTGTCAATACCAACAACAGCATACAGATGTGTTAACACAAATTAAAGCATTCAACTTTTCTCGCCAAGCGTCTGCTATTTGGCGCCAAAATATAACCATTTACGAGATAGTAGAATAGTCGTAGCAACTCGTCTTAGGAGCAATTAAATAATTTTCACATTGATTGCGGATTAAATTTTATGACTGGGGAATAAACGCAAATTAGAGACATAACTTGACCAAATTTTCACACCTTATCAACACGCACCACAGGGTGGCAATTATATGACAGGGATTAACAATAGTGTCATAATTGAACCGTTATAAATCATCAAACAGTGTAAATTCAAATCAGATGTCTGCGGCGTCTTTCTGATGAGTCTGATCTGGGACCGCACTGTTTGCCGATGTCCCAAAAAAGAGACGTCTGCTGCGCCTTTCTGAGGTGTCTGATCTGCGACTGCACTGTTTGCCGATGTCCCCAAAAAGGGCCGCGGGCATATGTGGGTTAATAAATAAATTACAATGGTGAAGGTTAAGTTGTTTCAACATTTTAATGCAAAATACATGCTTTCTGGTGATACTCGCACGCACGTGCATTTTCCCGCCTTTTGAAGACGATCGCGCGTTCCGTTATGTGTTACAAAAACTGGCCAAATTCTTACTTTTTCTCACTTACGCATCCACCAAAATTTCAGCAAATGTTCCATGCGGGTAATACAACAGAATAACAGTTTTTCCCCCAGATTTTGGCAAAAAAATGGGGGTGCGGGTAGTACGCAAATGCGGGTAATACACACCCGAATACGGTAATCATGATATGTTACACTGTGCAATGGTGGCCGTCTTGGCTATCAGTTCACATTGTCTTCAGCAATTCTGAATCTGCTGCTGTCTCTGATAAAGCTTCTGAACAGCTTAATCTAATCTAGGATTCAGGAGCATTTTCTTATGTCTGGAGTCTACTAAGAACAGTCAGGTAACGAATTTGCCTTTTATTATTATTATTATTATCAATGTCCTCAGCAATGCCAGGGAGTAAATGCCAGCTATTTGGGAAATTCCCCCAGTAACACTCTTTTAGATTCCTTTTTGAACTTCCTTCTAGTAACAGTATCACTTTCTTTCATATTTTTGTGCACATTAAGATACCAAGATTATTAAGGAAGCTATATTCAAAACCTGAGCTTTTTAACCTTTAAAGTGCCAAACAAACACAAGAGCTGTCGATGGCACCCTTGAATATCTTTTTCGTATTATTCAGAGAAGATAGGGCTTGACATTCTATGTTAGTCATCTGCTGGAGGATTATTCTCATGCAATATGAAGCTCTGTTTTCTCTGAAATAAAATAGGGCATGACAAATTGTGAATCATCTGTTGGAGATGGCTCACAATCATGGCAATGTTGGCCCCAGCCCATCGGGGCTTGAAGAAATATATGGGCTGCACGATGCTTCCACGAAGAGCTAAATCCAACCCGCACAAGAGTACTGGTAAACCGCTTAGAGGATGTAAGCCTATATAGTGTTGACGGGAACGATAAACCTCAAATCAAACAAACAAACAAAACTTCTTTAGTATACTAAGGAAGCCTGGTGTTAGCTGCATCTGCTCATGTACCACTAAGATAAGATGAAAAGATACTATTCCAATGTCCACAACAAAATTGCTATGTATCTGACAAACACACCATTAACATGCCACATATGACGACCATTGCTCAGACGGACGAATATTTCACCAAATATAGGAAGTTAGACTCAGATGTTATTGCACCCTGATTACTTTTTCTTTCTGACACTTATCTTGTTAGATTAAGATCTAATATTTCAAACATTCTAACATCCCCATGCTGCATACAGTACAAGAAGGTCACAATGTGAATGTTTTCACCTCATTTAGCATCAACCACTCTTTAACCCTTTTTGTACCAAATGGAATCTTCCTCCTTATATATAGCAAGAGTCCATTCCAAAATTTAGGGGTGTCAGGTTGTGTTTTCATCAAAATTTATTTGGAAAATGGCTGAACTTTTAGCAAACAGTGGAGGCCCTAATCAGACGCCGTGTTCTGCGGCGTCTGATCTGGGCCTGCACTGTTTGCCAAGGTACCCGTTTAGGGGTTCCCGGTACTGAATGGGCTAATAATGAAAACACGCCTATACAAATACATTGTAAACTTTACTGCCCAAAAAACGAAAATTTTAAGATGATAAATTGTGATATTTTTCTTTTATCTGCTCAAAATATAGATTGTGGCTACTCTTAAAGTATTGTTTGTTTGTTTGATTTGAGGTTTAACGTCCCCGTCAACACCGTAAAGTCATTTTGGAGACTTTGCTTCCATCTTTGTGGGACTTTTACCCGAAATTGAGATGAAATGACTTCTCAAGCCCTGTCTCCCAATGAAACTAATAGGATTTATAAGCATGGGCGACCCGACTCACACTACTTTGCCTGGGCAGGCTTAGAACCTCTAAGCAGTTAATCAGTACTTGTTTGCGATCTGTTTCAGCTCTGCGTGACAGGATCATGCAGCCCATCTATTTCTTCAAGCCCTGATGGGCGGGGGCCATACTTGTAAAGTATAGATTGTGGCCACTGGTACCCACAATCTATATTTTAAAGCAGAAATAAGAAAAATAAGGTATACCCCTTTAAACCCCAGTTTTACAATATAAAAGTGGGGTTCAAGGGGGTCAAACTTATATAGGCGTGTTTTCGTGATTGGGGGGGTTATTCTTAACCTTTGTTAATTTCTGCTTAATAAATTTTGCCACAGCCACTTCTGACTATCAACCAATCAAACTAGAGCTATCACTAAAGGTGATGAATACCCCCACAAAAACTGCCTTGATAGTACAACAGCGGCATTTTGCAATTTTTTCACTTGAAAGGGGCCATAACTATGTCGAAAATTGACGAATTGTAGTGGAAATCGAACTTGACCTGTATTTTATGATGTTACATCAGTGTACCAAAAATTATAAAAATCGGTGAAGTGCTTTTTGAGTTATCGTCTGGAAACCAAGTCAACAGACTGACCGACCGACCGACCGACAAGCTCACTCCTATATACCCCCCCCAAATTTCATTTGTGGGGGTATAATTATGTGAATAGTTTAACACAGATGGCCCACCTCTGGGGCCCACCTCACCCTGAAAAAATCATACGGCAAAAACAGCTGTCATCAGACAGCATAGCACAGCTGGAAAAGTGTCATTGAGACCATATGCATAGGTGTGGCTATTGCCAATTAAATCTTAGGACAATAACAGGCCTCATACTGACCACGATTTTCCATGCCTGAAAGGCCCATTTTTGCAGCTTCAACCCTTATCCTGCTGAACAAGACACAACTATTACCTTTGCAAACAGTGTAGATCCAGATCAGATGGCTTCTGAAGAAGCCATCTGATCAGAATCTACACTGTTTGTAATGCAGTTTGTGAAAATATCAAGTAATTTGGTTGACTTATAGTCAGAAATGGGTGTGGGTAAATAAATTTATTCAGCAGAATAAGGGTTAAATAGTTTTTTAAACAGACTAAAGGAACAAAAAATCAAAATCTAAAAGCCTGAAACCAAGAAAAACTAGAATTTGTTTTTCTACAAAAACACAGATGTCTCCCCCGTTTTTGACTGCTAAGTATAACCTTGACATTGGAGGTATTGAGCTGGGTCTTGTGTGCAACACATCATCTAATGAAGATGAACATTTCTGCATAGTAACTTTAAAAATGTTCATAGAAAAATAAAAAAGTTATTGGCCGTAAACAAAAAACTAGAGCGCGCAGTCGATGGCAAGCCATCGCAAATCCCTACGTTTTCTCCACAGTAGGTCAAAATTTGACCTTTTGACCCCTCCCCAGGGCCCCTGGGGGCGGGCACAAAAAAAAAATGTGCTCTTGCGCAAGCCATTCATGTAAGCAACTCGCATACCAAATTTGGTTGAATTCCGGCTAACGGTTTAGGAGGAGATAGCCGGACAGACAGACGGACGGAGGCGATAACAATATCCCCACTTTTTCCTTGAAAAACGTGGGGATAAAAACACTTTTTTACCTTTGACCTCTAAGTATGGCCTTGACCTTTGCGGTACAACACATCGTCTCATGATGGTTAACATTTCTGCCAAGTAATTTCATAATCCATCAAAGAATAAGGAAGTTATTGACTGTCCTTTTTTTTACCTTTGACCTCTAGGTATGACCTTGACATTGGAGGTATGGACCTTGGTCTTGCACATGACTCATGGTCCAACTTTCAAGCCTCTAGCTCCAACAGTTTTTGAGATATCTTGCTGACAAGATTTTATTAAAAATAATTCAAAGGGCAATAACTCTTGAAAGGGGCATAATCTGGATGAGAAAAAAATACGTATCAGCTTATTTTCCATTAGGAATGCATAGATGGAATTTCAAAACCATAGCATACACAGTTCTAAAGTTATGCTATGCATCACTTTTAGATTTCATTACAATGGGCACAAATTATCAAAATGACAAAGGGCCATAACTCGCAAAGTATTTTTCGGAAATTTGTCAAAAGTTAATCAATTCATATACTCATCACCATCAATATACTCAACAACTTTCAATGCTCTAGCTCCAATAGTGTTTGAGATATTTTGCTGACAAGATTTTATTAAAAAAATTTCAAAGGGCAATAACTCTTGAAAGGGGCATAATCCGGACGAGAAAAAAAATACGCGTCAGCTAATTTTTCATGAGGAACCCATACATGAAATTTCAAAACCCTAGCATACACGGTTCTAAAGTTATGCTATGCATCACTTTTAGCATACATTACAATGGGCACAAATTACCAAAATGACAAAGGGCCATAACTCACAAAGTATTTTTTGGAATTTTGCCAAAAGTTAATCAGTTCATCTACTCATCACAACCAATATATTCATCAACTTTCAAGCCTCTAGCTCCAATAGTTTTTGAGATAACTTGCTGACAAGATTTTATTAAAAAAAATTCAAAGGGCAATAACTCTTGAAAGGGGCATAATCCTGACGAGAAAAAAAATACGCGTCAGCTTATTTTCCATCAGAAATGCATATATGAAATTTCAAAATTATAGCATACACCGTTCTAAAGTTATGCTATGCATCACTTTTAGCATACATTACAATGGGCACAAATTACCAAAATGACAAAGGGCCATAACTCACAAAGTATTTTTCGGAATTTTGTCATAAGTTAATCAGTTCATCTACTCATCACCAACACTCTATTCACCAACTTTCAAGGCTCTAGCTCCAATAGTTTTTGAGATATCTTGCTAACAAGATTTTATTAAAAAAAATTCAAAGGGCAATAACTCTTGAAAGGGGCATATTCCGGACGAGAAAAAAAATATGTATCAGCTAATTTTCCATGAGGAATCCATATATGAAATTTCAAAACCCTAGCATACATGGTTCTAAAGTTATGCTATGCATCACTTTTAGCATACATTACAATGGGCACAAATTACCAAAATGACAAAGGGCCATAACTCACAAAGTATTTTTCAGAATTTTGTCAAAAGTTAATCAGTTCATCTACTCATCACCATCAATATAATCACCAACTTTCAAGGCTCTAGCTCTAATAGTTTTTGAGATATCTTGCTGACAAGATTTTATTAAAAAAAAAAATTCAAAGGGCAATAACTCTTGAAGGGGGCATAATCCGGACGAGAAAAAAATACGTGTCAGCTAATTTTCCATGAGGAATCCATATATGAAATTTCAAAACCCTAGCATACACGGTTCTTTAGTTATGCTATGATCAAAAGCGTAATGGACGGACGAACGGACGAACGAACCAGAACCAATATGCCCCTCAAACTTTTTCAAAGTTGGGGGCATAATAAGAAAGTTATTGACAGAACACAAAAAAGGCCCTTTTTTTACCTTTAACCTCTATGTATGACCTTGACCTTTCAGGTATTAAACTGGGTCATGCGTGCAACACATCATCTCATGGTGGTTAACATTTCTGCCTAGCAATTTCAAAATCCATCTAAAAATAAGAAAGTTATTGACCAAACACGAAAAAAGGCCCCTTTTTTACCTTTGACCTCTATGTATGACCTTGACATTTTAGGTACCAAACTGAATCATGCATGCAACACATCGTCCCATGATAGTTAACATGTTTGCCAAGTAACTTCAAATTCTATTTAAAAATAGGCAAGTTATTGACAAAACCCGAAAAAAGGCCCCTTTTTTTACCTTTGATCTCTAAGTATGACCTTGACCTTTGAGGTACCAACCTGGGTCATGCGCGCAACACATCGCCTAATATTGGTTCACATTTCTGCCATGTGATTTCAAAATCCATCTCAAAATAAGAAAGTTATTGACCAAATACGAAAAAAGGCCCACTTTTTGACCTTTGACCTCTAAGTATGACCTTGACCTCTGAGGTGCCGACCTGCCTCATGTGCACCACACATCGTCTCATGATTGTTAATAATTATGCCAAGTAATTTTAAAATCCATCTCAAAATTAGAAAGTTATTGACCAAATACGAAAAAAAGGCCCCTTTTTGACCTTTGACCTCTAAGTATGACCTTGACCTTTGAGGAACCGACCTGCCTTATGCGCACCACACATCGTCTTATGGTTGTTAATAATTATGCCAAGTAATTTTAAAATCCATCTCAAAATAAGAAAGTTATTGACCAAATACGAAAAAAAGGCCCCTTTTTTGACCTTTGACCTCTAAGTATGACCTTGACCTTTGAGGTACCGACCTGCCTCATGCGCACCACACATCGTCTTATGGTTGTTAATAATTATGCCAAGTAATTTTAAAATCCATCTCAAAATAAGAAAGTTATTGACCAAATACGAAAAAAAGGCCCCTTTTTTGACCTTTGACCTCTAAGTATGACCTTGACCTTTGAGGTACCGACCTGCCTCATGCGCACCACACATCGTCTTATGGTTGTTAATATTTCTGCCGAGTAATTTTAAAATCCATCAAAAAATAAGAAAGTTATTGACCGGACACGATTTGCCCATACATATATACATACCAACAAACTTCCAAGGGAGATAATTCAAAAAGTATAAATGCGAGAGTTATGGTTCTTGCGCACTGCACGTCGTCTAATGCTGATTAATATTTATACGAAGTTTCGTGACGATAGCTCTAACGGTTTTCAAGTTACAGAGCGGACACGAAAGTGTGACAGACGGACAGACGGACAGACGGACAGACGGACAGACAGACAGACAGACGCCCGGGGGAAAAACAATATGTCTCTCCGAAAAAAAATTTTTCGGGGGAGACATAATATCAAGCTCTAAAAGCCTGAAATCCTGCAAATGCCTGAAAAATATGAGGCCTGCAATAACTATCATCATACCAAATATGGTTTGGAAGGTATGAGCTCTTAAAAACTTTTACATCAAATTTCTAAGTCTGCGACCTTGACTTTGAGGTCATGGGCAGGGGTGCTGCTCAGCTATGGCAAATGCCATTGAGCCATCCATGTCATTAAAGTTTAAATGAAGTTACCACTTTTATTTGCTCACCATGCACTGCTAGAGATTTATGGTCATAGCCACATCAATTAAGGTGGGTCATTCAGGCCATCAATCAGAAACCTTTGACCCCTTTCAAATTCTTCTCATTCTCTTTTCCAACAATAGCCCTTCACAGGCAGAGTTGAATCTGGCCCGCACACTAGTACTGGTAAACCGCTTAGAGGATCTAAGCCTGTCCAGGAACCGCGGTTCGAGGCGGACCGTCCATGCTAATAAACCCTATTGGTTTTATTGGGCGACATGGCTTGAGATGTCATTTCATCTCAATGTCGGGTAAAAGTCCCACAAAATTGGAAGCAATGTCTCCAAAATGACCTTTACAGTGTTGACGGGGACGTTAAACCTCAAATCGAACCCCTTCGACCATTTACACCCTCGAAAATGCAGTTAAGGGTTGACATATTTTCACTATTATATAGATGGGGCAACTTTTTTTACTTTCTGTTTACTTTTACAGCGTATTCACAATTCAGCAGCTTTACTCTTAAAGGACAGAATTTGTTCCTAATGACCACTATTATCAGTCAATCAGTCAAGGGAGATAAAACTATTTTTGAAAGAGCTGCCTCCCCTTAAGGTAAACTCATCCCTTTCATGGCAGTTTCAACACAGACCAGATACACCCCACCCCCCACCCCTCCTCCTTTTCTGGACTTATCGCTACATCAACTTGTACATCACAAGCTGGTCAAACAACCAAACACATCTTTAAACCACATTTTTTTCAAAGCCCATGTCTCATTTAATGCCCATTTTTCACATGACCTTACATTTCTATTAGCTATTGTGGGCTACATTAGAAAATACTTGGTGACACCAGGGCTTGATTTAAACTCAATGAGCACTAACCATCCGTGGTCAAGATTAAATACCATTGATTCATTTCTGTCAAGCCAACCCTGTAATCAAATGACACGGACAGACCGGTGTAATAAGGCTAATAAGACGAGGCTTTGTACAGTTCCACTTCAAATTTCAAACCCAATGAACAAAACCACAGAATGAGAATTCAATTAATTGTAGACTTAATGGCTGAAAATCAACGCCTAAGACCAAATTAGGTCAGAACATGAGCTCTTGGTTAGAAATATATCCATTTATAGCCTGAAACTTTATTTTACATGGTGCATTTATTTATTTATTACCCATGTTTATATATTTAATTATTTATTTATTTGGATTTCAAGAGGCTGATAATTTATCAATGTAGACAAAAGATTAATTACCGTATTCGACCTATTTACCGCACATGCTCCTATAAGCGCACACCCAAGCTTTTTCATGAAAAAATACACAAGCGCACACTCTACAGTAACCTCCCAGCAAATTCATATTGAGTTTTGCTGCATCTTTGACCCCGACAATCATATGTATATGTGGTTAACCCTTATGCTGAAATTCAACTCTATAAAATAATCATATTGGAAGCTTTTTTTCGTAATTTTTTCGTATTGAGTGTGCGCTTATTAGGTAGATTTTTCACCACAATATTTTCATACATTTTTTAAAAAACTAAGCGCACGGTGCGGTAAATAGGTCCAATACGGTAGATTATACTGAATTATATCTCAGACCCAATATGCACAGACTAGTAAGTGATACTATTTATCGGAAAAATGCTGTCGTGGCAGAGCGTGGCTGAGCCTTAAAATTTTCGCAAGACACAGTTTCATTGCTGCATATAACTTCTATTTTAATAAATTGGAATTTTGTTTTAAAAAGCAATATAGTTGAATGTATTTTTTGTAGAAATGTAACATTTTATGAAAAGTTCAACAGTTTTTGTAAATTTTAACGAGAAACCTAGGCACCTAATGTAGGTGTTTTCTGCACTTTTGGCATAAATTCGTCAAATTTAGAGGCTTTAAGCTGCATTCAATTCAATTTTAATCAATACACTATTAAAATTTTTCAACCACACTTTAACAAAATTGATAACTAACATTTAATTATTGATAAAATTAATCTTCATTAATTTTCATTGACTATAATTAATTAAAATAGCTGTAAAATTAAGACACAACAACATATTTTCTCAACTCAGTCAGTTACTAGTCCGTGCATATTGGGTCCGAGATTATATCAAAACACCGACTTTTGACAATTTCTTGTGAAAAGATAAGTTTCATAATTATAACATTGTTCTTCCTAACATGGCGTATTGTGGTTCATCTTAACCCTTATCTTGCTGAATATTAATTTAAGCCACACCCATTTCTGTCTATCAAACAATCAAATTACTTGATGTAATTTATTGCTATAAATTCATAAACTGAATGCCAAACAGTGTAGATCCTGATCAGATGGCTTCTGAAGAAGCCATCTGATCTGGATCTACACTGTTTGCAAAGATAGGGGTTGTCGTGAACAGCAATAAAAGTTGCTGAATATTCGTTTAAGCCACACCCATTTCTGTCTATCAACCAATCAAATTACTTGGTGATTCATAAACTGAATGCCAAACAGTGTAGATCCTGATCAGATGGCTTCTTCAGAAGCCATCTGATCTGGATCTACACTGTTTGCAAAGATAGGGGTTGTTGTGAACAGCAAGATAAGGGTTAACCCTTAATTCATGACTGGAATTAGCCTAAAGTCTACAACAAAGTCTAACGGTTCCAAAGGCGTTCAAATTTTACCATGTAAATTTACATATGTATGGGCAACTATGAGAACCATGAGTTGCTGGAGGTTTCTTGCTTTAAAATAACCCCGAATGGGTCATGACAAATAGTGTAGGCCCAGATCAGACACCACAGAACAGTCTAAGTCTAATCAATGCCATCACTGTTTGTACAGGTTCAGTCATTTTTTTAAATCCCAACTGGTACCCCTGTAATTTAACTCATTTGGTATTGGAAACCCCAAAACGGGTAGCCTGGCAAAAGATCAGAATGCGGCGTCTGATCAGGGTCTAGACTGTTTGCATAAAGTTAAGCCATTTCTGGGATAAATTTTGGAGAACACAAAACCTGAAACCCCTAAATTTTTAAATGGCCCCCTGCCATATATAAGGAGGAAGATTCTATTTTGGTACAAAAATCTGGGGAACAGGCAGCCTAAGAAAGAAGCGTTTTGTACTTGATGTAGAGCCTAATTTGTAAACATAATTTCAACTTTAAATATTTACAGTGTTGACAGGAATACTCATCTTTCTTGCCCAAAGTACTGCTCGCGTCAGTTTCAGCCATATACGCTTTCTTTTCTTAATTTCCAGACCAAATAAATTACTTTATTGCAAATATTGAAATAAACAGAAATTAAATTGTACAATTACCAAAAATCTATATTAAATTAATGGTAAATACCTCCTTGAAGAAATCTTAATATCTTTTTTACAATATCTTTTATGATTTAATATGATTATTTTTATCAAAAGAAAGTATTGTCACTTTTAGTACACCCAAGGTTAAAAGGTCATTGGCACAAGTTCTTGAAAAGCTCCTATTACTGTTCTTGTAATTTTTAAGTTCATTCTGCCTATATTCAAAATCTAGGGTGTCAAATGAGTTATTTTAATAAATTTCTTTCTTTGCAAACATTATGAAGGTCCAGATCAGATGTTGTGCGGCATTTGATGTGCGCCTGCACTTTTTGTGCAGAACACTGCGTCTGATCAGGGCCGACATTGTTTGCAAAAAGTTCAGCCAGTTTCCAAATTAACTTTGAAGAAAAAGCAACTTTTGAAATATATATTGTTACGAGCCAGGCGTAGCAGAAAGAAAAAGCAAACAAGCCTTTTGGAAAAATTTAACAAAATTTATTTACAAGTTAACTTTAACCTGTAGAAGTAAGAAAATTAAATGTACTTAGCTCTGTTATGAAATATCCTGATTGAATCTATTTTCCTTGATCCCACAGAATTCACAGTCCAAAATGAATAGTAATATCCTTTAACAATCCAACACAGAATTTAGAAATAACTTTTCTACTAAGCCCAAACTTGAAACTCCAAAGTCTGATTCAATGAGAAAAATCAAGCTCTTTTATAGACCCTAAGATTTCTCTAGAACATTCCAGAGGGCTGTGGAATAAGATGAGGTAATTTTCTAAAAATAATGCAACCCAGAACTTTCTGGAAGGTTCTGAAGTACTTTTCCTTGTAAACATGTTGTTTACAAAAATGAAATTAATCTGTGACTCAGTTTTCTAGAATCTTCTATAAGAAGATTAACAAGATATTTATAGCACTATTAGGTCACAGTGGGGTGCAAGTGGGAATCAGAAAAATAAATTCTTATGCATCACACTCCCCCTCTTCGAGGAAAAGAAAGATTTATGTAATAAAGCTTTCTTTTGCTTTAAGAATAATAAAATATTAAGCATAGCATATAAAATTACATGTATCTACAATCCACTTTAGTAGGAAAGAAAAACACAACTCCTGACACTGCTCAAGCTCTTGAAAGGGCATCAGGGATAATGTTATCTCTCCCTCTGATATGTCTTATGTCTAAATTATACTCTTGTAGCATAAGACTCCACCTGAGCAACCGCTGATTTTTGTTTTTCATTTTATGTATGAAAGTCAGTGGATTGTGATCACTGAAAACAACAATCGGTGCAGTAGTAGGGGTAAGATAAACTTCGAAATGTTGCAGACTGATTCTTGCTCTGCATCTGTCTATGTTCGAGAATTAATCCTTCTAAGAGTCTATAAACATTTTTGTCCTTTCTTGTTCTGGTATAAGAATACTAGGAGAACTCCATTCCAGTCATTGTCCAGCAAATAGTGAATTTCTTCTTTAAGATTTTTCTGTTTTATAGGATTCATCCTGTATAGATGTTGTTTTACAGGTTTGGAACCATTTATGTCCACATCGTGAAATATTTTGTCTGTCCGTGTTGGAATGTCAGGAAATAATTGTTCATATTCAAAAATCAGCTGTTTCAGTTCATTCCGCTGATTTGGCTCTAGATGTGACAGTTTCTGGTCAAGATTCCGTAGAATGTCAGAATTCTGAAGTTTTGATGATGTGGGATCCGACTTCATTGAATTAATATCCTCACAGTCATTGTCACATGAATTAAGTGGAACAGAGCTAACTAGATTGACTGATGTTAAAGGTGTATTGTCCCTATCTATGTATTCCTTAAGCATGTTAATATGACATAGCTGCTTTAGCTTGCGCCTCCCAGGAGTGTTTATTATGTAATTTACGTCACTGATCTTTTTGTCTACAGTGTATGGACCATAATACCTGGCCTGCAACGATTTTCCTGGAATAGGCAAAAGAGCTAGTACCTTATCACCTGGTTTAAAATTCCTTTCTTTTGTCCCTATGTCATATAGCTGTTTCATTTTCCTTTGGGCTGACTGAAGATTGGTCCGAGCAGCCTCACAAGCTTTTGAAAGTCTAGTTTTGAAATCAGACACATACTGAAGTAAATTCAGGGAGGTGTCATCATTGGAGAGAAATTTCTCTTTGAGAAGTTTCAAAGGACCACGAACAGTATGGCCAAATACTAATTCAAATGGACTGAAGCCAAGAGATTCTTGCACAGATTCTCTAACAGCAAATAAAAGGAGATGGATGCCTTCATCCCAATCCTTCTCTGTGTCAAAGCAATATGATCTTATCATGTTTTTCAGTGTTTGATGGAATCTTTCAAGGGCGCCTTGACTTTCAGGATGATAGGCTGATGACTTATACTGTACAATGCCTAGTTCATGCATTACTTGTTGAAATATTCCAGACATAAAATTTGAGCCTTGGTCTGACTGAATAGATTTAGGAAGCCCAACAAATGTGAAAAACTTAACTAAGGCCTTGACGATTGTCTTAGTTTTGATATTTCTTAAAGGAATGGCTTCAGGAAAACGTGTGGAAGCACACATAATAGTCAAAAGATATTCACAGCCAGACTTAGTTCTTGGCAAGGGACCCACACAGTCTATAATTATTCGACTGAAAGGTTCATCAAAAGCAGGTATAGGCTGCAAATGAGCCTTAGGTATAGTCTGATTGGGTTTTCCTACCATTTGGCATGTATGGCAGGACCTACAATGCTGAGAAACATCTGATTTTAACCCAGGCCAGTAAAAATGATTAAGAATCTTGTGATAGGTTTTATTTACACCTAAATGTCCTGACATGGGAGTTTCATGTGCCAAGTTTAATATTTGGGAACGGTAAACCCGTGGAACCACTATCTGGTGGTTGACAGTCCACTCGTCTTCTGCTGAGACGTCTGGTGGACGCCATTTTCTCATAAGAATGCCATTTTTGACATAATAACAGACTGGGACCTGAGATAATTCCTGCTCATCTAAAGCCCTTTCAAACAAAGGCGAAATTTCAGGATCCTTGTGCTGTTCTATAGCTAGTTGAGACCCGGACATTTTGTCATGGCCTAGATTGAAAGATAAGTTATTCTCATGAAAATCTGTCTGCTTATCAGGCAGGCTTGAAGACAGAGACCTTGTTATCTCGTCATTAAAAGACTGACCCAAAAAGGTATCAGTTAAATCAAAATCCTGTTTCCCATCAGTTTGCTTGGCCTTACGTGCCATAGCCCTTGTGACTGCACAGGACGAATAAAGATCAGGAATTTCCTGCTCAATGGGATCAGGCGGTTGGTCTATGCAAGGATTAGTAGTCAAAAGTGGGTTTACCACAACCTTATCTCCAGCTAAGTCATTGCCTAGCAACAAATGAACACCTTTAAAAGGTAAAGAAGGTCTAATACCAACAGCCACTGAACCGGATACCAAGTCTGATGACAAATAAACGTTATGAAGCGGAACATTAACAAATCCACATTCCACACCCTGAATAAGGACACTTTGGCCCATAGAAGTCTTCTCAGAAAAAGGCAGAGTATCTGCTAGAATAAGAGATTGAGAAGCTCCGGTATCTCGTAAGATTTTAATAGGGGTAGGACGGGCATAACTGTCACCATTTAGTGACACAAAACCATCTGATAAGAATGGTTCATAACTCTCCATAACCGAATCAGTCTCAGATAATTTGATATCAGAAAGAGTTTCCTCCCTTACAGAAGACTGTGGTTTTGGCCTTATAGAAGTCAAGCCTGTAGGCTTAAGTTCCTCTTGTCTTTCTCTTTCTTTCCTTCGCTTTAATTTTAAACACTCAGAGATCAAATGACCTGTATTTTTACAATAATAACAAACTACTTGAGATTGAGATAAGGGATTCTGGTCTTTGTTTTCACCAGAAGGTTTGGAAAAATTCTGACTTCTGTTTTCACCAGAAGGTTTGGAAGGATTCTGGCTTTTATTTTCACCAGAAAGTTTGGGCATAGTACTAGATGTATGGCTATAACTACCAGAAGGATTACTGGGATAGAATCTTGGACCTGTCTGTGGATTACAAGGTTTTCGAGGACAAGGCCTGTTCACAAATGAGACTTTATGAGTCAAAGCATAATCATCTGCCAAACGAGAAGCTTCCTCCAAAGTTTCAACCTGTCTCTCATCGAGAAAAGATTTAATGTCAGAATTTATGCACCGTTTGAACTCTTCAACAAGGACAAGCTGCCTAAGTTTGTCATGATCAGAGCCTACTTTTTTAGAAGAACACCACCTATCAAATAATTGTTCTTTGGTTCGAGCAAATTCTGCATGGGTCTGGGAAATTTCTTTTTTACAGTTCCTAAATTTCTGCCTGTAAGCCTCAGGGACCAACTCATATGCCTTAAGAATAAGCTCCTTAACCAGATCATAGTCTGAGCTTTGCTCGACAGTTAGCTGAGTGTAAATGTCTCGAGCCTTTCCGACAACAACGCTTTGCAAAAGTAAGGTCCAATGCTCTTTTGGCCATTTTAAATTTTCTGCAACTTTTTCAAAATGCAAAAAATACTTATCTACCTCTTTTTCCTGAAATGGCGGAACTAATCTGATGTGCTTTGTGGCATCAAAGTAACTACCAGAGTCAAAAACAGGGGTAGGTTTCACCCTATCTTGACCCTGGAGTTCCAGTTCCTTCATCTTTAATTGAAAATGCCATTTTTCTCTTTCTATTTCTAGTCGCTCTTCTTTTTCGATTTTTTCTTTCTGAAGGCGTTCCTCCATTTCTAATCTTTCCATCTGCATTTGTCTCTGCATTTCTCTTTCCTTTTCCTTCTCTCTTTCTTCCATTTCCCTTTGCTTTTCTTCCTGTTCTAATTTTTCTTTTCGAATTCGTTCTTCCATTTCTAATCTTAACTTCTCTAATTCAATTTGCCTTCCTATTTCAATTTGTCTCAATTGTAATTCAGTATGAGAGACCATAATGAGAGACAAAGCAGATGGATCGAAAAGTTCTTCATCAACAAAAAACTGTACCAAAATATTCTTTATTTCATGTTTTTTCATGCTTGTTTTAACAGCAGTGACCCCATAATGGGAAGCAATATCTAGCAAATCGGTCCTTTTGGCCAGATTAAACAACTCCTGAGTAGGCTGAGCCAAAAAGCTTCTCAAATCAAACGACATGTTTGCTTTTTGTTTGTTTTATAAAGAATTTATGGAAATACAGATTGAGGTCAATTTGACAAAGTTTTTTTTTTTTTTTTTTTTGAAATGACAAGCCCAACGAGAATTTCACATGAAATGACAAGTACTATTTCACCTGAAATGACAGTCCACATGAAATGACAATCCCCTATATGCCTATAGGGAAATACCAAGCCTGTGAAGCAACTGCCAAGTCTATATTTGACAAGAAATGACAATTACCTGCCGTCACATGAAATGTCGGTTTTAAAATGCTTAAAATGGTTTTATCCCGGACGAGCCCCCAATTTCTGTTACGAGCCAGGCGTAGCAGAAAGAAAAAGCAAACAAGCCTTTTGGAAAAATTTAACAAAATTTATTTACAAGTTAACTTTAACCTGTAGAAGTAAGAAAATTAAATGTACTTAGCTCTGTTATGAAATATCCTGATTGAATCTATTTTCCTTGATCCCACAGAATTCACAGTCCAAAATGAATAGTAATATCCTTTAACAATCCAACACAGAATTTAGAAATAACTTTTCTACTAAGCCCAAACTTGAAACTCCAAAGTCTGATTCAATGAGAAAAATCAAGCTCTTTTATAGACCCTAAGATTTCTCTAGAACATTCCAGAGGGCTGTGGAATAAGATGAGGTAATTTTCTAAAAATAATGCAACCCAGAACTTTCTGGAAGGTTCTGAAGTACTTTTCCTTGTAAACATGTTGTTTACAAAAATGAAATTAATCTGTGACTCAGTTTTCTAGAATCTTCTATAAGAAGATTAACAAGATATTTATAGCACTATTAGGTCACAGTGGGGTGCAAGTGGGAATCAGAAAAATAAATTCTTATGCATCACAATATAAGGTGAAGATTCCATTTGGTACAAAAAGGGTTAATAACAGTAATATAAGGGTCCAAGTTCTAGATTCTATATACCGGTACTAATTATCAAGGCCATGGGTATTTGTTGGTTCTGGAGAAAAAGATGTTGGCCACCTTGGTCATGTAAAAATACCGTAATGATCCTCAGTATTGGGACAGACACGCCTAAGCAAACAGGGCAGACCAGACTTTCCTGAGCAGCAGTCTGATCAGGATCTACACTGTTTGCCATTCCATCTGCACCTTTTTGACTACTTGCTGGATCATTAAACAAACAATTGTTAACTCTTATCATGCTGTTCAAGACAAACCCAGTTTTTGGAAACAGTGAAGATCCAGATCAGATGGCTTCTGAAGAAGCCATCTGATCAGGATCTACACTGTTTGACATTCAGTTTATGAATTTGTAGGAATAAATTACATAAAGTCATCTGATTGGTTCAAAGTCTGAAATGGGTGTGGCTAAACTGACTATTCAGCAAGAAAAGGGTTAAAAGTGAATTACAGCAAGTCCCAATGCTGTCCAAATTTTTATGGTACAATTTCAACAAAGTTTGTTCCCTCTTTCTGTATAAGCTTTGTTATATTTTGAAGGAACTCCTCTGAGATACCGTAAAAATCCTAAAAATTTGGACACCTTGAGTAAGTCTTCTAAAATTTTAGCAAATTTGTTTCATAATTCAACAAGGAGTCGAAACAGTACCAACGGAATTGCAAACAGTGTAGACCCTGATCACTCATCCTTCAGGAGCCGTTTGATCTGGGTCTGCACTGTTTGCTTAGGAGCCTGTCTGCCCCTATACTTTGGATCATTACAGTAGCTGGTCTGCAAATCAAAGACGATGACTTAATCAGTCCGAAAGTATGTCATCAAATCAAAGACACTTCAGTCCAGAAGTGTTATGACGCATTCTCCACCAATTAAATCAATTAAATAAATCTTTTTTGTACTCACATTTTTATGTACATAAATCATCTCAATACGAATCATTTAAATTCTTTTTTATTTTTTTCTGACATAATTATAAGCAAATTTACTTTAATGTTTATGAGTCTTTTCATCATAAAACAAACTCGTCTCACTATCAAGGACATCTTGGAAAACCAACAAAACTATTTAGGCAGCGCAAATGGAAAAGTATTCATCCCCTAGACGAAACGCGAAGGTTCAGGGGCACTTGTAACAGATGACTGTCCCACATGAAATGGGATCTTATTGCAGAACCAAACAGGCTTATGCACCAGTCATTTGTAACCACTGCACCCCCCCCCCCACCCACCTACGGGGATAGGCGGGGCTAATGTGCGGGGTAGTTTTCCTCTGTGTTCCCCCGCAGTGCCGGGTTAATGCGGGGGTTTTGATATTATGCAAATATACCCCCAGTGGAATGAACTATTATAAACAGCTGGGCTGTGACCCTCTGGAGGTACCCCACAGTCCAGGGCTTCTAGCAGGGCTGTGAAAAGTGAAAAGTCATTGTCCCCGCTATCCCGGTAGGTTGGGGGGCAGTGGTTACAAATGACTGCTGCATTAGTCCTTATCCTGCTATTCACAACAACCCCTAGTGTTGCAAACAGTGTAGATCCAGATCAGATGGCTTCTGAAGAAGCCATCTGATCAGGATCTACACTGTTTGCCATGCAGTTTGCAAATCCGAATAAATACATTATATGAAGTAATATGATTCAAAAATGGGTTTGGCTAATAAATTTGTTCAGCAGGATAAGGGTTAAATGCTATCAAGTCTATTTAAAGAATACCTTTGTAAATCCAACTTCATACAGAAAAAAGAGAAGTTTACAAGGTTATACCTCATCACACCCATTTCTGACTTTCAGCCAATAAGATAACAAGATATAATGTTTTCATTCAAATTCACAAACTAACTGACAAACAGTCTAGCTCTTGATCAGATGGCTTCTTAATCTGATCGGGGTCTAGACTGTTTGCAAAGGCAGGGTTTAACCCATTTCATACCGGAAACCCCTAAATGGGTAATTGACAAACATTACAGGCCAAGATCAGACACCGCAAAATCTGGCGTCTGATCAGGGCCTACACTGTTAGCAAAAAGTTCAGCTATTCAATCTATCAATTTCGAAAAAAACTAGAAATGTGTCCAAAGTACACAGATGCCCCCGCTTAGCACATTAATCTTTATGTGGTGCAAATACCAATCTGTGCGAGTTTCGGCGTTCCACCAATAGTGACCTTGACGTTAAAAGTCGAAATCGCTCGAGATATTGTCATAAGGAACATTTGTGTGAAGTTATTTTGAAATCGGTGAAGAAATGTAAGTGCTAGAGGGGTGACAAAGTTTTTCTAAAAATAGCCACAGTGACCTTGACCTTGAAAGTGGAACTCGCTAGAGATATTGTCATAAGGAACATTTGTGTGAAGTTATATTGAAATTAGTCAAGAAATGTAAGCGCTAGAGCGAAGACAAAGTTTTTCTAAAGTTAGCCACAGTGACCTTGAACTTGAAAGTCAAAATAGCTTGAGATATTGTCATAAGGAACATTTGTATGAAGTTATATTGAAATTGGTGAAGAAATGTAGGCGCTAGAGCAATGACAAAGTTTTTCTAAAAATAGCCACTGTGACCTTGACCTTGAGGTGATGACCTTGAAAGTCGAACTCGCTCAAGATATTGTCATAAGGAACATTTGCGTGAACTTATATTGAAATCAGTGAAGAAATGTAGGCGCTAGAGCAATGACAAAGTTTTTCTAAAAAAAACTGTGACCTTGACCTTGAGGCCATGACCTTAAAAGTCGAACCTGCACGAGACATTTTTATAAGGAACATTTGTGTGAAGTTTATTGAAATTGGTGGTACAAATACCTTAACCAAAGTCTTAAACATTAAAAATTTTCTAATTCTATGACCTTGACCTTGAGGTCATGGGTATGGGTAGGGGTATTGCTGAATAAACCATTGGACCTATATGTATCATCATAGTAAATATAAACCAAATCCATTGTATGGTTATGAAAATATGAGCTCAAGTTCTACCTGGTATAAATACCTTAACCTGGGTCTTAAACATTAAAAATTTCAAGTCCATGACCTTGACCTTGAGGTCATGGGTATGAGTGGGGGTATTGCTGAATAAAACTTCAGTCCTATATCTATCATCATACCGAATATGAACCAAATTCATTACATGGTTTGGAAAATATGAGCTCAAGTTCTACCTGGTACAAATACCTTAACCTGGGTCTTAAACGTTAAAAATTTCAAAGTCCACGACCTTGACCTTGAGGTCTAGGGTATGGGTGGGGGTATTGCTGAATAAAACTTTGGACCTATATCTATCATCATACTAAATATAAACCAAATCTATTTTATGGTTTGGAAAATATGAGCTCAAGTTCTACCTTGTACAAATACCTTAACTTGAGTCTAACAGGATTACGTACGTAGGTACGTACGTACGTACGTACGTACACACTTTCGTACGTTCGGAAACCGTACGCACGTACCCACGGATGCACGTACGGAAAACCGAAAAACTTTATGCCCCCGGCATCATACGATGCGGGGGCATAAAAACAGGGGTACCAGGTTGTGTTGATTTTAGAAAATGATTTGAAAGTGGCTGAACCTTTTGCAAACAGTGATGGCCTTGATCAGACGCAGTATTCTGAGGCGTCTGATCAGGGCCTGCATAATGTTTGCCAGTGACCCATTTTGGGGTTTCTCATATAAAATTGGAGTAAAGGGCTTTAGAACAAAATTGCTTGTGCATACCAAGTTCATTAAGTGAGCGTCATTAAATAAGCTGACAAGTTCAACCAGCCTAACTTGTGAAAAATTATCCAGATTAATTAACATAATAAAATTTTAATGTTATTCTTAGTCAGACGGGCCTCCGTGGCCTAATGGATAAGAGCGCTGACTCTTAGTCATTAGGTCTCTCACCGCCGTGGGTTCGAGCCTCGCTCGGGTCACGTGTAAGACGCCAAGTTCTGCAACGGAAGGTAAGGTGGTTTTTCTCCGGGTACTCCGGTTTTCGCCCACCTATGATTAACGATCGGCTCAATATGAGTGAAATAATCTTGAAAGGGCCGTAAAACCCAAACCAAAAAAAAAAAAAAATTCTTAGACGTTAGTCCTTTACATGTATATAAACAACTTTTAGTCCTTTCAACAAACAGTGCATGCCCAGATCAGACGCCGCAGAACGCGGCGTCTGACCTGGGCCTGCACTGTTGGTATAATGTTCAGCTATTTTACGAATAAATTTTGAAGAAAACACAACCTGACACCCCTAAATTTTGAAATGGACTCCTGCTATATACAAGCAGGCAGATTCCATTTGGTAGAAATAGGGTTAATGTGATCCGCAGGATGATGGTTATGGACGGGTACCAGTTAGAATTGCCTAAAATGGAAGGTTCTAATGAGCATGAACACCTTATGACTGCATGTTTTATCATCCTAACAAGTCTGTGAAGAGTCTTGAAAATTCCGTTTTTTATATATGTAAAAGTGGGGTTCACAGGGGAACAAATCATTATTTCTGCTCAAAAGCAGATTGTGGGTACTCATTAGAATCACCCCATTTGGGGCAGTTCTAACCAGTACACACATTCCATAATTGTATTGTTTATTAATAAGAGACATGTTCAAGAAAGGACATTCTTGCACACCAGACAAGGAAATCCGTGATTTTACCCTGGGATAGAAATTTATGTTCTGACCCTGGTGTTCCGACCCCAAATCGAATATAATCGCGTTTTTGATAAATGCACTGGTTGATTACAACCTCATGCGCAGCGTGTCATGCGTGACGTCACTAAACATTCCTGTTGTGTCATCACAAAATGGCGGACGTCAGTAACCGAAGTGACAGCAGCATTCAAAATTCGCAATAGAAATGGAAGCTAGGTATGCAAGAAAAAGAATCCAATATGGGTGTGAGGGGTGGTTAGAAAAATCCGTCCCTCGGGATCACTGTCCGGCATCACTCGGCAAGTCTCGTGATGCCGGACAGTGTCCCTCGGGACGGATTTTTCAATCCACCCCCAGGGCCTGACAAATCCAAAAATTTTACACTTGCCCACCGGGCAAGTAAAATATTTTTGCACTTGCCCAGCTCAAAATCCTACTTGCCCAGGAATTTGGAACTCAAAGTGTGGTTCGATGCGCGCGCGCGTGCGTGTGTGTGTGTGTGTGTGTGTGTGTGTGTGAGTTTGTGAAGCTATCTTTTTGAGGTACTTTTTGGGCAGTAGACCGACATATCGAGGTACAAAAATATACCGAGGTACTTTTTTCCGTTACCTCGGTATGCACTACCTCCATATTTACCCATTATACCTAAGTGGGTGTAAGGGTGGTATATGAGTGTTTTATGAAAATACCTCCTGATAACGTTGTAGGGCTTGTATTGCAATGTTGTACTGTGTGTGCATTTGAGAAATACCTCTACATGTTTTACATGTACTTATAACACACAGACGGACACACACCTCATGTGGTAGGCTAGACATGTGTGTGTGTGTGTGTGTGTGTGTGTGTGTGTGTGTGTGTGAGGGGTAATGGTGACGATGATGACGACCAACATTTATAAATATAATCCAAGGTTTCTGTCAAGTTTCATTAGGGCCTAGTTATTTCATGTTTGTGTTTCTTTCCCATGGCAGCTCAGGGTTAACTATCGATTCCTGATCATTGCATTCACTTCTATTTATTTCCCTCTGTGCGGTAATACGGTAGAAAATACTGTTGTTGTCACAGTCAATAGCGGTACTTTTTCAAGTTAATTGCTGACATAATACCTTAACCGATTAGCAATTTAAGATGCAGTTATATTGACACGCATAATAAACACGAGCTGCACCGATATAGATCTACTCAAAAGATCAGAAGTGTCAGGGTAGCGAGATAAAAGATTAAAAGAATGCAGTTTATTTAGCTTGCAATTTAATGATCCAACCACAAGACGAGGAACCCTCCATCCAAAACGAACCCAAACTTTCACACCCGCCCTACAAGCAAGCTCAATGTGATCATTATTTCCGCCATCCAAATCGTCGTCCACAAACCACAACTCCAATTTTTCTGCATGCGATCGGTATATGACGTCATCATACCCCAGCAACCCAACACGTGTTTAACGTCATTGTTTTTATTTTAATGGGGCTTATCTGTTTCATAAAAAAATGTTTGGAACCGATAAAAAAAATTCTCGATAGCTAAACGGTTGTGGATAGAGGCGCGACTAATCCACGGTTACCAACATTAAAACATTCGACTTTTTCCGCCAGCGTCTGCTATTTGGCGCCAATACATAACCATTCACGAGATAGTAGAATAGTCCGTTTTTACTACCGTAAGATGTAGCAAATCGTCTTAGGAGCTATTAAATCATTTTCACATTGATTGTGAATTAAAATTTTATGGCAGGGATAAACGCTAATTAGAGACATAACCTAATCTTATTTTCACACCTTGTCACGCTTATCGATAGCGCTGGTGGTACACACTACAACAGAAAGACACGCATCGCCGGGCAATCATGTTTAATTGGTAATTATATGACATAATTGAACCGTTATAAAAACATAGATGATTTTGTCTCTGAATTGCCGACAAAGCGGAATTATTATGGTTTACTTACTGGTCTAGTTTTACCGTATTTAAGAACTCAAAAGACTGGCAGTTGTAGACGATTTTTTGCACTTGCCCGACCGGGCGTCGAAAGGCCAAAGTGCACCTGCCCGGCGCGATTTCGGACTTGTCCCGGGCGGCCGGGCAATGGATTTGTCAGCCCCTGCACCCCTCACACCCATATAAGATTCTTATAATCTTACATGAACGTGTTCTTTTGGAGCTCAGCCTGCATGATTCTGCAGTGGCAAGGAGTTGCGGGAACCTGAAGCCCCTTTTACCATGAATTAGCTCATTTGTCAACCTATCACTCAAATCTAAGATCTTTGATTATGGAGTTATGAAATAACCTTAGCCGTCAAACATTAAACCTGGAGTGTCTGAATGCACAATAGCATGGAAATTCCATTATGAGACCTCGATCTTGTACAATACCCAAACATCGAAATAATGGGTAGAGATTATATCTTATGAAGTTCAAAGTGCCAAATCTGTTTGACAGTGGCATGATTAAAAAAGAACCAATGAAATTCAATAGACACAAATTCCACATAAGGCAAAGATTTGATTGATTGATTGTGTTAGAACTTAGTAAGGATATAATGACATATCAACCCTTGTCCTTGTGGGTCATATTGTGTCATCTCTCAGAGGGCGCCACCGCCCATCGGGGCCTGGAGAAATGGATTGGGCTGCACGGTGCTTCCGCGCAGAGCTGAAACCGACCGAACTTGAGTACTGGTAAGCAGCTTAGGTCTATGCCTGCCCAGGAAAAGTGATGCGAGTCGGATTGCTCCTTAAACCCTAGGGGTTTCTATGGGTGGTAGGGCTTGAGATGTTATTTCATATCAATGTTGGATAAAAGTCCCACATAATCGGAAGCGACGTCTCCAAAATGACCTTAATAGTGTTGAGGAGGATGTAAAACCCCAACTCAAACAAACAAAAAGAAGAGATAGTAGAGGAGATGAAAGTTAACGAGGGACAGGGGAGACAAAGGAAAATGAATGGAGAAATGTAGAAACTGAAGAAATAACAATGTGCCCCCTCAACGCTTACCTGCTGCAAGGACAGCAGGCCTTGCCCAACTGTAAGCCAATATCAGTCGGAAGACCCCATGCCTCCATTGCCTCGCCCCAACCACCCTCAGCAGATAATTAAGCCCAGTCTATGGTTTTTACATATAACACTCTTTACCCGGCACTCTTGACATCATAGGGAAAGAATTACAGAGCTATAAATTAAAGTTCCTGACTGCAGATCTTGCGGACAATAGCAGGTGAGAAATTTATGTATTTAGCAGATTAATCGATTTACAACTGACCCAAAAATACACACACAAAAAGTACCAGAATGATCCTAATTTTTGGTACAGACTGGAGGATCAGCCTGATCAGGGCTACACTGTTTACTATTCTGTCTGCGTTTTTTTTTTTGGAGAAATTACAGCAGGTTTCTCTACTGAGCTGTCATGTCATCTCAATGTCGGGTAAAAGTCCCACAAAATTGGAAGCAACGTCTCCAAAATGGCCTAAATAGTATTGACGGACGTTAAACCTCAAATCAATCCAACAAACAAAACAGCAAGTTCTGAAAGGTTTCCGAATTTTTAGGATTTCTAAGGTAATTCTAGATAATGTTCCATGATATTGCTTACAAAATGGGGGCCACTGTATAAAGGACTCCAGCTACTCTAAACCCAAACAATTGCTTTGTCGTCTGCCGATTACTTTTAAAAATTATTGTTCCAAACGTATTTTGTGGTGCAGCTCGTTGTGACGTCTTTTGTGGCTCTGAGTGGGCATTGGTAATGACGTCAGCCACTGCAGTGCTTGGTGCCGTCGTCACATCTGTGAGAGGGTTCAAACTGCAGTACAAGAATTCCACAGAAGGCGGCTTCGCACCTGCTGGGGGAAAAAGTCATAGAAGTCACAATCAGAATGTTGTTATTAATTAAGTAAATTTCATAGCAGTTGATAAATGATGTAAAATGTGTCAAAGTCACTGGACCAAAAAATATAGGCTATGGTCACCAGGTCAAGGTACATGCCAAATCAGTACAATGAGGTACTATGCAAAGTTTGGTGGCTGTAGGCCATTTATTTTAGGACATATTGAACATTGACGTAAAAGTCGCTGGAGTGCATAAAATAGGTTAAGGTCACCAGGTCAAGGTACCCACAGAGTAAGTAAATGTAGGAGAAGCACTATGCAAGGTTTGGTGGTTGTAGGCCTTATAGTTATGAAGATATGGAATGTCAACCTAAAATGTGTTGAAGTCAATGGAGTGCAAAAAATAGGTCAAGGTCACCAAGTCAAGGTACCTGCATAGTCAGTACATCTAGGAGAACCACTATGCAAGATTTGTTGGTTGCAGGCCTTTTATTTGAGAAGATCTGGAACATTGACGCAAATTGTGTCAAAGTCAATGGAGTGTAAATATAGGTCAAGGTCACCAGGTCAAGGTACCTGCAGAATCAGTACATCCGGGAGCAGCATTATGCAAGATTTGATGGTTGTAGGCCTTTTATTTGCAGAGATCTGGTACTTCGACATAAAAATTTGTCAAAGTCGCTGGAGCGTAAAATATAGGTCAAGGTTACCAGGTCAAGATACCTGCAGACTCAGTACATCTAGGAGAAGCATTATGAAAGATTAGATGGTTGTGGGCCTTTTATTTGAGGAGATCTGGAACTTCGACGTAAAATGACCCCTCATCCAAGCGTCCGTGATGGATGAGGGGCATTATTGGAGTTAAAGCCGGAGGCTTGAGCACATATACAGCATATTCGCCCAACGTAACTGATCGACGCTCTTTCAAAAGTTAAACTTGTTATTAAAACTATAACTGTGACGTCACTACTTGTATAAAACACAAGCGACACATCAGCTGATTCATAATTTTAACAAAATGTGCTTTGTTGCCCAAAAACCCCAAAATTGGGTGGGAATCTAGAAAAAGATATACTCTCCTCAAAAAAGGGAGGGATGTATATGTGCTCGCTCAAGCCTCCGGCTTTAACTCCAATAATGCCCCTCATCCATCACGGACGCTTGGATGAGGGGTCATTATTTCCCGTTAATGCCTCCGGCTATCACACATATACAGCAACTTTAAATGAGGCAACAAAACACATGAAATCTATTTAAAAATCAAACTTGATATACCAAAATTCCATTTAATCAAACTCAAGACCAGAGAAGACAACCGTTATCACATAAATATAGGATCTCTATGTACTTCAAAAAACTGAAACATCTAGACTTTACTAGTCCAGTTTATACCAGTCCAATTTAAACTATTAGGACACAACTGCCCTAACAAAATCTAGATTTCTTGGTTCAACTTCTCGTAAATAAAATTTCCTAAAGTTCTTGGCTGATGACCAATCAGCTGTCTTCAAAATCACATCTAAAGAACATCCTTTTGAGAAAGCTGCAGAAACTGCAACTGAACGGTATGAATGTGCCTTAAACTGATGTGTGTCTATACCGGCATTGAATAAAACCGTTTTTAGCCATCTAGCAATAGTACATGAAGTCACAGAATTAAATGAACAGTAAGAAACTAGCAGTTGTAACTTTCTAACACTTTTAGTCCTGTCAATATAATGCATAAAAGAATGCATAATGTATATTTACTCATCTTCATAATGATGCAATTCAATAACAAAATGTTTACCCTGTTTAGAGGTTTTCAACAGATTCTTAAAATAGAACACTACTTTGTTTTCTATAATGTTCATACAATCTAAGTTTAGTGAGACCAAAATTTGAGCCCTCGGAGCTGTAGTCAAAGCTATCAAAGCTGTAACCTTTAACGTCACTAATTTTAAAGATAGCTTCTCCAGGGGAAAAAGAGAACTCAAATATCGGAGCACCACAGAGACATCCCATATAAAAGTATACTTCGGTGTAGGCAATCGCTTATAATACAAACCCTTCATGAATCTGGAAATAAATGCTGGATTGTTACACCAGACATTATCAAAAAAGACCAATGTCTGAAGTAACATAGACTTATGTGTGTTAACCACAAAATAAGATTTTCCTTCAATCACAAGGAAATTAAGATAAGAAATCACAGTTGCTTCAGACGCAATAAAGGGATTTGTTTGTCTAGAAAAACACCAAAAATACCATTTGTTCCAGACCAAACCATACTGCTTCCGTGTTCCTTCCCGCCAGGAATTGACAATGAGGCAAGCTGCAGTTCTTGGAATTCCTTGACTCTCCAACCTCTTCCTGATATCATTACAGCGACCATAGTTAGACGTCTAGCTAATGGATGAGGTTGTCCGTTGTGGGGTAGAGTCAACAAATCTCTTTGACGAGGCAGTCTAACAGGGAAAGATATCATATAAGACATAAACAAAGGAAACCACGATTGTGACTTTCAAAGTGGAATAATAAATATAGCTTTATCCACCTCGTCTGCAACCAACTTATTTATAACACGTCCTACTAAATTAAAAGGCACCAAAAATATAAGGAGTAAAGCAGTGCCATGAAAAAGAAAAAACATCTGTTTTATAGGCACCAGGCTCTGGGAACCAAGAAACAAACTTGTCCAGTTGTTTATTCAACCGCGATGAAAACAGGTCAATAACTGGAATAAAAGACTGCTTACATACTCTTACAAAGATTTCATGTTTTTAACTGCCATTCTGTGGAATCTGAAAAAGATCTCGAAAGGCAATCCGCTGTAAAAAATTTCTGATCCACTGAGAAGAGAAGCTGAAATATAAATATCTCTGTCCAAACAAAACTTCCAAATATTACCTGCTAGTTTATCCATATCAACAGAGTTCATACCGCCCATATTATTAATATACAAGACTGCAGACACATTGTCACTGAAATTGCAAGTGAATGTTAACAGAATGGGCATAACAAGATTGAAGTGCATAAAAAATAGCAAAAAGTTCTAGATAATTGATGAAGTGTTCTAACTCTTCAACATTCCATCTACCATTAGCATACCTATTAGAGTGCACTTCAAAAGCTCCCCAGCCTGAAAAAGAAGCATCTGACCTACAAATAATATCAACTTTCTTAGGATGAATCCTCTTTCCATTTCTCTGACGAACATTATCCATCCACCACTGCAACTCGTTTTTACTATCTGTTGACAAAATCATAAAATTATCAAAAGCGTCAGGGCACTCAGAATCTCCCATTTCGCTCCAGACATCTATAATGTAAAGGTGCATCATGAATAGCAAAAAATGCATTAATAATAAGACCAATAAATGATTCTAACTGTCTAACGACTATGACTTCCCTTTCTAACAAAACTTTAGCTAAGTTGAAAATTTTTTGTAATTTTCTCATGGGTCAAGAAAACACGGAATAGAACTGAATCAATCAGAAAACCAAAGAAAATGATTCTCTGTGTTGGTTCAAACACTGATTTCTTGCTATTTATAGTGAAACCCAAAGACTGTAAAGTTTTGGCAATGGTCCTAGTATTTTTAGCACAAAACTCTATCTTTGTTCATACTTAGTGAATCGTCAATGGAATATGAGCAGCTTTGGGAGACAAACAAAAAGATAGAGTTGTCCATCCCAAATAAACTTGAGAAAACGTCTAAATAAAGGGTTAATGGATACCGAAAAGTAAACTTCTTGCAAATCAATACTCGTAAAATAATCTTTTGCTTGAATCAGTTCCAAAACCTACCTTGAAAGTCTCTTGTTTAAAAAGTTCAAAATAAACAAAAAGATTGAGGTACTTCAAATTAATAACCAGCCTAAATCTCCCGTTAGGTTTTGGAACCACAAAGATGTTGGAAACAAACTGGTAATCTTCCAATTCAGACATCACAACCGCGCCTTTTGACAATAAATCTTATTTCAAAAGCTACACATTTCTGTTCTTCATCAGAAAACTAATTTCCTTGGGAATTCTATCTTGAAAAGGTTCGGCTACAAATTCAATACAATAACCAGAAATGGTTTGCAAAATCCACTGATCATCAGTAAATTTTTACCCAAACACGACAACAATGTTGCCTATGGGACTCATCTAAAAAAAAAAAGGGCTGTTTCGTTTGGGGCACTAGAAGTAACCATAGCTATAGCCTGTCTTTAGCCCCTAACCTGTCCAAATCTCTGACGAGGGTAACCTCTAGGAACCATGCCATACATTCCACTGTAATGCATATTCTGTGGGTAAGGCTGATATCTGAAACTGTCTCTAGTATCTAGAGCAAAAACACCTCTAAAGAAACCTCCCCTAGCTCTAAATGACTTACTATACCCATAAAAGCTAGGATAACTATCTTTAGCTAAAGAAACCCCAGTGTCAGTTTTTGACATCTTTAGCCACATCATCACCAAACAACTTAGTAGAAATGGGCATGGTAACATGACACAAATTTTGGTACTTCTTTTTCAGATGAAGCTTAACCAAGTACCGTCTTCTAAGGGACAAATTATACTGTACCCAAGGTTGGGCGGTCAAAACCAGGGGCGGTTTTAACCGGCGGTTTTAACCGGTTAAAACCGTCCCGGTCAATACTCCCAGAGTGGTCAATACTGGTCGATTGAAATAATGAGTGGTCAATTGAATAATTTTAGTGTTGAAAAGGCAAAGCTGCTGAAACTATTTTGAAGTTTTGGTCTCTTTGCTGGAGGTTGATAATTTGATAGAGTTTCAGGTTCAGATGTTATTTCTTCAAGTGGCCTCTTAGCAAAACTTTCTGGCTTTTTTAGTCCTAGGCATTTTGGTGTATGACTCATCAGTCTTAAGACCTTAGCACTAACTTCAACACCTTGCACTGTTTTTTTTTTTTTTTTTTTTTTGCTTTTTTTCCTCCAAAATAGTGAAGATATTCCAAATTGGGTCTTTAGGTTTCTTTCATTTTTCACACCTCCGTAATAGCTTGATGATAAGTTACTGTCTATATTGCATATAAATCAAAATTTCACACATTAGGAATAGAGTCTGGTGTCAGTTTATAATACCCATATTAGGGACATGTAATTGGTCAATTTAGCAATTAGATCTTTGCCGCACCCACTGCAGTGGCATGGGTTAGTCTGTTTTGACAGCAATTTACAGGTGTTGCAGATACTTTGAAATATTCAAAGACATCAGTGAATCTTCAAACATAGTTTGGTTAATAAATTACAGCATTTTATAGATGAGCTACTTCACAGGCCTAAAATTAATGACAGGTGTATTTCACACGTTTGTCAATATATGTATTGACAATTTTCTGCAATAACATCAAAATTTTATGTGAACTGCTTTAAAATTTTATTATAAAAAATTATGTTAAATAATTGATATTTCCAAAGTTAAAGAGGGAAGAAGGTTTGTGGGGGGAATGAGGTGAGTTGGTCAATCTGGTACAACAATTTTTGTTTTCTGTGTCAAAAAAAATAGGATCTTTCATAAAGCCTTCAAAATCCATGGTACATTCAGCTTATTCATATTCCTGTAAATAAAAATATGAACAATCAATCTAACCTATAAAGGAAAAATTATAAAGATTGTTTGGTTGAAAAGAACAGGCCTGTCTACAGTTCAGTGAGTCAATCCAACCTCTTCATTTGACCAGCAATAATGTCTTTTGACTTTTGATCAAATAAAAAATACCTCAAATAATTACTGTTATTAATGAAAAACTATTTTGACTTGTTCAGTGATGGAAATATAGTCTAACATCAGGTACATGATGTAGGGGGAAAGCTTTTAAGACCAGTTTAGCAACAGGACAGAAGCATATACTCCAGTGAATTAATTGACCACCAATAGACCAGTATTGACCAGTAATGACCGGTTAAAACCGGTTTTAACCACCGGCCCGGTCAATACTCATATTGACCGGCTTTTTGCCAACCTTGACTGTACCTGTCCCATCATAGTAATAGTATCAGAAAAGAGATTTTTTATCTCAGAATTACCGGCAATGTGAGATTTAAGTAGCTCGAAAAGCTTGATAATTAGAACAACACTCGTTGCTACTAAGTTCTGAATGTCAGCAAAGCATTTATCATAACTCTGAGCTCTTTTGTTCATAATTTTCCAAATTTCATTATTGACAGTTAGGTAAAAACATAATTTACTTATATTCGAACATTTGTTATATTTAAGCTTTTCAGGAGACTTGAACCTCCACCTGTACTGATTTCGTTTTGTATGTATGTTTTATTTGGCGAAAGACTCTCGTCTTACCCACTAGGCTATATCCATAAGCCCCCACACAACTTGTCATAATTTTCAGGAATTTTCTGTTTATTTATTATGTCATCTGTCACACACTGTGAAGTACAGGTAATGTTTATAAACCCGGCTAAGGACAATGAAAATGCAGGCCCTTTAACTGGACCTTTAACTTTAGGCAAGCCCCAGGAGTCATTATCAAGTTTTTCAGGACCACAGTCCACCTCACTGGAAGACTCAAACATAACATCAATATAATTTTTAGTCAGTTCAGCTGGCTGCAATGGAGCTCTTTTGGGTTTTTTGCCAGATTTATCAGATTTGGAAACAGGAATTTGCTCCTCATCAGACTCAGTAACCTGAACATGCAGGTTTGGGAGATTACTCAAACTATCCTGAAAAACGTTCTCAATGTCCTCCCAAAGCAGTTCTGAGATTAATAATTTCTCCCTCGGACAAACTATCAATGAGCTCTATAAATGAACGACCTGACTGTTGACCACTGGTGAATGGCTGTTTCGCCAACATCGTCGGCGTTTTTGACTTGTTATTTTTACAAGTTTTGCTAGTTTTAGCCGTCACCGACTGACTAGCTTTAGCCATTTGTTTTCCTCTTTTGTCTTTTTTAGGCAGAACAGTAACAGAACCGCTTCGCGGCTCCTTTAAAACATCTTGGCCGAAACCGAAAACTCCGAATCATTCGAATCACTCAAGAGGACTTCGTCCTTCTCGTTTGCCATAAAAAATAATTGTCACACGCTAGGACTTCGTCCGTAGCAGGCAAAGACAAAGAAATATAAGAATATCACAAGAAAAAATCAGAGACTTTCACAAAAAGTAAAGAAATTGAGCGTCAAAAAACACGTTTACCTTTCAGCCACGCTGTCGAAAATATGAATCAGCTGATGTGTCGCTTGTGTTTTATACAAGTAGTGACGTCACAGTTATAGTTTTAATAACAAGTTTAACTTTTGAAAGAGCGTCGATCAGTTACGTTGGGCGAATATGCTGTATATGTGTGATAGCCGGAGGCATTAACGGGAAATAATGTGTCAAAGTCAGTGGAACGTAAAATATAGGTCAAGGTCACCATGTCAAGGTACCTGCAGAGTCAATACATCTAGGAGAAACACTATTCAAGATTTTATTGTTGTAGGCCTTTTATTTGAGAAGATCTGGAACATTGACGTAATTTGTGTCAAACTCACTGAAGCGTAATATATAGGTCAAGCTCACCGGGTCAAGGTGCTTGTCTAGTCAGGAACTCAGGGTGATGTTTCATGAAAAGTTTGATGGTTGTTTAGTCTTATTTGATTACAATACAAACTTCGACGTAAATGTCGAACTTCGATGTAATGGTAAAATCCACTGGAGCGCAAAATTTGGTCAAATTCACCAGGTCAAGGTGCTTACAAAGTTGAGAAGGTCTATGAGATGTTTCATGTAAGGTTTGATGGTAGCTGAGGTTTGTAAAATAAAAACTTTGACGCAAATGTTGAACTTCGACGTAAATGTTGAACTTCGACGTAATGGTCAAAGTCACTGGAGCGCAAAATATAGGTCAAAGTCACCAGGTCAAGGTGCTTACAAAGTGAGAAGGTCTATGAGATGTTTCATGTTAGGTTTGATGGTAGCTGAGGTTTGTTAAATAAAAACTTTGACGTAAATGTCGAACTTCGACGTAAATGTTAACAGACGGACGGACGAACGGAAGGACGCACGGATGAATGGACGGAAAATCGGACGCCTATGTCACACCCTGCTACAAGCAGGTGCGACAAAAAGTATTTCGAAAAGGTTTGCAAGAAGATTCTGCAGACATTTTACGATGCAGTTTTTCTTGGCGGCTTAAGGATTAAACCTCGTACTTTTGCATAGGCAAGCTAAAATCTACCTAGGCTGCCTATTTCCATATTTACTGTATGTATTCTGAAAGACAGGCCTGAGCAAACAGTGTAAACCCTTCCTTTCTTTCTTTCTTTCTTTCTACTGATACTGCGATTGGTCACATTTGACCATTACTCGCAGGTGTACATTACATACACTCCAGCTTTGCAGAATGAAAGCCTACATACACAATAATCATGTAATCTTTTGGTTATCCCTGCACAGGATGCCTCCAGTTAACGTCCCGATCCGAAGGACGGTGCACTTGTGGCATTCATGCCTGCAAATGATGCCAGTGGAGCATGTTTGGAAACCTCAATTTTATTACCGGGGGCCTCTAGCATCAATGGCAAGTGCACTAACCATGTGAGCTACCAGTCGCTCCTTTACATAAGCAGGCACGACAAAGGAGCCGATTTTCCGTCAAAATGATGAAACGTAGATGAGACGTCACAAATTTGGCATCTCATGAGATTCTACACTGTTTGCCATTCATCGAGCTATTTTTAGACACAACATTGGGCAGTAAATTGTACTTTAACCCATTTAGTACCAGAAACCCCAAAACGGGTATTTAGCAAACAGTGCAGGCCCAGATCAGATGCCGCAGAATGTGGCGTCTGATCAGGGCCTCCACTGTTTGCTAAAAGTTCAGCCATTTTCCAAATAAATTTTGATGAGAACACAACCTGGCACCCCTAAATTTTTTAATGGACTTTTGCTATATATAAAGAGGAAGATTCCATTTGGTACAAAAAGGGTTAATTGTTCAAGTTTTTGAACAATAATGGTAAAGAGTCGAGGCGTGCAAATAATTAGGGTATACCGGCCCTGATAGCTCAGTTGGTAGAGTGTCCGCTGAGGGGAACGGGAGGTCACGGGTTCGATCCCGGGCAGCGACATACCAAAGTCGTTAAAAATGGTACTAGCTGCTCCTCGCTTGGCAATCAGATTTACGGGGTAGAGCTAGGACTGGTCGACCCAGTGTCAGGATAATGTGACTGGGTGTGGTATCATGTAATGTGTCAGGGACATGATACTTCAGTGAGGTAGCACTATAAAAGTGAGCATTGAGCTCCCTGTTGCAACCAGACACCGTCGTGATATGACTGAACTAGAAATGCGTCCATAAGACACGGATGCCCCCGCCCGAAAATATGTCTATGTTCGTATTCATCCATAGAAAGTTATTGACAGTGTTTAAGTTTTGGACCCTTTTTATGCCATTTGACCTCTAAGTATGACCTTGGAGGTACGGATCTGGGTTTGCACATGACACATTGTCTCATGATGGTTAACATTTCTTCAAAATAATTTCAAAATCCATCCAAAATAAGTAAGTTATTGGCTGTGTTTAAGTTTCGGACCCTTTTTTTGACCTTTGACCTCCAAGTATGACCTTGACCTTGGAGGTTAACCGGCCCCGATAGCTCAGTTGGTAGAGTGTCCGCTCCGGGGAACGGGAGGTCTGGGGTTCAACCCCGGGCCGCGACATACCAAAGTCGTTAAAAATGGTACTAGCTGCTCCTCGTTTGGCACTCAGATTTACGGGGTAGAGCTAGGACTGGTCGATCCAGTGTCAGGATAATGTGACTGGGTGTGGTATCATGTAATGTGTCTGGGACATGATACTTCAGTGAGGCAGCACTATAAATGTGAGCATTGAGCTCCCTGTCGCAACCAGACACCGTCGTGATATGACTGAAAAATTGTTGAAAGCGATGTTAAACCCGAATTCACACACACAATTGACCTTGGAGGTACGGACCTGGATTTTGCATGTGACACATCGACTCATGATGGTTAACATTTCTCCAAAGTAATCTCAAAATCCATCCAGAAATAAGAAAGTTATTGACTGTGTTTAAGTTTCGGACCATTTTTTTGACCTTTGACCTCCAAGTATGACCTTGACCTTGGAGGTACGGACCTGGGTTTTGCACGTGACACATCGACTCATGATGGTTAACATTTCTCCAAAGTAATTTCAAAATCCATCCAGAAATAAGAAAGTTATTGACTGTGTTTAAGTTTCGGACCCTTTTTTTGACCTTTGACCTCCAAGTATGACCTTGACCTTGGAGGTACGGACCTGGGTTTTGCACGTGACACATCGACTCATGATGGTTAACATTTCTCCAAAGTAATTTCAAAATCCATCCAGAAATAAGAAAGTTATTGACTGCGTTTAAGTTTCGGACCCTTATTTTGACCTTTGACCTCAAAGTATGACCTTGACCTTGGAGGTAAGGACCTGGGTTTTGCACGTGACACGTCGTCTCATGATGGTTAACATTTCTGCCGAGTAATTTTAAAATCCATCAAGAAATAAAGAAGTTATTGACTGCGTTTAAGTTTCGGACGGACGGACGGACGGACGGACGTTCTCACGGATGTATACTTATGTGGCTATTTTTGGCAGGATTGATACTTAAGTGGCTACTTTTAGCCACAGAAAAGAAGTATTTTCGGTGTCTAACGGAATAAATCCCATAGACTTACATTGATTCTGTCCATTTACATAGCCACCTAACTATACATTTGTTGGTGCGGACGAACGGACGGACGGACAGGGGCAACGCTATATGCCCTTTCCACCATTCTTCGAATGGCGGGGGCATAAAAATTGTTGAAAGCCACGTTAAACCCGAATTCACACACACAATACTTAGGGTATAAATACGGTAATCACTCAGGCTGACATAAGATAAATTGGATGGTAGCAATAATCATCTTAATGACTCTATCTGTTTATGTACATTGACAAGTAATGTATACCCTGTGGATATATTTGTCAACCAAAACACGAGGAAATAGGACAAAACAATTGTAATACATGTTCGTTCACTATTCACAACTGTCCAAACTTCACCCAAAATCATTAAGGCTTCATGCTTCAAGCAATTTTTCACGCAAATAATCATCAGTTTGCCAATTTAAAATGATTACATGATTTAACCCATTGCATGCGAGAGGGGCGCGACCCTTAAAGGGGTACCTTGGCAAACATTGCAGGCCCAGATCAGATGCCGCAGAATGCGGCGACTGATCTGGGCCTCAACTATTTGTTAAAAGAATTTTCCATCAAAAATAGAATAAAAACGAAAATAGGCCCGACGTGCACCCCTTATATGACAAATGGACTTGTCCAACATATAGCAATAGAAGAGTCCACTAGTCATTTCAGGGCTGGAAAATTCCTCACAATTTCACTTGTCCTGCCTAAACAAGGGCAGCTGGATTTTGGAAAATTTCTAGGGACCAGACGAAACTTTCACTTGTCCGCATCATGGGGAGCGGACGAGTGGAATTTTCCAGCCCTGCATTTTGAAGATATTGCTCCCAATTTAGTGGGGTTTTTTACCCAACACCGGATGGCATGACATCTCAAATCCAGCCCAATGAATCAAACAGAGTTTATGCACGGACAATCGCATTTTTGTGAGTAAATTACAAGGGACTCAAAAGCACCTCACCAGTGTCTTGCATGGATTTTACAATAACCGAATTGTGAGGTCAACGGAAGATTCCATCTGTCGTACATTTGGCGAAAATAATTAAACCTTTTGTGATCTATTTTGAGAGTAGTATGTGTGTGGCACGCAAGTTTCTTGCATGAGAGTCTCGTCTCTAATATCACGCATGACATAGTCACTCCACTTTTTATTGTGCGAGTTGCGAGACTAAACTCGTCTGACATTTCTTGGACTTATTAATCCACTGTATGCAGGAAACAGAATGCGGCGTCTGATCAGGGCCTGCACTATTTTCTTAAAAAAGTTTCCATCAAAAATAGAATAAAAACAAAAATGTATGCCTGACATCCCTTATATGACAAATGGACATGTCCAACATATAGTAATGGCAGAGTCCACTAGCATACAATTGGTTAAAGGAGATATGGATTTTGCAAGCAAAATTAATCACTTACTCGTATCATTGTGCATTTTATGTGTGCGCGTGCACTTCAACCTTCCTGGGACCTGCACAATAGACTTGCAACCAGTGAAGACTCGGATCAGACTGCACATGTTCGCAGTCTGATCAGTCTTCGCTGACTGCATGTACCTTCTACAGCCTCTGGACTATTCAGAGGGAGATAAACCATTTTTACGGGAAACCCCAAAACGGGATACTGGCAGAAGACTGCAGGCCTACATCTGACGGCGCCGCAGAACATGGCATCTCATGTTAAATGCATTCCTGGTGTATGAATGTCATTTGACGTCACCAGTAACAATTCCAATTCTGAATCTAATCTCATAATTGTATGCAAAAAGTTCAGCCATTTTACAAATAAATATTTAAGACGACAAAGACCTGTCACCCCTAAATTTTGAAATGGACTCATTGATGTATCATGATGTTACTTCTACCTGGTTTGACTGTCTACAAATGATAATATCTTTATCAAACAACAAATTACCTGTAAACAAATAAAAATCACTAAATAATTAAAAGAAATTCTCCCCACTGCAATCAATAAGTGTCACTATAATAACCAATCATTTGATCAACACAAATTTTTCAGTTTGTCAACACAAGAAATGTGAATTCCACAGATAACTGATTTACCTGTGTGTGATGTCATCAAAACATGTGTACACCTGGATCACTCACCTGCGACAAGGTCACTGAGGTCATAAATCAGTTTTAACAAACAAGGGAGGCAAGTCAGATTTACTGCTAAACTTTTTCCAATACATTGCTTATTCTTCTTATATGCAGAGTGAGTGAGTGTTTGTTTTGTTTGTTTGATTTGAGGTTTAACGTCTGTGTCAACACTGTGTAGGTTATTTTGGAGTGAGTGAGTGTTTGCGTTTTACGCCCCACCAACAGCTAAGGTCATACGGAGACAGGACCTCGGTTTAAAGACTCATCCGAAAGAAGCTTGGGATAGATCCTGCGACCCCTGGTATACAAGGCGAGTCGCGTAGCCACTACACCACGGAGGCTTCTAAAGGTTATTTTGATGACGTTCAGAATCAGAATTGTTACTGTCAAATGACATTCTACACCAGGACATACATACTTTGCTTCCAATTTTGTGGGACTTTTACCCGACAATGAGATGAAATGACATCTCAAGCCCTGTCGCCCAATTAAAACCAATAGGGTTTATAAGCATGGATAGTCCGACTCCCGCATGCTTTGCCTGGGCAGACTTAGATCCTCTAAGCGGTTTACCAGTACTTGTGTGGGGCCGGTTTCAGCTCTGCATGGAAGCATCATGCAGCCCATCTATTTCTTCAAATACGAGGGCTGAACAGTGTGTGATTGTTATTCGTCCCTGTCACCACAGCTTCCAATTTTGTAGCACTTTTACCTGACAATGGGATGAAATGACATCTCAAGTCCTGTCGTCCAAACAAATGAATAGGGTAAATATATCTGGGGATGGTCTGACTAAGCACTTTTCCTGGGCAGGCTTACAAAAGCATTATGCAGCCCAATCTATTTTTCAGAGCCCCAATGGGTCAGGCTGTGTGGGTGTGTTTTGCAATACCAAAAAAGTAGCTTACTTTTCTTGCATGTACATTTTGAGAGAGAGAGAGAGATTAGTGTATGTTTATTTTTTAAATTTAAAAATCCTTATCTTGCTGAACCCGACAACGCCTACTATTGCAACCACTGGTTACCAGTCATCTGATCAGGACCTACACTGGCTTTCATGCAATCTGTGAATTGAATGAATACATTATATCAAGTAAGTTGATTGGCTGAAAGTTAGAAATGGGTGTGGCTTAATTATTCAGCAGGATAATGGTTAAATAAAGCACCCATCGCACCTTCTGCAGACATTTTAATTTTAACAAGTACAATTTATTACCCAATGTAATGTGAGACGCCAAGTTCTGCAACGGAAGGTCAGGTGGTTTTTCTCCGGGGTACTCTGGTTTTCGCCCACCTCTGATTAACGATCGGCTCGATATGAGTGAAATAATCTTGAAAGGGCTGTAAAACCAAAACCAACAAAAAAAAAAAAATTACCCAATGTAATGTCTAAATATGGTGGGATGTGTGGCAAACAGTGTAGACCCTGATGAGACACGATGTCATTACAAAAACACTCCTATATAAATACATTGTAAATTTTACCACCAAAAAATGAAAATTTTCAGATGAAAAATTGTGGTATTTTTCTTATTTCTGCTCAAAACATAGATTGTGGATACTCGTTAGAACCGCCTTAATGAGTACCCACAATCTATGTTTTGGAGCAGAAATAAGAAAAATAATGTATACCCCTGCAAACCCCAGTTTTACTATATAAAAGTGGTGTTCGAGGGGGTCAAAATTATACAGGTATGTTTTCGTGATGTTCTGTGGCACCTAATCTGGGTTTACACTGTTTGCTCAGGCCTATCTGTCCAAATATTATAATACGAGCAAGTCCTCATGGGAAGTCAAACAGTGCTAAGCAACATGCTCAAGGACACAAGCTTGCATTGCCAATAAAAAACTGCATCTGAAAATATTGTCTGTTTCTTCTGCTGCATCTTTTTGCAAACATTTCATTTTTTTTTTTTTTGGCAAACAGGCAAACAGTGTTGGCCCTGATCAGGCTGCTCCTCTACTAGAGGAGCAGTATTATCTGGGTCTACACTGTTTGCAAAATGATTTTTACAGTCACCAGCAGAAGACAAGGCAGACAACAATAGTTGTGATTGAATAAGTCTTTTTTTTTTCAAATTATAAATTGATTAGCTCCCATGTATTTGCAGTATAACAAATTCTGTGAGCATTAACACAAGATAATATCTTGTCCGCACAAGATACTATCTCGAGCGAACAACATAATATCATGTGTGCACAAATTATTATGTTGTGCACACAAGATATCTTGTTTGCACAACATAATATCTTGTGCGCACAAGATATTATCTTGTGTGCACAAAATATTATCTTGTTTGCACAACATATATCTTGTGTGGACAACATAATATCTTGTGCGAAAAACTTATTACACTGTAGAGTCGTTATAATGCTGATGCTTAAAACGTGGAAATCGTTATAACGCTGTTGGTCTGTGGCTCCCCTTTTTTTTTTACGTTTTTTCCCCAGTTTTGAAAGTTTGGCTGAAAATCTTGCCCTTTTTGGTGGAACTTGGCGGTCAAAACATCGTCGGTCATGATAAGACATGTATACTCGCCGATTTACTCAAGCTGTCAACACTATGAAACTCTGAATATTCGCCTAAGTCATTAAAAATAAGCTGGACAAGGTGTGAAATTAAATTGACACCTGTATATTATGCTAAACATTTTTTGCGCCAAAACAGAGCAATGCAGACGCTGTTTTCATCTGTGCATCTGCATGCGGTATATCTGTGGGGCCGTCTGTTGGGGGGAAATTGTTATAACGCTGTTGGTCTGTCGCTCCATTTTTTTTATTTTGTCCGCCAGTTTTGAAAATGGTCATTTTTTCCACCCAACTCGGCAGTCAGAATACCATCAGCCAAGACAATACCTGTATTCTCGCTTATTTACTCAAGTTGTCAACACTATTAAACTGTGAATACTCGCTATGGCTTATCGATAAGACGGCAATTAACAGTGTGGTAAGGTGTGAAAACTAGGTAACCAAGGTATTTGTACCAGTTTGTCTCAATTAATCCCTTTGTAATTGTCACTTGCAGATGCTAAATATTTTTCCCGCCAAAACAGAGCATAGCAGACAGGTTTTTTTTTCTTTTTTTTGGTATTTATTTATTATTCACTAGATAAAAACAAAGAAACTGAAATCAAGCAAGGTAAAACAATAAACATTCAAAATCACCATGTTAAACTTGGTTCGCTTACATTAATAGCCCCTCTTTCAAGCTAACCTTTCGGAATTGTCAAGTTGCATTTTACTTCACTATTTAGTGATACCTTCTTGAGACCGGAAGAGGTAAATAAATATGGCGGCCAGAGATACAGAAACGAAAGTATACTAGAAGTATAGAATCAGATTAGCATTTAATCTAGTAACTATATAATTTATAAGATACATGCAGTATGTAATATTCATAATAAACTGGCAGAAACAGTAGCCATGCATGCAGAAAAAGTGGGTGGGGTAACAATATAAAGCTATATTTTCTGGATCAATATAGCGCTGGACCACATATAACGCGGTCCACGTCAATGGATCCTGATGACAGCGTTATAACGACGCTACAGTGTATCTTGTTCGCACAACATAACATCTTGTGCACACAAGATATTATCTTGTTGGCACAACATATTATCTTGTTCGCACATCATATTATCTTGTTTGCACAACATAGATCTTGTGCAGACAACATAATATCTTGTGCGCACAACTTATTATCTTGTTTGCACAACATAATATCTTGTTTGCATAAGATATTATCTTGTTTGCACAACATAGATTGTGTGGACAACATAATATCTTGTGCGAAAAATTTATTATCTTGTTCGCACAACATAACATCTTGTGCACACAAAATATTATCTTGTTTGCACAACATATTATCTTGTCTGCACAACATAGATCTGTAGCAGACAACATAATATCTTGTGTGCACAACTTATTATCTTGTTCGCATAACATAATTTCTTATGTGCACAAGATATTATCTTGTGCACATAAGATCTTATCTTGTTTGCACAACATATTATCTTGTTCTTGTGCAGACAACATATCTTGTGCTCACAAGACATTGTCTTGTTTGCACAACTTAATATCTTGTGTGGACAACATAATATCTTGTGCACAAAAGATATTATCTTGTGCACACAAGATAATATCTTGTTCGCACAACTTAATATCTTGTTCGCACAACATCTTATAAAACAAAATTACATGTCCCTTCCCGGGTTCCATGCTTAAGGGTGTTAAAGATATTTTGTTCGCTGCCCAAAAGTTAATGTTCAAAACTGTAAGCCAAATATCACGAGTCTAGCATGAGTTAGATGGTTGGTTTGAGGTTAACCCTAATCCTGCTGTTCACAACAACCCCTACCCTTGCAAACAGTGTAGATCCAGATCAGATGGCTTCTTTAGATTCTCCAATATTTGACATTCAGTTTGTGAATTTGTAGGAATAAATTACATCAATTAATCTGATTCGTTCAAAGTCGGAAATGGGTGTGGCTAACATAATTATTCAACCCATTCAAAACCACTAAGAGCATATCCAGGCAATCAGTTCACCTAACTACACAGTTCCTGGATGGGCCTATGCATAATTTATAGAATAAATGAGGCATAACCAGTATAGTGCACATTCTTTCACAAAAAAAGATGGCCAAGATGGCACTGAATTGCTTACCTGATTTCAAGATATCAGATAGCTTCTGAAAGTTCCAGTGGCCATCTTATTCATCAGAGATGAACACTTTTAGCTAATTCGGTAGAGGGTCACCTAAGCAACATTCCTGTAAAGTTTGAATCAAATTGGTCCAAGGGTTAAGGTGGAGTTGACATAGCTCTGGCAGCCATTTTGTTCATCTAAGCCAAAGGATTTTAGCTATTTTCGTAAAGGGTTACCTAAGCAACATTCCTATGAAGTTTGAATGAAATTGGCCCAGGGGTATAGCTTAAAAATTTTTCTATTTTTAGTTCTGGCTGCCATCTTGTTCAACGGAGCAGAAAGATTTAAGCTATTTTGGTAGTGGTTCACCTAAGCAATATTACTCTGAAGATTGATTTAAATTAGCCCAAGGGTTTAGGAGGAGTCGGCATATAAAGCAAATTGTTGGCATTTTCTATCTCTAGCTTTGGTGGGGCCTGATGAAATAGATGGGCTGCATGATGCTTCCTCGCACGAGTACTGGCAAACCGCTTAGAGGATCTAAGCTTGCCCAGGTTAAGCGGTGCGAGTCGGACCGTACATGCATATAAACCCTGTTGGTTTCATTGGGCGACAAGTCTTGAGATGTCATTTCATCTCAATGTTGAGTGAAAGTCCCACGAAACTGGAAGTGGTAGAGGGCCACCAAAGCAACATTCCTATGATTTTTCAGGGTTTAGGAAGAGTTGGCATTTAAAGCAAAATGGTGAATTTTTCCTATTTCTAATTATAACTCTGCCAGCCAATTGCTCATCGGAGCAAAACTGTTTTAGCTATTTTGGTAGATTGTCATCTAAGCAACATTACTATGAAGTTTGACTGAAATTAGCTCAAGGGAAAAGGAGAAGCAGTCCTTTAAAGATTTTTTTTTATTTTTAGCTCCGGTGGCGCTCTTGTTCACCACAGTGGAACATTTTTAAACTATTTTGGTAGAGGGTCACCTAAGCATCATTCCTATGAAGTTTGTTGGGAAGTATGTTGAAATTGGTCAAAGGGTTTAAAAGGAGTTGGCATACATGTGTATAAAGCAAATTGTTGATATTTTCTTTGGTAGAGGATCCCTAGGCAACATTCCTACGAAGTTTGATTGAAATTGGCCCAACGGAAAAGGAGGAGTTATTGTTTAAAGATTTTCTATATTTAGATCTGGTGGCCATCTTGTTCACCGGAGCAAAATGATTTAAGCTATTTTGGCAGATGGTCATCTAAACATCATTCCTTTAAAGTATGAATGATATTGGCCCAAGGGTTTAGGAGGAGTTGTTGTTTAAAGATTTTTCTATTTTTAGCTCAGGGAGCCATCTTGTTCATCAGAGTGGAACAATTTTAGCTGTTTTGGTGGAGGGTGAGCAAGAGCAACATTCCTATGAAATCGGCCCTAGGGTTTAGGAGGAGTTGTCATTTAAATATTTTTCTATTTTTAGCTCTGGAAGCCATCTAGTTCACTGGAGCAGAACAATTTTAGCTATTTTAGGAGAGGGTCACGTAAGCAACATTGCTAAGTTTGATTAAAAATGGCCCAAGGATTTAGGAGGAGTTAACATTTTAAGCAAACTGTTGATGCCTCATGACATATTACAGAAGCCGGAAATTGACCAATCACAATAGCTCACCCTGCAGGTGATCTAAAAATGACAACCACCCTTCTTGAAGCGGTTTACCAGTACTCATGCATGGTCAGTTTCAGCTCTGCGTGGAAGCACCATGCAGCCCAGTTTAGAGAAATTCATGGATATAGAAACCAAAGGGTTTTTGCAATTCTGAATCTCCATGTTCCCCCAATACTTCTCATCAAGTAATAGCTCAATCAGTCTTTGGGTTTGGGAGGAGATGTTGTTTAATGAATTTCATAATGGCTGCCATGGCAGCCATCTTGGATATTGTAACAGAACCATTTTAGCAATTCTGAATCTCAATGTTGCCTCAATAACTCACACCAGATGTCAGCTCAATCTGACTAAACCCTTCTCTTGCTGAATATTCAGTTTAGCCACACCCATTTCTGACTTTGAACCAATCAGATTACTTGATTTAATTTATTCCTACAAATTCATACATTGAATGTCAACCAGTGTAGATCCTGATCAGATGGCTTCTTCAGAAGCCATCTGATCTGGATCTACACTGTTTCCAAAGATAGGGGTTGTCGTGAAAAGCAGGATAAGAGTTAGGTTTCTGGAAGAGATGTCAAAAATGCGAAAAGCTAAGGATGGACAGGGGAGGGACTGACAACTGATGGATACAGCACAACATGCCTAACCGTTGTCCTGATGAACCCGGATATGCCTTTTCTTTGAAACAATGTAGATCCAGATCAGATGGCTTCTGAAGAAGCAATCTGATCAGGATCTACATTGTTTGTCATTCAGTTTGTGAATTTGTTGCCATAATTTGCTACAGGTAATCTGATTGGTTGACAATCGGTAGTGGGTGTGGCATATATGAATATTCAGCAGGACAAGGGTTAATCTGCATGTTGCCTTGATACCTCTGATTAAGTTTCTGAACACTTCTGGAAGAAGAGTTGGGGTGTAAAGTTTGGCAGAGCAGAGCTATGGTTTGCACCTGCCTACTCTATTAACAAAATTTGTAACCAAGTCACCCGATCATGTGAATTCAACTGCAACTCAAACAAAGCAAGGTTTACATGGCCGCTTGTAAAAAGCATGCCAAAAGGCACTCTACCGAATCTTCTTGTGGACTCAGCAAATCTGACTTATATTGACAATACCTGAGCTGCCTGATCATGAGGCTCCCTGCAAATCTTATTTGCGATTACTATATGCATGTTTTAAAGAATTTCAAGAAAGCCACCATCCTGGATATCAGAATGCAACAATTTTAGCCATTCTGAATGTCCATGTCGCCCAAATGGTCCCACCAAATTTCAACTCAATGTGACTGACCATTTGGGAGCAGATGTGGTTTGAAGATTTTCAAGATGGCCACCATGGCAGCCATCTTGGATGACAGATCAAAATAATTTTAGCACTTCTAAATCTCCATGTTGCTCAGATGCCTCCCATGAAGTTTCAGCTCGGTCCCAATTTTGGTCGAGGAGATGTCGTTTGAAGAATTTCTAGATGATTGCCATGGCGGACTTCTTGGATATTCGAACAGAACAATTTTAATAAATCTGAATCTCCATGTCACCCAAGTTTCAGCTTGGTCCCACCTTTGGCTGAGGAGGAGATGTCGTTTGAAGAATTTCTAGATGGTCATCATGGCAGCCTTCTTGGATATGAGAACAGAACATTTTTTATAAATCTGAATCTCCATGTCACCCAGATAGTTTCAGCTTGATCTAACTATTGGGTGGGTTTGGTTTGGGTTTTACGCCCCTTTCAGGATTATTTCACTTATATCGAGCGGATCCTCAATCAGAGACGGGCAAAAACCGGAGTACCCAGAGAAAAATCACCTGACCTTCCATTGCAGTACTTAATTGGCATCTCACAGTCATGTGACCTCCGCCAGGCTTGAACCCACAGCAGTGAGAGACCTAATGATAAAGAGTCAGCGCTCTTATCCACTAAGCCACAGAGGCCCGCTGACTATTGGGTCTGGAGGAGGTGTCGCTTGAAGAATTTCAAGATGGCCACCATGGCAGTCATCTTGGATATCTGAACTGAATCATTTTAGTAAATCTGAATTTCCATGTCACCTAGATGCCTCACTCCAAGTTTCAGCTCGATCCCACCTTTGGTTCAGGAGGAGATGTCGTTTGAAGAATTTCAAGATGGCCATCATCTGCATCTGCATGTTGCCCTGATGACTCCCATCAAGTTTCAGCTTGATCCTGCCTTTGGCTGGAGAGGAGAATGATGTAGTTTAAAGAATTTCAAGATGGCCACCATGGATTTTGGAATGGAAGGATTTTAGCAAATCTCCAAGTCACCCAGATGCCTCCCATCAAGTTTCAGCTCCATCTGAACTATTGTTTGGGAGGAGATGTCATTTAAAGAATTTCAAGATGGCCGCCATGACAGCTATCTTGGATATCGGAACGGAACAATTTTAGAGAGTCTGAATCTCCATGTCGCCCAAATGCCTCCCATCAAGTTTCAGCTCGATCAGATGTTGTTTGAAGAATGGCAGTCATCTCAAATATTGGAAGGGAATCATTTTAGCAAATCTGAATCTCCATGTCACCCATATGCCTCCCATCATTTAGTTTGAGCTCAATCCAACCTTTGGTTTATGACGGATAGATGGAATACAGACAACAGGCTGCGGCATAACGAAGCTGAACTGGAGCTTTGTTCCAGGTGAGCTAACAGGGACATATCTCGGTGAAATATTTTTTGGAATTTAATTAAAAGTTTAAATCAGGTCTTCCACAAATTGGGCCCAAACAGTGTGCCTTATGTCAAGACACTTATGTCAACACCAACATAAACGCCAACGAGAGCAACGCAAACTAGATGGCTCACCTGATTTTAAGATGTCACATACCTTTGGAAACTCATGTGGATACATGACAGCAATCTTATACCATGAGACATATTACTATTGCACTTAGAACGGTGTCGCCTAGGCAACATCCTTGGGAACTAGCTAAGGAGTTTATGAGATGTTGTCATTTAAAGGTTTTTCTACTTTTAAGTCTGCCAGCCATTTTCTTCACGGGAACAAAACCTTAAGCAGCTTTGGTCCCTAGTGTAGTGAGGTTCGGTAAATAGGTACACCTCCCCGGTAAACTGTACGACCACCCTAGTATGCAGAGGGCGCTTTAGTCACATGTTTGCCATGTGACCCAGTGACGTATTGCATGGTTATCACGAAGACCACGAGCTAGGCAAGAAAACAACCAGGGATTGGCTGAAGAGCAGTAGTCAACCTGCGTAGTGTGAGTTTGGACACCGGGACTGGATCAAAGATGGCCACGTTTAGGAGAGCTCCTGACAAGATGTAATTCCAGTCCCAGACAGGTAGATAAGAGTTCTTGGTAAGTGCGTCTGGCCTAAACAAAATCACCTCAATGGTGTCAGAAGTGGGATCTTGAAGAGATCCATCTGAATGAGTGGTGAGCTGCTAGAGTAAACAAGAAGACTGTCAAATGTCAACTGTTAGATGTAGAAACTCCTTAAGCTGGGAATGCTGTTTTCAGTCCAAGATTGCAGCAGCATGTGATGAGGCCAGATATGGAAGAGGCTGATGGTATGGTGATGTGGAGCTACCAGGAACCATGGGGATGGATAGTACAAGCTCGGTGTGCTGTGCTAATCCATGTAACAGATGGTATGCTGTGGGGATGTGTTACATCATGTCTTTACAAGCGAGGATATACTTGTCTAGAGTGCCGGCACTAGAAGGCATTGAGCTGGAGCATGTCATGGGGTAGTAGGCAGGCTGTGCGAAAGTATCGAGTATGTTCACAGACAATAGGGCGAGGACAAGGTTTCACTGGTGTGTAGTGTTTTGCAACACGGGCATTGGGCATGCGGCCCTATAGGCTGAGAATTGGGTTCACAGTAGACATAAGTTGACGAGGCATGTCCATTGGCGTTGAATGGGAGTGGGAGGACTAACTGTTCGAGCTTGATTTCAGGTGACTATGGCAAGCTGGTCCGCAAGTATTCCAGTTTGGCAATGGATAGCAATACCGTCGAAGAGACAGGATATGGAGATGTAGGGGCAAGTCAGCTAGCTCGACCAGTTGGGGAAATCGGACTGTCATATTAGATATGAGTAAACCATATGGCATCTGTTAGAATGTGTTGTGGATATGGTACAATTGATGATTTTTGGGCCTGGAGATGCCATTTAGGGACAGATGAAACAGCAGCTCTAGATATTTCAAGGACACCAACATGGGTGATAAACTGATGTTGCAGGAGTATGACTAACATGAGGGAAGTTGACTAATGACAGCTTGCTGAGGTACAAAAGTTTAATGCAGCTGAGTCGCTGATGTAGAGTGTTAGACAGGTTAGACACCCTGGCTCCTGGGATTGTCGACAAGCTGCTAACATGTTGGTTTGTTAGCACAGGTGCCAGGCATCTGATCAGATACCAGAAGATGATGGTCTTTATTGGGTCTGTAGAGGCCAGTTACAGGAAAACTGCTTGGGATGCCAGGCATTCCCTGGCAAACCCTTGATGAGTTCCAGAAAGGGCAGTGGCAGTTACTGCCATGTTCCAGAGAAGGACCAATGATGTCCAAACCTCAAAAGAAGGCATAGGGGCCAGATGCCGCCTGTATTGAACCAATCCTGGACTTGGACTGTGAGATGGTTTGAGTTCTGAATGTGGTACAATATACGGGATAATGGTACAACGTACGGGATAATGGTACAACGTATGGGATAATGGTACAATGTAGGGGATAATGGTACAACATACTTGATTGTGTGGTGCAACATACACAACACGGCACATTTGGCTGACAGGTGGCATCCCTACCAGTTTGATATAACGATGATGTCCAAGTCTTTGAGGATAAAGTTGGGGGGAGTGTAGTGAGATTCGGTAAATATGTACACCTCCCAGGTAAACTGTACGACCACCCTAGTATGCAGAGGGCGCTTTAGTCACATGTTTGCCATGCGACCCAGTGACGTATTGCACGGTTACCACGAGACCACGAGCTAGGCAAGAAAACAACCAGGGATTTGGCTGGAGAGCAGTTACTGTAGTCGACCTGCGTAGTGTGAGTTTGGACACCGGGACTGGATCAAAGATGGCCACGTTTAGGAGAGCTCCTGACAAGATGTAATTCCAGTCCCAGACAGGTAGATAAGAGATCTAGGTAAGTGCGTCTGGCCTAAACAAAATCACCACACTGTGAAGATTGGTTGAAATTGAACCAAAAGTATAGGAAGAGTTGTCATTTAACCCTTATCTTGCTGAATATTCATTTAAGCCACACCCATTTCTGTCTATCAACCAATCAAATTACTTGATGCAATTTATTGCTGCAAATTCATAAACTTCATGTCAAACAGTGTAGATCCTGATCAGATGGCTTCTTCAGAAGCCATCTGATCTGGATCTACACTGTTTCCAAAGATAGGGGTTGTCGTGAACAGCAGGATAAGGGTTAACCCATTCCCAGTTGGGGTCTTTGTCAATTTTGCTGATTTTCATTGTGTTGCCTTGAACAGCAACTTCATACAGCCATTAATTTCATAATGAATGGTCTGTTTTACATCAAACTTGGCAGGAATATTTGCTGGGCAGTAGCCTTTCAAATAGAAGCTTTATAGGCTAAATCATTGTTGCCATGGTAATGAGGGGGCATCTCAAAGTTGTCAAAAAGTGTGATTTCACATGTATCTTTGACCAAATCTTAATCTTCACACTGCTGTCATTAGGCAAGAATTGAGGGGTTTGGCACTTGCAATTTTCACTGTCTGTAGCATGTTTTGCCAGCTTCAATTTCGAATTGCTTGCCTAGCTCGTGGTCTCGTGGTAACCGTGGCACCCATCTTGTTCATAAGAAAGAAACCATCTTCAATCACCTGAGCAATTTTTTACCACAGACACCCTCAGATTTCGTTTCAGCGCCTGGCTGGGCCATACCCCCAAAACAGGCCATTTTAAAGGGCAACTTATCCTAAAGCAAACATAGCTGTCCAGGGGTGGGAAAAGCAGATTTAAGGTGGTTAAGGGACTCAAAAATGGGGGGTGGTTCAGACACATAAAAAGGCGCAGCTGAGTGGGAAAGGGTTAAAGATATTTCTATTTTAAGTTCTGGCAGTCATCTTGTTCATCCAAGCAGAACTCTTTAGCTATTTCTGTAGAGGGTCACCTGAGCAACATTTCTATGAAGTTTGAATGAAATTGGTAGTAGATCTGGCAGCCATCTTGTTCACTGGAGCAGAACCATTTTAGCTTGTTTGGTATAGTGTCACATCAGAGCAACATTCCCGTTAAGTTTGAATGAAATTGAACCAAAGGAATAGGAGGAGGTTTCATTAAAAAAAAAAAATTCTACTTTTAGCTCTGGTGGCCATTTGGTTCATCTGAGCAAACAATTTCAGCAATTTTGGTAAAGGGTCACCAAAGCTTCATTCCTATGAAGTTTGAAAGAATATGGACCAAAAGTTAGGAAAAGTTTTTCTATTTCTTAGCTCTAATGGCTGAAACATTAGCTCTAAAAGAAAAAGAAATCTGCATTTAAAGGTTTTTCTATTTTTCAGCTATTTTTGTGGTGGGTCATTCTATGAAGTTTGAATGGTATAGGAGAAAATAGCATTTAAAGATTTTTCTATTCTTAGCTCTGGGCCTCTGGCACCCATCTTGTTCATAAGAAAGAAACCATCTTAGCTATTCTGGTAGAGGGTCACATCAGCAACATTCCTGTGATCTCAATAGCTCGCCATGAGCACAAGGTGCTCAGGTGAGCTAAAACCAGTCTCACAACCTCCCCCCCCCCCCCGCCCCACCAACATCACCAAAAGGATTTTTTTGAACTAAAAACAGTATGCCCCCTGTCTCATCAAATGGAAGGGGGGGGGGGGCATACTATCTGTAGCTCACCTGAGCTGTGATAACAATAACTCATCATGAGCACTTTGTGCTCAGGTGAGATAAAACATTATGCACCCCCTCTCCTCCCACAAAAGGGAAGGGAGGCATACTATTTTTAGCTCACCTGAGCATCATTCCTGTGATCACAATAGCTCACCTTTGTGCCCAGGTGAGCTAAAAACAGTATTCACCATATTTGCATTATTTGCTGGCTCCCAGCTTGCACATTGTCAATATTGGAAAAACAGGTAACCAGACCCCCCTGACCTTTCAAGGTCAGGGGGGTCTGGTTACCTGTTTTTCCCACACTGATAACCTTCAGACTAGGAAACAGCAGATAATGCAAATAAGGTGAATGCCCCACCCATCAAAGGGAAGGGGGCATACTATTTTTAGTTTTTAGACCACTCATGTGATCACAATTGCTCACCATGAGCACTTTGTGCTCAGTTGAGTTATAAACAGTATCCCCGACCCACAAAAGGGAAGGGGGGCATACTATTTTTAGCTCACCTGAGCACCATTCCTGTATAAATCACAAAAGCTCACCATAAGCGCTTTGTGCTCAGGTGAGCTAAAAACAGTATCCCCCAACACTTTGGTGGGGGAACATAATGTTCCAGATTTCAGTCCTGTCAATGACTTTTAAAAAGCCAACCTATCCAAATATCATTATTAGCTTGTGTTTTACATGCATTTTGCATGACAAAAACCTAGCAGACAATCAGAAATCAGCAATCTATTTTCAGCTCATGCATGCCTTTCATGTGACAGGTAAAGTATCTGGCAGGAAATCAGCATAATTTCAGGTAAATTAAACAGACAACTTTTAGACAGCAACTTGTGAGGGACAAAATGTTTGAGACAGGTTTGATAAAATTTGGGCAAATTGGCCCAGTGGCTTCAGAAGAGATGTCATTTGAAAGTGTTGACGCCTGACCCCACATGATGCCAGACGAAGATGGAAAACTGCCTATTCTATAAGCGCCCCCATGGTGAGCTAAAAAAAACTCTACAAACAATATTTTACCTGGTTGAGTTGGCTGCCTCATACAAGTATATCCACATGCTCCATACACAGGTTGTAGGATCTTCTTAGCACTATATTCTGGTGTCACTGAATGTGTTCTACACAAATATGAGTTCTCACTGTTATTAAAATCTTTCCTTTTCTGTTCTGTGTTCTTCTGTTTTTTGTTTTTTTTTTCTATTTTCAATTAACCTTTAACCCCGTTTGTACCAAATGGAATCTTCATCCTTTAACCTTATATGTACCAGGGGTTCATTCCAACATTTACGAGTGTCAGGTTGTGTTTTCTTCAAATTTTATTTGGAAAATGGCTTAACTTTTAGCAAACAGTGGAGGCCCTGATCAGACTCCACATTCTGCAGCATCTGATCTGGGCCTGCACTGTTTGCCAGGGTACCCATTTTGGGGTTTCCGGTACCAAATGGGTTAAAGCACCAAAGACAAATTTAGCAGTTGACATGCATTTTTTTATTACTTTTCAGAGAAAATCAGGCTTGCCATTTCATTTGATTGTCTGCCAAAATTAAGAAAATAATATTTGAAAATGACTTCTGCAACAGTCGTAACTGGCCGTTTAACAGATAACCCTTCAGCTGTCAATCAGAACATTAAATTTTTCAAAGTTTCTGAGAAAATAAGGCTTTACATTACATGCGAATTTTCTCCTAGCACATGTAAAGTAAAGCTTTATTATAACATAAAAATCATAAAAATTTGGACACATTGAGAACTTGCTGTAATTCTCCTAAAATTTTAACAAATTTGTTTCATGATCCAGCAAGGAGAAAGAATGGCAAACAGTGCAGACCCTTATCAGACTGCTCCTTCAGGAGCAGTCTGATCTGGGTCTGCAATGTTTGCTTAGGCCTGTCTGTCCTAGGATCATTATATTAATATGCAAATCGTCGGCTGGACAGATGATTTATATTTAATGTCAAGCCTTAATTTCCTTGAAAAATAATACAGTCCAACCTGTATTAAGCAAGCACCTATGGGATATTCAAAAAGTGCTTGCTTCAGGCTGGTGCTTGCTTAACACACATGAATTTTAATGCATTTTCCCTTTTCGGGAACTGAATGCCTGCTTGCTTAAGGCAGGTTGCTTGCCTAATACAGGTGGCCACTAAGACAGGTTGGACTGTAATTAAAAAAATAAAATCTGCTGTAAAACTTTACAAGCTGCTGTAAGGTTCAAAATCATTGACAAAGTGATCAATGATTTCTCCAATACGTTCAGAATTTTTTTATCCTTAATGTTTTTCAATGAATAGTCTTCACAAATGGTCAAACGATGCCACAAACATTGTTTATAAAATCTGTTGTATTTTGTCTTCCCTCTTCTCTTATTACATAAAATCTATTGTGTCATGTCATAACCACCATGTAAATCATATACAATCAATCACAAAGCTTTTTGGGCTGAAATATTTCATAAATTTTCTTCATTGTTTAATCCTTAAAATGCCAATCGATAGTAGATACAGCAGATGACATTTACTAATATATTTTTCCTTGAGTTTTTCAGATAAAATATGGTTTATTTTTCCAAGCCAATAAGGCTTGATATTTCATGTGAATTATATGAATTGTCCGCCAGGCAGACAATTCAAATCAAATGTCAAGCTTTATTTTCTAAGAAAAATAATAGAAAAACTTACATAGATTAAACATATTTATTGCTTAAGGGTCGGGCCACAAGTTATCTCAACATTAGTTACGACCCTTTCACTTACATTGTCATCTGCTCCAAAATTTAGACTGGCACTTTGAGAGTTTAGCAAAAAAAAAAATTGCTTATTATGTTCAGATTTTTTACTGATTTGATCAAGCCAACATTCATCTTTTATGCCATGCATGCATATTACCAGCTATAAGCACCAAGCACACTTTTTATTATAGAAAATAAGGCTTCACAACTGGTGTGAATCACCTGCTAAGCCTGAGACATATTCTTTGTAAAATAATGAAACATCAAGCACTGATGCCCCTGGACAGTGCATTTGAAATATGAAAGCCCTATCACTAACCAATCAAAAGGTATTGCTGACATTCAAGTTTTTAAAAGTAGGTCAAGGTCACAATGTCAAAGTATGGTAACACTGAAAAGTGTGTTTGTTTGATTTGTGGTTTAACGTCCCCGTCAACACTGTACATGTTATTTTGGAGATGTTGCTTTCAATTTTGTGGGAATTTTACCCGACATTGAGATGAAATGACATCTCAAGCCCTGTCACCCAATGAAACCAAACAACACTGAAAAGGTCTGTGACAAGGAATGCTCATGTGAAATATGAAAGCCCAATCACTAACCAATCGAAAGTTATGGCCAATGTTACAGTTTTTAAACAAGAGGGCCCAAAGGGCCCTACTTCGGTCACTTGAGTGTCACTGACTAGTACATTCTATAGGACTATGAATTCTCTTCATACGACTATGTATGTTTAAAATGTTTGAAAATTTATGTTTTTGGATGACAGGCTTGAGGTTTAAGAACTGTGTTTATACAGGCCTTGGGGAGAATCTGATGGTGCTTGGCAGTTTTTGGGGCCTTTCAACCAATTAGGATTATGTCAGTTGAGGTCAGCTAACCTAACCGCTCTATTTCTGGGCATGCTTAGACCTTAGTGGGTAACCAGTAATAAGTTCACATACTTTCGCCAGTAACAGACAACTGCCCTTCTTGAATCAGCAGAAGGGGGAGAATGAGGGTAGAAAATATTCCATGATTAATTTCCATGGAAGTACATGTATGTAGCCGGATTGGGTATAAAACCCACAACCTCTAGCTTCTCAGTCAGATGTGCTTCAAACAGTAAATGTTACTATGCTAAGCAGCCCGGCTCCCCACCTATATGCCATAGGACACAGAAATGAATGTTGTAAGTTTTGAGAAACTAGGCAAAGCTGTGTACCAAATATCAAAGGCCTGGGCATTCTAGTTTTAGGCAGGAAGATTTTTAATGGTTTTCCCTATATAAGTCCATATTAAATATGTGGACCCTCAGGGCTATAATTTGAACAATCTTCGCAGAGGTCCACCAGTCAAAGCTGTGAACCAAATATCCCAAAGCCCTGGGCCTTCTGGTTTCAGTCAAGAAGATTTTTAAAGGTATATCTCCCTCCCCCCATATAAGTCATGTTCAACAAGTGAGCCCCTGTGCAGGGCCATTTTTGACCACAAGGCTATAAAGTTGAACAATACTGGTGGAGGTCCACTAGATGAAGCTGTATGCAAAATATTAGACAACAAGTGTATTAATTTGTTTGTATTGGAGTTTAACGGCCCAGTCAACACTATTTAGGTCATTTTTGAGCTGGTCATTTACCTATCCACACTTTCCTGGGCAGGCTTATACGTAAGCGGTTAACCAGTACAGTGCACATTCTTTCGCCAGAAACTGACAACTGCCCTTCTTGAATCAGTGGAAGGGAGAGAATGACCGTAGAAAAGATTTTATGATCAATCTCCATGAAAGAATGTTGCCGACCTTGGCGGGAGTCGAACCCGGGTCCTCCTGACCACCAGTCAGACGCGCATTTGACTGAGCCAAAGGGGGCCGGCTAACAAGTGTGTTAAAGGTTTTCCTATATAAGTCTATGTTAAACTAGAGGATGAGCAATGTAAAACTAGAGGGTGGGCAAGGTTTTAACTCAATTTGATCTTGTGACCTACTTTTTACCCAACATGACATGACCCACATTCAAACTCGACCCAGATATTATCAAGACAAACATTCCGGTAAAGCATCATGAAGATTAACCCTTGACCTGCTGAATAATCATATATGCCACACCCAATACTGATTATCAACCAATCAGATTACTTGATGCAAATCATTGCAACAAATTCATAAAATGAATGGCAAACAATGAAGATCCTGATCAGATGGCTTCTTCAGAAGCCATCTGATCTGGATCTGCATTGTTTGAAAGATCAGACATATCCGGGCTCAGCAGGACAAGTCAAACCAAAATTAAGACCTCTACAGGGTGAACAAGGTTTTAAAGAAAATTGAGCTAGTGCCCTAGTTTTTGACCTGACATGACCCATATTCAAACTCGACCCAGATATTATCAAGGTAAACCTTCCGGTAAAGTTTGATGAAGATTGACGCAAAATTATGGTCTCTACAGGGTGAACAAGGTTTTAATGCAATTTGACCAAGTGACCTAGTTTTTAATCCGACATGACCCATAGTCAAACTGGACCCAGATATTTTCAAGGCAAACAATCTGGTAAAGTTTCATGATAACTGAAGCAAAATTATGGCCTGCAGAGGGTGAACAAGGTTTTAAAGAAACTTGACCTAATGACCTAATTTTTGAACTGACATGACCCATATTCGAACTTGATATAGATATCATAAAGGCAAACATTCTGGTAAAGTTTCATGAAGATTGAAGCAAAATTATGGCCTCTCGTAGGTGAACAAGGTTTTGACGCAATTTGACCTAGTGACCTTGTTTTTGATCGGATATGACCCATATTAAAAACCAATCAAGATATAATCAAGACAAACATTCTGAAAAAGTTTCATGAAGATTGAAGCAAAACTTTGGCCTCTAGAGGGAGAACAAGGTTTGGAAGAAATTTGACCTAGTGACCTAGTTTTTGTCCCAACATGACCCATAATCATACTTGACCTAGATATCATCAAGGCAAACATTCTGGCAAAGTTTCATGACAACTGAAGTAAAACTGATGCCTCTAAGAGGGTGAACAATGTAAATGTTGACGAAGGACGACACACGACTGACGACTGACATGGCCCATATTCTTACTTGACGTAGACATCATCAAGATAAATATTCTGGTAAAGTTTCAGGAAGATTGAAGCAAAATTGTATCCTCTACAAGGTGAACAAGGTTTTAATGCAATTTGACCTAGTGACCTAGTTTTTGACCTCACATGACCAATATTTGAACTTGAGCTTGATATTATCAAGACAAACATTCTGGTAAAGTTTCATGAAGCAAAATTGTAGTCTCTTGAGGGTGAACAAGGTTTAAACGCAATTTGACCTAATGACCTAGGTTTTGCCCCGACATGACCCATATTCAACCTCGACCCAGATATTATCAAAACAAACATTCTGGTAAAGTTTCATGAAGATTGAAGCAAAACTTTGGCCTCTAAAGGGTGAACAAGGTTTAAATGAAATTTGACCTAGTGACCCAGGTTTTGACCCGACATGACCCATATTTGAACATCAAGGCAAACATTCTGGCAAAGTTTCATGACAACTGAAGTAAAACTGTGGCCTCCAGAGGGTGAACAAGGTAAATGTTGACGACGCACGGCACACAACTGACGACGGATGATGACGTACGATGGATAAAGGGTGATCACAATAGCTCACCCTGAGAACTGTTTGTCTCCGGTGAATTAAAAAGTAGGTCAAACTTCAAGGCCAAGGTTATAAGGTAAAATATTTTGGTATCACTGGAAAGTGCTTGTCACAAGGAATGCATATGTAAATTATGAAAGCCACATCACTTACCAATCGAATGTTATGGCCAATTTTAAAGTCTTTAAAAGTTGGCCAAATGTCAAGGTTAAGTTCACAAGGTAAAAAATCATGGTATTACCGGAAAGGTCTTGTCACAAGGTGATAATTTGCACATGTGAAATATAAAAGCCCTATCACTTACCATTTGAAAGTTATGGTCAATAATAAAGTTTTTAAAATGTAGGTCAAATGTTAAGGTCAAGATCACAAGCTCAGAAATTATGGTACCACTGGAAAGGTCTTGTGACATGGGATGCACCTGTGAATCAACAACCAATCAAAAGTTATGGCCAATGATATGGTTTTTAAAAAAGTAGGTCAAATGTCAAGGTCAAGGTCACGAGGTAAAAAATTATGGTACCATTGGAAAGGACATGTGATAGGTAATGCACATGTGAAATATGAAAGTCCAGTCAGTGTCAAATATTAAACGTTAACTTGCAATTGTAACGTAATTAGAACAATACCTATATTAAAACACCTTTGGGACGGTTCAAAAGTGGTCTTTAAGACCACTTTTGAAAAGTTCTTAAAAGTGGTCTATGACCAGAGGATACTGTATGCCGAAAATACACAGGAAGAATAAATAAAACCTACTAAATAAGGTTTTCAGAGCAAAATCGGTCATAATTTTAGGAGGTCTTAACCCTTGTCCTGCTAATCCCGGATATGCCTTATCTTTGAAACAATGTAGATCCAGATCAGATGGCTTCTGACGAAGCCATCTGATCAGGATCTACATTGTTTGCCATTCAGATTGTGAATTTGTTGCAATAATTTGCATCTAGTAATCTGGTTGGTTGATAATCAGTAGTGGGTGTGGCAGATTAAAATATTCAGCAGGACAAGGGTTAATAGCGGAATTTCACTGTACTTGGGAGAACAATTAGCACAACTCAAGAAATATACTGCAAACTAGTTTCAGACTTTAATCCTTCTTCAGTGCATAAAACGGCTGACTGTTACTATGAATCAGTAAAAATCGACATTAATGTTACTATTTCCTTATATTCCTTGTTTATGAAGGCATTATTTCTTTTCTATTCCTTGTTGGTGAAAGCATTATTTCCTTATACTCCTTGTTTATGAAAGCATTATTTCCTTTAATATTCCTTGTTTACCCTAAAAATTAATACTTATGTTTGTATGCAAATTGAGAATAATCCTGTTAAAAGCATAAATTTACAAACTTTACTACTCCTTAATTCCACCCGATTTCTTTAAATGTTCAAGTTGTCTAAATAATGATAATACATCTGAGCCAGTGTACAGCGAAAACTACAAAAATACTTGAGCAACCAGTCAAGATCAACTTGCACATTAAGCCAGTCAGGCTAGCCTTCATTTTTTGATCTTTGAATCGCCCAGAGCCTACAGAATGATCAAGCAAACAGCAAAGTCTAATCAGAAGACTGATCTGGGTCTTCTCTGCTCACACAAGTCTGACCATTAAAATCCTAAAATTTGGACACCTTGAGAACTTGCTGTAATTCTCCTAAAATTTTAACAAATTTGTTTCACCGTCCAGCAAGGCATTCAAGTTGTACAGACAGAATGGCAAACAGTGGAGACCCTGATCAGACTGCTCCTTCAGGAGCAGGAGCAGTCTGATCAGGGTCTGCACTGTTTGCTTAGGCCTACCTGTCCCAAATCTTCGGATCATTACGTTATTGTCAGTGTTTTTCTGTGCAGCTACTCATACGTGAACAAATAGAAGTTCATATGTCAATGGACAAAAAGAAGAAAACTGATGTCGAATGACATCTTTATTTCTGTTGTTTTTTAAAGAACCCAAGCGAAATTCTATTCATCGCAATATAAAACTTAAAAAGATGAAAAAGTTAAAGGTAGAGTGACTATAGTATTACCTCGTTGATGGCTATTATGGTTTTATAACAAAAGAAGCAAACAATTGCTTAAGCACTAAGTTTTCCTAATATTTCAGTAATTGTAGCTTGCTGAACCATTCTTTCAACCCATAAGACACCAATCACGACAATTGTTGTCTGCTTTGTTGTCTGCTGGTTACTTCAAAACTCATTTGCAAACAATGTGAACCCAGATCAGACTGCTCCTCTAGGAGCAGTCTGATCTGGGTCCACACAATTTGCATGTATGCAAAAATATTTTTAAAAAGTTTGCAAAAAAAAAAAAAAAAATCAGCAGACGACATAAACATACAACATTTTCAGATGTTGTTTTTCTCCGTGTCTTAAGGGTTAAGCATAGCTCCAGATAAGATGCTTTTTTTCATCAGTAAAGCACTGATATTTTTGTTATATCTGCACGAAAACATACGTTGTGGGTACTCATTAGAAGCGCCTCAGTGAGGTGCTTCTAATGAGTACCCACAAAATATGTTTTTGTGCAGAAAAATAACATTTGGATACCCCCTCCCCCCCCCCCCCTCTTATCTGGGGCTATGTTTTAGGGTTCTGAAAATATTTTATATGGGAGACAACTCTTGTGACTTCCTGAGAATTTCTGTAGACTCGTGCAGTTCCTCTTAAAAAGGTGTCTTTGCACTTAAAGGAAAGAATTTACTCCTCAGGAGCGAATTCTTTCCCTCGTTGCCAATTAACCCTTTTTGAACCACATGGAATCTTCCTCCTGAAATATAGCAGGAGTTCATTTCAAAATTTAAGGGGTGACAGCTTGTTTTTTCATCAAAATTTATTTGGAAAATGACTGAACTTTTAGCAAACAGTGGAGGCCTTGATCAGATGCCACATTCTTGACAAAAATATTCTTGGAAGAGTTGCCTCCATGAAAAACAAAAGTTGTCAAAGGACAGTATAGCTCTCCTGTTTCTTTCTGTTGAGTGGAAGACCCGAGCTTGATATGACCTGAGCTTGATATGACCTTATTAGTTTTTACTGGGCTGTTGCACTGAAAAGAAGCAGAGTGTCCAAAAATAATTCTCTATAGTTTCATGACCTTGACCTAAAGGAAATTAAGCAATACAGTTTGTAACTGTTTCAGACGTATCTGATGAGACATTGTCAAATTAACCCTTATCTTGCTGAATATTCATTTAAGCCAAACCCATTTCTGTCTATCAACCAATCAAATTACTTGATGTAATTTATTGCTACAAATTTATAAACTGAATGCCAAACAGTGTAGATCCTGATCAGATGGCTTCTTCAGAAGCCATCTGATCTGGATCTACACTGTTTGCAAAGATAGTGGTTGTCGTGAACAGCAAGATAAGGGTTAAAATTAACAAGACCTGTCAGAAAATAGGGTAGCTTGCATGCGCATGCCCCTTGTCTTTAAAAATTTCCAAGACCATGACCTTGCCCTAAAGGTCAAAGGTAATGGTAGGAGTGGTGTTAAATATCTCACCAATTCAAGTATAACTGTATTCCATCGAAGAGCTTGGAAAGTATAAAAACTTTAACAAAATACATTTACCAAGTTTTTAAGACCTCGTACTGCCACCAAAATCAATACCAAGGCTGACAATAACTATTCAACTAGGGGAGCTATAAGAGGATATGTCAAGCATTTTGTTTTGGAGTTTAATGGCCCAATCAACACCATATAGGTCACTGAGCCAGTCAATCCTAGCTACACTTTTCAAGAGTTGTCTTAAACCTTTACCACTCTCTGGGCTAATTCAGCAGACGACAAATTCTTGATAATCTTCTTATTTTTTCCCAGACAACAGAATTTGACATCCCATGCAAATTGTCTCCTATTTTTCCCAGACAACAGAATTTGACATCTCATGCAAATTGTCTCCATAGGAGACAATTTGCATGAAATGTCAAATCCTGTTTCCAAGGAAAAATAAGAAAAAAATATTTAAAAATGTTGTCTGCTAAGAAAAATACCCAGCATGCAGCAGCCGTCAGTACAGAGCAAATTCTTCTGCCATTAACTGACAAATGTTATTCTTGAATCAGTGGCAGACTGAAGAAGGCATCTGCTAATCAATCTCCATGAATTCAGCCGGGATCAAACCAATGACCTCCTGCTAAGCAGTCGGACACACATCTGTTACTGAACCACCAGGCCAAGCATCAACACATTATACATACAAGAGGGTGAAGAGGGCCCTGAATCGCTTGTCTGATTTCTAGATGTCACAATAAGCTTCTGAAAGACATGTGGATCAATGACAGCAATCTTATTCCATGAAGCATACCGGTAACTATTTTATTTTGGAAAAAGGTCAACTAGCCAACATTCTTGTAAAGTTTGAATGAAATTGGCTTAAGAGTTTAGAAAAAGTTGTCATTTAAAGACTTTTGTTATTTCAAGTCTGCCAGCAATTTTGTTCACTGGTAATACCTTCCAGTGAAGTTTGAATGAAACAGGAGGGCCCAGCTTCAACTTATCGTTTAAAGGTTTTTCACTATTTTTAGCTCTGCCAGTCATCTTGTTCATTGGAGTAGAACATTTTTAGCTATTGTAGTAAAGGATCAACTACGAAACCTTCCGATGAAGTTTCAATCAAATCAGATTAACAGTAATGGAGAAATTGTCATTTAAAGCTTTTTCTATTTTTCGCTCTGTTGGCCAGCTTGTTCATTGGAGGGGAACTGCTTTAGCTATTTTGGAAAAGGGCCGGTTAAGCAACAGTCTTGTGAAGTTTGAATAAAATCAGACCAAAGGTCACATGCAGTGGGAGTTGCCATTTTTTATTTTTCTAATTTTAGCTCTTGTGATCATCCTTGTTCATAGGAGCAGAACAGTTTTAGTTTTTTGGTTGAGGGTCACCTAGGCAACATTCCTGTGAAGATTGAATGTAACGGAACTTAAGATATAGGAAGCGTTGTCATTTAAAAGTTTTTTTTTCTATATTTAGGCCTGGTGGCCATCTTGTTGACTGAAGCCAAACTGGAGCAAAATTGACTTCTTCCAATTTTGCTAAGTACCATTCTTGTGAAGTGAAGGAATTGTCATTTGAAGGTTTTTCTTTTTTAAGGTCTAGCATTCATCTTTATTTGAGCTTAACTGTTTTAGCTATTTCGGTAGAGGGTCACCTACGCAACTTCATGTGATGATTGAATGAAATTGGACCAAAGATATATAACAGGAGTAGTTGTCATTTAAAAGTTTTTCTATTCTATGCTCTGATGGCCATCTTCATTGGAGCAGAACTGTTTTAAGCTATTTCGGTAAAGTTTCAGACATATAAGCCACAGTCCTCTGAAGTTTAAATGAAATTGGACCAAAGCTTTTAAGTTTTTTTTTCTTTTTTAGGCTCTCATCATTGAAGGGAAAGATTTTAGCTATTTTGATAGAAGGTTCCTGTGAAGTTAGAATGAAATTGACTAAATGTATAGGAGGAGTTGTCATTTAAAGGTTTTTCTTTTTTAAGCTCTGGTGGATTTGAAGATTTTTTCTATTTTTAGCTCTAGCGACCATCTTGCTCATTAGAGGGGGACAATTTTAGCTATTTTGGTAGATGGTAACCTAAGCAAGTTTCAAGTGAAGTTTGAATGAAATTGAACCAAAGCTATAAAAGGACCTGTCAAACATAGCTTCTTCTATTTTTAGCCCTGGTGGCCATTTTGTTCATTTGATTTTGGTTATTTTGATAGAGGATCACCTTGGCAACATTCTTATGAAGTTTGAATAAAATTGAGCCTGGGGTATAGGAGGAGTTGTCATTTAAAGAGTTTTCTGTTTTTAGTTTTGGCAGCCATCTTGTTTATTAGAGTCGAATGATTGTAGCAATTTTGGTTTTGGGCCACCTACAGGTAACATTCCTGTTAAGTCTGAATGAAGTCTGCCCATTTAGGGTTTAGGAGTTGGCATTTAAAGCAAAATTTCACACCACATGACCCACATTGACCTATCACAATAGCTCACCATGAGCACTCCATGTTCAGGATAACCAAAAAAAAAAATGAATAAATAAATAAAAATAAAAATGTACTGTATAATCAAACAAAACTATATATTGTATAGCAAAAAGATCATTTAAAATCACTTTTCCACATGCCTGTATGATACAATTTATATTTTTGGATCTATTTTTAAAGCATGATGCATCCAAATTCACTCTTTAAACACTAGTTAATATCCATTCACTAGTTGAGCCCCGCCAAGCGAATTTGTGTCTTCGAGCATTCCGTCATGACAAATTTTAACTGCGCATGCCCAGCCATTCAGAGGGGCCAGGGATATGGCTTTCTGTCTGAAGGTTCCTATTGATTCACTGCTCGCATAGGCGATAAGTACCAAAATCGCTTGACGGGGCCCAGTTAATATCCTCTCCCTTGAATGATAGCAATAGTTTCACTGGTACCATACACATTTCACATCTCCTTTTTTTAAGTTTTTTTTCTTCTTGAAAACAATAGATTTGATACATCAACCATGTATAAACAATAATTTCTTTTTTAATAAGAGGTTACTCAGTATTTTTGTCACAAAAGTCACAATCCACCTCCTGATTAGACAGATTTACGAGCCTCATCTGCAATATATGTTAATTTGCCCAATAAACAGCCATATATTGCGATAACTGATTGATTATTAGCTTTTTATAAGGATGGAAACCTGATAAGTTGACTTTTGACCATATTTGTGTATTTACTCAGATATATAATGCTGATTGTAAACTTCTAAACAAAATATCAAACTATCGGCTGTAATCGGAAACTTGTGAACTAGTACAGAACTGCTCTTAGTAAAAATCAAATTACAGATTTTACCAAATTTGGTTCACAGCCAATAGTTTATAATTGTGATAAAATCCCAATAAAATTGTCAAAAAGGGCAGATTTTATGTTTAAGCCATTTGTCCAACCCAGTTAAAGAACCATAAAATTCTTTTAACAAAGTTGATAAAAACAGAAAAGTTCAACAAAAGGTCTACTTTCCTCCATTTTATGGTCATTTAATGGACCTAAACAAAAGAAAAAAATCTCAGAAAAATGTTTATTTGTTACCAGATCATATCTACCTTAAACCCCAGTCACACTAGACCAAGTTCCCACTGCGTCAATGTAAAACGAGGCCGATGTAGTACGAACTTGTACGACGTAGAAGGAACGCAGTAGAAACCGATAAGGACGTGATGCGATCTTTATGGTCTTGTTTGACGTGGATGATTTTTAAACATGTTCAAAAAAAACGTGGCAGAGACGTGATCGAATAAGGACGCAGTAAGGACTCAGTAAGGACATGGAAACAACGGCATTGACGTAGTACCAACGGAGCATGAACCTAATATGGTCTTCATTGACGTAGTACAAACCTGGTATGGACGGAAAAGATTGCAGTGGATTCATACGACGTTCATTTGACGTTAATACCACGTCAATCGCGTACCCACCACGACCGTTCCACGTTTCTGCAAAGGCAAAAGTATGTTCATACCACGTTGTATAAGACAACATTACGTTTGTTACATGTTCGTTCGGTGCTTAACACGTACGTTTTACGTTTGCAGCAAGTTCTCATAGATTCCATGTCACGTCAAGCAATTTAGTATAAATACTTCACCGAATTTCTCACATTTTCGCTTGTGTTTCAACTTTTATCATGAACACACAGAATCAAAACGTTCTTCTGCAGTGTGCGTTGTTCCAAGCCAACCAAACTCTGCTTGATGCGCATGCTGCCCTTGTGTTATTTAGGAGGATAAGACGGAGAAAGAATAGAAGGCAATCTAGAACTTGTTGGGTGCGCCCATGGCTTTCGGTTGAAGGACGATTTCAATTTGGCCACTATGACAGACTGATGAGAGAGCTACGTGTAAGAATGGAGGATCAGCAGTCATTCTTTATTTTCCTCAGAATGCCGGCAGAGATGTTTGATGAACTGCTGAACAGAGTCGGACCAAGAATTCAGAACGCAGAGGCAGTTGACTTTTATTTATAACATCTTGAAGGGCGCAGCGAGAACGTGGTAAACGCACACTAAGCACGTGGTGTTGTCCCAAAGGTCTTGGGAAGAACGTAGTATAAACGTAGTAAAAACGCAAAGGACGTGGTGTATGCCTGATCAAGCGCGCGACAAAACGTAGCTGGTGCGTGTTAGACGCAGTGGCATCCGAACATGGGCGTATCAAGGACGTAGAACCAACTTGAAATCTGCGATTTTTCCTGCATTTCATCCCGTTCTCCCTGCGTAGTTTAAGTTTTAAGAACGCAGTGCAGTCTTTAAGGTCTTTGTCTGAGTGTGACGGGGCCTTTAGGAAATATAGCTAATATTTCTAATGCCCATTAATACCATTAATGCATAAAAAGATGTAATTTTAACTCTTATCATGCTGTTCACGGCAACCCCTATCTTTGGAAACAGTGTAGATCCAGATCAGATGGCTTCTGAAGAAGCCATCTGATCAGGATCTAAACTGTTTGACATTAAGTTTATAGCTTTGTAAGAATAAATTACATCAAGTAATCTGATTGGTTCAAAGTCAGAAATGGGTGTGGCTAAACAGAATATTCAGCAAGAGAAGGGTTAAATTCAAACAATCTTTTTTGTGACAATTCCATTACCCATTTATATAACCAGAGAACCAATGGTCCTGAACTGCTCACCTGAGTGCTAAGTGTTTATTAACCCTTATCTTGCTGAATATTCATTTAAGCCACACCCATTTCTGTCTATCAACCAATCAAATTACTTGATGTAATTTATTGCTACAAATCCATAAACTGTATGTCAAACAGTGTAGATCCTGATCAGATGGCTTCAGAAGCCATCTGATCTGGATCTACACTGTTTCCAAAGATAGGGGTTGTCGTGAACAGCAAGATAAGGGTTAAGCTATTTGGTTTCAATATGACCTTTGGTTTGGGAAGATTTTTGAAGGGGTCATCTTGGTAATGACCTAAATTCATTCCTCCATCCCATAAAGGCTTCATATGAATTTTGCTTAAATTTGGCCAGCTTTTTTTTTGTTTTGTTTTGTTTTTCTAAAAAGCTATTTCCATATCTGAGTGCTGCTGAACTAAGGTCAATGAGTGACCTTGACCTTTGTTACTTACTCAGTTAGATGAATCGAATTTACCATTAAACTTCACAGGCAATATCAGTCTAGCCAATTTTGCCACTCATGCTATAAAGGCTCAAAACTTATTCAGAATGGTTTCTTTTCTCATTTTGAACAAATTGTGAGGCATTAATAGCTCGTTTATAATGGTTCTAAAAAATTTTTAGTGGGGGAAGAAACTGACTTGGTGGGGAAGAAACTGACCAGTCAGTTTCTTCCCCGGGGAAGAACCGGGCAGGCCCAGTTCTTCCCTAGGGAAGAAACGGACTGGGGGCAAGAACCGGCCTGTTACACCAGTACAAAAAGGGTTAACCCTTTACCACTCAGATACGTGTTTTTACGTGTCTGCACCCCCCACCCCCCCATTTTAAGCCCCAGGAGCACCAAAAATCTGCATTTCTACACCTGGATAGTTATGTTTGCTTTAGGATGTGTTGGGCAAAAAAGTGACCTGTTTTTTCGCGCGCCTCCCCACTAAAAATATTCTAGGGGTGCCCCCCTCACATCCCGAAAAATATTGGGAGTATGGCCCAACCCGCCACTAAAATTTATATCTGAGGGTGTCTGGGGTCAAAAATGCCTGAAAATTGATGCTGGTAAAACATGCTGCAAACAGTGAAAATGGTCAGTGCCAAACACCTTAATTGTTGCCTTGACAGCTGTGTGAAGATTAAAATGTGGTCAAAAATTCATGTGAAAACACACTTTTTGCCAACTTTGAGATGCCCCCTCTTTACCATGACAACAATGATCAAGTCATGAAAGGTTGCATTTGAAAGGCTACTGCCCAATGAACATTCATACCGAGTTTGATGTAAAACAGACCGTCCATTATGACACAAGGGCTAGTTGAAGTTGCTGTCAGGTGCAACACTGTGAAAATCCGCGAAATTCACAAAATCCCTGAGTGGTAAAGGGTTAATGAAGAAAATCCCAACTGACCAAAATAATGTTTTTCCATCATTTTATTGCAAGAAACAATATTTCAGATATAATTAGTGCATTTTAAACTAAAATTCAGTATATTCCCAGATTTCAGTTAACCCTTTACCACTCAGATACGTGTTTTTACATGTCTGCACCCCCCCCCCCCCACCCCCCCATTTTAAGCCCCAGGAGCACCAAAAATCTGCATTTCTACACCTGGATAGTTATGTTTGCATTAGGATTTGTTGGGCAAAAAAGTGACCTGTTTTTTCGCGCGCCTCCCCACTAAAAATATTCTAGGGGTGCCCCCCTCACATCCTGAAAAATTTTGGGAGTATGGCCCAACCCGCCGCTAAAATTTATATCTGAGGGTGTCTGGGGTCAAAAATGCCTGAAAATTGATGCTGGTAAAACATGCTGCAAACAGTGAAAATGGTCAGTGCCAAACACCTTAATTGTTGCCTTGACAGCTGTGTGAAGATTAAAATGTGGTCAAAAATTCATGTGAAAACACTCTTTTTGCCAACTTTGAGATGCCCCCTCTTTACCATGACAACAATGATCAAGTCATGAAAGGTTGCATTTGAAAGGCTACTGCCCAATGAACATTCATACCGAGTTTGTTGTAAAACAGACCGTCCATTATGACACAAGGGCTAGTTGAAGTTGCTGTCAGGTGCAACACTGTGAAAATCCGCGAAATTCACAAAATCCCTGAGTGGAAAAGGGTTAATGAAGAAAATCCCAACTGACCAAAATAATGTTTTTTCATCATTTTATTGCAAGAAACAATATTTCAGATATAATTAGTGCATTTTAAACTAAAATTCAGTATATTCCCAGATTTCAGTTAACCCTTTACCACTCAGATACGTGTTTTTACGTGTCTGCACCCCCCCACCCCCCCATTTTAAGCCCCAGGAGCACCAAAAATCTGCATTTCTACACCTGGATAGTTATGTTTGCTTTAGGATGTGTTGGGCAAAAAAGTGACCTGTTTTTTCGCGCGCCTCCCCACTAAAAATATTCTAGGGGTGCCCCCCTCACATCCCGAAAAATATTGGGAGTATGGCCCAACCCGCCGCTAAAATTTATATCTGAGGGTGTCTGGGGTCAAAAATGCCTGAAAATTGATGCTGGTAAAACATGCTGCAAACAGTGAAAATGGTCAGTGCCAAACACCTTAATTGTTGCCTTGACAGCTGTGTGAAGATTAAAATGTGGTCAAAAATTCATGTGAAAACACACTTTTAGCCAACTTTGAGATGCCCCCTCTTTACCATGACAACAATGATCAAGTCATGAAAGGTTGCATTTGAAAGGCTACTGCCCAATGAACATTCATACCGAGTTTGATGTAAAACAGACCGTCCATTATGACACAAGGGCTAGTTGAAGTTGCTGTCAGGTGCAACACTGTGAAAATCCGCGAAATTCACAAAATCCCTGAGTGGTAAAGGGTTAATGAAGAAAATCCCAACTGACCAAAATAATGTTTTTTCATCATTTTATTGCAAGAAACAATATTTCAGATATAATTAGTGCATTTTAAACTAAAATTCAGTATATTCCCAGATTTCAGTTAACCCTTTACCACTCAGATACGTGTTTTTACGTGTCTGCACCCCCCCACCCCCCCATTTTAAGCCCCAGGAGCACCAAAAATCTGCATTTCTACACCTGGATAGTTATGTTTGCTTTAGGATTTGTTGGGCAAAAAAGTGACCTGTTTTTTCGCGCGCCTCCCCACTAAAAATATTCTAGGGGTGCCCCCCTCACATCCTGAAAAATTTTGGGAGTATGGCCCAACCGGCCGCTAAAATTTATATCTGAGGGTGTCTGGGGTCAAAAATGCCTGAAAATTGATGCTGGTAAAACATGCTGCAAACAGTGAAAATGGTCAGTGCCAAACACCTTAATTGTTGCCTTGACAGCTGTGTGAAGATTAAAATGTGGTCAAAAATTCATGTGAAAACACACTTTTTGCCAACTTTGAGATGCCCCCTCTTTACCATGACAACAATGATCAAGTCATGAAAGGTTGCATTTGAAAGGCTACTGCCCAATAAACATTCATACCGAGTTTGATGTAAAACAGACTGTCCATTATGACACAAGGGCTAGTTGAATTTGCTGTCAGGTGCAACACTGTGAAAATCCGCAAAATTCACAAAATCCCTGAGTGGTAAAGGGTTAATTACAAATTTTCTGTTGCATTTTGTTGTCGCTCTCTTCTAAAGTAGAAGTAAAACAAAGATCAGGAATCGATACAATTAACTTACTCCACCCATCAAAGACACCAAAGGAAAAGAAACAAAAACATGAAGCGACCAGACCATAATGGAAACCTAAACAAAGGAAGGCCATAAGGTCAGTTACTTTCCCACAAAATGGCCAAATGGCCATCCAAAATAAAAAGACACAAGTGATACACACAGTAAGTAACAAACAACAACATAAATAAACCGCCACAGAAGAATCGCCTTGGAACGGTCAGTGGAAAGAATTCCACTGGGGGGCTTAAATCGATTTTACATGGCCATAATCCTCGCCCTTACCTCTGTCGCGGTATACACTAATTTTGTTTAGTCCGCATGAAGGCTTCCTAACTCATCAGTGTAACATCTCTTTACGTAGGCTTTACATAGTTTATGATGCCCTGCGAATAGTGCACAGGATGGGATGAGTAAGGTGAGATAAACAATGTGAAATAAGAATTTCTATACCCTGTGCCAATGTCAGATATTCTTATCTGGAATGCAAGAAAAGCTTTCATGGCATCATCAGATTCCAAGATTCAAAGCTGCTCCAACAAAATATAATTGCAAAAGATGAGTCAAACCCAGCTTACAAAAACACGCCTACACAAATACCTTGTTGCTAATATATTAATGCCGAGTGAGTGAGTTTTACGTCTCATCAACAGCTAAGGTCATACGGAGATGGGACCTCGGTCTAAAGACTCATCCGAAAGTCTAGAGAAGCCCGGAATCGATCCTACAACCCCTAGTTTACAAGGCGAGTAACATAACTACTACACCATGGAGACTTCTCTATTACTGCTGAAAAAAAACGGGCAATCTTTCGATGAAAATCGTGATATTTTTCATATTTCTGCTCAAAAACAGATTGTGGGTACTCGTTAGAACCGCCTCGATATTTTTCTTATTTCTGCTCAAAACATAGAATGTGGGTACACGTTAGAACGTCCTCAGCGAGGTGGTTCTAAAGAGTACCCACAATCTGTTTTTGCGCAGAAATATGAAAAATAATGTACATCCCTGTAGACCCCAGTTTTACTACATAAAAGTGGGGTTGGAGAGGGTCAAAATTATAAAGGTGTGTTCTCGTGATGCACATGAGTTTGAAGTTTGGTCAGAAACCCAAACTGACTTATTTCAATCTGGCAAGCCCAAGAAGCAATTTGACTTATTGTCAATTGACTTATTTAAGCAAATCTGGCAAGCCCAAGGTTCTTTTAACATTGTATTTCTGAAGTTTGAACTCTTGGGACTGAGAGAATAAGAAACATTGTCTAAGTTTCAGATAAAGGACTTTAATGTTGTTGTTTAAAAATCGTTTTTCAGTCATTTTACAAATCAATTTATAATTGGAATTCCAAAATTAAACAAAACATATCTTGCAAGTCTGAACCAGCCAGGTATGCGCATCGATCAAAAACACAAAAGACAAAAAAGAGACTATCAAATGAGCAGTAACAGCCATTCAATATTTACTGTCTAAATTAAATTAACTGCATCGATAAAATGCATCGATGAGTGTCATGTCGCAACTTCAATTGTCGCTATCTATCTGTGCATCTCAAGATATTGACAATATAAATGGTTGTCATTATCGAAATATAATCAAGTTTTCAAGCTTTAACCATTTTATAGGAGAAACCCCAAACTGGGTCATTTTGACTCAATTGCAAACACTGAAGGCTCCGATCAAATGCTGCAGGGTCTAATCACTGCTAACTGCCAATATAGACTGTTCACAAAAAGTAGGGGATATTTAACTTTCAGGCTGAATATTGGGAAATAAATAAAATGTTACCTGGCCAAGATACATTTACTTCAAAGGACTATCAAATATCAATAAATTGAACCACACATTAATTCCAATTATCGCGTCATTATGTAGCAACACGGCTACCAATCTTCTAAGCGTCAACGTCATTTGTCACAGCAGGCAACCCATCGTCGTCGCATACTTCCAACTAGAATCGCGGAGTCGATAGCACGCCATCGCATATCCCCACGCATTTTTAAAGATACGCCACTATATAAGTTCTCAATTGCAACTCCCACCCAATCTTAAGATCAAAATTCTGAAAGTGTCATGCACTCCTCAGACCAAAGACCTATCAGTTCCCAAAGTTTCATGTTTCTACGCCACTATATAAGTTCTCAATTGCAAATCCCACCCAATCTTAAGATCAAAATTCTGAAAGTGTCATGCACTCCTCAGACCAAAGACCTATCAGTTCCCAAAGTTTCATGTTTCTATCTGAAATGGCGTAGGAGGAGTTATCCGGTAATCGTTAAAAAGGGGGTTATGGGGGTGAAAATCCAAGTTTTTGACCTCTGGTGACCTTGAACCTGACCCTAGGGGTCAAATTTTGATTGTTATGTATTCTACTCATTATGCCGTTCGATTTGATATGTCACACGACCAGGTTCTGAAAACTTTGATTTTTTACCCCCGGGCCTAGCCCCTAGGGGTAGGATCAAAATTCTGAAAGTGTCATGCACTCCTCAGACCAAAGACCTATCAGTTCCCAAAGTTTCATGTTTCTATCTGAAACGGCGTAGGAGGAGTTATCCGGTAATCGTTAAAAAGGGGGTTATGGGGGTGAAAATCCAAGTTTTTGACCTCTGGTGACCTTGAACCTGACCCTAGGGGTCAAATTTTGATTGTTATGTATTCTATTCATTATGTCGTTTGATTTGATATGTCACACGTCCAGGTTCTGAAAACTTTGATTTTTTACCCCCGGGGCACCCCACCCCCTGGCCTGACCCCTAGGGGTAGGATCAAAATTCCGAAAGTGTCATGCACTCCTCAGACCAAAGACCTATCAGTTCCCAAAGTTTTAAGTTTCTAGCTGTAAAAGTGTGGGAGGAGTTGTCCGGTAAGACGGACGGACGGACGTACGGACGTACGGACGACGAAGACAATTACAATATCCCCACTTTTTCTTCGAAAAGCGTGGGGATAATTAGTCTACGAAAAGTGAACTGAGGGATCCTTCGCCACACTTCTTGAAGTGCTGCACCAAGCTCACCCAGGGTCCTTGGAGGCAGATCGCGGCTTTGGACTCGTTTACCGAGGATGTCCTGTACGTATTCGACCGGAGATAAGTCTGGACTCATCGCAGGCCATGATATTGTCCGAATATTTTGCCTTTGAAGGTACTCAGTGACGACGCGTGCCCAATAAGCCCTAGCATTACCATCCTGAAAGATGAATCCACGACCGTGGCGTCAATAAAACGGGATTACGTGAGGAGGCAACACGTTATCACGGTACTTCAGTCCTATAACTCTGCCGTGGCACGCATTTAAGTCTGTTTTTCCAGTCATGGTGATCCCACCCCATACCATTACAGACCCTGCTCCATAACGGTCATGAGCAACACTAGCCGGGTCTGTATAATGTTTACCAGTACGACGCCATACTCTTCTACGACCATCACGAAAGTCCAAATTAAACTGGGATTTGTCACTGAACTTAACGTGAGACCACTGATTAATGTTCCAACGTCTGCGCTGTGCACACCACACAAAACGTGAGGTACCGTGCCTAGCTTACAAATTTGGCAGTATGATTCGCGGACGCCGTGCCGTAAGGTCACTCGAGTGAAGACAATTTCGGATCGTCTGTCCAGAAACATAAACTCCCCTTACTCAGCGCAGGTATTGCCGAATGTCTGTGACGTTAGTCTCAGGTTGCGTAACACCTGATTCACAACAGGGCGGCCATCGCGTCCGTAAGTACTCTTCGGACGTCCACTTCTCTGCAAATCCGCTACTGCTCCTTCCCTACGATAGCGTTCCCATAGTAAACTGACAACTGACTGTGACATATTCATAACATTTGCCGTCTGAAACTGCGAACTTCTGGTCTGGAGCATGCCAATGTCCCTCCAACATTGAGCCTCCGTTAGCCGAATCACTGTTCAAATAACGAATTTGTTTATGAAGTCGTTTCAGACAACACTTCAACAGTCAATATAGAAAGTTTTACTGAAATCTCGCATCAATAAACTGGTTTGTCACTAATGTTAAAATTCACGTGCTACCCCATGTACAATTTATGCCCCCATGCAACGCCACTCGAGCATTAATATCATACTGCTCAACGATAGAGTATACACATATGATAGTCAGTTGGCATGGGCTCTAAGGAACCCGAATATCCCCTACTTTTTGTGAACAGTATATGTAGTTCAACCATTTTCTAAATAAATTTCTGAAAATGACTAAAACAGATGCCCCTAAACTTTGAAATAGGCTCCTGCTGATCTATACATGGAAAGAGTGGAAGATTCCCTTCCATACAAAAAGGGTAAGTACCTGACAAATTCAAGGACAAAAGACCTGTTGCAGAATAGGGCCCCTTGCATCCTGAACAAAATTACTTTATCCATTGAAATTCATGGCTGTCAGATTGATTTATTTATAAACATTTATTTAGAAAATGGCTGAACTTTTTGCAAACAGTGAAGTCCAGATCAGATGGCACATTTTGTGGCATCTGTCATCTTGGCCTGCATTTTTGCCAGTGTGCCTGTTTGTAGCTTCCTGTCTAAATACGGTCTATTGTAAAAATCCTACAAAACGAGGACTTGCTGTAAAACTCAAACATTTTTAACAACCAAATGATGCAGACAGAACATCAAACAGTGTAAACCCTGATCAGACTACTCCTTCAGGGTCTGCACTGCTTGCTTCGGCCTAGCTGACCTTAGGATCATTACAGTATACCCCTATGTCATTGTTCTTATGTTCCTAAGAAAACCCTCCCTATCATTATTGGGATGTATGTTGACATTATTGCCTCTAGCTAACAAGAGGGCCAAGATGGCCCTGAATCACTCGTTTAGTAGTTTATAGTGCAGTCGACTATATTTTGAACACTTTTGGCAGACATCCACTAGACGAAGCTGTGAACCAAATATCAAGGCCTCAGACAAGAAGATTTTTAAAGGTTTCCCTTTATAAGTCTAAGTAAAACAATTAGGTCAGGGCAGGGCAATCTATACAATTTGAACAATCTTGGCAGAGGTCCACTAGATGATGCTTCAAACAAAATATCAAAGACATGGGTAAAATTTCTGGTCTACTGATTGATTGATTGTTTTGGGTTTAACGACACATCAACCCTTGTGCATCATTTTGTCATCTCCCAGAGAAAGGGAGAAAAGAGATAGAAGAGAAGGTGAGTGAGGGACAGAAGCAAAAGAGGAAAATGGTTGGAAGTGTAGAAACAGAATCCCCCTCTACCCTTACCTGCTGAAAGGACAGCATGCCTTGTCCAACTGTAAGCCAATACCCAGTGATGCAAGATACACGACACCTTTGCCTAATCCAACCACCCCTGGTTACAGACAGGAAGATTTGTAAGTTTGAAAGACCATTTCTGCCCAGTTTGGTCAGAATCTCTTCAGTTCAGGTTAAGGAGGGGATGCGGTTCAAAGAAATTGTGGACGGACAGAGGGACGGACAACACGGATGGTGACTGATAACAACGACGGATGGTGACTGATTACAATAGCTCCCCAAGAGCCTTTGGCTTAGGTGAGCTAATAACACTTAAATAGAAACAAATATTTAAGACATACATGTAACAGAACAAAACTTTTGTTATTGTTCTTCCAAATTGTGGCCTCCTTTTTTCTTCACTGAGCAATGAGAGAAAAATCAATGAGCTGTGTCATAAAAATACTTACATATGCCATCTGAGCTGGGGCACAGCATTTCCTACACCCAGCAAAGAATCAGATCAGCCTGCACATCCATATAGTCACACCATAAATTTCTCTTGCTGCATGAAGGAGCATTGAGCCCTTAGCTACCCTAAGAGTGCACAACAAAGACTCTGATCAGATTATATGTGGAGGCACAGGCTGATCTGAGTCTTCATTGGGCACACATGTAAATTGTACCAGGCTCATTTGCAAACATGAAAGGTGCAGATCAGGGGCCAGTTGTTCAAAGCATCGTTAGATTAACGAGCTTGGTTAACTGTTCTAGCAAGTAAAATATCTAAAATTTTGGTATTTTTGCTGAAAAAATGTGAAGCTGCTCACATTTTTTTCAGCAAAAATATTAGCATATTTGCCATAACAATTGATCAAAGTTTGAATGATATGTTAACTAACTACGTCGTTAGTTTTGAACATCTGGGGCCAGTTGTTCAAAACTAACGTCGTTAGTTAACGTATTGTTAAATTTTGATCATTTATTATGGCAAATATGCTAATATTTTTGCTGAAAAAATGTGAGCAGCTCACATTTTTTCAGCATCTGCAAAAGCTGCTCACATTTTTTTTCAGCAAAAATACCAAAATTTTACATATTAAACTTGCTAACGAGCTCTTTAAGCTAACGATGCTTTGTCCAACTGGCCCCTGGCCCCAGACTGCATATTTACACAATTTGATCAGCACCTTATAGTGTTCATTGCTGCTTGCATAGTACAACACCGCTGACAACAAAAATTTCAATACACCCACCCATCGGGGTTTGGAGAAATAAATGGTCTGCATAATGCTTCCACGCAGAGCTGAAACCAATCACACATGAGTACTGGTAAACCGCTTAGAAGGACTCAGCCTGCCTAGGCAAAGTGGTGTGAGTCGGGCCGTCCAATGCATATAAGACCTATTGGATTCATTGGGTGACAGGGCTTGCGAGATGTCATTTAATCTCAATGTCGGGTAGAGTCCTGCCAAATTGGAAGCAACGTCTCCAAAATGACCTTAATAGTGTTGATGGGGACGTAAAACCTCAATTCAAACAAATAAATACTGACTTGCTTGACTGTGCAGCCGGTTTTCCCAAAGACATGTTTTTCTGGTGAGAGGGGCTCAAAATCTTAGGCTTTTCAAAGTACATAGACAAAATCTGTTCATGGAGGATGGATACACTTCCAGGAGAAGCAACTCCTCTTCCTTTATAACCAATTTGGTTGAACTGGATTCAGTTGGGTTCTACTCTGTTCAATAAGGTTCTACTCTGGGACACATTTCCAGGGGAAGCAACTCCTCCACAAATATGGTTTTCTTCCTTTATTATCAATTTGGTTGAACTGGATACAGTTGGGTTTTACTTTCAATAAGGTTCTACTCTTAAAGGAAAGAATTTGCTCCTAAGGAGCAAATTCTTTCCTTTAAGAGTTGAACCATTTTCTGAAAGGGCTCAGTTTTGAGGAAAGTACACAGGAAGTGATAAATGTTAGCTCCCTTGTAAAAACAAAAAGTGGAAATATGTCAGATATTAATTGTCAATGTCCCTTTAAGAGATCAAGGGTGTCAAAATTAATTAAAATGTCATTTTTGTCACATCCTCTGATCTGTTCACTGAAGCCTGTTTTATGCTCATGTTCCACATAACGGGTCTTCTCAGTTGGAAAAGCCTTTTCATAAATGAGCCGATGCAGGACAAAATGTAGAATATGACTTGTATGACCAATAATTTTTAAACTCATAGTTTTAACCCGCACATCCTGTCAGTCTGGCCAGAGCCACATGCATCTATTAAAATAGCCTCATGGCTATAGAAGGCTCACGCAAACGGGGGTCGAAGCTTCTGGTCAGACTGTACAGATACATTGGCTGATCTGAGTATCTGATGGTTACACGGGCTTTAATGAAGGTTTTGACATGCACAGGCTCAAATGCTCTTAGAAATGTCAGTTAATTCAAATCTAACAAATATTACGAAAACTCTCCTATACAAATACATTGCCACCTTTATCGCAGAATAAATGAAGATTTTAAGATGAAAAATTCCTATTTTTTTCTTATTTCTGCTCAAAATATAGACTGTGGGTACTCGTTAGAACCACCTCAATGAGGCGGTTCTAACGAGTACCCACAATCTATATTTTAGAGCAGAAATAAGAAATATAAGTTTTACCCCTGCAAACCCCAGTTTAACTATATAAAAGTGGGGTTCGAGGGGGTCGAAATTATATAGGCGTGTTTTCGTGATGAAATTCACTGAGGTTGTACATATAATATTTTTTTATCCACAAGATCCAACACTGGTGTTTGTGGTCAACTGACCACTATAGCGTACACTTATTATAACAAGTAAAGCTTTTACAAAAAGCAAGGACTACTAATAGCACACAACTGTGAATGTCTAGAATTATATCCTTAATTTAACTGTCTTTGGCAAAATTCTAACTGCCAGTCTGGCACTTAGTAATACTAATAGACGGTGTGCATTTCCATCCTTGTCTGGTACTTGTTGACATCATCAAACCAGTGCCATGTATTAAGTTCGTGACCAGTTGATTGAAACTGTCCTGTCTAGGCGCTTAAACAAGTCCAAACACGGCGATACAGAAAAATATTTACATAATCAACATATTGATATGGTTCTCAATAAAAAGTTTTGATAGTGGCGAAGCAATTTTTTTTTAGCTCACCTGAGAGCCGAAGGCTCCGGCGCGAGACAGTGGTCCATCATGGTCGAGAATTTGTAGATGTATATTTTGTATCAGCCTATACAGATATGACAGCAACTATGGGCTTATACAAAAGTGGTAGCAATTTTTAGCACAGCGGGCCTCTTTTCTCTTTTTGCAAAAGCTGCTGGCCTCTTTTTTACTTTTTGTGAACGCTTGTTGTTACATTATAAATATAAAGCTCAACCTGCATTGTGGGCTTTACTTCCATGTTAATTTTAAACCCTGAGTCTATAATGTCTATGACCATGGGCACAACACGAGCAAACAAAAGCTATATGGCACATTTAAATGATTTCGATTTTATACTGTTTGAGGATATATGGTGGATCAAGGGAAACTAATCTTACAAAACTACTGCATGGACAATCTCTCAATTGTTGATGACATTGAAAAATATAAATTGCCAATAACTACACTTGCAGATGTCCTTTGCAAATATTTTTCTCTTATTTTTCAGAGAAAATAAGGCTTGACATTACATGTGAATCATCTGCAGGGTAGATGATTCACATAAAAATAATAATGTCAAGCCTTATTTTTCCTGAAACAAGAGGGCCATGATGGCCCTGGATCGCTCACCTGATCCTATTGTACAAACGGAATTGTGGGTAATATATGGTGGAGTGGCGGGTTTGAGCAATTTTGGTTGGACCCAAAGACCATTTCTGTGAAATTAATTCAAAATCAGTCTGCCTGTTTAGGAGTAGAAGTCATTTTGAGAAGTAGAAGCCATTTTTGATGAAATGACATCTCAAGCCCTGCTGCCCAATGAAACCAATGGGGTTTAAATGTATTGATGGTTCCACTTGCACCACTTTGCCTAGACAGGCTAAAACCTTCAAAGTGGTTTACCAATATTCCTGTAGAAGCACCTTGCAGCCAAGGTGGGTGGGGGCCAAAACTTTCAAAAGACATCTGTCTCTAAAAGGAAGCAATTTTATAGGAATGTTCTATGAGTGACCCTCTAACAATATTGCTAAAAATATTTTGCTTAACTGAACATGATGGCCACCACAGCTAAAAACCTCAAACCTCATTCCTGTCAAATAATTTCATAATCAATCCACTGGTTAAGGAGAAGAAGTTGTTTAAAGGTTTTGTTCACCAGAGCGGCATAGTTTGAGCAATTTTGGTGGAGGGTCACCCAAGGAACATTCCTGTCAAGTAATTTCAAAATCCATCCACTGGTTAAGGAGAAGTCGTCGTTTAAAGGTTTTTCTATTTTTAGCTCTGGCAGCCATCTTGTTCACCAGAGCAGAATGGTTTGAGCACTTTTTGTAGAGGGTCACCCAAGGAACATTCCTGTGAAGTTATTTCAAAATCCATCCACGGGTAAAGGAGAAGAAGTTGTTTAAAGTTTTTTCTATTTTTAGCTCTGGTGGCCATTTTATTCAACCGAGCAGAATGGTTTGAGCAATTGTGGTAGAGGGTCACCGAACGAACGTTCCTGTGAAATAATTTCAAAATCCATCCACTTGTTAAGGAGAAGTCATTTAAAGGTTTTTCTATTTTTAGCTCTGGCGGCCATTTTGTTGACCTGTTTGTTGGAACGGTTTGAGCAAATTTGGTAGAGGGTCACCCAAGGAACATTCTGGTGAAATAATTTCAAAATCAATCCACTGGTTAAGGAGAAAAGTGCGTTTAAAGTTTATTCTATTTTTAGCTCTGGCGGCCATTTTGTTAACTCAAGCTGAACAGTTTGAGCAATTTTGGTGGAGGGCTACCCAAGGAACATTCCTGTTAAGTGATTTCAAAATCCATCCGCTGGTAAAGGAGAAGAAGTCGTTTAAAGGTTTTTCTATTTTAAGCTCTGGCGGCCATTTTGTTTACCCGAGCGGAACAGTATGAGCAATTTTGGTAGAGGGTCACCAAACAAACATTCCTGTGAAATAATTTCAAAATCCATCCACTGGTTATGGAGAAGAAGTCGTTTAAAGGTTTTTCTATTTTTAGCTCTGGTGGCCATTTTGTTCACCCAAGGGGAACAGCATGAGCAATTTTTGTAGAGGTTTGCCAAAGGAACATTCCTGTGAAATTTCAAAATCCATCCACTGTTTAAGGAGTAGAAGATGTTTAAAGGTTTTTCTATTTTTAGCTCTGGTGGCCATTTTGTTCACCCGAGCGGAACTGTTTGAGCAATTTTGGTAGAGGATCCCCCAAGGAACATTCCAGTGAAATAATTTCAAAATCCATCCACTGGTTAAGGAGAAAAAGTCGTTTAAAGCTTTTTCTATTTTTAGCTCTGGCGGCCATTTTGTTCACCCGAGCGGAATGGTTTGGGCAATTTTGGTAGAGGGTCACCGAAGGAACATTCCTGTGAAGTAATTTCAAAATCCATCCACTAGTTAAGGAGAAAAAGTCGTTTAAAGCTTTTTCTATTTTTAGCTCTGGTGGCCATTTTGTTCACCCGAGCGGAACGGTTTGAGCAAGTCTGGTAGAGGGTCACCCAAGGAACTTTCCTGTCAAGTAATTTCGAAATCCATCCACTGGTTAAGGAGAAGAAGTTGTTAAAAGGTTTTTCTATTTTTAGCTCTGGTGGCCATTTTGTTCACCCGAGCTGAACGGTTTGAGCAATTTTGGTAGAGGGTCATCCAAGGAACATTCCTGTGAAACAATTTCAAAATCCATCCACTGGTTAAGCAGGAGAAGTCGTTTAAAGAATTTTCTATTTTTAGCTCTGGCGGCCATCTTGTTCACCCGAGCGGAACACTTTGAGCAATTTTGGTAGAGGATCACCCAAGGAGTATTCCTGTGAAATTAGATCAAAATCTGTCCAGCAGTTTTGGAGGAGAAGTTGTTTAAAGCAAAAGTTGACGACGGACGCAGGCACGCACGGACGACGGACGACGGACATAGACTAATCCCAAAAGCTCACCTTGAGCACTTCGTGGTCAGGTGAGCTAAAAAAGTTCCAAAAGTAAAATTGTCTGTGCTCTAAATTTACATGTTGCTTTAAGGTTTAAACCTCACTTCAACCATTCAACCAATAAACCAGCAAGCTTTTTTTTTTCCTTTAAGAGTAGACCATTTTAATAATGGGGAATAGTTTTATAAATGTGAAAGTGAACATATTAAAGTCTCTTGCAAACTAATTTACTGTGATGGAAAATGAGCCAGGTTTATCCATTCTCACTTGAATTCACTTGAACCAGTCAGACGATTAGGAAATGGACACACCTCCATATAGGTAACTCAGTTTAATATAGCTTGCATCTTAAAATGGCATTTTATGATGCCCCTGCACACTGGGGCTTGAAGAAATAGATGGGCTGCATGATGCTTCCACGCAGCTGAAACCGACCGCACACGAGTACTGATGAACCTATTAGAGGATCTAAGCCTGCCCAGGCAAAGCAATGCGAGTCGGAATGTCCATGCTTATAAACTCTATTGGTTTCATTGGGCTACACTTGGCTTGAGGCGTTATTTCATGTCAACGTCGGGTAAAAGTCCCACAAAATTGGAAGCAACCTCTCCAAAATGACCTATACAGTGTTGACGGAGATGTTAAACCTCAAACCAAACAGACAAACAAAATGGCATTTTCAAAATATCTTTTCTTATTTTTCTGAGAGAACAAGATTTGATCAGTACAGCCAGATAGCACTATTAATCCTTGTCCTGCTGAGCCCGGATTTGCCTTATCTTTCAAACAATGAAGATCCAGATCAGATGGCTTCTGAAGAAGCCATCTTATCAGGATCTTCATTGTTTGCCATCCATGCAGTTTATGAATTTGCTGCAATAATTTGCATCAAGTAATCTGATTGGCTGATAATCAGTAGTGGGTGTGGCATATTTAAATATTCAGCAGGACAAGGGTTAATGTCATGTCGAGCTGGTCAGTTTACCATTTTACCATACTATAGGCTTATATATAAGCTGTTAACCAGTGGTGCAGTGCACACCCCTTAGCCAGAGTGAGTGAGTGTTTGACGTTTAACGTCCCACCAACTGCTAAGGTCATACGGAGACGGGACCTCGGTTTAAAGACTCATCCGAAAGTCTGGAGAAGCCCGGGGTTGATCCTGCGACCCCTGGTTTACAAGGCAAGTAGCGTGACCACTACACCACGGAGGCCTCTACCCCTTAGCCAGAAACTGACAGCACAATAACTTATTGAGCAATTGGAAGTCAGAGGAAATTCATGGTCCCTCTTCAAGAAAGGATGTTGCCAACCTGGAGGGGATAAAATTAAACCCACAAGCTCCTGACCACCAGCTGGACACATATCGAACTGAACCACCAAGCCCAGCTTTCTCCTGAGGATCACAAGGAATTCTTTCCATAGTTCCAAACAAACAAAATTTATGGATTCTTTTTTATCTTATCTTGAAAAGGTATGATGTGAGCACTCATTAGAATTGCCTCTTTTAGGTGATTCTAATGAGTACTCACAACATACCTTTATTTTAAAAAAAGATGAAAAGATACCGTCAAATAATCCCCATTATGCCTCAGTAGCTGACATTTTTATGAACCCGCAGTTGCTCAAATTTAGTAACCTCTACCTTGAACAAATTTTCACAGTCCCAAAAGTGTTCGAGCCATTGAAGTTCAATTGTATGATAAAAATGCTGACAACATTACAAAATAAGCCACACTACAGTCACTGTGCTGGGTGGCAATCTTATTGCTTGTCAACATTGAGTGACCAAGACTACATTACAAATTAAGCTAAATTAAAGTCATTATGCTGGGTGGTGATCAACAAAGACTGCATTACAAACTGAGTCACAGTACAGTCATTATGCACGGTGGTGATCAAAATGCTGGTCAACATTAGGTGACCAAGACTACATTACAGCCATTATGCAGGGTGGCGATCAAAATGCTTGTCAACATTAAGTGCCCAAGACTACATTACAAATTAAGCTAAAGTGCAGTCATTATGCAGGACGGCAATATAAATACTAGTCTTGTCAACATTAGGTGACCAAGACTACATTACAAACTAGAGCTATCACTAAAGGTGATGAATACCCCCACAAAAACTGCCTTGATAGTACATCAGCGCCATTTTGCAATTTTTTCACTTGAAAGGGGCCATAACTATGTCGAAAATTGACGAATTGTAGTGGAAATCGAACTTGACCTGTATTTTATGATGTTACATCAGTGTACCAAAAATTTTAAAAATCGGTGAAGCGCTTTTTGAGTTATCATCTGGAAACCAAGTCAACAGACCGACCGACCGACAGACCGACCGACCGACAGACCGACAAGCTCACTCCTATATACCCCCCCAAATTTCATTTGTGGGGGTATAATTAAGCTAAAGTACAGTCATTATGCTGGACGGCAATCCAAATACTTGTCAACATTAGGTGACCAAGACGACATTATAAATTAAGTCAAAGTACAGTCATTATGCTGGGTGGCAATCCAAACACTTGTCAACATTAGGTGACCAAGACTACATTACAAACTGAGTCACAGTACAGTCATTATGCAGGGTGGCAATCAAAATGCTTGTCAACATTAAGTGACCAAGACTACATTGCAAATTAAGTCCCAGTACAGTCATTGTGCAAGGTGGCGATCAAAATGCTTGTCAACACTACATTACAAATTAAGTCACAGTGCAGTCATTATGCAGGGTAGCAATCCAAATACTTGTCAACATTAAGTGACCTAGACTGCATTACAAACAGAGTCACAGTACAGTCATTATGCTTGGTGGCAATCAAAATGCTTGTCAACATTAAGTGACCAAGACTACATTACGAATTAAGTCACAGTAAAGTCATTATGCTGGGTGGCAATCCAAATACTTGTCAACATTAAGTGACCAAGACTGCATTACAAACAGAGTCACAGAACAGCCATTATGCAGGGTGGCAATCAAAATGCTTGTCAACATTGAGTGACCAAGACTACATTACAAATTAAGTCACGGTACAGTCATTATGCTGGGTGGCAATCCAAATACTTGTCAACATTAAGTGACCAAGACTGCATTACAAATTAAGTCAAAGTACAGCCATTATGCTGGGTGGCAATCCAAATACTTGTCAACATTAGGTGACCAAGACTACATTACAAATTAAGTCACAGTACAGCCATTATGCTGGGTGGCAATCCAAATACTTGTCAACATTAGGTGACCAAGACTACATTACAAATTAAGTCAAAGTACAGCCATTATGCTGGGTGGCAACCCAAATACTTGTCAACATTAGGTGACCAAGACTACATTACAAATTAAGTCACAGTACAGCCATTATGCTGGGTGGCAACCCAAATACTTGTCAACATTAGGTGACCAAGACTACATTACAAACTGAGTCACAGTACAGTCATTATGCAGGGTGGCAATCAAAATGCTTGTCAACATTAAGTGACCAAGACTACATTACAAATTAAGTCACAGTACAGTCATTGTGCAAGGTGGCGATCAAAATGCTTGTCAACATTAAGTGACCAAGACTTCATTACAAATTAAGTCACAGTACAGTCATTATGCAGGGTGGCAATCCAAATACTTGTCAACATTAAGTGACCAAGACTGCATTACAAACAGAGTCACAGTACAGTCATTATGCTTGGTGGCAATCAAAATGCTTGTCAACATTAAGTGGCCAAGACTTCATTACAAATTAAGTCATAGTACAGTCATTATGCAGGACGGCAATCCAAATGCTTGTCAACATTTAAGTGACCAAGACTACATTACAAACTAGGATTTGTTTTTCAGATGTCTCCCCCACCCCCTTTGACCTCTAAGTATGACTTTGACATTGGAGGTATAGACCTGGGTCTTGTGTGCAACACATCATCTAATGAAGATGAACATTTCTGCAAAGTAACTTTTAAAAGTTCATAGAGAAATAAGAAAGTTACTGACCGTACACAAAAAGAAGCCCTTTTTTTACCTTTGATCTCTAAGTATGACCTTGACCTTTGAGGTACAACACATTGTCTCATGATGGTTAACATTTCTGCCAAGTAATTTCATAACCCATCAAAGAGTAAGAAAGTTATTGACTGTACACAAAAATGGCCCCTTTTTACCTTTGACCTCTAGGTATGACCTTGACATTGGAGGTATGGACCTTGGTTATGCACACGACTCATCGTCTAATGAAGATGAACATTTCTGCAAGGTTACTTTAAAATGTCCATCCAGAAATAACAAGCATATCAGTGAAACCGATGGATGCTCCCCGAAGGTGCAATAGTCAGAAAAGGAAACATTACCCAACATTTGTGTGAAGTTATATTAAAATCCATCAGCAAATGACGACGCTAAAGCGATGACAAAGTTTTTTTCTAAAAATAGCTGCAGTGACCTTAACTTTAAGCCCAGGACCCTGAGAGTTGTGTGAAATTATATTAAATCCATCAATAAATGTAGGCACTCGAGCGAAAACAAAGTTTTTCTAAAAATAGCCACAGCGACCTTGACCTTGAGCCCAGGACCCTGAAAGTCGAACATGCTCAAGATATTATCATACCCAACATTTGTGTGAAGTTATATTAAACTCCATCAATAAATGTAGAGTGATGACAAAGTTTTTCTAAAAATACCCACAGTGACCTTACACTGCAGCTTTAAACAAAGTACCATAACTCTGTGACAAATCATCTAACCAGACAGCATGGATAATATACGCATCCCCTATTGCTGCTTAAGACTCCATTGAAGTTTCGTTGAATTTCTGTAAGTAGTTGCTGAGAATTCGCATGGACACGAACAGTACCCTGCAGAATTCATCAAAGGGCCATAACTGTTGGAAAAATCATCGAACCAAAACACACAGGTGAAATGAGCATCCACCTTAGATACCTAATATTCCCATGAAGTTTCACTGAATTCTGACAAGTAGTTTCTGAGAATTCGCGTGGACAAGAGCTGGACAGACGCACAGACGAACAGGCGATTATATGCTCCCCCAAAATACTTCGGGGAGCATAAAAAAGTTATAGATTGGACAAACAAAAAAAGACTTTTTTTTACCTTTGACCTCTTAGTATGACCTTCACCTTGCAGGTACCAACCTGTGTCTAGCACACAACACATCTTCTCATGAGGGTTAACATTTCTGCCAAGTAATTTCAAAATCCATCTAAAAATAAGAAAGTTATTGACTGAACACAAAAAAGGCCCCTTTTTTTACCTTTGACCTCTTAGTATGACCTTGAACTTTGAGGTACCAACATGGGTCATGCAAGAGACACATTGTCTCATTGTGGTAACTTTTCTGCCAAGCGATTTCAAAATCCATCTACAAATAAGAAAGTTATTGACCATACACGAAAAAAGGCCCCTTTTTGGGCCTTTGACCTCTAAGTATGACCTTGACCTTTGTGTTACCAACCTGGGTCATGCACGCAACACATCGTCTCATGAAGATTAACATTTCTGCCAAGTAATTTCAAAATCCATCTAAAAATAAGAAAGTGATTGACCAAACACAAAAAAGGCCCCTTTTTTACCTTTGACCTCTTAGTATGACCTTGAACTTTGAGGTACCAACATGGGTCATGCAAGAGGCACATTGTCTCATTGTGGTAACATTACTGCCAAGCGATTTCAAAATCCATCTACAAATAAGAAAGTTATTGACCATACACGTAAAAAGGCCCCTTTTTGGACCTTTGACCTCTAAGTATGACCTTGACCTTTGTGTTACCAACCTGGGTCATGCACGCAACACATCGTCTCATGGTGGTTAACATTTCTGCCAAGCAATTTCAAAACCCATCTAAAAATAAGAAAGTTATTGACCAAACACAAAAAAGGCTCCTTTTTTACCTTTGACCTCTATGTATGACCTTGACCTTTGAGGTACCAACCTGAATCATGCGTGTGACACATCGTCTCATAGAAGTTAACATTTCTGCCAAGTAATACAAATTTTATCTAAAAATAAGAAAGTTATTGACAAAAAACGAAAAAAGGCCCCTTTTTTTACCTTTGACCTCTAAGTATGACCTTGACCTTTGAGGTACCAACCTGGGTCATGCAAGCAACACATTGTCCCATGGTGGTTAACATTTCTGCCAAGTAATTTCAAAATCCATCTAAAAATAAGAAAGTTATTGACCAAACACGAAAAAAGGCCCCTTTCTTACCTTTGACTTCTAAGTACAACCTTGAACTTTGAGGTACAAACGTACGTCATGTGCGCCACACATCGCCTCATGGTGGTTAATATTTCTGCCAAGTAATTTCAAAATCCATCTAAAAGTTATTGACCATTGACCGGACAAGATTTGCCCATACATACATACATACCGACAAACTTCCAAGGGAGATAACTCAATCAAAGTTACTGAAGGGGTGGGGGCATCAATGCTACTGAAGCAGCAGGGTGGGTATGCATCAATGAAATCTTTAGACCAGTATGTAACTTCAGTGTAAGAATCAACCAAATCTATCAAAGGGTTCAGAAGATACAATCTCTCAGAAACTTTGACGTAAAACCTTAACCATGAATGCCTCAAGGTCACTTTGAGGGGTGGGACATGCATCAATGAAATCTTTAGACCAGTAAGTAACTTCAGTGTAAGTATCAACTAAATCTATCCAAGGGTTCAGAAGATACAATCTCTCAGAAACTTTGACATAAAACTTTAACCAAAATGTTAACGGACGGACGGATGGAAAAATGGATGCATTGATGGATGGACACAGATGGATGGATGGACAAATGGCAGGACGAAAACTATATACCCCATAACATACTTCGTATGCTGGGGGTTTAATTAAGTCACAGTACAGTCATTATGCAGGGTGGAGATTAAAATGCTTGTCAACATTAAGTGACCAAGACTACATTACAAATTAAGTCACAGTACAGTCATTATACAGGGTAGCAATCCAAATGCTTGTCAACATTAAGTGACCAAGACTACATTACAAATTAAGACACAATACAGACATTATGCAGGGTGGCGATCAAAATGCTTGACAACATTAAGTGACCAAGGCTACATTCCAAATTAAGTCACAGTACAGTCATTATGCAGGGTGGTGATCAAAATGCGTGACCAAGACTACATTGCAAATTAAGTCACAGTACAGTCATTATGCAGGGTGGAAATAAAAATTCTTGTCAACAATAAGTGCCCAAGCTACATTACAAATTAAGTCACAGTACAGTCATTATGCAGGAAGGCGATCAAAATGCGTGACCAAGACTACATTACAAATTAAGTCACAGTACAGTCATTATGCAGGAAGGCGATCAAAATGCGTGACCAAGACTACATTACAAATTAAGCCACAGTACAGTCATTATGCTGGAGTGAGTAAGTGTTTGAGTTTTATGTCCCACCAATAGCTAAGGTCATACAGAGATGAGACCTCGGTTTGAAGACTCATCTGAAACTCTGGAGAAGCCCGGGATAGATCCTGCGTACCCTGGTTTACAAGGCGAGTAGTGTAACCACTACACCACGAAGGCTTCTAGTCATTATGCTAGGTGGCAATCAAAATGTTAAGACATCATTACAAATTAAGTCACACATAGCTGAAACCGACCCACACACGAGTACTGGTAAACCGCTTAGAGGATCTAAGCCTGCCCAGGCAAAGCTGTGTGAGTCTGACCGTCCATGCTTATCAACCCTATTGGTTTCATTGGGCAGCAGGGATTGAGATGTCATTTGATCTCAATGTCAGGTAAAAGTCCCACAAAATTGGAAGTAACGTCTCCAAAATGACCTTTACAGTGTTGACTGGGACTTTAAACCGCACTCGAGTACTGGTAAACCACTAAGAGGATCTAAGCCTGCCCAGGCAAAGCGGTACATGTGGAACATCCATGCTTATCAACCCTATTGGTTTCATTGGGCAGCAGGGATTGAGATGTCATTTCATCTCAATGTCAGGTAAAAGTCCCACAAAATTGGAAGTAACGTCTCCAAAATGACTTTTACAGTGTTGACTGGGACGTTAAACCGCAGACGAGTACTGGTAAACGGCTTAGAGGATCTAAGCCTGCCCAGGCAAAGCGGTGCGAGTCTGACCGTCCATGCTTATCAACCCTATTGGTTTCATTGGACGGCAGGGACTGAGATGTCATTTCATCTCAATGTCAGGTAAAAGTCCCACAAAATTGGAAATAAGGTCTCCAAAATGACCTTTACAGTGTTGACTGGGACGTTAAACCTCAAACCAAACAAACAAACAAACAGCCATTATATACTCAGAGGCAATAAAAAGTATACAGTTTTTGATTTGGAATACCGGATCATAAATTGCTGTCTTTAATAAGCTTTGCCTATGTCCGTTTTTCCCAAACGTCTAAGTTTGTAAAACTCCAATTCTTTTCCTGTTGCAGTCATCCATGATGGAGTTATTGTCCTTAATTGATAATCAATATTTCCGAAAAAATCTCGTGTTGTACATGACATTCAAATCTATGCACACCGCAAAAGTCATGTACGAATGTTCATCGATAAGACGGCATCATTACTTTGCCATTAAACCCAAACAAACAGCTTCAAACTCAATTGGAAGTTCCGCCTGTTCCGGATTATCTCCCTTTCAAATAAAATCACAGTGAATTGAATGAGTCTTTTTCTCAAATCGTGTAAGAGATATTCATTTGAAACTTTCGCATAAATTTTGTTTTCCTCGGCATTTTTATGCCTACTCCGTAGTGATCCCTCTAAAATTGCTCAAAGAAAAGTTAATCACCGATACAAATCCCAAAGAAACATAATGCATTTAATGAAAGGAAGAACGTAAAAGTCGAAAATGACATTTTCTTCGACAAAAAATGTTGCACTTTACCTGTTGTTTAATTTGAATATTGGATATATTCTTGCCAATCAGTTCCCCTTCTTTGAATCTGTTGCCCGAAAAATCATTTATTGAATAACACTTATTCGAAACACATGTTAAAGGGAAAGTACTCAAGACAAAATATTGGATCAGACCCCCTGTCCATTTCAAGTGACACAATTTCATTATCCTTTAGTTAATTTTAACGGAAAATGCTGCAAATTATGCGGAAGTGGTTGTTCTTATTTATGATGGCACATATGTATGTAGAGAAGAAGACATCGGGACGCAAATCGATGACATAAATGACTTTTACAGTGTTGACTGGGACGTTAAACCGCAGACGAGTACTGGTAAACGGCTTAGAGGATCTAAGCCTGCCCAGGCAAAGCGGTGCGAGTCTGACCGTCCATGCTTATCAACCCTATTGGTTTCATTGGACGGCAGGGATTGAGATGTCATTTCATCTCAATGTCAGGTAAAAGTCCCACAAAATTGGAAATAAGGTCTCCAAAATGACCTTTACAGTGTTGACTGGGACGTTAAACCTCAAACCAAACAAACAAACAAACAGCCATTATATACTCAGAGGCAATAAAAAGTATACAGTTTTTGATTTGGAATACCGGATCATAAATTGCTGTCTTTAATAAGCTATGCCTATGTCCGTTTTTCCCAAACGTCTAAGTTTGTAAAACTCCAATTCTTTTCCTGTTGCAGTCATCCATGATGGAGTTATTGTCCTTAATTGATAATCAATATTTCCGAAAAAATCTCGTGTTGTACATGACATTCAAATCTATGCACACCGCAAAAGTCATGTACGAATGTTCATCGATAAGACGGCATCATTACTTTGCCATTAAACCCAAACAAACAGCTTCAAACTCAATTGGAAGTTCCGCCTGTTCCGGATTATCTCCCTTTCAAATAAAATCACAGTGAATTGAATGAGTCTTTTTCTCAAATCGTGTAAGAGATATTCATTTGAAACTTTCGCATAAATTTTGTTTTCCTCGGCATTTTTATGCCTACTCCGTAGTGATCCCTCTAAAATTGCTCAAAGAAAAGTTAATCACCGATACAAATCCCAAAGAAACATAATGCATTTAATGAAAGGAAGAACGTAAAAGTCGAAAATGACATTTTCTTCGACAAAAAATGTTGCACTTTACCTGTTGTTTAATTTGAATATTGGATATATTCTTGCCAATCAGTTCCCCTTCTTTGAATCTGTTGCCCGAAAAATCATTTATTGAATAACACTTATTCGAAACACATGTTAAAGGGAAAGTACTCAAGACAAAATATTGGATCAGACCCCCTGTCCATTTCAAGTGACACAATTTCATTATCCTTTAGTTAATTTTAACGGAAAATGCTGCAAATTATGCGGAAGTGGTTGTTCTTATTTATGATGGCACATATGTATGTAGAGAAGAAGACATCGGGACGCAAATCGGCATTCAGTAACCTGTATACTTACTTTTGCCTCTCAGTATATTATGTTGGGTTGTGATCAAAACGCTTGTCAAAGTTCAGTGACCAACACATTAAAACAAATTCCGGAGTAATCTAAAGCCTATCATTAAATGAAATTTGTGCTTAATCAAGTACAAAAACAATATTCCAATACCAAGATAATTGAGTTCTTTGATCTGTACAGGTATTATAGTCTTTTACATTAAAGTTTTATCAGTAAATATTCAATAGTAAATATCAATAGTATTTAAATTCCTAACAAAAAACACACACACTCATACTTGCACACAGGTACCCGCACATGCACACATCCCCCCACCCCCACACACACATACCGGCACACACACATATGTGAAACATGATTGTTCGAGCTGCCTCACATCATGACAATTATGTCGTGAGTTCATCAGACCTGTTGTAGGTTTTATATTTATTTTTACCCCTTCTCTAGCTGAATATTCATTTAAGCCACAGCCATTTCTGTCTATCAGCCAATAAAATTACTTGATGTAATTTATTGCTACAAATTCATAAACTGAATGCCAAACAGTATAGATCCTGATCAGATGGCTTCTTCAGAAGCCATCTGATCTTGATCTACACTGTTTCCAAAGATATGGGTTGTCGTGAACAGCATGATAAGAGTTACTTTCTTTATAGCCCTTTCAAGATCATTTTGCTGATATCTAGCTGATTGTTTATCAGAGATGGGCGAAACAGAGTACTTTAACCCACTGTATGCAGGAAACTCCGTAAGGGGTACCTTGGCAAACAGTGCAGGCCAGATGCTTCCATGCAGAGCTGAAACCTACCCGCACAGGCCGGAGTACTGGTAAACCGCTTGGAGGACCTAAGCCTGCCCAGGCAAAGGGGTGCGAGTCGGCCCGTCCATGCTTATAAACCCTATTGGTTTCATTGGGCGGCAGGGCTTGAGATGTCATTCCATCTCAATGTCAGGTAAAAGTCCCACAAAATTGGAAGCAACGTCTCCAAAATGATCTTTAAAGTGTTGACAGGGAGGTTAAACCTCAAATCAAACAAAACAAACAGATCAGATGCCGCAGAACGTGGTATCTGATCAGGGCCTGCAATATTTGCTAACAGAATTTTCTGTCAAAAAATAGAATTAAAACATAAAAATTGACCTGACACCCCTTATATGACAAATGGACTTGTCCAACAAATAGCAATGGAAGAGTCCACTAGTATACAATGGGTTGAGAAAAAAAAAACACCAGCAACCTTCTATTTTGGGCAAGGCTTACTCCCATTGTAGAACTTGGTGTCTCACAGGTCAACCACATGTGTCGTGGCACCAAGTTCTTATCCCTCTACGAGATAAATGAGTCAAGAAAAAAGGAAAATTGCAAAGTCTGTGACCTTGACTTCAAGGCTGCTAAAAGGAAATGGGGTGGTACTGGGGAAACTACTCAATCTGTGAGTCATTACCTTCAACATCAAAGTCCTTTTGTTTGTTTGTTTGTTTGATTTGAGGTTAATCGTCCCCGTCAACACTGTGTAGGTCATTTTGGAGACATTGCTTCCAGTTTTGTGGGACCTTTACCCGATATTGAGATGAAATGACAGGTCAAGCCTTGCCGCCTTATGAAAACAATAGAGTTTATATGCATGGATGGTCTGACTCGCAAAACTTTTCCTGGGCAGGCTTAGAAAGATGTCGCTTGAAAGCGCTGAGGTCAGACGAAAGGCGACGACGGACACCTACCCATCCTATAAGCTACCCTGGAGCCTTCGGCTCTGGGGTTTACAGAGGTATACATTGTTTTACTTATTTCTACTCTAAGACATAGGTTGTGGGTACTCGTTAGAACCACGTCAATGGGGCAGTGCTAACGAGCATCAACAGCCTATGTTTACAGTATAAATAAGAAAAAATATCACAGATTTTCTTCAGGAAAGTAGCCATCTTCGAAATGTGAAAACAATGAACTATGTCGCATGTCTGTGTAATGGTAATGTGAGGCAATTCTAACAAGTGCCCATAAAGTATATAGGTTTCTTACAAGAACTAAGGAAAATAATCCCTTAATCCATTGCATACTAGTGAACTCTTCAATTGCTATATGTTGCCAGTTGGACAAGTCCATTTGCCATATAAGGGGTGTAAAGAACATTTTTTCATTTTCATTCTATTTTTGAAATAAAATTCTATTAGCAAATAGTGAAGGCCCTGATCAGATGCCGGGTTAGACGCCAAGGTACGTTTCCCGCATGCAATGGGTCAATTATGTTAATTATCCTTGTTATACCTTATCTGGAACTCTGGTCCAAATACTGCACACAACAAAACTTCAAACCTCATCCTGCTGATCACAACCACTACCTTTGAAAACAGTGTAGATCCTGATCAGATGGCTTCTGAGGAAGCCATCTGATCAGGATCTACACGGTTTGTCATTCAGTTTACAAATTTAGATCATTGACATTATAAATTATTTAGAACTTTGATTGGCTGATCGTCAGAAATGGGTGTGGATAAACTAATTTATTCAGCAGGATACGGGTTTAATACCAAATAAAGCATGGATCCTCAGGTGTCAACTGATTAACCCTTTTTGTGCCAAATGGAATCTTCCTCCTTATATATATATAACAGGAGTCTATTTCTAAATTTAGGGGTGACAGATTGTGGTATCTTCAAAATTGATTACGAAAATGGCTGAACTTCCTGCAAATAGTGTAGGCCCTGATGAGATGCCGCGTTCTGCGGCGTCTCATCTGGGCCTGCACTGGTTGCCAAAGTACCCCTTTTGGGGTTTCTGGTACAAAATGGGTTAACAGCTTTATGGGGAAAACTAAGTAGTTTTAGCATTAACCCTTGTCCTGCTGAACCGGGATATGCCTTTTCTTTGAAACAATGTAGATTCAGATCAGATGGCTTCTGAAGAAGCCATCTGATCAGGATCTACATTGTTTGTCATTCAGGTTGTGAATTTGTTGTAATAATTTGCATCAAGTAATCTGATTGGTTGATAATCGGTAGTGGGTGTGGCATATATGAATATTCAGCAGGACAAGGGTTAAATTGATAAACTTACCCAACATCTGACCAGCTTGCTCTTGCTCTTGCCAAATATGTCTGTATTGTTAACGTTTTAAAACTATGATTCCACGACTTTCTTCTAGCCCGCAAGTCCATTGTAGTCGAAATATTTCACGAAATAAGTATCCTATGTCCAATATACATTATACAGTGATGTATTCACATTTCTTACTTTCTATCAATCCAGTTTAGTCTAAATAGCAACTCTGCTTAAATGTCAATAAAATCATTATTAATGTCATTAATAATGTCATTGCCTTGGACCATGATCTCTCCTCCGGCTTCAGGCTTACTTTGTAAAAAATACTTTCTTGTTTCCTTTTCACTGTCTTTCCTGTGATGCTGCTGGACCCCTTCATAACATTTTTCAATATAATATGGTTTACAAGCGGGTACATTATTTTCCTTATTTATGCTCCTAGACATATAGGTTGTTAGTACTTGTTAGAGCCGCTTCAATGCGGCAGTTCTTACAAGTATCCAAAACCTGTCTTTGAGTACCATGTATAAAAATAAGAAAAACAAGAGCTGTCACTATAGGTGACCAATGCCCCCTGTGGGAGCCAATTTCTGAGTTTTTGCAAAAGAGATAATTCAGCCAAAAATGACAACAGAGTTATGGCCCTTGGTCAGAATGTAGCCCTTGTGATGGTGAATAAGTGTGTGAAGTTTTATGGGGCTAGGTCAAATACTTTTGAAGTTATGATCAAGGTTAAAGTTTTTGTGATGGACAGACAGACAAACAAACAGCAAGGGACAGACAGACAAACAAACAAACAGACAGAGCAAATACTATATGCCCCGGAATCCAAGATTCTCGGCGGGCATAAAAAATCACAAATTTTCATCAGAAAAGTGTCAGCTATGGAGCCCTCATTAAAACCACTTCAATGAGGTGGTTCTAACGTATCCACGATCAATGTATTTGGCCAAAAATAAGAATAAATAATGTCTAAAGCCCCGGTCCCACAGACCTTGCGACTGTTGCGACCTCTCTGCAACTGATTTCGTTGCAACTGGCTAGCGACCTTTGCAACTGTTGAAACTAAATTTGCTCCGTAAATGTGATCGCCGACCCGTCGCCATCTAATCGGTGATTAATGTTGCCCAAAGTCGGCGATTGATCAGCGAATTGTCGCTGAAGAATCGCCATATGATCGGCGACTGACTTGCCACACGTGATAGGGGACTAGTCGGCGATCAATCGGTGACTCTTCAGAGACTGGATAAAACCGATCGGCGACTTGTCGGAGACTGTTATTTTTTTTGACACAGACAGAAATAAACTAAATTTTCGACTGCTGAGAGTCTTCTCTGGGCTACTGCAAGTCCTCTTCATCCGAAATTGGTGTCTGAGCCTTGCTTCCCGTTTTTTTTGGCTGCGCCGCCGTTTTCTTTTGCCCGCCTCTCCGAACCATGCTGCCTCTTTGAAAGCTGTTGTCGAAATGATGCTAGGATGTTTGTATTGTAGTTGGCGCTATAATCGTTCGGTGGTTTTAACACCTTTTTACAGCTTGTTGGCGACCAGTTGCAGATCAATCACCAACTTATCAGTAATCAATCTCTGATCAATCTCTGATCAATCACCGACCCATCACAGAACAGTTGCCGATCGATCGCCGATAGGTCGTGGATCGATCGAGGATCAGCCGGCGATCGGTCTGAAACCAGTCTCCAATAAGTTGCAATAAGGTTGCTAGAATTTACAGCCAAACTTGCATAAATTTGGTCGGTGACTGTTCGGCGATCAATCAGAGAATGTACACCAGAACCTCTTTATAACACTATTTATAAAAAAAATGGTTTTGGATATTATTAAACACACACTAAAGACACTCACTCATCTGATCCCAAACATGTACAGATTATAGTTTTTTTGTTTGTTTGATTTGAGATTTAACGTCCCAATCAACACTTTAAAGGTCATTTTGGAGACATTGCTTCCAATTTTGTGGGACTTTTACCCGACATTGAGATGAAATGACATCTCAAGCCCTGCCCCCCCCCCCCCAATGAAACCAATAGGGTTTATAAGCATGGACGGGCCGACTCGTACCGCTTTGCCTGGGCAGGCTTAGATCCTCTCTAAGCTGTTTACCAGTACTCGTGTACGGGTCGGTTTCAGCTCTGCATGGAAGCATCATGCAGCCTATCTATTTCTTGTACAGATTATAGAGAAAAAATTACTAGATTACTAGAAATGGTCATTTTTTAATGTAATATATACATCTTTGTTTGGCTAATATATACTTTATTTGCGTGTACCGTGTCCGCTTTGGACCCAAAAGAGGTTGCAGTGGTTTCAACCAATCCAAGTTTTGCTTTAAAAGTGGCGTTTTTTACATTTTGGTAGTAAACTATACAGACTTGTTAACAACATGAATTTTAGAATATCAACAGTGAATACAACAATTTTATTTTTTTTGAGGTTTCACATCCCTGTCAACACTATTTAGGTCATTTTAAGACTTTAAATTACATTCAATTCTGGGGGACTTATACCCGACATTGAGGTGAAATGACACCTCAATCCCTGCCACCCAATAAAACCAATAGGCTTACATAGATTTATATGCATGGACGGTCTGACTCTCACCACTTTGCCTGGGCGGGCTTAGACCTCCTAAGCGGTTTACCAGTATATATGTGGGGTTGGTTTCAGCTCTGTGTGGCAGCGTCATGCAGCCCAACCTATAGCATCATGCAGCCCAATCTATTCCTCCAAGTCCCGATGGGCGGGGACATAGAGAATTAAGTGAAATTCTGCCATTAAGGCCAACTAAAATTAAGACTACGTATCTTCTTTTAAAAACATAAATGGTTTCATTTTTTATTTCTTGAGTTTTCTCCAGCATCCTCTAGTAAGAGACCACATTTGTGCCTGTTCAACAGCGGTCTTGAAGACCACTTTTGAAGTTTTCCAAAAATGGTCTTAATATAGGTTTAACAACAGTATTATATGCATGTAATAAGAGTGGAAGGGAATTTCCTCCCTAAATGAAGTCATAAATTTTTACACTTCAGGAAACTATTTGCACCCAAGGGCAACAAATAAAGGGAAGAATTTTTCCCAGGGGGAAAAAAGGTTTCCTAATGAAAGACATGTAAATTATTTTCACTCAATTTTTCTTTAACCCATTCTAAGTTGGAAATTAGTAAATTTTACAAAGGCAAACATTGCAGACCCACATCAGATACCACATCTCGGGGTAACTGTTTGATTTACAGGATTTTCCATAAAAAAATAGAACAACAAGATGTGTTTGTGAAACACTGATGCCCCCAAACAGTGCATGTGAAATATGAAAGCCCTATCACTAACCAATCAAAAGGTATGGCCGATGTTCAAGTCTTAAACAAGTAGGTCAAGGTCACAGGGTCAAAAATTAAGGTCTGTGACAAGCAATGCTCATGTGAAATATGAAAGCCCAATCACTTACCAATCAAAAGTTATGGCCAATGTTAAAGTTTTTAAAAAGTAGGTCAAATGTCAAGGTTAAGGTCACAAGGTCAAAACTTATGGTACCGCTGGAAAGGTCTTGTGACATGGAATGCATAGGTGAAATATGAACGCCCTATCACTAACCAATAAAAAGTTATGGCCAATGTTAAGGTTTTTAAAAAGTAGGTCAAACTTCAAGGTCAAGGTCACAAGGTCACAAGGTCAAAAATTCTGGGATGGTTGGAAAAGTCTTGTGACATAAAATGCACATGTGAAATATGAAAGCCCTATCACTTACCAATCATAAGTTATGGCCAATGTTAAAGTTTTTAAAAAGTAGGTCAAATGTCAAGGTCACAAGGTCAAAAATTATGGTGCCACTGGAAAGGTCTTGTGACATGGAATGCACATGTGAAATATCAAAGCCTGATCTTACCAATAGAAAGTTATGGCCAATGTTAAAGTTTTTGAAAAGAATGTCAAAGGTCAAGGTCACAAAATCAAATATTATGGTACCATTGGAAAGGTCTTGTGACATAGAATGCACATGTGAAATATGAAAGCCCTATCACTTACCAATCGAAAGTTATGGTCAATGTTAAAGTTTTCAAAAAGTAGGTCAAATTTCAAGGTCAAGGTCAGGAACATCAAGGTCAAGGTCACAAGGTCAAATATTATGGTATAGCTGGAAAGGTCTTGTGACATGGAATACACATGTGAAATATGAAATTCCTATCACTTACCAATCGAAAGTTATGGCCAATGTTAATGTTTTTAAAAAGTAGGTCAAATGTCAAGGTCACGAGGTCAAAACTATGGTACCACTGGAAAGGTCTTGTGACAAGGAAGGCACATGTGAAATATGAAAGCCCTATCAGTTACCATTCAAAAGTTATGCTAAATGTTAAAGTTTTTGCGGACAGACAAACAAACAGACAAACAGACCAAAAACTATATGCCCCCCAAATCTTTGATTCCGGGGGCATAAAAACTAAAAATTAGAGCTGACAGCCCTTAAAGGGCAGAAATGGACTTGTTCAATATACAGTAAAATTCCGATATTATGACCACCTTTGGGACTGTTCAAAAGTTGTCTTTAAGACCACTTTTAAATGCTTCATAAAGATGGTCTCTTACTAGAGGATTCTGGGAGCAGAAACCACAAAGAAAGGACAGCCGAAACCTTTTAAACATGTGTTTAAAAACAAAACAAATAATGAATTTAATTGTATAACAATGAAAGATTCCACTAGTATACAATAGGCCCCTGCCCATTGGGGCTTGAAGAAATATTTGGGCTGCATGATGCTTCTACGCAGAGCTGAAACCGGCAGCACATGAGTACTGGTAAACCGCTTAGAGGATCTAAGCCTGACCAGGCAAAGCGGTGCAAGTCTCTGCTTATAAACCCTATTGGTTTCATTGGGCGACAGGGCTTGAGATGTCATTTCATCTCAAGGTCGGATAAAAGTCCCACAAAATTGGAAGCAACGTCTCCAAAATGACCTATACAGTGTTGATGGGGACGTAAAACCTCAAATCAAACAAACAAAACTAGTATACAATGGGTTAAATCCAACAATCTCGGATGGCCATCTTAATATTATTACTTGCCAACACAAGCGAACATGTAAGGCTCAGATAAGCCTGTACATCTGCACAATTTATTAATCAAGAGTGTTCATGAATGCATGTTAACCTGGAAATGTTCTCATGCAGTCAGAAAATATTGCCAATACGAAAAGAAGCCTATTCAAATATTTTGAAAATTTTGCAACCAAAAAATGAAAATTTTCCGATGAAAAATTCCAATATATTTCATATTTCTGCTCCAAACATAGATTGAGGGTACTCGTTAGAACCGCCTCAAAGAGGCGGTTCTAACAAGTACCCACAATCTTTGTTTATGAGCAGGAATAAAATATTGTGTACCCCTATAAACCCCAGTTTTACTATATGAAATGGGGTTTGAGTAGGCCAAAATTATATAGGGGTGTTTTCGTCATGGTTCTGACCAAGATGATATGGGCCCCGTCAAGCGATTTTGGTACTTATCGCCTATGCGAGCAGCGAAGGTTCAGGCGAGCCTGCGCATCCGCGCAGACTCGCCAGAACCGTTGCTGCTTGCTCATGCAAGCAGTGAATCAAGAGGAACCTTCAGACAGAAAGCCATATCCCTGGCCCCTCTGAATAGCTGGGCATGCGCAGTTAAAATTTGTCATGACGGAATGCTCGAAGACACAAATTCGCTTGGCGGGGCTCATAAACAGATTCCTTTAACTCTTATCCGGCTTAACTCAATAATCTGTAAATTTACAAACAGTGTCAATCAAGATCAGATGGCTTAAAATGAAAGAATAATCCCTCCAACTTGCTCTGAGGCACATTCTATCAACTTTCTGGTACAAACTTTCCTTATCCCTTTTTGTATCACATGGAATCTTCCACCTTATATATAGCAGGAGTCCATTTCCAAATTTAGGGGTGTCAGGCTGTGTTTTCTTCAAAATTGATTTGGAAAATGGCTGAACTTTTAGCAAACAGTGGAGGCCCTGATCAGATGCCATGTTCTGTGGTGTCTGATCTGGGCCTGCACTGTTTGCCATGGTACCCGTTTTGGGGTTTCCGGTACAAAACGGGTTATAATAGGGGAGACAATTGTTTCAAGATCAGTGATCTCCCTATTATGGGACCTGAAGCAAAATCGGAAATGTCTAAAGCATGACAGCACACTTATCATGAAAGTTCCAATATTTACCAAGGCTTATAACATTCCTTGGTATTTCAGGTAGGTGATCAGTTTGCCATCATATTGTAGTTGCCCAGTTTCCAAGAACAAAACAGTTTGGTTGGTGTGTGACATTGCAGATGAAAATCTTGACAACAAGCTTTCATTAAACTGCACACCGAGTACAATTTAAAAATTTACTATACCAATGTTGTGTTTAAAAATAGCCGGGTGAGTGGCAAACAGCAGTGATCCTGATGAGACACTGCAGAATGTGGTGTCTCATTTTGGTCTACACTGTTACCTCAGACCTGTCTGTCTGAATACATACGGTAAATACGGTATTTTGGGTTCCAAAGCAGAATCCATTTTAGTTTATTATAACAACCATATAACCTATATATTTTTGGATCCATCTTTCAATACTGCTTATCCAAAACTGTTGGGTAGTGTTATGAAGATTTAAAGGATTAACCAACCATCAGTATCAACGTGACAGTTCAGAATCAGAATCAGATTTATTACTGGTGACACGTCAAATGACATTCATACACCAGGACCTGTGCTGTGGGAAGTTAGTCCCTCACTCTAACCAAAAAGGTAAATTTAGCTACACAATCATCAGCACTTTCAGCTGTTGAAATAATTGAATCGGGAAGGGAATCCCAATCTCTAATGGTTCTGGGGAAGAACGACTCTTTATAAATGTCAGTTCTTGCAGTAAGGGTCTGAAACGCAAACGAATGGTCATTTCTACAGTGTCTAGCTGGGGGAACAAGGTCATCCGTTGGAATGCTTGCAGCACCCTTTAGACCTTTGTATAAAAGGATGACCCTACTGTCTTTTCTCCTTTTCTTGAGAGACTCCCATTTTAATTTTCCAAGTATTCCAGTCATGCTCCCAGTTTCAAAGCAGTAATTGCCTGTTACAAATCTAGTAGCTCTATTCTGAACTTTCTCAATTTCTTCGGTAAGGACCACTCCACTGGGGTCCCAGACAAAACTACCATATTCCAAGATTGGGCGAACAAGACCTTTATATGCTGCTCTTTTACATCCTGAGGGCACTGATGAAGATTTCACCTCAGGAAACCAAGCATTCTATTTGCCTTAGTACACATGTTGCTATTAAATATGAGTATTCCATCTCAAGTTGTATGTGATTGTCACTCCAAGGTATTTAATGGAGTCCACATTCTCGAGGACCATTCCCTCTAAGGTGTAAGAAGCTTAAACTTTATTAGATCTCTTCCTAGTTATCTGTATAATATTGCATTTAACTAGCTGAAATTTCATGCCCCATTTTTGGGCCCAACATCCTAATCTATCTATGTCAGCCTGAAGTTTCAATGGGTCATCCGTATCTCTAATTTCCCGGTAATAAACACAGTCATCTGCGAACAGTCTTATTTCTGAGTCAATGTCAGTGGAAATATCATTGATGTACAGGGAGAACAACAGTGGACCAAGAACAGTCCCTTGTGGGACTCCAGACAAAACTGGAGCCCACTCTGAAGATTCACCATTAACAACAAGGCGCTGTTTTCTGTAGCAAAGAAAGGAATCTATCCATTTGAGGGTCTTTCCCCCCCCCCACCCCCCCAAATTCCGTAACCCAATAACTTAGATTTAAGTAGTTCATGAGGAGGGGTGTCAAAAGCTTTCTCGAAGTCCAGAATAAATGTGTCCATCTGTCCCCCTTGGTCCAAGATTTTTGCACAGTCATTAATAACTGTGCTCAGCTGAGTTTCACAACTATGCCTTTTCCTAAATGCATGTTGTCTGTCTGACAAAAGTTTATGTTCATCCAAGTGGGCCATGATGTTTGAGCAGACTATATGTTCAAGCAATTTACACAAAACACAATTCAGAGACACAGGTCGATAATTACGGGCAAGAGCCCTATCTCCTTTTTTTAAGAGTGGACAGATGTTTGCTAAGAGCCATTCTTTGGGGATTTCACTGTTGAAACAAGTGTGCAAAAACTGGACCTAACTCATTTGCTAGTTCCTTCAAGACTCTAGGATGAAGCTCATCAGGTGCTAAGGCCTTACTGGGGTTTAGCCTTGAAGTAACTTGATCACTCCTGCAGCTGATACAACAATATTGTTCATGAATGGGCCGATCTTCCAGTCAATGGAACCTCCATGAACTCAGTTTTATTAAACGCATCATTGAATTGACCAACTAGTTCCTCTGCCCTTTCAGAGTCTGATTCAGCAACCCCGTTCCCTCCTCTTTTATTAAGGGGCGGGATACCTTGCCTGTCTTTCTTCTGGCTATTGATATATCTGTAGAAGTTTCTGGGATTTGCCTAAACATCACCTACCAAGTTATTCATGCAGATTTTTTATATCAGTCTTGATTTCACATCTCAAGTTTTCAAATTTTGTCCGGAGTTTACCACTTCCCGTCCTTTTTGCCTTTGCATGAATCTTATTCCTTCTCTGATTGCCTAAACATCACCTACCAAGTTATCCATGCAGATTTTTTATATCAGTCTTGATTTCACATCTCAAGTTTTCAAATTTTGTCCGGAGTTTACCACTTCCCGTCCTTTTTGCCTTTGCATGAATCTTATTCCTTCTCTGAATTTTTCTTCTTATCTCTGGTGTGATCCAGGGAAAAGAAGATACAGACCTACTAGTTCTTGAGGTGATGTGATATTCGGCCGAAGTATGAATGAAAGAAGTTATCAAATCAAAGTTCTCCTGCACAGACCGAGCATCTGAATGACCATTAAAGTATTTCTCCTTTGTAAATCTGAGAGCATCCTTCTTCATATTTTCATAGTCACCTTTCTGATATGAGTACACCTTCCCCCGAGGTTTCTTTATTGGTGGAATGTGAATTTTTAAATATCCGGAGACAATATCTTGATCACTTAGTTTATCTGGGGAATGAATATCTTCGAATTGTCCTGGCAAAGTAGTTAGGATCAGATCCAATGCATTCTTATCATGAGTGGGGAAGTTAACATTTTGTTCCAACCCATTATCATTCATAACGTCAATTAATATTTGTCCTTCGGACTGACTCAGCATTGTGCCTTGTTTACTGAGCCTGTCAGGCCAAACAATGTCTCTGAAGTTGAGGTCACCTAGACCATGTACAGCCGAGAGTTTTTTACCCTTATGCTGCGACTTAATGAAATACAGCTGATCTTTAAACAACTGAAAGTTTTCGACCTTACCATTTGGTGGTGGATACCAACTTGCTACGAAGTGGGAAGTTTTATTTGCAAAAACCTTAACCCAGACCGATTCAGTGTCATTTTCCAGTTCCATGACAGGCATGTGAGGGATGTCTCAGTGAATGAGCAGCATCACCCCACCACCATGAGAGTTCCTATCTTTTCTATAGACACAGTACTGACAATTTTCAGGGAAAAGCTCAGATGTGGTAATTGAACTGTCAATCTTTGTTTCCCAAATAGCAACAATATGCGGTTGAGATGTATCGAGGAAAGCTAAAAGTTCAAGAATTTTTCCTCTTATTCCATTTATGTTTATACTGCAAAGTTTCAAACCTTTTACAAAATTCAACTTGTTTTCATCAGCAGTCGAAGATTTGCCTCTCTTATCCTCTGACAGAGGTTCAAACCTGTTTGGCTTACTTAGTTCTATATATTCATCAAAGAAGGGGTCTGAGAAATTGCAAGCCTCACATTTTGGACATATTCAGTGGCAGTTTGAGTTTGCCAAAGTGCAGTATTCCGTATCTGAAATGAAAGAGCATTCAGTGTGTATCCACATTTCACATTGATCAGTTTGGAGCACACCAAGGCAATTGTTACGTATGTTACAATGTTGACAGAATCTTGATGATTTTTTGTATACAATCCAAATTTCATGATAGAACTACCCAAAATTTGCTAAGCATCAACTAACGAAAATTCTCATACCAAAATATTAAAAGTTGTAAAACTTAACCAGCATATATATACACTCGAGAATGAAGAGGTCACATCGAAAAATTGAAATTTTCATTTGAAATGAACATTCAAGATTGTTTTTTTTAATACATGATGTCTAATACTAATTGATGTCTCTTTGACTGTGTCAAAAATATATTTCTTCAGCTCTCTTCGGGACACATTTTCTCATGCACTGGGACTCAATTCTAATGATGTCACTTGTGGCCTGGCTGAAGTTTTCAGTAACAAGAAATCCCCAGAAGGCTAAGTTATGCCTTTTGGGGTACAAAGTCAGCAAACCATTAATTGTAGGTCAAGGTCAAACATGGCTGCTTTCATAAAAGCTGCCATCCCTAGATGCAAGTTTGTACAAAGTAACATTAGTGAAGTGCTTAAAGTTCTTTAGAATTAGGGTGAATGCTAGGGTTGATGCAACAGTTCACAAATCAGTGAACCATGACATGTAGGTCAAGGTCAAACATGGATGATTGGATTAAAATTTCCATCCCTAATTGCAAGTTTTACTAAGTATCATGAAAGAAGCTCTTATAGTTCTTCAGTTGACATGAACAATAGGAAGACAGGGTTGGCACAAAAATTTCCCAAAGTCAGTGAACCATAGCCATCCCTAATGTATCATCAATGAAGCTCTTTTAGTTCTTGAAAAATTGATTTGAACATTAGGGTGAATGCTCTAAGGGTTGTCACACACATTGAAGGTGAACCATGAAATGTAGGTCAAGGTCAAACAATTGATGCTTGGATTAAAATTGCCATCCCTAGTTGGAAGTTTTACTAAGTATCATGACTGAAGCTCTTATAGTTCTTCAGTGGTCTTGAACTTTAGGGTGAACACTAGTATGACTTGGGTTGGCACAAAATTTCACAAAGTGAACCATAGTTCACAAAATCAGTGAACCATGACATGAAGGTCTTGGTTAAGTATGAACACTCGTAATTAAGTTGCCATTCCTAGATCCAATCATCAATGAAGCTCTTTTAGTTCTTGAGAAATGGACTTGAACATTAGGATGAATGCCCTACCACAAACGTTGACGGATGCAAAGCCAGACTCCTTTAAGCAGCCGTGACAAAAATGAATATGCTGGGTGATTTACCTTCCACTGGCAACAAATGTTTGGATTTCACTTTGATTTAGAAATTGTTATGGGCTTATCAGCTATTTAAAGGGGTGTCAGAATATGCAATACTAATTTGATAATTGTATAAATGTCTTGACGAAAATATCAAGGTTCTATTCCCACTGTAACTCACTAACTAGAGTGTCAGTAAGGAGGCTGAGTGACAAAGTTTCATTGATTATTGTAAGAATTAACTGGCCAACATCAGACTCATTATAAACTTGTTAGACAATTTGTTAATATTGTATTTGCAAAGGTAATATAACACAAATATTACCTCAAATATTATTACTTCACATACATTATTCGCTTCTAATCAAGTTTTTTTTCTGCAGTATAGGCTCCATGGCACAGCTGAGTCCAGAAATCATATGGGTTCAAATCATAGCCTGTCGAAAGCTGATTATGAAACATTTTAAGGGGCAAATTGAGTGGTTTGAGTTTTATGTCCCACCAACAACTAAGGTCATATGGAAATGGGACCTCGTCGGTTTTAAAGACTCATTGACAGATGATTCATATGTAATGATGGAAAAGAAAAGAAAAAAAAGCATACCATCTGCTTTGCATATGGTGCTTTTTTATTTTTTTTTAATCATTTATTGCCCTAAATCCATAGTTACCGGGAAACCCGCAAAAATGAGGTGCAGCTTCTGATGTGTGTGTATACTGTTTGCTCACAACATTTTCTACCATTAACAGAATGAAACTAGAAACATCACAGCGTTAATTGCTGCTCAAACAAGCCTTTGTTTGTTTTGTTTGGTTTGAGGCTTAACATCCCCGTCTACACTCTAAAGGTCATTTTGGAGAAGTTGCTTCCAATTTTGTGGGACTTTTACCTGACATTGAGATGAAATGACATCTCAAGCCCTGCCGCCCAATGAAACCAATAGGGTTATAATAAGCATGGATGGGTCTGACTCACACCTCTTTGGCTGGGCAGGCTTAAATCCTCTAAGCGGTTTACCAGTACTCCTGTGCGGGTCGGATTCAGTTCTGCGTGGAAGCATCATGCAGCCCATCTATTTCTTCAAGCCCCGATGGACGGGAGCTAAAGCCTTCTGGCTTGGCTGCATGGAGGCTTCTGCCAACCCTAAAAAGATACGCTCTTCTTCTAGGTTTGTTTGTTTGTTTGATTTGAGGTTTAACGTCCCCGTCAACACTGTAAAGGTCATTTTGGAGACGTTGCTTCCAATTTTGTGGGACTTTTACCCGACATTGAGATGAAATGACATCTCAAGCCCTGCCACCCAATGAAACCAATAGGGTTATAATAAGCATGGACGGGTCCGCCTCGCACCGCTTTGCCTGGGCAGGCTTAGATCCTCTAAGCGGTTTACCAGTACTCTTGTGCGGGTCAGATTCAACTCTGCGTGGAAGCATCATGCAGCCCATCTATTTTTCTAGCCCTGACCAGACGGGAGCTAAAGCCTTCTGACCTGACTGCATCCACAGTGTTTATCATTCTGTCAGCAAGTATTTTAGGTTAACTAACCCTTATCCTGCTCTACCTTTGCTATCTGATCACGATCTACACTGTTTGTCATTCAGTTTATGAATTTGAACAAAATTATTATATAATGCAATATGACTGGCTTACAGTCAGAAATGGGTGTGGCTAACCAAACTATTAAGGGGTGTGTTTACAACTAACATATTTTACACCATTTTTGCAAGGGAGACAACTCTCAGGACTTCCTGTGTGCTTTTCAATAAATTAATCCCTTTTACATTAGGGGTTTACTCTTAAAGGAAAGGAAAGAATTGGCTTCTAAGGAGCAAATTCTTCCCTTGAAGAGATTACCCTTTGGCGAAAGGTGAGACAAAAATATCTTTAAAACAGTTCTCTCCCCTGAAGGTGTATCCATCCACCTAGAAGAAGCGACCCCCGCCCATCGGGGCTTGAAGAAATATATATGGGCTGCATGATGCTTCCACGCAGTGCTGAATCCGACCCACACACAAGTACTGGTAAACTGCTTAGAGGATTCAAGCCTGCCCAGGCCAAGCGTTGTGAGTGTCGGACCGTCCATGCTTACAAACCCTTTTGGTTTCATTGGGCGACAGGGCTTGAGATGTCATTTCATCTCAATGTCGGGTAAAGTCCCACAAAATTGGAAGCAACGTCTCCAAAATGATCTTTACAGTGTTGACGGGGACGTTAAACCTGAACCTCAAATCAAACAAACAAACAAACCTAGAAGAAGAGCTAGCTAGAGTATCATTTTAGGGTTGGCAGAAGCCTCCGTGGTGTAGTGGTTATGCTACTCGTCTTGTAAACCAGGGGTCGCAGGATCAATCTTGGGCTTCTCCAGACTTTCTGATGAGTCTTTAAACCGAGGTCCTGTCTTTGTATAATGACCTTAGCTCTTAGCTGTTGATGAGATGTAAAACTCAAACACTAACTGTAATCATGGTAATAATGGCAGAACAAAACATGGTAATAATGGCAGAACAAAACAATGTATACTAGAGGACTTTCCCATTGCTATATGTTGCACAAGTCCATTTGTCATAAATGGGATGTCAGGCCTAGTTTTTTCTTTTTATTCAATTCTGTTGGCAAATAGTGCTGGCCTTGATCAGACGCCGCATTCTGCGGCGTCTGATCTGGGCCTACACTCTTTGTCAAGGCACCCCTTTAGGGGTTTCCCGCATGTAATGGGTTAACTAAATGTGTTCCAATAATCCTGGCTTCACTTTCTCTCTTCTTCCTGACCCTCTCTTTCATCTCCTTTACTGTCTCTTCTTTCTTTTTTCTCCCTTCCTCTGAGAGATGAAACAGACTGACGTGTCGTTAACTCCCCCCCACCTCCCCCCACAATCATGATTAAAGTTTTCCGGGAATGCCAACACAATTAGCATTTTAGAAGCCTCCATGGTGTAATGGTTATGCTACTCGCCTCAAAAACCAAGAGTCTTGGGTTCAATCCCAGGCTTCTCCAGGCTATCAGATGAGTCTTTAATCCAAGGCCCCATGTCTGTATGACCTCAGCTGTTGGTGTGACGTAAAACAAACACACAAACACAACACAAGCATTTTACTTTAAGCCACAACTTGTCTTATAGTACACATCAAACACAGCTTGAAAAAAAGAGGATAATTTGAGGATAAGTTTTCTTATTTCTCCATTAACCCATAAAATGCCAATCATGACGATTGTCGTCTGGTGGTTACTTGCAAACAGTGTGGACCCAGATCAGACTGAGGAGTCTGATCTGGGAGCAGTCTGATCTGGGTCCAGAGGAGCAGTCTGATCTGGGTCCACACTGTTCGTCTGCATGAAAAAATATTTCTAAATAGTTTGCAAGAAGATTCAGCAGTTGACACAAGCAGACAACATTTTCAAATGCAGTTTTTCTCGGCAGCTTCAGGGTTAAATTATATTGTGGGTACTGGTCAGAATCGCCTCATTGAGGCAATTCTGACAAGAACCCACAATGTTTCTTACAATAAATAAGGAAAATTATCCATTTATTATTCCAGTTACTCAGTCTTTTCTGAACAAATAAACAATGTAATCCATCCTAAGCTTAATAACACTTTACAGAAATGCCAAAATAACCATTTTATGTTGAGCCTCAATGTAAAAAAGTTTGTCTTACAAAACAATTTGACCATGAAAACCAAACTGATCAAAAATTAGCTTGATTTCCACAAAACTGAACCAAGTCTTAGCTAGCACTGGCTCATATAGAGCCACATCCCGTAAAATGTGTTCTAGCATAAATAAATGAGATGATGGAAATCTGGCTGTTTAGCAGCTCATCAAGCATATTCAAATGGTACTTCCAATCATGAATAGGCCCTGACAAGCCTACGCAGTAGCACATACTAACTGGTGCATGGATAAAAGGACCTTTATTGACACAGTTCATCTGTAAATGATAACTAGAAAGAATGTCAATTATTGTCTTTCCCTCCTATAATATACTTTATTAAAATTGCTTTTTCACAATGACAAACCTAATTTTGAAAATCCAAATTTCATAGGTATGAAGCACTTCAAAGTAATTTTCTGTAATAACGAGAGTCTATATTGATCTCTTACAAAAGAAGTAAGAAGACGGCAATACGGGATTCAAATAAACTCAATATAAGTGAAAAATACATTGAAAACTTTGTTAGTTTGTAAATGTATATTGTATTCAATTGTTTACTTTAAACAGACAAAGCATTGCAAATCCAGTTTTCCATTATTGATCTTATGTAGTATTAACCTGTCCGAAACAACAAAAGTGTTAATGAAAATAAATTTTCAAAATAGAAATCCGAAAATCCTCCCCCTATCACAACTTCATGTAGATTTACAAAGTTTTTGCCATTAAAAAGATAAAACTTTTTAAGTATTTAATTATCTACAGGACTAAAAGCTTAATCTTGGGGTCAAAGACTACAAATAACACTTATATCAACGTGTTAACACCAATAAATAGCCTCTTCTCACATGTTCGCAAACTTTGGAAGTAGTAAATTTAATCCACTCTATTTACAAATCTGAATTTTACAAGCATTCTGACTAAAGCGATGCATGTACATTTCATTACATTATTTCTTTTCCTGCAAATCCAGTTTACACGTGTGTGTGTGTTTGAGTTTTATATCCCACTAATAACTAAATGTCACACAGAGACGGGGCCTTGGTTAAGACTCATCCAAAAATCTATGGAAGCCCAGGATCAAACCCACAACCCCTGCTAAATGTAGCAAGTAGCTTAACCCATAAAATGCCAATCACAATAATTGTCGTCTGCTTTTCCATCTGCTGGTTACCTTAAAATTAAATTTTTGGCAAACAGTGTGGGCCCAGATCAGACTGCTCCTATAGGAGCAGTCTGATCTGGACCCACTCTGTTTGCCTGTATGCAAAAAATATTCTTAAAAAATTTGCAAAACAAATCAGCAGAAGACAATAAGGGTTACCCGCTACACCACAGAGGCTTCTGCCAGTTTACATGACATCACATAGATCCATGTAATGAACACCATGTAAATACAACTTTATAACTGGCCTCCGTGGCCTAGTGGTTAAGAGCGCTGACTCTTGATCATTAGGTCTCTCACCGCTGTGGTTGGAGTCTCGCTCAGGTCATATGTGAGACGCCAAGTTCTGCAACGGAAGGTCAGGTGGTTTTTCTCCGGGTTCACTGGTTTTCGCCCACCTCTGATTAACAATCAGCTCGATATGAGTGAAATAATCTTGACAGGGCCGTAAAACCAAAACCAAAAAAAAAAAAAAAAATGCCACTTTATATAGAGAAAAAGGGGCGTATATTATAATGTTCCATTCATTGATTGTTGGTCTTGTTATATAGAACTGCCTCAATGACACGCTTCTAACAAGCAACCATAGAAGCCTCCGTGGTCGAGTGGTTACGCTACTCGCCTTGTAAACCAGGGGTCGCAGGTTCGATTCCGGGCTTCTCCAGACTTTCGGATGAGTCTTTAAACCGAGGTCCCGTCTCCATATGACCTTAGCTGTTGGTGGGACGTAAACTGAAACACTCACTCACTCTAACAAGCAACCACCATCTATATTTCTTGTAAAAATTAGGAAATGACACCAAAATTTCTTTATATAAAACTGGCCATAATAACACAGTTTTCGACAGATCAGATGCCATCAAATCTGGGCTTCCACTATTTGCCATTGTCCCATTTTGGGAATGATCCGTATAAAATGGGTTAACCCTTGTCCTGCTGAGCCCGGATATGTCTGATCTTTCAAACAATGCAGATCCAGATCATAAGCCATCTGATCAGGATCTTCATTGTTTGCCATTCATTTTATGAATTTGTTGCAATGATTTGCATCAAGTAATCTGATTGGCTGATAATCAGTAGTGGGTGTGGCATATATGAATATTCAGCAGGACAAGGGTTAAGATCAAAAGTGTGTCCATACTAAACAGTTCGGTCTTCAACTAACAACAGAATAAAAATCTTGAAAATGTAAGTTCAATAAAATGCAAAGTTCACATTCAATAAAATTTTTGATTTGGTTCAACTTTAAAAATAATCCGTATAAACTGAGTGTTATATCCACGTACATTATCGTTATTTTCTTACGCACCTGTTAAACATTTGAAAACATCAGTCTATCTTAGACTAACAACATCTACACACGCAAAAAAAGGTGCATCCCTAACACCGAAGGTCAAGGGGTCACCGCGAATGTGGTTGATATGGGTTCATGAACTGAGCCCTGAGTGAAGAATATCAAATTCAAAACATTGCAAAAGCCCTAAATAACAACTATCCCCAATAACAGATGTAACAATAAAATGAACATACAAAGATCAAAGCAAATGATGAGAATTGTGGCACAAGAATGTATTTTGCGAAGGATACTAGTAAATAAACTGTTCACCTGCATTTTTGAAATGGATTTTCAAGCTTATTTTTGAGGTATTTATAGCTCAGATTCAAATATGACAAAATGACTGAAATTAATACTCTGAAAATAAGAACACCTCAATGCATTTTAATAGTGTAACTGTCCTAAACTTGGAACAGGATGACTGAGTTTGTGACGCTTAGGAAAAAGGTGATAGCTGATGGCAAACTCGGGCTGCTCCTACAGGAGCAGTCTGATCTAGCTAGGTCAATATTGTTTGCTTACTAGCCGAATATTTAGAATAACTAAAGCAACAAACATGACAATAGTCAGATGGAGATATCAATCAAACCTTGTTTAATGTATCCCCTAAATGGGGGTTCTTTTGTTACTTCCCAAGCAGGGGCTGACACAATCAAAGGTTACCATAGATAACCTTATCATTTTTAACCCTTGTCCTGCTAATCCCGGATATGCCTTATCTTTGAAACAATGCAGATCCAGATCAGATGGCTTCTGAAGAAGCCATCTGATCAGGATCTTCATCGTTTGTCGTTCAATTTATGAATTTGTCACAACAATTTGCATCAAGTAATCTGATTGGTTGATAATCGGTAGTGGGTGTGGCATATATGAATATTCAGCAGAACAAGGGTTAAAACCAAATTAGGGATGGAACAGCGGTACTAGCCAGACTGGTCGACATTTTTCATTGTCATGTGCAGACAATTTAGCAGGAAAATGGACCCAAAATCACTCATACCAACTATTATCCCGGCGGGCACATGATGTTGATGTAACGTCACATCAACATGAATTCAACATCATGACCTTGCATTTACGTGATATAACATTGCATTTAGGTTGTGTGCCTGCTGGGATAGACCAACCAAAACTTTACCACTACCTCACAACAAGGAAACTGTGTCCTGAACCATTAATGCTTGGCCATAAATGGACAAATATCATCAACTTTCACAATACTAGAATTGTTTTCAGAAACAAAACTATGTCTTCCACCGTAACTATGTGACCTTGAAAATTGTCAAGGTCACCAAAGTCTTTGCCAAGTCTTGATACAGTGCCATGATATACAGTACCACATTTTGCCAGAATTATTCAATCAATTCAAGAGATACGTATGACTGACAAGCAAAACTGGACAGTCTATAGGCCCCATTGAGACTTTGAAAATAAAATTCAAAATTTGACAATATTTGCATTCACGTGACCTTGTGAAGGTCACCAAAATCTAATCAAAACTTTGGCCAGTACGTAGCAAACCTTGGCGAACAGTGCAGGCCCAGATCAGACGCCGCAGAACCTGCACTGTTTGCTGACAGAATTTTCTGTCAAAAATATAATAAAAAGCAAACAATAGGCCTGACATCCCTTATATGACAAATGGACTTGTCCAATATATAGCAATGGAAGATTCCACAAGTATACAATGGGTTAAACAATGTCTTATTTGATATATAAATTACAAACAATTACGAGAATATAAGATGGTTCAGTATCTGACAGTAAGTGTAGAAGTCATCTCCAGGTGAATTTGTTCAAGAGAAAGGATGCAGACAAGTTATTTTTGGTCCAAAATTGAGTCTTTCTAGAGCTGTGACATTGAAAATAAGGTCAACCATCAAAACCTAACCACTGTTTTCACCGGGCATCCCAGTAATGTAACATGCAAGTTTGGTAAGAATGAAGGAATTCAAACTGACAATGCCAACACAGATGCAAATATGTTCTATTAAAGGGCTATTCCTTGGAATCAAGGAATACACCGTAGAAATGAAAAGTATCTGGGCCAGACTAGCTACTTTTGGCCAATCATTCAGGCCCCATCAGTGACCCTCAAATATTTTCAAAATTCCACAATGGAATCAATGATCCAAAGGGCAAGAAAATATAAACTACACTCTGATGAAGGGCAGGGAGACTTTCTAAGGCTGCCACACATTCCCAAACATCAGCTGTAGTGACTTTAAATATTTTCTATAGAAGTGATATCGCTTGGAATCAAATCAAGGAATACACCACAGAACAGAGAAGAAAGGAGCACACAAGCTTTTCTGGGCTAGTTTCGGCCCCATCAGTGACCCTCAAATATTTTCAAAAGTACATAATGGTCTCAATGACCCAAAGGGCAAGAAAATATAAACCAAACTAGATGAAGGGCAGGGAGACTTTTTATCACCGCCACACATTCCCTTAACACCCACTATAATGTTAAATATGTTCTATGAAAGGGTTATCTCTTGGAATCAAAGAATACACCGTAGAAGGGAAATGTATGGAGCACACAAACTTTTCTGGGCCAGACTATATTTTCTTGCACACCAGACAAGGAAATCTGTGATTTTACCCTGGGATGGAAATTTATGTTCTGACCCTGGTGTTCTGACCCAGGCAACTAACATAAATGCGCTTCAATTCTATTCAACTGCCGGAACTACTTCCGCACTACTTTTATTTTTTAATTAATATACATGTGCGAGCTGTCAAAACTAACCGGAGGTGTTGTGCAAGAAAAAGAATCCAATATGGGGTTCTGTTGTAAATGGGCGTTTCCAACCCTCGGGATGACCGTGCTGAGCGGAACCTCAGCATAGCCGAGGTTCCGCTCAGCACGGTCATCCCTTGGGTTGGAAATGCTCATCTACAACAGAACCCCATATCAGATTCTTATATTCTGGGCAAATGCCACACACAGAAACACCATGTTCACCTTCTATTCAGGGAATAAAGTGCAGATAGGACAAACTTAGAGAATCTTTGCACTCCTGTGACTTTGGTCACCACTTAGGTTGCAATGATATATTGTACCAGGTTTGACCACAATTCAAAAGTGTTTCATCAGATAGGGTGCTGACATGAGCAGGGTAGTGATTTGGGTAAGAATCTATCTATTGGTTGAGAAGATAAGTGCTGTAACCCAATGAATACTGGTGGACTCTTCCATTGCTTTATGTTGGCCAAGTCCATTTGTCATATATGAGGGGTGTCAGGCCTATTTTTTTCATTTTTACTCCATTTTTGATGGAAAATTCTGTCAGCAAACAGTGCAGACCCTGAACAGACACCACATTCTGCAGCATCTGATCTGGGTATGCACAGTTTGCCAGGGTACCGGTTTTGGCGTTTCCCACCTGAAATGAGTTAATATGCTAGCGCTGATGTAAACGCAGATGACATTGCAAATAAAATCCACATCAAAAGCAATATTTCCCCTCCCCACTGAAGGGGCATAATAAGGTGGTTTTTCCAATGCCAACAAGAGCTGTCTCATGACAGCATAGTGAGCCTGTTTTGTGCCTTCAAGATAAAAGGTAAAATTACTGAACCATGAAATATAGGTCACACTGACCTAGATATATTTTGAGGTCAATCACCAAGTCACATGGAACATATATTACAGATATTACATTTCAGAATCAAATAGTGTCTGAATTATAAGGCAAAATAATTGAACCATGAAAATAGGTCACACTGACCTAGATATATTTCTATGTCAATCGTCAAGTCACATTGAACTTATAATTCAGGTTTGAAGTTTCTCCAAGAAATGGTATTCAAAAAAATAAGGCAGAATCACTGGATCATGAAATATAGGTCACATTGACCTAGATATATTTTTATGTCATTCATCGGGTCACATGGAATTGATTATTCAGATATGGAGTTTCTCCATCAGATAGTATTCAAGATATAAGTCAAAGTCACCGAACTGTGAAATATAGGTCACACTGACCTACATGTATTTTGAGGTCAATCATCTGGTTGTATTGAAGTAATATCCCAGGTATAGCATTTCTCCATCAAAATAATATTCAAGATAATAGGCAAAATCACTGAACCTTAAAATATAGGTCACACTGACCTAGATAAACAATGAGGTAAATCATCGGGTCACATGGAACTATGGCATTTCTCCAACAAATAGTCTTCAAGTTATAAGGCAAAATCACTGGACCTTGAAGTGTAGGTCACCAGGACCTTCACCCTTTTACACTTGAACCAATGTCACATGGTTGGCTGATGTATAACCAATTGTGTCTATAAATATAATGGAAAGGTATACAAAAATTATAAAAGTGTCCTAGATTTTGACCCCTAGCCAACCCCTCCCCTCCCCCTCCCAGGCATGAATCCAGGGGTGTTTTGTCTTGGAATCTCAGAAGACACTCCTGGGTATCCAAGTTGTAAATATGAATGCTTTCTGATGAGTGACTGTTGAGATATAAGCATTTGAAAAATTTTAACACAGTATTACATAGGTGTTCTAGATTTTGACCCCTAGCCCCACCCCCCGGGCATGAACCCAGGTGTCTGTTCTCTTTGAACATCAGAAGACCCTCCCAGGCACTTAAGTTCCAAATATGAGTGCTCTGTGATGTTTGACTGTTGAGATATAAGCATTTGGAAAACTTTAAGGTAGTGTCACGGGAACGCACACACACATGCAAACGAGCACACGAGCAACCAAGGTGACAACAATAGCTCTCCATGTACTTCGTACAGGGAAGCTAAAAAGTATCAAGATTCTGTAAAGCTACCATGCTAAGGTACAAAAATCGGATGTGCCTCTCAGAACTTCTGAATTTCCTTTAAACATACACCTGTGGACACAAAAGCGTTCAAACTCCAGTGAAGTACCTTTCAATGAAGCTCTTTGCATCACGTTAGTTTGACAGGCAAATGTCATTCATCAAAGTAGTCTAAAACTGGATCAAGCAATATACATTAATTGGTCTTATTGTGGCAAGCACTATTTTCCATTTTTAGATCTGATTGACATTCATGATGTATTCTGATTGGATAGTGCAGGGTCAACAATGAAATATACAACACTTTGTGTTTTGAATTTATTCCTGTCTTTGCAGTTGACTGACAGGATGTAAGGAAACATTGAATGAAACATCAGATCAAAATGAAATGAAGCTCATCAAAGTTTGAACGCTTTTGTGTCCACAGGTGTAATTATAATGAACACATAATCCTATTAAAGTTTTATTGATTATTTATTCAGGAATTAGTGGATTTTCCTGCGAACATAAACATTACAAGGTAATCCCATAACAAGATTTGTGGCCAAAAGACAACCTTTACATGTTTAGGTGTCAAAAACAGCACAATAGCCGTGTAACTACCTGACAAAATGTGATAACTTTGTCAGCATAAAGTCTGAAAGCAAGTCATGTGGACCACAATGGAAAACATACCAGCTCTATAAATGATCCCATATTCAAACAGTTAAACAATGTAGTCAAAGTCCGAACACCAATGTCTTGTTTACCATTGCTGATTTGAACACCTTCTTGAGTCCCTAGGAAATACTTTCCACAGGGGTTAGGTATAACCATTGTGAAAAGGTATGCTGTGCGTACTCATTAGAATCGCCTCGATGAGGCGATTCTAATGTGTACACACAGCATACTTTAATTTCATATAAGTCTTATACCTCTTGACATAACCCTATGAATAACCCTCAGTGGCTCGAACTACCCCTGTCTCAAACAAATCTTCATGGTTCCAAACGTGTTCGAGTCATTAAAGTTTCACTCAACACAAGGATATATATTATATTTATTATTTACTGGGTTTACTATGTTCTTGAGACCCCTGAGAATTCTTCCCCTAGCTACATATATCCATATAGCTATTTAAGGATATGAATTAAATGAAAATTTCTCTTATTTCAGTAAATATATGTTGTGTGTGCTCGCTAGAATTTCTAAAGAGTACACAGGGCATGCATTTACACAATAGAAGACTGAAAAGACATCTGCAAATTATATTCCCATTATGCTTCCTGAAATGGAGCAGCTAATCATACTGAGGCTTCCTGAAATGGAGCAGCTAATCAGACTGGCACTTCCTGAAATGAAGCAGCTAATCATACTGACACTTCCTGAAATGGAGCAGCTAATCATACTGACACTTCCTGAAATGGAGCAGCTAATCATACTGACACTTCCTGAAATGGAGCTAAACAAACTGACTTAACATTGTACAGCCAAGCATGAAAAGAAGGTCAAGGTCAGCAACACCTGATGATTAACGTTTATTCAGCATGAAAAGATCATGGTCAGTAACAGCTGAGGATTAACCTTTAGTCAGCAAGAAAATTAGATTAAGGTCAGTAACAGCTGATGATTAACCTTCAGTAAGCATGAAAAGTAGGTTAAGATCAGTAACAGCTGATGATTAACCTTTAGTCAGCAAGAAAATTAGATTAAGGTCAGTAACAGCTGAGGATTAACCTTTAGTCAGCAAGAAAATTAGATTAAGGTCAGTAACAGCTGATGATTAACCTTTAGTCAGCAAGAAAATTAGATTAAGGTCAGTAACAGCTGATGATTAACCTTTAGTCATTAAGAAAATTAGATTAAGGTCAGTAACAGCTGAGGATTAACCTTTAGTCAGCAAGAAAATTAGATTAAGGTCAGTAACAGCTGATGATTAACCTTTAGTCAGCAAGAAAATTAGATTAAGGTCAGTAACAGCTGATGATTAACCTTTAGTCAGCAAGAAAATTAGATTAAGGTCAGTAACAGCTGATGATTAACCTTTAGTCAGCAAGAAAATTAGATTAAGGTCAGTAACAGCTGATGATTAACCTTCAGTAAGCATGAAAAGTAGGTCAAGGTCAGTGACAGCTGATGATTAACCATAAGTCAGCATGAAAGTAGGTTAAGATCACTAACAGCTGATGATTAACCTTTAGTCAGCATGAAAAGTAGGTAATGGTCAGTAACAGCTGATGATAACCTTTAGTCTGCCAGACAAGTAGGTCAAGGTCAGCAACAGCTGATTATTAACCTTTAGTCAGCAAGAAAACTAGGTTAAGGTCAGTAACAGCTGATGATTAACATTTAGTGAGCAGGAAAAGTAGGTCAAGATCAGTAACAGCTGCTGATTAATCTTTATTCAGCACGAAAAGTAGGTCAAGCTCAGCAACAACTGATGATTAACCTTAGTCAGCTAGAAAAGTAGGTCAGGGTCAGTAACAGCTGATGATTAACCTTTTGTCAGCTAGAAAAGTAGGTCAACGTCAGTAACAGCTTACAATAAACCTTTAGTCAGCATTAAAAAAATAATCAAGGATAGTAACAGCTGATGATTAACCTTCAGGCAGTAAGAAAAGTAGGTCAGGATCAGTAACAGGTGATGATTAACCTTTAGTCAGCAAGAGAAGCAGGTCAGTAACAGCTGATGATTAACCTTTAGTCAGCACCTGGGAGGTTGTGTTGTTAACATATCATTACATGCAGTTTGTAAATTGAACACATTCATTATACTGAATAATCTGATTAGTTGAATCAGCAGTGGGTGTGGCTAAATTTATTTATTCAGCAAGATAGTAATTAACAACAATGACTACAATGCCAATGCCGGAAAGTGATCCTTATGGAGCTCCTGTCAAATAAAAAATGAAGCATTTAATTCTAAGTGTAAAAATAATATTCATCAATTTTGTCATTATAAATTCAAAAGTGTTACACACCTGGGAAAAATTATCTCAATCAGGACAGAAGAATTATCTCAGATTGGGCAGACCTACCAAACCTACCAAATGACACAAGACCAGCGATTGCCCTGAAAAGACGCAAAATCTGACTGGCACCTTCAGTGTCTAAATAATCATAAGAAAGTCAGCTACAAACTGAGCAGCATAATCTATCTTCCAATTATGTATATATGTACAGGCTGGTCTACGCCTTTGGTGGTCATTCATCCTTTTGTAGGGTTGACTGTAACCCTGGAGTTCATGTCATTAAATTATAAATGAAGCTTTTTAAATCATAATTCAATAAGTTGTGACTTTATCCTTGAATTAGACTTCAAGGTATATCAGTAGACCCTCTAAGGGAGACTACTCCAGTCTGACAGTATTGCCTCCCTTTGAATGGGGGTGGGGGGAATGAATATTAAATCAACATGCCTAAGCAAAAAAAGGTCTACTTGCCTTAAAGGAACCAGAACAATGAAAACCCGTAAGTCACCATTTCCAAAAAAAATAGCAAATTTTTTCAGATAAGATAAGGTATGACAGTGATTCAAATGAAATGTCATTTGAGCCAGATTTTCTCTGAAAAATATGAAAACTAGAAAAGCGTCCACAGGACACGGATGCCCCCGCCTGAAAATATGTCTATGTTTGTATTAATCCATAGAAAGTTATTGATGGTGTTTAAGTTTTGGACCCTTTTTGATATTTGACCTCTAAGTATGACCTTGACCTTGGAGGAATGGACCTGGGTTTTGTGTGTGACACTTTGTCTCATGATGGTGAACATGTCTGCAAAGTAATTTCAAAACCATACAGAAATAAGGAAGTTATTGACAGTGTTTAAGTTTTGGGCCCCTTTTTTGACCTTTGACCTCTAAGTACGACTTTGAACTTGGAGGTACTGACCTGAGTTTTGCATGTGACACATCGACTCATGATGGTGAACAGTTCTACCAAGTAATTTCAAAATCCATCCAGAAACTTTGTTTGTTTCAGACCCTTTTTTTGACCGTTGACCTCTAAGTACGACCGTGACCTTGGCAGTACTGTTTGTTTGATTTGAGGTTTAACGTCACCGTCAACACTGTAAAGGTCATTTTGGAGACGTTGCTTCCAATTTTGTGGGACTTTTACCCGACATTGAGATGAAATGACATCTCAAGCCCTGTCGCCCAATGAAACCAATAGGGTTTATTAGCATGGACGGTCCGCCTTGCACCGCGGTTCCTGGACAGGCTTAGATCCTCTAAGCGGTTTACCAGTACTAGTGTGCGGGCCGGATTCAGCTCTGCGTGGAAGCATCATGCAGCCCACATATTTCTTCAAGCCCCTATGGGCAGGGGCCGTTAGCAGTACTGACCTGAGTTTTGAGAGCAACACATCATCTTATTATGGTGAACATTTCTGCCAAGTAATTTCAAAATTCTTCAAGAAATAAGAAAGTTATTGACTGTGTTTAAGTTTCTGACCCCATTTTTTTACCTTTGACCTCTAAGTATGACCTAGACCTTGAAGGTACTGCCCCGTGTTTTGTATGTTACACATCCTCTCATGGTGGTGAACATTTCTGCCAAGTAATTTCAAAATCTATTCAGAAATAAGAAAGTTATTGACTGAGTTTAAGTTTCGGACCCTTTTTTTGACATTTGACTTCTAAGTATGACCTTAACCTTGGAGGTACGGACCTGGGTTTTGCACACGACACATCATCTCATGATGGTTAATATTTTTGCAAAATAATTTCAAAATCCATCCAGAAACTAGAATCGCGCAGTCGATGGCACACCATCGCATATCCCCACGCTTCCCCGCGGGCCAGCCCCCTGGGCCCACACTTAGGGGTGTGATCAAAATTCCGAATGTGTCATGCACTCCCCAGACCAAAGATCTATCAGTTCCCAAAGTTTCAAGTTTCTATCTATAACTGTCTAGGAGGAGTTATCCGGTAACAGTAATGTATGGCGGTAAAGGGGTCAAAATTGGTTTTTGACCTCTGGTGACTTCAAAATTGACCCCAGGGGTCAAATTTTGCTTGCAATGTTTTCTACTCATCATGCCGTTCGCTTTGATATGTTACACAACCATGTTCTGGAAATTTTTATTTTTGACCCCTCCCGCAGGCCCAGTTTTTGACCTCTGGTGACCTCAAAATTGACCCCAGGGGTCTATTTTGGTTGTAATGTTTTCTAGTCATCATGCCATTCGCTTTGATATGTTTGGAAATTTTGATTTTTTACCCCTCCTGTGGGCCCCACCCCCTGGGCCCACCGCTAGGGGCGTGATCAAAATTCCGAAAGTGTCATGCACTCCCCAGACCAAAGATCTATCAGTTCCCAAAGTTTCAAGTTTCTATCAATAACCATCTAGGAGGAGTTATCCGGTAAGAAGGACGGACAGACGGATGGACAGACGTACGTACGGGCATACGTACGGATGGACGACGGCCCCCATCCATCTGGGCTTGAAGAAATATATAGGCTGCATGATGCTTCCACGCAGAGCTGAATCTGACCCACACACGAGTACTGGTAAACCACTAAGAGGATCTAAGCCTGCCCAGGCAAAGCAGTGTGAGTGTCGGACCGTCCATGCTTATAAACCCTATTGGTTTCATTGGGCGACACGGCTGGAGATGTCATTTCATGTCAATGTCGGGTAAAAGTCCCACAAAATTGGAAGCAACGTCTCCAAAATGACCTTTACAGTGTTGACGGGGACGTTAAACCTCAAATCAAACAAACAAACGGACGGACAACGAAGACCATTACAATATCCCCACTTATTTTTCGAAAAGCGTGGGGATAATAATAAAGTTATTGACCACGTTTAAGTTTCGGATGGACGGACGAATGTACAGACGAACAGGGGCAACACTATATGCCCTTTCCACCATTCTTTGGATGGCAGGGGCATATTGTCAGTGCTGTAATTTTCGTTGAGGGTTGACTTAATGTGACAGATAACCAATAATTGACTTTATCTGCAAATCAACAAGAGTTGCATTCCATTCAAAAGCGGGTATGACCAATTGAATTATCTCCCTTGTGAATAATGTATTATTCAAAACCTTTCCAAACAGAGCAAATCCATCTGATCAGGATCTACACTTTAACATTCAGTTTGCGAATTTGCAGGAATAAATTAGATGTAGAAATCTAATTGGTTCTAAGTCAGAAATGGGTGTGGCTAAATTAATTATTCAGCAAGATAAGATTTAAAAGCGTAGCAAATGACATTCCAATTTTTTTTTTTTTATCATATTTTTCAGATAAAATCAATCTCGACAAGTGGACGTCCATTTAACTTGGAATTTGGATATGTCGAGTCTGTTAGATATGGGGTTTATTAAATAGTCATCAACAGGAAGGCAAGCAGTGTAGATCATAATGAATATCATGTGAACAAGTCCGTGAAATGATCACCCCACTAAACCCCACTTTAAATAGAGAAAACTGGGGTTTATGGGGTATAAATTACTTTTCTTATTTAGGCTCCAAGACATAGGTTGTGGGTACTCGTTAGAACCCTCTCAATGAGGCGGTTCTAACGAGAATCCGCAAGCTATGTTTGCAGTATAAATAAGAGAAATATCACTGATTTTCATCATAAAAGTAACCATTTTGGAGTTGTGAAAATTGCACTATGTCGCACGGGTGTGTTATCCTAATGAAGGGACATTATGTGCCATATCAACAGGATCTACACTGTTTGCACAGGCATCTGTACCTGCCTTCAGGATTGAAAGAGTCAATAAATAAGGAAACAGCATAGAAACTGGTGAACAGTGAAAAATGCACAGCATTATCAGTACCTTTTTCTGTTCATAAATGAACCAGCAAGTAGCTAACCTCATTGAGAGGATGTATGTATGCTGCTGAATGTCCACTAACTGCAGCAAAATTAGGTCTGTCTGCCTCCGTGGGCAGTGGTTACGCTACTCACCTTGTAAACCAGGGGTCGCAGTATCGATCCCGGGCTTTTCCAGACTTTCGGATGAGTCTTTAAACCAAGGTCCCGTCTCCATATGACCTTAGTTGTTGGTGGGACGTAAAACTCAAACACTCACTCTGATCTGTTGGTTAAATTACAATGTAAACTTGTTTTGACTCAAGATCTAAGCAATAAAAGTAAATCTTTTAACCCTTATCTTGCTGTTCACGACAACCCCTATCTTTGCAAACAGTGTAGATCCAGATCAGATGGCTTCTGATCAGGATCTACACTGTTTGGCATTCAATTAATGAATTTGTAGCAATAAATTACATCAAGTAATTTGATTGGTTGATAGACAGAAATGGGTGTGGCTTAAATGAATATTCAGCAAGATAAGGATTTAATGTTTCAGGGATAGACCCTCATGTATATTGTTGGCATTCTCTCAAAAAATGATTTTCCACCCTTTCCACAGTGGACTACTCTGAAGCCCACTTTTATTAAAGTATTCAATTACCAGGAAACAACTTCCTGTCTTTGAAAGTTGTTTCTCTTCTTACCCTTATCTTGCTGAATATTCATTTAAGCCACACCCATTTCTGCCTATCAACCAATCAAATTACTTGATGTAACTTACTGCTACAAATTCATTAAGTGAAGGTCAAACAGTGTAGATCCTGATCAGCAGAAGCCATCTGATCTGGATCTACACTGTTTGCAAAGATAGGGGTTGTCCTGCACAGCATGATAAGGGCTAAAATGAAGCTCCAGTTGTTCAAAGCATCATCATCTGTTAGCCCTGGTATAAACATTTGATGTACACAATATATGTCCCCCGCCCATTAGGGTTTGGTACGGGTGTAGATTAGGCTGCATGGTGCTTCCACACAGAGCTGAAACCGCCTGAACATTAGAATTGGTAAACTGCTTTGAATTGGTGGCAGGGCTTGAGATATCATTTCATCACAACTTCAGGAAAAAGTCCCATAAAATTGGAAGCAGTGTCTCCAAAATGACCTAAATAGTGTTGACGGGGACATAAAACCTCAACTAGAACAAATTAATATAGTACACTAGAATCTTTGCAGAAAAAATGCTGGTCAGTAAAAATATTAGTGTATTTGCCATATCAGGCGATAAATGTGTTATCTCTTATCTGCTGTTCACGACAACCCCTATCTTTGCAAACAATGTAGCTCCAGATCAGATGGCTTCTGAAGAAGCCATCTGATCAGGATCTACACTGTTTGGCATTTAGTTTATGAATTTGTAGGTATAAATTACATCAAGTAATTTGATTGGTTGATAGACAGAAATGGGTGTGGCTTAAATGAATATTCAGCAAGAGAAGGATTAATACATATTAATTGTCCAGGGACCAGTTGTTCAAAGCATCGTTCGCTTAACAAGCCCATTAGTGTTAACAGTCCTAGTAAGTTAAATATGTAATACAGTGGTATTTTTGCTGAAAAAAATATGAACACCTTTTGCAAATGCAAAAGCTGCTCACTTTTTTTTCAGCAAAAATATTAGTATATTTGCCATATTAAATGATCAAAGTTTTAATGATCTGTTAACAAAAGATGTTGTTAGTTTTGAACGACTGTGGCCTGGGGCCAGTTGTTCAAAACTAACGAAGTCGTTAGTTAACGTATCATTAAAACTTTGATCATTTATTATGGCAAATATGCTCATATTTTTCCTGAAAAAATGTGAGCAGCTTTTGCAAATGCAAAAGCTGCTCACATTTTTTCAGCAAAAATACTAAAATTTTAGATATTGAACTTGCTAGAACAATTAACAATACGACCGCTAACGAGTTCCTTAAACCAACAATGCTTTGAACAACTGGCCCCAGATGTCTAACATGATCAGGTGTATCGTCCAATACTTACCGCCACAGTCGGAGTGTCAGTGTTCTAAATGCACTCTGAATCAGTTGCTCTGCCTCATCTTTAGAAGTACATCCAACATCATTAATACTGATAACATAATCATCCACCTTTAGTTGTCCCCCTTGAGCCGCTTTTCCATCTGACTCAATCTGTATGAAAAACGGTAAAGCATGCTGAGCTACACCCTTAATTTGATATATATCCCAGAGTAGAAAATGACAATTTGATTTTTTAAAAAATATTTTTCATGATATAATAAATAGTTTTCAATTTCATCATTATCATCATCAAAGGATTCTTGATTAACATGCAGGTACAGGGGCAATGTCCACATAAGTGGGCCCCCTTCCAAGAAGCTGGTTTCCCGGTTTTGGTTTTACGACACTTTCAAAATTATTTCACCTACTTTGAGCAAATCAATAATTAGAGGTGGATGAAAACTGAAGGGCCCAGAGAAAAACCACCCGACCTTCCGTTGCAGATCTTGGCATCTCACATGTAACCCGAGCCAGGCTCGAACCCACAGCATCGAGAGACCTTATGATTAAGAGTCAGTGCTCTTATCCACTAGGCCACAGTGGCCTGAAAAATGTTGTGGTTACTCATTAGAAGTGCCTTGGCGCTTCTATTGACTGCCCACAATGTATGTTTTGTGCAGAAATAAGAACAAGAGGGCCAAGATGGAACTGAATAGCTCACCTGATTTCAAAGATGTCAAATAGCTTCTGCAAGTTCTGGCGGCCATCTTGTTCATGAGAGCAGAACAATTTTAGATAATTCTGTAGAGGGTGACCTAAGCAACATTCCTGTGAAGTTTATATCAAATTTGCCAAAGGGTTTAAGAGCAGTTGCCATTTAAATCAAATTGTTGAACTTTTTTCTATTTTAGCTCTGGTGGCCATTTTGTTCATACAAGCCAAACGATTTTAGCTATTTTGATAGACAGCCACCTAAGCATCATTCCTATGAAGTTTGTTTGAAACTGGCCCAAGGGTTTAGGAGGAGTTTGCATCCAAAGCAAACTTTTTATGAGTTTCTATTTTTAGCACTGGGAGCCATTTTATTCATCCAAGCCAAACAATTTTAGCTAATTCTTAGACGGTCATCTAAGCAACATTCCTATGAAGTTTGAATGAAATTGGCCCAAGGGTATAGGAGATGCTATTTAACGATTTTCTATTTTTCGTTCTGGTGGTCATCTTGTTCATCAGAGGGGAACGATTTTTGCTATTTTGGTACTGGGTCACTAAAGCAACAATCCTATGAAGATTGATTGAAATTGGCCCATGGGTATAGGAGGAGTTATCATATAAACATTTTCCTATTTTTAGCTCTGGTGGCCATCTTGTTCACCAGAGCAGAACACTTTTAGCTATTTTGAGAGGTCACCTAAGCAACATTCCTATGAAGTTTGAAATTTCAAAGGGAGACAACTTTCAGGCTTCCTGTTCACTTTTCTGTAAGCCCTGTCCCACTGAAAAAAGGGGTCTACTCTTAAAGGAAAGAGCAAATTCTTTCCTTTAAGAGTTGACCCCTATTGACATGGTAGACAAAAATATTTTTACAAGGGTTGCCTCCCCTGAAGCTGTTCCCATTCCCCTTAAGAACGCCTGCACATCAGCACAGTGCCCTTGTTACTTACAGACATGCAGAAGGGGCCTTGAGGTAGCACAGGGATACAGACTAACAGGCACCCAAGGCACCTAAATTTTTGCCTTGGCGCCTAAGTTTTGAATAAAAATACCTATTAACTTAATGTAAAATTTGGATCTATGGCAGTCTGGGCACCTTATGCAAAATGCTTAGTCTGTACCCCTGTAGCATCATGTGAGATGTCATGTAGGACCTATAGCCTTATTAACCCTTATCTTGCTGAATATTCATTTAAGCCACTCCCATTTCTGTCTATCAACCAATCAAATTACTTGATGTAATTTATTGCTACAAATTCATAAACTGAATGCCAACAGTGTAGATCCTTATCAGATGGCTTCTTCAGAAGCCATCTGATCTGGATCTACACTGTTTGCAGATAAAGGTTGTCGTGAACAGCAAGATAAGGGTTAATCTTCACCATACTGAATTTTTCAATCTGCTACACTCCTCCCTGATTTTCAGACATTTGTGATGCATGGTTTCAATTTTCACCATGGATTCAGAAGAAGAATGGAAAACAGTATAGACCCTGATCTTCCAAGCAGCCAGCTAATCTGGGTCTATACTGTTTTCAAAAAAGGATATATCTGAGTTCAGCATGGTGAGGGTTAACCCTTGACCAGCTGAATATTTAAATATGCCACACCCACCACTGCTTATCAACCAATCAGATTTCTTGATGCAAATCATTGCAACAAATTCATAAAATGAATGACAAACAATGAAGATCCTGATCAGCTGATCTGGATCTACATTGTTACAAAGATACGACATGTCAGCAGGACAAGGGTTAAAAGTTACATATGCATGGACATTGTTTCATCGCTGATAAAAATGTGCTAAAACCTTTGAGAAGCTTTGATTCCCTAAAAGAAGTCATGACTACACCATTTTGGAAAATGCCTAAAAATGTATATCCCAGGTTGGCTGCTTTGCAGTTTGGATGCTGTGCTAAACTTGCTCCTCCCCCATACAGCAGTGTTAGTTCCACCTATGTCCAGGCCTAATTTTGTGCAGCAGTCCCTCTTACTCCACAAATGTTTGATTGCTGCCATGTGTGGGTGTTTTTGATTGGAGTTCAATGACCCGGTATATAGGTCATATTGAACTGGTCAGTTTACTTCACCACAGCTTTCCTGGCAATGCTTATAGTACATTATATACAGTGAAATTCTGCTATTAACCCTTGTTCTGCGGGTCCCGGAATAATCCGGTCTCACAGGCCCAGGCCGTATGGCGGCTCCCGGAATAATCCGGATTCACCGGTACCAGTTTATACCCGCATATATCCTTTAACCAATGAAACGCCGCCTACTATTGATGCTTCGGTCGGTTGCTATGAACATCAGAAATAACGTTTCAGCATATCGGACAATATTATTGGTTTTTACAGGTAAGTCATGTCCAATTAGAATTCGGAAGCGTACCTGAATTAAAGATGGCGACGTACTCGACACACGTGTCATTTTTCACCGATTTAAATGTGAATTCCGACAGCGGGTTGGAAATGAAGGCTTTTAATCGGCCAAAATAAATTGTGACAGAGAAGACCGTTATTCAGGGGATGAAGACTCCTTCGATATGGGCAGAAGGAGATGCCCAACCATCACGGTACCAATTTACAGGTGTGCGTGGCATTTCCGAGGCTACGGGGCTGCCAGATGACCCCAGTATTGCAGACTAAGTCCATAAATGTGAAAAAACAAGTTGGCTTCTTTAAAAAGAATCCAAAGGATGGGTCTGCTGGCTCGCACAGTGAAAAACTACCATTTTGAAAAATTCAATGAACACACCTGTGTGTATTTCCTTTGATGTTCGTTTGATGTTTGACCGAACATTCTTACCTGAGTAGCTTTATGAGTGTGAAAATTTTAAGAAAAGACAGTATTTATATTTTCACAATGATACCAGGACTTTGAAGGAAAAAAAAACTAATTTTGACAGGTATTTTGTGGCTTTTTCAAATTTTATCATACCTTTACCTTAATTAATTAATTTTACAGGTAAATGGTCTCCGCATACATGCTGATATCAAAATTGGACTGTTTACAATTTTGCATCACATGTACATGAGGTTTTACCTCATTAGTGGTTCATTGCAGGATAAAATTGCTGTTTTCAATATGCAGATGTCATATATTTTGGAAAAAAACAACTTAACTTACCTGTACTTTTAACCTTTGATGCTAGACTTTCTCGTCACACCTGAGAACCCGAATTTTTTTCTACAGGCCACAAAATCAAAGGGGCACAAAAATATCACAAAACAACATGGTATTGAAAGAAATAACACAGGTTTTACAGCATTTTATTGCATTTGATTACTTTTTATTACCTTTACCTTAATTAACTAATTAATATTTTACAGGTAAGTGGACATTAATGAAAAAATATAAAAATTCTCGAAGTACAATATAATATCTTTACAATGATATATAACATATCAACATCTAAACATCAAATATTGTCAACAATCTTACCTAAAACCTAATACCCACATTTTACAAGATTACCAAAAAATACTCAGCCAGCAGCACTAGAACTATATAGTAAATTCAGCAGAACAAGGGTTAAGACCACATAAAATTAGGACTAATTCTGCTATAAAAAGCGTATTTTGAAGAGTACACTGAATTTTTCTTGGTGTTTTCTGCCTACAATGTCCTCTGGTCAGGGACCACCTTTTGGACTTTTCAAATGTGGTCTTTAAGACCACTTTTGAACAGTCCCAAAGGTGGTCTAGATATAGGAATTTTGCTCTATATAGTTATTGACTATTGAGTCAATTTGGACATGATGTAATGTCGATAAGAGAATACGGGAAGCCGAGGCAAGATTGCTATTCTCTGGTTGACATCACATTCATGTCCAATGACTCAATTGTCAATAACTATTATAGTTATTGACTATTGAGTCATTTGACATGACGTGATGTGGATCAGAGTATATGGGAAGCCAAGGCCAAGATTGGTATTCTCTGGTCGACATCACATCATGTCCAATGACTCAATAGTCAATAACTATTATAGTTATTGACTATTGAGTCAATTTGGACATGATGTGATGTTGATCAGAGAATACGGGAAGCCAAGGCCAAGATTGGTATTCTCTGGTCGACATCACATCATGTACAATGACTCAATAGTCAATAACTATTATAGTTATTGACTATTGAGTCATTGGACATGATGTGATGTCAATAAGAGAATATGGGAAGCCGAGGCAAGGTTGGTTTTCTCTGGTCAACATCACATCATGTCCAATGACTCAATAGTCCATAACTGTTTTATTATATAATTCACAAAACTAAATGATTCATAAATTATGTGCCTTCACTTTTTGCCATTGTACCCACTCTGCGATTTCTTGCATAAAATGGGTTAATGTTTATGAAAATTATGTACATGTAATTATGGGATATGAATAGCTAATAGCCCGCAGAAAACAGCATTACGATAACATGCCTATGTGACACTATGTTTTAACATTATCATTATAAGGGAATACTGCTAGCAATGCATATGGGCCAGCTCACACGGGCCTCTGTGGCCTAGTAGTTAGTTTTTGAGCGCTGTGGGTTCAAGCTTGGCTCGGGTCACATGTGAGACCAAGTTCTGCAACGGAAGGTCAGGTGGTTTTTCCCCTGGTACTCCGGTTTTCGCCCACCTCTGAATAACGATTAATGATCTGCTCAATATGAGTGAAATAATCTTGAAAGGGCCCTAAAACCAAAACCAAAAAAAAAATAAATAAACAAGAGCACCGCAAGCGGGTGCCAACGCTCGTCTGCAGTTTCTTTTAGAAAACAAAAGTTCTAAGTCAAATCAAATTGCAAGATGGAGTTATAAAACTTGTAGGGATTGTAGCTCTTGTGATGGTGAGTATGTGTATGAAGTTTCATGAAGGTAGGCCAAATTCTTTTGGAAATATGGTCAAGGTTAAGTTTTTTGGTTAATTTTTCGAAGTTCAAAGGTCAAGGTCACAGGTCAAAAAGCGTGGTATGACTGAAAAGGTCTTGTCCCAAGGAACATTCATGTGAAGTTGGAAGGCTCTGTTGTGAATAGTATTGAAATAAGAGACAAAAACAATTTAAAAAAAACGGAGAGAAAAGGGGAGATAATTCAATCAAATTGCAAGATGGAGTTATAAAACTTGTAGGGAATGTAGCTCTTGTGATGGTGAGTATGTGTATGAAGTTTCATGAAGGTAGGCCAAATACTTTTGGAAATATGGTCAAGGTTAAGGTTTTCGGTTAAATTTTAGAAAAATAGGTCAAAGTTCAAAGGTCAAGGTCACAGATCAAAAAGTGTGGTATCACTGAAAAGGTCTTGTCCCAAGGAACATTCATGTGAAGTTTGAAGGCTCTGTTGTGAATAGTATTAAAATGAGAGCAAAAAATGTGTTTCAGAAAAAAATTGGAAAAGGGGAGATAATTCAGCCAAAATCAACAATGTTGTTATGGTCCTTGGTCAAAATGTAGCTCTTGTGATGATGAGTGTGTGTATGAAGTTTCATGAGGCTAGGTCTAATACTTTTTAAGTTATAGCCAAGGTTAAGTTTTTTTGGAACGACGCAGGACGACAACGCAGACGCCGGAGTGATGACAATAGCTCGAAAGTTTTTTTTCAAAAAACAGACGAGCTAAAAATGGGCCAGCTCCCTAGCTGTTATATAGCATAATGCCACAGTCTAATTTTAGAAGGTGATTTCGCATAGAAAACTCATATCTATAGATTGTGTTTACCAGTAGCTGAACGTGGAAGCATCATGCAGCCCAATCTAAGCCCCGATGGGCAGGGGCAGATATTGATTAGCAATGAAAGGGATACCGTACTGGTCCTACATGTAAGTAATGGGACAGACAGGCCTAAGCCAAAAGTGTAGACCCAGATCAGACTGCTCTGAAGGAGCAGTCTGATCAGGATCTACACTGTTTGCCATTCCAACTGCACTTTTTGGACTCCTTGCAAAACAAACTTGTTGAAACAAACTTGTTAAATGTATACCGGTAGGAGAATTACAGCAAGTCCTCAAGGTGTCTGAATTTTTAGGATTTTTACAGTAACGCAAGTTAGGTGTTTGAATGTTTTACCCTTTTTCTTTTTGCATTTACTAAGCATTGCGTTAACTTTTTGGTTCAGTTGTTAAAGAAAGTACACATCATAAGTTTTTTTTCTTTTTAAAGAAAAGACATTCTACATTTTCTTTCATACCATTCAGAGTCCATCCCTCACAAAAGCAGTTGCGAACCGTTATGCATTAATTTGCCAGCCTTTATTATCAAACAAGGTAACGCACCCCGCAAAATAATAATCGCTACTTAACATCAGGAGATGTGGTTAAGTTTGAAAAGAGTCACTTAAGTTGAGTAATAAACCATAACATAAAGTATTGTAAATACCCTAAAAGCAATGACTACATTATATTAACCCTTTTTGTAACTAATGGAATCTTCCTCCTTATGTATACTGAGAAGACCATTTCGAAATTTAGGGGTGCCAGGTTGTTTTTTTTCTTCAAAATTTATTTCGAAAATGGGTTAACTTTTCACAAACAGTGTAGGCCCTGATCAGACACCGCATTCTGCGGCTTCTGATTTGGGCCTGCACTGTTTTGGTTTTGGTGTGTCCTGTACTAAATGGGTTTTTGTTTGTTTGATTTGAGGTTTAACGTCCCCGTCAACACTGTAAAGGTCATTTTGGAGACATAGCTTCCAATTTTGTGGGACTTTTACCCGACATTGGGATGAAATGACATCTCCAAGCCCTGTTGCCCAATGAAACCAATAGAGTTTATAAGCATGGACGGTCCGACTCGCGATGCCAATAGTGTTTATAAGCATGGACGGTCCGACTCGCGCATCGCGAGTCGGACCGTCCATGCTTATAAACTCTATTGGTTTCATGGGTTAAGTAATTTGATTGGTTGAAAGTCAGAAATAGGTGTAGTCAAATTGATTTATTCAGCAGGATAAGGGAACTGTCTCCCTTGGAACATTAGTTATTTCCCCTGTTGGTGAAGGTGGGTAGTGTTTTTGTGTGTTTTTTCTTGTGCTTTTTTTTTCAAAATTTCTTTTCTGGAAGGTGTTAGAATTTTTGGAGTAAATTTGGCCCCCAATTACAATATCTCAGACATTAAGTATTAATAGTAGTCTAGCAGGTTTTATTCAATAAAATAGTGAGAAAAGGCAAATAAAAAAAAAAAGTGAATAGACCCTATGTGTTTTTGTATGTCTTGGTTTCAATTACTAAAAGTGTATAGAGTGGTAGGATATGCAGTAAACATACTGAAACAGAGTATACTTTAACCATTTGGTTTGATGTTAATGACCTAGTCAACACTTTTTAGGTCATACTGAGCTGGAAATTTACCTAACCACACTTTTCCTGGGCAGGGTTAACAAGTAGAATGCACATTTTTTCACCAGAACTCCTTGGATCAGCAATTGGGAAAGAATGACTGTTGACATTAGTTTCATGATCAATCTCATCATCATCTTCATCATCATCATCAACAGATTTTTGATTAACGTGCAGGTACAGGGGCAACGTCCACATATGTGGGCCCCCTTCCAGGTAGCTGGCTTGCTGCACGCATGTCCGATCTTACACCAGATCTCCAGGCTTGACTATCATAAGGATCGATAGCAGAGAGCTTCCATTCTCTGCAATCTCTTTCTGTTAGCTGCTTCCAGGTCATCTTGGGCCTTCCTGGCCGCTGCTTTCCACCTACCTGTATGTCACAGGCAGTCTTGACTGCACCGTTGGAGCGTTCCACATGTCCATACCAGCAAAGCCTTCTCTCCTTCAGGATGAGGTCCAGGTCCTCAATGCCAAGACGCTCAAGTTACTCACTGGACCTGATGGTGACAGTGTCCTGTGGCTTGACATTGCAGATCTGTCTGATCATTGCCCTGTCATTTCGCTGTAGACGGAGGTTTGGCTTTGTCAATGGCCATGTCTCACTGGCATGGAGCATTGCGCTCTGCACAAAAGAGCTATACACACTGCCACGTGTCTTGAACGAGAGGTGGCGGGAAGAGAGAACTGGTAGCAACTCCTTGAATTTCTTCCAGGCTGTTGACACACGTGGTGTAGTTGAAAGGTTGCAACCACCCGCTGCAGAGAGCATATCACCTAGGTAGCAAAAGGAAGCTACAACCTCCAGCTTGTGGGATCCAACTTTGAATTCCCTCTGTGGTCTGCCATCTAAGGGGCGTGCAGTTCCTTGGCACCGTGTACACCTGTAATCTGGGTCCTCTATCAAGCGTTTGAGCCCACTTCATTTCTTGTGCACCCAGAACTTGCAGCCATTACAAAAGATACTATTGCTGCCCACTCCAGTGTGACATACAGTGCATGGGAACTGGCCTGTACTCTGCAAGAGGTCCACCCCTGTACCACAGATCATGATCTTTGTCTTTCCTGCATTCACTCTCAGCCCTTTCGCCTCCATTGCGTCTTTCCAAGTTAAGAGCCTCCTGACACATTCCTCAAGGGATTCAGCTATGATGACAAGGTCATCAGCATACAGGTCCTCCCAGGGGACTCCAGAGCGGTACTCGCATGACAAGGCTTCAAGCACAATCATGAAAAGCACTTTCATGACCTGTTCTGTCAGCTTGAGACCAAGGTAGTTGCCCCGTTCCAATGCATCGCCCTTGCCCTTGTAGAGACAGACAATGAAACTCTGTTCCCAGTCAGAGGGTACCTTCCCATCACGGATGATTGCAGCTGCAGAGTCGCGGATCATTGAGGCACCCGCATCACCCATCTCCCAAAAAAGAATGTAACTGAACTGGCAGGTATCAAACCCAGGACCTTCTGATCACCAGTCAGGCATGCATCTGACTTAGCTACCAAGACCAGCCCTTGAAACACCAGGAAAATTCTAGAGAAACTGACAATCTAATACACCACTACCTCGTTATAATAATGCTTGTTATAACAAGGATTTGGATATAACATGGTTTCAAGATGGATCCCAAAAATGTATAGATTATATTGAAAAATGACCATTTTTCTATTTAATCTATACATTTTTGTTTGGATATATAACACGGTAACTAACACGGTTTCTGCTTTGGACCCCATTAATAGTGTTATAAAGAGGTTGCGGTGTATATGCAATTGAAATTATTTGCAAAGAATATATGGCTTGACATTTCATGTGGATCATCTTGAAATGTCCAGACTTTCGTCTGCAAGGCAGCCTAATGTTTCTTCTAAAAAATAAGAACTCTTTGAAATTATTGTCAGCTACTCTCATGGATTGAGACAACAATTCAGGGCAAAGTTGATCAAAGCTAATTTTAACTTTTAAATGCAGTACTGGGTCCAGTTTTTCAAAACTAACAATGTGGTTAGTTAAAGTATTGTTTAAAATCATTTTACATGTAATATGGAAAATATTCTACTATTTTTGCTGAAAAAAATGTGAGTAACTTTTGCAGATGCAAAAGCTGCTGACATTTTCTCAGCAAAACACCTCTGTATTTGACATTATACTTGCAAGAACCGTTTACATTATGACCACTAACAAGCTCATCCTGTATGTGGTGTCTGATCTGGGTCTACACTGTTTGCCACCAACACATGATTCCAGTCCTGATTCTATATATAACCTTCTTAAGGAACATTCTGATCCCACAGAAATAAGAATTGCATGGCTATTTTCTATAAAAAACAAGATGTGTTTGTGAAACAATGATGTCCCAGGACAGCACATGTGAAATATGAAAGCCCTTTCACTAACCAATCAAAAGGTATGGCCAATTTTCAAGTCTTAAAAAAAGTAGGTCAAGGTCACAAGGTAAAATATTATTGCAGGTCTGTGACAAGGAATGCTAATGTGAAATATGAAAGCCCAATCACTTATCAATCGAAAGTTATGGCCAAAGTTAAAGTTTTTAAAAAGTAGGTCAAACATCAACATCAAGGTTAAAAATTATGGTACCACTGGAAAGGTTTTGTGACAAGGAATGCACACCTGAAATATGAAAGCCCTATCACTTACCAATCGAAAGTTATGGCTAATGTTAAAGTCTTCAAAAAGTAGGTCAAATGTCAAGGTCAAGATCACAAGGTCAAACATTCTGGTACCACTGGAAAGGTATTGTGACAAGGTATGAACATGTGAAATATGAAAGGCGTATCCCTTACTAATCGAAAGTTGTGGCCAATGTTAAGTTTTAAAAAGTAGGTCAAATGTCAAGGTCACTAGGTCAAAACTTAGGGTATCACTGGAAACATCTAGTGACAAGGAATGCACATGTGAAATATGAAAGCCCTATCACTTACCAATTGAAAATTACAGCCAATTGTTAAGTTTTTAAAATGTAGGTCAAATGTCAAGGTCAAGGTCACAAGGTAAGCAAGAAGCCCATGGGCTACTATTCTCACCAGAGGTCATGTGGTTTATACCATATACAGGCAAGGTGCCCATCTTGGTCATGTGACAAAAATACCACGAATAATGTTTAACTGTCTCACCCCCATAGAGGCTTTTCATATAATTTGGTTTCAATCAGCACAGCTCTTTTACTGGAGAAGAAGATAAAAATACTGACTCTGAGCCATCCAAGACAAAGGTCAGTAATGACCTTGACCTCTGGAAATGATTAACTTCCATTCATCTGATTGTAAATAATATTTATGATGTGACCGGCTACCATGCAATCAGTAAAATCCACTGTCTTGCCCTTTTTTGATACAAATGTCTAAGTGACCAAATTTGACCTTGACATAAAACAGGTCAAGGTCAACTAAAGGTCATCATTTGAACAAATTTGGTAGGGCCTGAGTCCCCAATGCTACATACCAAATTTCAAGGTCATCGGCTATTTGGTTCCTGAGAAGAAAATTCTTAAAGTTTTTTACCATATATGAGCATGGGAGCCATACTGGTCATGTGACCCAGTCCTGACGAACAAATTTCATTCCCCCTACCCATAGAGGCTCCACATGTAATTTTTTTTTCAATCAACCCACCAGTTTAAGTTGAGAAAAAGAAAAAAAAATAACTGAATCTGAGGCATCCAGGATAAAGGTCAGTAAATGACCTTGACCATTGGAATTGATAAACTTCCATTCAGCTAACAGCAAATATCATTTTTGATGTCACAACCTACCCGGCAACCAGAAATATCCACTATTTTGCCTTTTTTCCATACACATGTCTAAGTGACAAAATTTGACCTTGACATAAAACAGGTGAAGGTCAAACAAAAGTCATCATTTGAACAAACTTGGTAGGGCCAGAGTCCCCAATGCTGCATACCAAGCTTCAAGATTATCAGCCATTTGGTTCTTGAGAAAAAGATATTCAAAGGTTTTTACCATATATGGGCATGGCGGCCATATTGGTCATGTGACCCAGTCCTCACGAACAAACTTTTGTTCCCCCATTCTATGGAGGCTCCACATGTAATTTGGTTTCAATTGGCAAAGTAGTTTATGTGAATAGGAAGATAAAATTACTGAATCTGAGCCGTCCTGGACAAAGGTCGGTAAATGACCTTGACCTTTGGAACTGATAAACTTCCATTCAGCTGATTGTTAATTCCATTTCTGATGCCACTAGCTACCATGCAATCAGAAAATCCACTGTTTTGCCTTTTTTCCATACAAATGTCTGAGTGACCAAATTTGACCTTGATGTTAAACAGGTCAAGGTCAACCAAAGGTCATCATTTGAATAAACTTGGTAGGGCCTGAGTCCCCGATGCTGCATACCAAGTTTCAAGATAATCTGCTGTTTGGTTCTTGAGAAGAAGATTTTTAAAGGTTTTTACCATATATGGGCATGGCGGCCATATTGGTCATGTGACCCAGTCTTAACGAACAAACTTTCGTTCCCCCTTCCCATAGCTCCATATGTAATTTGGTTTGAATTGGCCAAGTAGTTTCAGAGATGTTGTTTAAAAATGTTGACGACGCAGACAACGTGGACGATGACGACAGATGACGGACAATGCCTATACTATAAGCTCCCCCTGAGCCTTTGGCTCTTTTGAGCTAAAAATTATGGTACCACTGGAAAGGTCTTGTGATATGTAATGCGTATGTAAAATATGAATGCCCTATCACTAACCAATCAAAAGTTATGGCCAATGTTAAGGATTTTAAAAAGTAGATCAAAGGTCAAGGTCCAGATCACAAGTTAAACAAGAGTTGTCGCATGACAGCATAGCTCGCCTGTTTCGCAACTTCAAGATATAAGGTCACAAGTTAAAAAATTATGGGATCGTTGGAAAGGTCTTGTGACATAGAATGCACATGTGAAATATGAAAGAGTTCTTGTGACAAAGAATGCACATGTGAAATATGAAAGCCCTATCACCTACCAATCGAAAGTTACGGCCAACGTTAAAGTTTTTGAAAAAAAGGTCAAATGTCAAGGTCACAAGGTAAAAAAATATGGTACCCTTGGATAGATCTTGTGACATAGAATGCACATGTGAAATATGAAAGCCCTATTGTTTACCAATTGAATGTTATGGCCAATGTTAAAGTTTTTAAAAAGTAGGTCAAATGTCAAGGTCACATGGTATCACTGGAAAAGTCTTGAGACAAGGAATGCACATGTGAAATATGAAGACCCTAAGATATAAGGTAAAATTTATGAACCATGAAATATAGGTCACACTCACCAAGATATATTTGAGATCAATAATCAGGTCACATGGAACATATATTCCAGATATTACATTTCTGAATCAAATTGTGTCTGAATTATAAGGCAAAATCATTGAACCATGAAAATAGGCCACAAGGACCTAGATATATTTCTGTGTCAATCATCGGGTCACATGGAACTAATCCGCCCCCACTCATCGGGGCTTGGAGAAATAGATTGGGCTGCATGATGCTTCCACGCAGAGCTGAATCCAGCCCGCACACTAGTACTGGTAAACCGCTTGAAGGATCTAAGCCTGTCCGGGAACTGCGGTGCGGACCGTCCATGCTAATAAACCCTATTGGTTTCATTGGGCGACAGGGCTTGAGATGTCATTTCATCTCAATGTTGGATAAAAGCCCCATAAAATTGGAAGCAACGTCTCCAAAATGACCTTTACAGTGTTGACGGGGACGTTAAACCTCAAATCAAACAAACAAACACATGGAACTAAAAATCCAGGTGAGACATTTCTCTATCAAATAGTATTCAAGATAATAGGCAAAATCACTGAACCATGAAATATAGGTCACACTGACCTAGATTTAATTCAAGCTCAATCATGGGGTCACATGGAATAAATAATCTAGGTATGACATTTCTCCATCAAATAGTGTGCAAGATATAAGGCAAAATCACTGAACCATGAAATATAGCTCACACTGACCTGGATATATTTTGCGGTCCATTATCAGGTCACATGGAACTAATAATCCAGGTATAACATTTCTCTATCAAATAGTATTCAAGATAATAGGCAAAATCACTGAACCATGAAATATAGGTCATACTGACCTAGATATATTTTGCGGTCAATAATAGGGTCACATGCAACTAATAACCCAGGTATATCATTTCTCCATCAAATAGTCTTCAAGATAATAGACAAAATCACTGCTCCGTGAAATTTAGGTCACCATGACCTAGATATATTTTGCGGCCAATTATCGGGTCACATGGAACTAATAATCCAGGTATGACATTTCTCCATCAAATAGTATTCAAGATAATAGACAAAATCACTGGACCGTGAAATGTAGATAACCATGACCTAGATTTATTTTGCGGTCAACTATCGGGTCACATGGAACTAATAATCTAGGTATGACATTTCTCCATCAAATTGTATTCGAGATAATAGGCAAAATTGCTGAACCATGAAATATAGGTCACAGTGACCTAGATATATTTTGAGGTCAATCATGGAGTCACATGGAACTAATATCCCAGGTATGACATTTCTCCAACAAATAGACTTCAAGATATAAGGCAAAATCACTGGACCGTGAAATGAAGGTCACCATGACCTTCACCCTTTTACACTTGAACCAATGTCACTTGATTGGCTGATGTGTAACCAATTGTGTCTATAACTTGTTAGTATAATGGAAAGGTATACAACAAATTACAAAGGTGTCCTGGATTTTGACCCCTAGCCCCACCCCATCCTCACCCCCAGGCATGAACCCAGGAGTGTGTTGTCTTGGAATCTCAGAAGACACTCCCAGGTATCCAAGTTGTAAATATGAATGCTTTGTGATGAGTGACTGTTGAGATATAAGCATTTCAAAAACTTTAACACAGAATTACAAAGGTGTTCTAGATTTTGACCCCTAGCCCCACCCCGGGGCATAAACACAGGGGTCTGTTCTCTTTGAACATCAGAGGACCCTCCCAGGTACTTAAGTTCCAAATATGAGTGGTCTGTGATGAGTGACTGTTGATATATAAGCATTTGAAAAACTTTTAACGCAGTGTGACGGGAACGTGAGTGAGTGAGTTTTAGTTTTACGTCCCACCAACAGCTAAGGTCATACGGAGACGGGACCTCGGTTTAAAGACTCATCAGAAAGTCTGGAGAAGCCCGGGATCGAGTGACGGGAACGTAAACGCAAACGTGCACGCCAACCGAGGTGACAACAAAAGCTCTCCATATACTTCATACAGGCGAGCTAAAAATTATGGCATCATTGGAAAGGTCTTGTTACATAGAATGCAAATGTGAAATATGAAAGCCCTATCATCTACCAATTAAAGTTATGGCCAATGTTAAAGTTTTGAAAAATAGGTCAAACGTCAAGGTCAAACATTATGGTACCCTTGGAAAGATCTTGTGACAAAGAATGCACATGTGAAATATAAAAGCCCTATCACTTACCAATCGAAGTTATGGCCAATGTTAAAGTTTTTAAAAAGTACATTAAATGTAGGCAAAACATCAAGGTCAAGGTCACACGGTCAAAACTTATGGTACCACTGAAAAGGTCTTGTGAGAAGAAATGCACATGTGAAATATGAATGCCCTAGCTATCAGTTACCATTCAAAATGTTAACCCTTGTTCTGCTGAGCCCAGATATGCCTTTTCTTTGAAACAATGTAGATCCAGATCAGATGGCTTCTGAAGAAGCCATCTGATCAGGATCTACATTGTTTGTCATTCAGATTGTGAATTTGTTGTAATAATTTGCTAGAGTTAATCTGATTGGTTGATAATCGGTAGTGGGTGTGGCATATATAAATATTCAGCAGAACAAGGGTTAAGGTTTTTGCAGACAGACAAACATACAGAGAAACAGACAGACAGACCAAAAATTATATGCACCCCCACCCCCCACCAGGATCATGGAAGAAGAGCAACTAACCAACCAGACAGCACAAGCTCAACAAAGCTGTAGAGAACAATACACCAAAATGTTATGACAATAATAAGACATTTGAAGTTTTATAAGGCAATTTAAATGCTTTACAAATCTCCAATTGATGCCACATACAAAATTTGGACCCAGTTGGCTAAGTAGCTTCAGGAAATGCCATTTGCAAGCACTGATGGTGACAACAAACAACGAGCCCTTTGGCTTTGGTAGGCTTTGGTTTGCCTTTTTGTCAAACAAAAGTCAAAAGACCTATTTTAGCTTAATGTAAAACAAATGGTTCATCATTTGAACAAACTAGGTAAAATGGTCATAATAAGATTCCAATGCTGCATACCAAGTTTCAGGGTAATCAGCCTTGCACTTTCTAAGATGAAAAATTTCAGATCATTTTTTTAACCCATTTAGCACCAGATACCCCAAAATTGGTACCCTGGCAAACAGTGTAGAACGCGGTGTCTGATCAGGGCTTCCACTGTTTGTTAAAAGTTCAGCTATTTTCCAAATGAGTTTTGATGAAAACACAAGCTGACACCCCTAAAATTTTGAAATGGACTCCTGCTATATATAAGGAGGAAGATTCCATTTGGTACAAAAAGGGTTAAGGGATAACAGCCATTATGATCATGTGACCTAGATCCCAAAACAAACTCTCATTGTGGCGCAACCTCTAATGACTTGTGGTCATTTTTCTACATAATCTATAATTTTTGGGGGATCCATCTTGAAACTTTGTTATATCAGTCACCAAATTTGTCCTTGTCATAAAATAGGTTGATTCCTACCATATATGAGAAGCCTCCGTGGTGTAGTGGTTATGCTATTCGCCTAGTAAACCAGGGATCGCAGGATCGATCCCGGGCTTCTCCAGACTTTCGGATGAGTCTTTAAACCGAGGTCCGTCTCCGTATGACCTGAACTGTTGGTTGGATGTAAAACGCAAACACTCACTCACTCACTCCTACCATATATGCTCCTGGTGGCCATTAACAAACTCTACTTTCCCCATTCCACAGAAGCTCCACATGTAGCCCAGAAGATTTAATACTGAATCTGAGGCATCCAGTAAGTAACCTTGACCCTTAGCATTTATAAAAGTTCATTTAGCATATCTCATATATAGTGGTCACAGATAAAATTGACTAGGTGGGGCTATTTAGGTGTTGTCAATATATGTCCAATTCGCTGAGTCCACCTGAAGATTCGGTAGACTGCATTTCGCATGCTTTCTGCAAGCGGCCAAATGCCCATAAACGCCACATCAGCTTCGTTTGTGTTACAGTTGAATTCACACAACCAGGTGACTTGCTTTAGATTATTCCAAAGGCAGGGGCTTTGTTTTTGATTTGAGGTTTAACGTCCCCGTCAACACTGTAAAGGTCATTTTGGAGACGCTGCTTCCAATTTTGTGGGACTTTTACCCGACATTGAGATGAAATGACATCTCAAGCCCTGTCGCCCAATAAAACCAATAGGGTTTATTAGCATGGACGGTCCGCCTCGCACCACGGTTCCTGGACAGGCTTAGATCCTCTAAGCGGTTTACCAGTACTAGTGTGCCGGCCGGATCCAGCTCTGCGTGGAAGCATCATGCAGCCCATATATTTCTTCATGCCCCTATGGGCGGGGGCCTCCAAAGGCAGGGGCAAACGATAGCTCCGCCTAGACAATTTTATCTGCGACTACTATATATCAACTGTGATGCCATTATTATGGATTTTATATGGGTGTTTCCAACCCATTATGGATGCCCATGCTGATCGGAACCAAGATTAAGCATTCATTCCAATATAATTAACCCATTAAGTACCAGAAACCCCAAAACGGGTACCCTGGCAAACAGTGCAGGCCCAGATTAGAATGCGGCGTCTGATCAGGGCCTCCACTGTTTGCTAAAAGTTCAGCCATTTTCCAAATCAATTTTGATGAAAACACAAACTGTCACCCCTAAATTTTGAAATGGACACGTACCTGCTATATATAAGGAGGAAGATTCCATTTGGTACAAAAAGGGTTAAAATTGATATTATAATGAACTCAGTATAATAAAGAGGGCTTACTGTGTTGATAATGACATCACAATGCATCATTGAAGTGACCTCACTTTATTGCAAATATTTTCATTATACACATAAGTATAAGTAAGATATATCCTTTATTTTTAGGAAACAATCTCAATTTGTTGTTTGGCTGAAAGGGTTAAAAAGTCAAAGTCTGAACAATCGGAGAATCTAGAAATAATAATAATGTCAGTGACATTCTAGATTTAAAAGTTGTTATGGCCTTAACATATTTACACAGTGAAATTCACAATACAAACTGTGAATACTTGTAATTGAAATGACTTCCTCTAAATGAATTTGGTGTTGTTGACAGAAAATCTTGAAGATAACAACTGATGCAATTTAGATATGTTTCAAATATTTGTGGCAGGGTTTTCTTCTCTCTCATATACCAACAATGCAAAATTTTGTTTCAACCCATTATCTTGCTGAATATTCATTTAAGCCACACCCATTACTGTCTATCAACCAATCAAATTACTTGATGTAATTTATTGCTACAAATTCATAAACTGAATGCCAAACATTGTAGATCCTGATCAGATGGCAGAAGCCATCTGATCTGGATCTACACTGTTTGCAAGGATAGGGGTTGTCATGAACAGCAAGATAAGGGTTAAAGTCTAATGGCTCTTAGTAACCATGGCCGGGCTTCTAAAGTCATTCTTGCCCTTCTGCAGGTTCAAGAAAGGCATTTTTCGGATTCTAATGAAGGATTGTACTCTGTTCCCATTCTGATGCTTGGTTAACCCGCAATCCTTCATAAGGTATATACTTTTTACTGATCATCGTTAGTGCACATAAAATAACAACTAACGGCTCGGGCAAATATCGCTCTCAGGCGGGGAATATGATCCAATGTTCCCATCAAGAATCAAAATAACTTGTAATATTCCCCTTAATGGCTCAGGTGGGCTTATAATGCTGTGCACTACAGACATTTTAACAAGGTGCAGTGTCACTTACACAAGTCATGGTTTAATGGATGTTGGGTTACCGAGGACAGTAATTTGACAGTTTTCAAAGAAAAGAAATAAGTTTCAATACCGGGATTAAATCACACAAAATAAAAAGCATACCAAATTTTCCAAAACATTCTGTTAAAAATTAAACTTTGTGGGCTCCCTGCTTGATATACATGTACCAAATGTCAAGTTCTGTTTGTCTGTGTTGAGAATTACACTCCTGTCAACACTATTTTGGTCATTTTGGAGGACATTGCCTCCGATTCTGTGAGACTGATTTTCAGTTTTCATTTACTTAGCTCAGCAAACAAGAACCCTTTGGGCTCATTATTAACTCTTTTCAGACCGGAAACCCCTAAACGGGTACCCTGGCAAACAGTGAAGGCCCAGATCAGACGCCGCAGAACGCGGGGTCTGATCACGACATCCACTGTTTGCTAAAAGTTCAGTCATTTTCCAAATAGATTTTGATAAAAACACAACCTGACACCCGAAAATTTTGAAATGGACTCCTGCTGTATATAAGGTAGAAGATTCCATTTGGTATAAAAAGGGTTAAACATGTAAAAAAATTTAGCCCATTTAATGGTTACCCAAACTAGCTAACCAATTTACCTGGAGAACACTAGCATTTTATTTTTCCCTATTTCCTAATAAAAAAAATATGGTATGTCTGTTGTAAACATGCTGTTTCTCTCTGTTAAAGAAGTAAAATCTCTTCCAAGGCTTTTCTAAGAAACAGATAAGATGCCAAGTTCTGCAACGAAGGTCATGTGGTTTTTCTCCAGGGACTCCAGTTTTTGCCCATGTCTGATTAACGATCGGCTTGATATGTGGGAAATAATCTTGAAAGAGCTGTAAAACTAACCCCCTCTCCCGTCTCCCCCACAAAAAAAAGAAAGACACATATCCTAACCATTTTTCTGGGTTCATTTCAGCAATGCCATTTGAAAACAACAAAGGTGCAAATCAGGGTCCAGTTGTTCAAAGCCTTGTTAGCTTAATAAGCTCTTTGGTGGGCATATTGTTAACTCTTCTAGCAAGTACAATATCTAAAATTTTGGAATTTTGGCTGAAAAATGTCAGCAGATTTTGCATTAATTTTGCAAAAGCTGCTCACATTTTTCCAGCAAAAATATTAGCAATTTTGCCATATTTAGTGATAAAAGTTTCAACGATTTGTTAACTAACAACATCGTTAGTTTTGAACAACTGGCCCCAGCCTGTGCATTATGTGCAATCTGATCAGCATCTCAGTGTTTGCTGTTTGGATAACACCCCTATTTTTTATATACATGTACATCTAAAATTTCAGCTGGGGCACAGCATTCCTACATGTTTGTTTGCTTGTTTGATTTGAGGTTTAACATCCCCATCAACACTGTATAGATCATTTTGGAGACATTGCTTCCAATTTTGTGGGACTTTTACCCAATGAGATGAAATGACATCTCAAGCCCAGCCCTGTCAAGCAATGAAACCAATAGGGTGTATAAGCATGGACGGTCCGACTCACACCGCTTTGACTGGGCAGGCTTAGATCCTGAGACTAAGTGGTTTACCAGTACTCGTATGCGGTCGGTTTCACCTCTGCATGGAAGCATCATGCAGCCCATCTATTTCTTCAAGCCCCGATGGGCGGGGGCCGAATGGTTTACATGTGCACCCAGCGAAAAATCGGATCATCCTGCGCATCCATATAGTCCAGAGACTTCTCTTGCTGCATGAAAAGCATTGGGCCATCTATCAATAGAGAACACAACAAAGACTCTGATCAGACTGCACGGATGGGCAGGCTGATCTGAGTCTTTGCTGGGCACATGTGTAAATTGTAGGAAATGCTGTGCCCCGGCTCATTTCAAGCATCTTGCTATTCTGAGTAGACCTGGACCCAGGTCAAAATGTTAAAACTTTGATCATCGAATACGGCAAATGCACTACTTCTGCATGTATTAACCCTTATCTTGCTGTTCACGACAACCTATATCTCTGCAAACAGTGTAGATCCAGATCAGATGGCTTCTGAAGAAGCCATCTGATCAGGATCTACACTGTTTGAAATTCAGTTTTTGAATTTGTAGCAATAAATGACATCAGGTAATTTGATTGGTTGATAGACAGAAATGGGTGTGGCTTAAATGAATATTCAGCAAGATAAGGGTTAAATGGATACTGTACATAATAACAAGTACAGCACTAAAGTAATGAGCTTGCTAACTTGACCCAACAGTCAAGACATTTTTTATCAGGTCAGGTCTCATTTCACAGCAATCTCTTTATACCACGTTATAATACAGAGCTGAACTGAAAATTCTTCAAAATTTCAATTGTCCTGCATTATTAAGGGCATGCAGATTTTGGTAAATTTCATACGGACCAGACAAAATTTATACTTGTCCTCCAAAAGTTTTGCTCGTCCTCAAATATTTTTACTTGTCATGATGAGCGGATGATTGTATTCAGAATACCTTGGCAAACAGTGCAGTCCCAGATCAGACGCCGCAGAATGCGGCGTCTGATCTGGGTCTGCACTATTTGCTAACAGAATTTTCAGTCAAAAATAGAATAAAAACAAATAAATAGGCCTACCACCTGTGACTTATAAGACAAATGGACTTGTCCAACATATAGTAATGGAAGAATTCACTAGCATACAATGAGTTAAGAAGTCTTAGTATAAAGTGATGAAGAACTTTGTAAACCACATTTTAGTATGTTAAGGAAAGTTGGGTTTACAAGACATACTGGAAAATGCCACTCGTCCACTCACCATGACAAGTAAAAATTTTGGAGAAATAGTAAAAATATTGTCACTGCCCTATGAAATTTTCCAAAAACTATATGCCCTTGAACATGCAGGATGAGTGAAATTCCCAAGAATGTTCCAGCCCTAACAAGCTTGTGCTATTTCTGATTTTAAATCTTATTCCTGCTGTGGCACCTCAGTGAGGTGGTTCTAATGATTCTTTGAATGAGCAACTACAATCTAGGCGTGTGCCAATAAAACAAGAACCCCATAAATATATCAATTTTTTTATGAGAAAAAAAGAAGGCAGTTTTGGAAACACTTGAATGAGATTTTTCTAACAAGCATCTACCTAGGTTTGTAGCATTAATGTATACATATTAATGGTTTGGAACCATGAGCGGTTACAAAACTTTTTTCATGCTCAACTCAACTGAGCATGAACTATGTAATGCTCATATCTATTAAAATACAAACAAATCAGGTAATTTTCCTGCACAGATCAGCTCGGAATGTTATTTATCCTGCTCATAAATTAAAAAATTCCCATCTTAAAATTTATGAGTAGGCTAAGTTTCATGCTCAAGTGAATTTAGCATGAGGAAATGTTTCATAACCTCCCAGCCTGGCCCCGAGGTTATAAAACTTTTTATGCCCCCGGAATCTAAGATTCTGGGGGGCATATAGTTTTTGGTCTGTCCGTCTGTTTGTCCGTCTGCAAAAACTTTAACATTGGGCATAACTTTTGAATGGTAAGTGGTACAGCTTTCATACTTCACATGTGCATTCCTTGTCACAAGACCTTTCAAGAGGTACCATAAATTTTGACCTCGTGACCTTCACCTTGAGATTTGACCTACTTTTGACCTCCTTTTTAAAAACTTCAACATTGGCTATAACTTTTGATTAGTAACTGATAGAGCTTTAATATTTCACATGTGCATTCCTTGTTTCATGCTAAAATCCATTGAGCATGAAATTTAATGAAAATACAGAAAAAAATTCTGCTTAGATCAATAACTGGTAATATTTATTCTGCTTGTGAATTTAAAAATGCCAATATTTCTAATATTTTAGAGCAGAATATATTTCATGCTCAGTTGAGCTGAGCATGAAAAAAGTTTTATAACTGGAGGGTCTGGATACATTGCCATTGGGGCACTCATTTGGGCGACCACACATTTTGTTTTTCAGCAAAGATATGAAGAATAATTTACAGCTCTGTAATACCCACTTTTCTCCATATAAAGTGTGGCTTACAAGGGCGTTCATAACATGGTTCAACGTTTTTGGTGCGTCAACTTTTCGAATGTTTACGGTTACAACTTTGGAGTTACCTGAGAAATCTGTAACGGCGCTTTGTTTTCCGTCCCACCTTTCAAACTGAAGCCCCAAGGCCTGCCTCCCTTGAAAACAACATTGAAGGGTTCATCTGTCCCCGATTTGAAGGGACTGACAGGGAGCGGTGAATCTTCCTCTTCAGAACTCGTGTCCCCAACAGACGATTCGTCGGCTTCATCCCCACTCATCATTTATAAAATTAGTCCCGAATTAAAATCCAAGAACCGGATCCAAGATAAAGATTAAATACATTGAAATAAAAATTATTATTACAACTTTTCGCTAGATGACAACATTCCTCATCAGGTTTTTTCACCTGTGTCTTGTCAATGGGCTAAGTTTACACCTGAGATAAGTTTTTGAAGCGTGTTTACACTTTCTATAGTCTATTTTAATGTTAAATCTACCCCGCCTCCAGCTACTGTTGCGATCGATTTGGTTTAACGTCCTCGTCAAAACTATTTAGGTCATTTTGGAGACACTGCTTCCAATTTTGTGGGACTTTTACCTGACATTGAGATGAAATGACAATGAAACCAAAAGGCTTATATCACACCACTCCAGGCCGGTTTACCAGCACTCATGTTTGGTCAGGTTCAACTCTGCGTGGAAGCACCCAATCTATTTCTCCAAGCCCACAAGTGAACTGGCACTCTGTAGCTCTGAGAGGAGATTTGATTTTTAATGGGCACCCCCATTCAAAACAATTACATTACATATATAGTTACTGGGGTGTCATTTTATTCTCAATGTCTGGTAAAAGTCACACTTTGAAATCGGAAGCAACATCTCCAAAATGACCTACACACTGTTGACGGGGACGTAAAACGTGACAAAAAGTGCATCGCTAACACTGTATGATACCCCACCAATGCAGGCCAATATGGTTCCTTGGCCACAATAGGCTTCATTTAGTGTTCTATACATCATTACGCAAACACGCCTATACAAATACATTGCCACCTTTATCGCCGAAAAAATGAAAATTTTATGATGAAAAATTGTGATATTTTTCTTTTTTCTGCTCCAAATATAGATTGTGGGCACTCGTTAGAACCGCCTCATCGAGGCGGTTCTAACGAGTACCCACAATCTATATTTTAGAGCAGAAATAAGCAAAATATGGTTTACCCCTGTAAACCCCAGTTTTACTATATAAAATTGGGGTTCGAGGGGGTCAAAATTATATAGGCATGTTTTCGTGATGTGCCTGAGGAAAGTTTGCCAAAGAAAATTATCTTTGGAGAACTAGAAAAGGGCTAGCGCTCCCAAGGCGGTCAGAAGAGGCGCTACAAGGACACTCAGGGACTTCAACATTCCAACAGAGTCGTGGGAACAAATTGCACAGGACGGAGCGAAGTGGAGAAGTCACCAAAAGGGGTGCCATGGATATGAGACAAAAAGAATCAGTGAAACTGAGCAGAAACGCACCCAGCGCAAAGCCAGAGTTAAGGCATCACCAACAGAGCTGTCTTCCTCTAGCCTCTATTGCTCTATTTGCAACAGACAGTTCAGAGCTAGAATCGAACAGTAACATTTCTCAAATATGATTAAGATTGGTCATTGTCAGTAATGACAGACGAACGTAGATACATCAAGGTACTCCATATAGTAAAGAAGCTATGGACCAAAAACCGTTTTTAACATATATATTTATAACATTTTAACATATATTTATAACACATTTTAACAAGGGCAGATAACACAAGAACCAGAATTGGCAGAGTGGCTGTCATTGGCCATAATAGTCTTTCTTTACTGGTAGTCCCATTCACATATTCCATTAATAAGTAAAGGAATAAGCGTCCAAAAACCATTTGATGGGATTTGTTAACGGATATAATTATCTAAAGTGTAAACGCATTTTGCCCATTAACAACCCCAAACACTATAAATCTGTGAAGTTCCACCCATAAAGGAATGAGTGTCCTAAAGCATTTGCCGGCCTCGGTAGCTCAGTCGGCTGCGGGTCAGACTGGTGATCAGGAGGACGCGGGTTCGATACCTGTCGGGGTTGGCAACATTCTTTCGTGGAGATTGATCATGAAATCTTTTCTACGGTCATTCTCTCCCTTCCGCTGATTCAAGAAGGGCAGTTGCCAGTTTCTGGCGAAAGAATGTGCACTGTACTGGTTAACCGCTTACGTATAAGCCTGCCCAGGAAAAGAGGGGATAGGTAAACTGACCGGCTAAAAATGACCTAAATAGTGTTGACCGGGCCGTTTACCCCTAATACAAACAAACAAAAGCAATTGTTATCGTCAATAACTCCGTCAAATCTTAACGTATTTTACCCATTAACAATCCCTAACCACACATCCCCACTACCAATGTATTTACAAAATATGGAAAAGTTTCATCCTCATATTCCATAAAGTAAAGGAATTAGAGTTAAAAATAAAAACATTTAATGAGAATTGTTAGTGACCATAACAATCTCAAACATTCTTCCTATAGTAATCTATATATCTGTGAAGTTTCATCTATATTCTAATTTGTCCAAAAATTGGTTTATGTGCGCACATATCTACCATGCGCGTGGAGCGCACAAAAACGTGTGCAAATTCGCGAATTTTCTCACCCATGGGTCAAGGGTCTTATTCTACGATTTAACACCAAACCACAAGAAAAAAAACAAGAGGCCCATGGGAAACTACGTTCACCAGAGTTCAGTTGCGCTAAAGGGCCTGCGCTCTAGCGGCCAAATCAATTTTTTTCGATAGATTATTAAATTTTTGCCTAAAGACCTAAGAACTTAAAATGTTAAGAATGCACTGAACTTACCGGTAGCATATCTGCTAGTGGTTTTGTGTCAGCCCATTCCTGGGGGTTGGTCCCATGCTTGGATCCTTTTGGGGTTGCTCAGCCAATCAGTACAAAGGTCAGTTAATGACCTTGACCTTTGGAATTGATTAGCTTCCATGCAGCTGATTGCAAATATCTGATTCCACAGGCTGCAAAAGAATCAGAAATATTCGCTGTTTTTGCCTTTTTAATACAAATGTTTAAATGATAAACTTTGACCTTGATGTAAAATAGATCAAGGTCTATTAAAGTTCACCATTGTAGGACAAGAGTCCCTAATTCCGTGTACCAAGTCTGAAGGTTATCGGCCATTTGGTTCCTGAGAAGAAGATTTTGAAAGCTTTTTACCATATATGAACATGGCGGCAATCATGATAATGTGACCAAGACCCAACGAACAAACTTTTTTTCTCCCAACCCATGAAGGCTCCACATGTACGTAATTCGGTTTCAATTGGCCTGACAGTTTCTAAGGAATTGTCATTTTAAAATGTTGACGACGTAGACGGCACAGACACAGTGAGTGAGAGAGTTTTAGTTTTACGTTCCACCAACAGCTAAGGTCATACGGAGACGGGACATCGGTTTAAAGACTCTTCCGAAAGTCTGGAGAAGCCCGGGATCGATCCTGCGATCCCTGGTTTACAATGCGAGTAGAGTAACCATTGTACCACGGAGGCTTCTCAGACGCAGATGACCATTGATGAGCTAAAACATATTTCCCCTACAAGTCTATGTGACCAAATTTTAACTTGGCGTAAAATAAGTCAAAGTCATCCAGGGGTCATCATTTGAACAAATGTTTGCCTAAAGTCTCCAATGCTGCATAGCAAGTTTTGTGACAAATGGACTCACTGCTTACAAAACAGATGATTTCTGAAGTGTTTAAACCTTATATGGACATATAATGGCAATATTTGTCATGTAACCAAACTGATATTGATGACTTTTCATTTCTTTTTTCCTAAAGCTTCCGTTTGAAATTTTGTTACATACGGACCAATGGTTTCTGAGAAAATTAAGTTTCAATTTTTATATTCTGAATGGCCTTTGGCAAAGGTCTAAGAAATGACTTTAATCTTGAATGTGAAAAGTACTTAGTTTTGTTTTGTTTGTTTGTTTAACGGCCCAGTCAACACTATTAAGGTCATTTTTTAGCTGGTAAGTTTTCCTATTCACACTTTTCCTGGGCAGGTTTTATACATAAGCAGTAAACCAGTACAATGCACACTTTCGCCAGAAACTGACAACTGCCCTTTTTGAATCAGCTGAAGGGAGAGAATGACCGTAGAAAAGATTTCATGATCAATCTCCACGAAAGAATGTTGCCGACCCCGGCTGTTATCGACCCCACGTCCTTCTGATCACCAGTCCAACGCGCATCCGACTGAGCTACCGAGGCCGGCTCTTAGTTTTGGCCTTTTCCCATACAACGGTCTAATCTTGGCATAAAATAGGTCAATGTCATTCAGGGGTCATCATTTGAACAAACCATGATTAGCTCGAGTCCCTAATGCTACATACCACGTTTCACAACAATCGGCCTACAGGTTCTGGAGAAGAAGATTTTTGAAGTATTTTTTTTTTCTTATATGGGCATGGTAGCAATATTGGTCATGTGGCCATTTGATATTATTCAATTTTCATTTCTTTGTTTCTGAAAGCTTCCTTATAAAATTCGATTACACGTGGTTTCTGGCAAAACAGTTTTAAAGTTTCATATCTGAATGACCTTGGACCAAGGTCAAGCAATGACATTGACCTTCAATACTCGTGTACTTCCATTTACTCATTTTGCTAATTGCATGAACTCATTTTCTGATCACAGGCTGCAATAATGTTCGAAAAATACTTAGTTTTGACTTCTTTCCATATAAAAACCTATGCGACCAAATTTGACCTTGGCGTAAAATAGGTCAAGGTCATCCGAGCGTCATAATTTGAGCAAACTATGATGGGCCCGAGTCCCCAATGCTACATACCATGTTTCCTGACAATCGGCTCACTGGGTCCTGAGAAGATTTTTGAAGTTTTTTTTTTTACCTTATATGGGCATGGCGTCCATCTTGCACATTCGACAAAACTCAAATTAATCAATGTTCATTTCCTTGATCCTAAAAGCTTTCGTATGAAATTTGTTTAAAAATGGTCCAGTGGTTTCTGTTAAAAAACAAGTTTCAATTTTCATATTGAATAACCTTTGGCCAAGGTCAAGGAATGACCAATTTTCAGATCACAGTGTGCAATAATTTGAAAAAAAAAATGATACTCAGTTTTGACATTTTCCCATACAAAAGTCTATGTGAACAAAATTGACCTTGGCATAAAATAGGTTAAGGTCATCCGAGGATCATCATTTGAATATACTATGATGGGCCTGAGTCCCCAATGCTACATACCAAGTTTCATGACACTGGTTCTGGAGAAGATCTTTGAAGGGTTTTTACCTTATAAGGGCATGACGGCCATCTTGGTCATGTGACCTGGACCCCGCGAACAAACATTCGTTCCCATATCCCATGGATGCTCCAAATGACGTCAATCGGCCCAGTGGATTCGGAGGAGAATATGTTTGAAAATGTTGACGACGACGACAGACGACGACGGACGACGGACCACTGCCTATCCTAAAAGCTCTCCTGAGTGAGCTATAAAAAGATTGAGTGATCGATTGCGAATTGTCCCCAGAAACGTGGGCACAGTGTGTCTAGAAAAAAGACATGTGCTCATGGTGGTGGGATTCATCTCACGTGCCAAATATAAATTTAGAAAAATACATGTAACTCTTGAGTCAGTTTCGGTTTAGAAATTCACATTAAGTTGCAAGCTAGTATCTACTCGACAAATCTTCTTCCAGTTGTTTCCAGCTCAGTTTCATCACATTGTCCTAAAAGTCTATCAGTCCATCTAGACAGGCTCCCGACTACTGATAATTTAGTCATTATAAAATGTTTTAATTTGATATAAACATTTCTTCCGCAAAGACTTTGTCACTGATTTGGTCAATCAGGGTGGCGGAGGTATATGTAGAAAAATGCTAAAAAGTACGTTTTCTATGACAGAAACCTAACACGCATATCTGGGGGCCAGATAAAAGTCCATGATGCAGGCGAATCCAGAGTTGTAACCCCACTCTCCCATCTATTCATCCAGCTATTTTAGGCACAACTTTTGATTCTAAATTGTACTTATCAAATAATCGATTGCAAGCAAATCACTAATGATAATCATTTTTTTGTGGAATTTATCGATAAATCAATCGACTATCCGATTAATCGTGCCAGCCTTAGTGAAATTCACTTTTCATACAACTTCAGAGCTATCATGTGGTTTGACTTGCTCGACAAACCCGGTTGTATTTGTCAGGACAAATGCTGACAGACAGTATGAAAGATAACGGTTTTGACCCCCCTACTCATGATAAAACGCTTCAAAGTTGATTTTCATCTCGTTTCAAGATATTCACTCTCCAGACATGCTCCTGGATCTTTGTAAATTACTGGTTCTAACGAGCACCCACAATATATATTTGGACTAGAAATAAGAAAAATATCGCAAATTATTCCCCGATAAATTCTAGTTCTTGAGATATGACAACGCCATTTTAGCACAAGGGTATGTTATCGTAATGATTGGGAAACATTACGCAAACACGCCTATACAAATACATTGCCACATTTATCGCCGAAAAAATAAAAACAATTAAGATGAAAAATTGTGATATTTTTCTTATTTCTGCTCTAAAATATGATGAGGCGGTTCTAACGAGTATCCACAATCTATATTTTAGAGCAGAAATAAGAAAAATAAGGTTTACCCCTGTAAACCCCAGTTTTACTATATAAAAGTGGGGTTCAAGGGGGTCAAAAGCATATAGGTGTGTTTTCGTGATGGAAAAAGAATATTCAAAGCACTGGCAGCGCTAGCAAAGACGACATGTAGTGGTAAACTTCGTCAAGTTTAAAACTTTGAGATGGGAAATTAAAACTGCATGATCTGCATGTGAATTTATTCGTAGGAAATCATAATCAGAGCCGGCTCCGATAAGCAAAGCACGTGTGGCTCTGAATATGCCAAACAACACAAATGTTGAAATAATAAACAATACAATAAAAGTAGGTAGATCATGATGCCCTACATCATATGATGTATACGAGAAGTAGGTATGATGCCCAACAGCATAGTGTAGCTTATATTTTGTTGTCCTTTGCGATCATTGATTCCATTTTGGAATCTTGAAAATATTTGTGGGTCACTGATGAGGTCTAATTTGCCGAAACTAGCCAGTCTGCCCAGAAAACATGTACACTCCATATTTTCCAGTTCTGTGGTGTATTCTTTGCTTCCAAAGGATAACCCTTTTATAGAACATATTTATCATCCATTGTACAAATTTATTTTTGTGAGGTAGATTTTCCGAAAAAGGATAATGTCATGCTGTCCTCTGGTCTTTTAACTGGTTTTCTACCCAATAGAAATTCGGCCCCCGCCCATAGGGGCTTGAAGAAATATATGGGCTGCATGATGCTTCCACGCACTCGCAGAGCTGAATCCGGCCCGCACACTAGTACTGGTAAACCGCTTAGAGGATCTAAGCCTGTCCAGGAACCACGGTGCGAGGCGGAGCGTCCATGCTAATAAACCTATTGGTTTCATTGGGCGACAGAGCTTGAGATGTCATTTCATCTCAATGTCGGGTAAAAGTCCCACAAAATTGGAAGCAACGTCTCCAAAATGGCCTTTACAATGTTGACGGGGACGTTAAACCTCAAATCAAACAAACAAAAACCCAACAGAAAGTCACGAAATAAGCAAGAAATTTGATGACAAGATTGTCCAGTTAAATCTCAGCCATAACATTGGTGATATTTTGAGTTTGAAAAACAGGGCCTGACAAATCTAGGTTCAACCATTTACCCAACAGTCCATAGCACCTTGGAAATGGCTTAGAATTAAAATATTCCCTGTATATTCTTTACATTTTTTTCTGAATCTTTGGACCTGGGCAATGGATTTGTCAGGCCATGTTCAAATCTTGTCCAAAAACATTTTCTTATTGGCATCCCCATGGTGATCTTTTAATATACGCGTGACTTTGGTTGGATTGTAAATTATTAATGTATGTGCAGGAGCGGTAATCATCAATGCAACATCGTTCACATCCTCTAGATTTTACTGTTGTGAAGAAAACAACTCAGAAAAAGGTCTCTAACAGGTTTGCAATCCTTTATGAATCAACAACAAAATGCACACTTAAAATATTTCAGTACTTTTGGTGTGTTCTTTTCTTCCGAAGAATACCTTTAAACTTCACTACAGCTTCTGAGTGGAAAGGCGTGTCGGTCGTAAAAGTCGTCATGTCCTTTATCACCCTTTAGGTACACGTCGCTTGTGCAACGTCAAATCGACGTCGGTGCAACGTCAAGACGCTACACCGACGTAGATGTGACGTTGCATAAAAGTCATGACGCTGCATCGTCAAAATTACGTCATGTGCCTGCTGGGCATAGGGTAGATTTTATTTTCAAGTCCTTTCGGGTCAGTGAGCTCATTGTTTCTAGGGGCACTGATGAGGCTTTATTGCCACTGATCCAGTGTTTTAGGTTTTTCTGGTGTATCCCTGCTTCAAAAGGATACCATTTTCAGAGCATTCATCATGTAAGATAACATCTGTCAAACTCGAGGCTTGAATCCACGTAAGCCTACCAATTTTATACTATGTTGTACCATGGACATATATTCTCTGCTCAACCCCATTTGCTGTCCTGAAAGGCAAAGCAAAAAATATATATGTTTAACTAGTTTATGTTGCATTTTTTTTTTTTACTTTATAAGCAATAGATAGTGATAAGGCCGCCGTCACCAATTTTTTAAACTCTGCTGAAGTTTTATCCCTTACTTACTTTCATGTAAGTTTCAAGAAGATCCGATGGAAACGGAAGGGCCTACAGTGATGACAAGGTCAAAAATAGGCATTTTCAGCTATCAAGGGGACATAACTCTATGATAGATAGGCCGACCTCGCCAGTTTTTCGAACTCATCCAAGCCTTTATCCCTGACTTACTTGTTTATAAGTTTCAAGAACATCGGGTCAAAACTGAAGTGGCTACGGTGATGACAATGTCAAAAATAAACATTTTCAGCAAAGTAGGGGACATAACTCCGTGAGTAATCGACCGACATCGCCAGTTTTCGAACTAATCCGAGATTTTAACCTGACTTACTTGTTTGTAAGTTTCAAGAGGTTCCGATCAAAACTGAAGGGGTAAGCTGATGACAAGGTCAAAAATAAGCATTTTCAGCAAAGTAGGGGACATAACTCCGTAATCAATCGACCGACATCGCTAGTTTTCGAACTCAGCTTAGCTTTTTACCCTGACTTACTGGTATTTAAGTTTCAGGAAGATCCGACCAAAGCTGAAGGGGCTATGGTGATGACAAGGTCAAAATAGGCATTTTCAGCAATCAGGATGACGTAACTCTATGATTAATGGGCCAGCTTGGCCGGTTTTCGAACCCATCCGAGTTTTATCCCCAACCACCTTATATATAAGTTTCAGAAAGATCCGATCAAAACTGAAGGCGCTACGATGATGACAAACGTTTTCCCATTGTAAGTGTATGTGACATTGTGGTTGCTATAGCAACCAAAGTTTTTGCTCAATTTCGAAAAAAAGCTTATGTCATCAATGCCCCACCAGAGGCATGCTACAGGTGAGAAATGGTTGAAATCCGCATGCATGTTGCAGAGATATAACTGGTCAAAGGTGTTCTAAAAAGGGAGATAGGGCTTTTGTTCGCAATATTATCGCATTGTGTCCCTGAATGGTTCCGTGTAATGGTCTGCTAAAACATCATGACCCACTTGGATAAACATAAGCTTTTGACAGTTGTGAAACTGAGATGAGCACAGTTATCCATGATAGGGTATTATTCTTTGATAAAGGGGACACATTTATTCTGGATTTCGAGAATGCTTTTGACACACACCTTCGTGAACTACTTAGAACCAAATTACTTGTGTATGGGATTTGGGAGAAGGCTTTCAAATGGCTTGATTCCTTTCTTTGTAAGAGAAAACAGCGAGTTGTTGCTAATGGTGAAACATCGGTGTGGGCTCCAGTTTTGCCTTAAGTCCTCAGTGGACTATTCCTGGTCCATTGTTGTTCTCACTGTTCATAAATAATATTTCCAGAAATAAGACTGTGAGCAGACGACTGTGTTTGCTACCGGGAAATTAGAGATGCAGATGACTCACTGAATTTTAATGATATAGATATATTAGGATGTTGGGCAAGAAAATGGGGTATGAGATTTCGGCCTGTTAAGTGCAACATTATGCAGATATCTAGGAAGAGAACCAATACAACTGAGGCTTCTTACACCTTAGAGGGAACTGTATGTGGATTCCATTAAAAATCTTGGTGTGACAGTGACAGTCATACATGACATGGTATGGAATACATATGTTAGTATAAACCTATTTTATTGCATATTTCAAGCAAAGTTGTTGGACAACAAGTTCTACCAACATTAATAGCGGCCCTCCCCCTGATACACATATTAGCAACATGTGTACTAATGCAAACAGAACGCTTGGTTTCCTTGGGTGAAATCTTAACCCGTGTCTTCAGGATGTGAAAGAGGCAGCACATAAAGGACTTGTTCTTCCAATCTTGGAATATGGTAGTTGTATGTGGGACCTCCAGGGAGTGGTCCTTCGAGAAGAAATGGAAAATGTTCAGAATGGAGCTGCTATATTTGTAAAAAGCAATTACTGCTTTGAAACTGAGAATACTAGAAAAGTTAAGTTGGAAGTCTCTCAAGAAAAGGAGAAGAAATCGTAGGCTTAGGTCTAAAGGGTGCAGCCAGCAAGCCAACAGAGGACCTTGTTACTCATCGGCATTTCAGACGCCTACCTCAAGAACTGACATTTACAAAGGTTTCTTCTCCTCTCGGACCATTGAAGATTGGAACGACCTTCCTGGTTCGATCATTTCTCAAGCTGAAGAAGATTTTGAAGATTTGAAGATTTTATTATCGACTCTAACCCCTACCCGGGGTATAAATCAAAACTTTCAACAAACAAAACATGAAACATTTTGAGGAAAGTTGCTATGGCCTAGTGTTAAAAAAGTTAATTTCGGCCAAACTCGTGAACATACCATCACTGACAGTGATGGTGTGTGTACACGAATAGTCACTGAGGCAACTAATTCCTGAAGCTGAGATCAGAATAAAGTCACTAGATTATATAACCCTTCTCCTGCTGTTTACAGCATGCTGTTTACAGCAATCCCTATCCTCGCAAACAGCGTAGATCCAGATCAATTTGCTTCTAAAGCAAACCGATCCGGATCCACACCGTTTGTCATCCAGTTTTTTAATTTGAAACGAACAAACGAAGTTTGAGGAAGTCAGGAAAACATTTTCGTCAACAAATCTTAGAAAAGCTGAAGGTGCAGATGATAGTGTAGCTAAGTTAACCTTGGGAGTAACTTCCCATATCACAGGTCCTGGTGAATGAATGTCATTTGGTGTGTAACCAGGAACAATTATAATTCTAATAGCCACGTGGGTTCCAGCTGCTTCAGCCCAAAATAGTGGTCATGGTGCGTCAAATGCATTATTTGGTCATACACATACATTCACAAATGGCATTGCATTTCTCTTCATTGTTGGGCTGCGGTGAAACACCTCTTTATAGAAATATTCTATTCTGTTCCTATCTAGGTTAGTAACAGGATGTTTCTCCCACGCTGGTCGTTTCCCCACTAGTCATTCGCCTCTATTTTCGCTCTTAGTTGTTTCGCCTCCGCACCCAAGTCGTTTCGCCCCAAACCCATGCCCCCCCCCCCCCCCCCCAGCAGAATACTAGTTGAAAGTACTTTAAATAACAATGTAAATGATGAAGTACTAGCTGTTTTGATCAATCCCATTAATCTCCTTGTTTATTGGTTTACTTAGTTTGAATCAATAATCACACGATGTTCACACAATTAATGCGATTAATGGTGTGGTGTGAAAACACGTGCTTTATGCAAAGTTATTCCTTACTCATCTCTTTACCACCTTTACAAGTTAAGTGTTTTGAATTGGTCGGTTGGCTCTTTAACAGTGTCGGCGAGCAACGGCTGAAAAGGTTAAATTATCATAATTGGTTTATCTTTTGTTACACCGACGAATGGTCTATATAAGCTTCGCCCAAAGATCACACCATCATTCATCTTTGAAACCGTTGTATATAAGCCTTTTGGTTTCAGTGGGCGGCAGGGCTAAAGATACCATTTCATCTCAATGTCGGGTAAAGGTCCCACTAAATTGGAAACGACGTCTCCATAATGACCTAAATAGTGTTGACGGGGACGATAATCCTCAATTCAAACTGAATCAAAACGTGTTTCCAAGTCTACCAAAGCGAAATAATGTCTGTTTTGTGCATTGCATGTCAGAAAAAAGTAGATGCCCGCCGCATAGAATCCCATTCTATATATTGTGATGAGTGATAGATCTAGCTCAGTGGTTAGTGCATTGCCTTTGATGCTAGAGGCCCCCGGTTCGATCCCCGGCGGCGATGTTTATTTTGGTGTCCGAAAACGCTCCATTGGCATCATTTGCAGGGATGAATGTCAAAAAGTGCACCGTCCTTCGGATCGGGACGTAAACTGGAGGCCCCCTGTGGGAGAGTCATGCCCTGTACAGGTTAAAGACCCTACCGTAATTACATGATTACTGTGTAGGCTTTCATCCTACAAAATAGAAGTGAAGGCAATGATCAGGAATCGATACAATTAACCCATAGCTCCCATCAGAGACACTAATGGAAAGAAACACAAACATGAAACAACTAGACCCTAATGGAAACATCACTAGCGGAAAGCCAAAAGGACAGTTACTTTCCCACAAAATGACCAGTTGGGTATCCAAAGCAAAATAATATAAGCGATACATACACCAGGTGTGTATGTAATGTGCACCTGCGAGTAATGGTCAGATGTGGCCGATCGCAGTATAAGTAGAAAGAGAAGTAGACAGAGTGTGTGCGATGGTAGCATATCAACTTTGTGGTACAGCTACGTCTTATTTATTAATTTAATCTATTTTGGTGGTTATACTCTCTGTTTTAGGCATTACATGTTTTCAGACCAAACAAAGTACCCCTGCACCGCCTGTACCTGCAGATTCTTGATAATTTATTTATCTACATTAGATACTGATTCTTTCTTTCTTCTATTTTTCCTTAACCCCAGAAGGGGACAAAGACGGTCTAGGCCTACATTATACACACTCAAGCTTTTCAGGATGAAAACCTGCATAGCTATCATGTTATTACTGTAGGGGTCTTTAACCAGCACAGGGGGTGACTCTTCTTGTACAGGGGGCCTCCAGTTAGCGTCCCGATACGAAGGACGGTGTACTTAATGTCATTCGTCCCCGCAAATTTATGATGCCTTTCTTCTTTCTCTATATACTGCCTCACGCCCTCGCGTGCATTCTAGGCAGGTGTGCGATGTCGTGCTGAAATAAGAAGGAAAGTATAGACAAACGTTAAGAGGGGATAGTGAGAGGATAAAAGATGATAGGGTTTAAAAACAGTTGGTGAGGTAGAGAAGTAAAAATCAAAATTAAAAACATCACTTTCGGGAACTAGGGGCGGGAGTGGTGCAGTTTACCAACTTCACCCTTGAAAGCCTCAATGGTTGGCAAACATACAACTGATTCTGGAAGATCATTCCATTGGACAATAGCCAGGGGGAAGAAAGAGTATTTGTAAAAATTCTTGTAGGTGTGGACCTGACGGAAGGTCATTGAGTGGCAATTTTCAGAAATCGAAGTTTTAGGTTGTATGTAGTCTGACATGGGTATTGCCACTAGCCCGTAGACAATCTGGTAGAATGACCTTCTTTGTTGGAGGGTCCGCCAGCCTAGGCCTTCAAGCATAGTTGTAACACTGGGCCTAGAATCATAATTGTTAGTGGTCCATCTAGCGGCTCGGCGCTGTATTTTTTTTCGATTTGAGCTGTTTTGTCTTTAGTGTGGGGATCCTATATCTGGGAAGCGTATTCGAGTTTGGGGCGGACCAGCATATTGTAACAAGCGCTTTCACTCCTCATGTTCTGATTTGGATAACAGTCAATTGTTAGAAATTGAATCTAGAGCTGGAACTTGGTATTGCAAAGACTGCAAAGCTGACTGTGGTCTTTGCTGTGGTGCTGTCCTTAATGGCCACAAAGCCGTTCAGTGTGATCAATGTGAAATGTGGATACACACTGACTGTTCCTTCATTTCAGATGCAGAATATGGCACTTTGGTAAATTCAAGCTGCCACTGGATATGTCCAAAATGTGAGGTCTGTAACTTTTCAGACTCCTTCTTTGATGAATATGTAGAACTGAGTAAGCCAAACAGGTTTGAACCTCTGTCAGAGGATAAGAGAGGCAAATCTTCAACTGCTGATGAAACTAAGTCAAATTTTGTGAAAGGTTTGAAACTTTGCAGTATAAACATAAATGGAATTAGAGGGAAAATTCTTGAACTTTTAGCTTTCCTCGATACATCTCAACCTCATATTGTTGCTATTCAGGAAACAAAGATTGACAGTTCAATTACTACATCTGAGCTTTTCCCTGAAACTTGTGAGTACAGTGTGTACAGAAAAGATAGGAACTCTCATGGCGGTGGGGTGATGTTGCTCATTCATAGAGACATCCCTCACATGCCTTTCATGGAACTTGAAAATGACACCGAATCGGTCTGGGTTAAGGTTTTTGCAAATAAAACTTCCCACTTCGTAGCAAGTTGGTATCGACCACCAAATGGTACAATCGAAAACTTCCAGTTGTTTAAAGACCAACTGGATTGCATTAAATCGCAGCATAAGGGTAAAAAACTCCCGGCTGTACATGTTCTAGGTGACCTCAACTTCAGAGACATTGCTTGGCCCGACAGGCTCAGCAAACAAGGCACAATGCTGAGTCAGTCGGAAGGACAAATATTGATTGACATTATGAATGATCATGGCCTTGAACAAATTGTTAACTTCCCCACTCGTGATAAGAACACATTGGATCTGATCCTTACGGCTTTGCCAGGACAATTCGAAGACATTCATTCCCTAGATAAACTAAGTGACCACGATGTTGTCTCCGGATATTTAAAAATTCACATCCCACCAATAAAGAAACCTCGGAGGAAGGTGTACTCATATCAGAAAGGTGACTATGAAACTATGAGGAAGGATGCACTCAGATTTGCAAAGGAGAATTACTTCAATGGTCATTCAGATGCTCGGTCTATACAGGAGAATTTTGATTTGATAACTTCTTTCATTCATACTTCGGCCGAAAATCATATCCCCTCAAAAACTAGTAGGGCTGTATCTTCTATTCCCTGGATCACTCCAGAGATAAGAAGGAAAATTCGCAGAAGGAATAAGATTCATGCAAAGGCAAAAAAGACGGGAAGTGGTAAACTCCGGACAAAATTTGAAAACTTGAGACGTGAAATCAAGACTGATATAAAAAATCAGCATGAATTATATGTGAATAACTTGGTAGGTGATGTAAAGGCAAATCCCAGAGACTTCTACAGATATATTAATAGCCAGAAGAAAGACAGGCAAGGTATCCCGCCCCTTAATAAAAGAGGAGCGGACGGGATTGCTGAATCAGACTCTGAAAGGGCAGAGGAACTAGTTGGTTAATTCAATGATGCATTTAATAAAACTGAGTTCACGGAGGATCCATTGACTGGAAGATCGGCCCCATTCATGGATAATATTGTTGTGACAGCTGCAGGAGTGATCAAATTACTTCAAGGCTTAAACCCCAGTAAGGCCTTAGGACCCGATGAGCTTCATCCCAGAGTCCTGAAGGAACTAGCAAATGAGTTGGGTCCAGTTTTCGCACACTTGTTTCAACAGTCTCTTGATACGGGTGAAATCCCCAAAGAATGGCTCTTAGCAAACATTTGTCCACTCTTCAAAAAAGGAGATAGGGCTCTTGCCCGTAATTATCGCCCTGTGTCTCTGACTTGTGTTCTGTGTAAATTGCTGGAACATATAGTCTGCTCAAACAGCATGGCCCACTTGGACGAGCATAAACTTTTGTCAGACAGGCAACATGCATTTAGGAAAAGGCACAGTTGTGAAACTCAGCTAAGCACAGTTATTAATAACTGGGCAAAAATCTTGGACAAAGGGGGACAGGTGGACACATTTATTCTTGACTTCGAGAAGGCCTTTGACCGCCCTCCTCATGAACTACTTAAATCTAAGTTATTTGGTTATGGAATTGGGGGAAAGACCCTCAAATGGATAGATTCCTTTCTTTGCTACAGAAAACAGCGGGTTGTTGTTAATGGTGAATCTTCGGAGTGGGCTCCAGTTTTGTCTGGAGTCCCGCAAGGGACCGTTCTTGGTCCACTTTTGTTCTCCCTGTACATCAATGATATTTCCACTGACATTGACTCAGAAATAAGACTGTTCGCAGATGACTGTGTTTGTTACCGGGAAATTAGATATACAGATGACTCATTGAAACTTCAGGCTGACATAGATAGATTAGGATGTTGGGCACGTAAATGGGGCATGAGATTTCAGCCAGTTAAATGCAATATTATGCAGATAACTAGGAAGAGATCTAATAAAGTTGAGGCTTCTTACACCTTAGAGGGAACGGTCCTCGAGAATGTGGACTCCATTAAATACCTTGGAGTGACAATCTCACACAACTTGAGATGGAATACTCATATTAGCAACATGTGTACTAAGGCAAATAGAACGCTTGGTTTCCTGAGGCGAAATCTTCATCAGTGCCCTCAGGATGTAAAAGAGGCAGCATATAAAGGTCTTGTTCGCCCAATCTTGGAATATGGTAGTTGTATCTGGGACCCCAGTGGATTGGTCCTTAATGATGAAATTGAGAAAGTTCAGAATAGAGCTGTTAGATTTTAACAGGCCTGCAATTACTGCTTTGAAACTTGGAGCATGACTGGAATACTTGGAAAATTAAAATGGGAGTCTCTCAAGAAAAGGAGAAAAGACAGTAGGCTAATCCTTTTATACAAAGGTCTAAAGGGTGCTGCCAGCATTCCAACAGATGACCTTGTTCCCCCAGCTAGACACTGTAGAAATCACCATTCGTTGGCGTTTCAGACCCTTAGCGCAAGAACTGACATTTATAAAGAGTCGTTCTTCCCCAAAACCATTAGAGATTGGAATGCCCTTCCCGATTCGATTATTTCGACAGCTGAAGGTGCTGGTGATTGTGTAGCTAAATTTACCTCTTTGGTTAGAGCTAGGGACTAACTTCCCACATCACAGGTCCTGGTGTATGAATGTCATTTGACGTGTCACCAGTAACAATTCTGATTCTGATTCTGATTGTAGGCAGTCTATCTATCTTCTGATACTGCGTCGGTCACATTTGACCATTACCGCAGGTGTATATTACATACACTTTTGCCTATGGAGCGTGTTAGGACGCCAATTTTATCGCCGCTGCCTGGGATCGAACTGGGGGCCTCTAGCATCATAGGCAAATGCACTAACCACTGAGCTATCAGGCTCCACGATTTGACATTTAGTTCATTTACGTTTTACCTTGGAAAGGGAGGTGGGGCGAAACGACTAGGTATGAAATGTTTGGGGCGAAACGAATCGGATTCCTTTGGGTTGTTTCCCTTGTGTTAACCGGAAATAAAAACAACAAAATGTAAACGGTTGCTACAAACGCTATTTTTTGCGGAATTTTGAATCCGTTTTGCCTCGAAATATCCATTCAATCCATGCAGAAGATAACTTATGAAACTAGGTGACTTTCATGCATGCCTGTTTGGCTAAGCAGGTTAAAATGGCTTCATCATTGGGATTTTCAATTGCATCGTCCCCGCAAGGGGCCAAAGGTGGGAATTTTGGAAGCCCCGTGAAATCTACAAAACCAGATCGAAGAGGACCCACGGCAAAAGAATTACTTGATCAGATTCGACATTTAGAAGCTGAGGGCAATAAACTGAGATCAGATTCTTCATCAGGAATTGGTTGGTTGAAGTTTGTTTTTGTTTGTATTGATCCAATATCAAGACTGGACTTGCTCTTGTCATTCAGTTTTTAAAAGCGTGTGTGTATTGCTGAGTTAAGTTGTGTTGCTGAAGATATAATGTTTATAAATGAGCTTCATATGAATTTGCAAGAAGTTCAGCAAGTGAAGTGACCTCGTCATTTTTCTTTATTAATAATTATTCCTAGCCCCCCTGCCAACCGGGGCCTGGAGAAAGTGATTGGGCTGCATGGTGCTTCCGGTGCGCAGACATTTGCTCACAAGACAATTGCCCACAAGACAGTTGCTCACAAGACAATTGCTCACAAGACAGTTGCCCACAACCTTAATGGAAAATAAGACAATTGCTCACAACACATTTTTTTCATGATGTTATTTTTATTTTTATATCATCTATAATTATGGGAACTATTTTTTCCTTTGGATTTCAACTGAATGTAATTAGTGATAAATGGATTTCAACTAGGCGAAGTTATTGATAATTGAAACATTAGTAGTTTATTAATAGCATTAAGTAATTAAATTGAATCATATGACCAATTTTAGGTGATACATGTAAAAATGCTCACATTTAATTGATTAAGGAGATCAAATGAATTTTTATAAAACGTTGGAAACAAAAATAAATAAATAAATAAATAATGATTAATTTTGATTAATGATGAGTATATTTGTCAAGCTGCTTAACGGCCCCCGCACATCGGGGCTTGAAGAAATAGATAGACTGCATGATGCTTCCACGCAGAGCTGAAACCCACCGCACAAGAGTACTGGTAAACCGCTTAAATGATATAAGCCTCCCCTTGCAAAGCAGTGCAAGGACCGTCCATGCTTATAGACATTATTGGTTTAATTGGGCGACGGGGCTTGAGATGTCATTTCATCTCAATGTCGGGTAAAAAGCCCACAAAATTGGAAGCACCGCCTCCAAAATGACCTATATAATGTTGACGGGGACATTAAACCTCAAATCAATCAATCAATCAAAATCAAGCTGCTTGATATAATATTGATAATTTAAGCTGACTACTGCTCATTATAGTTAAGTGATTAGTTGGCTATCATTTCATCCAACTACTGTTGTTTACATTATCACTAATTAGTTGAAATCTAGCTGATTAACTGTTAAACAATACTTTCAGGAAGAAATGTTTCCCATAAACTATAGAAAATATAAATGAAAGTCTTTCAAAATAAAAATGAAAAAAAAAGTGTTGTGAGCAATTGTCCTATTTTCCATTAAGGTTGTGGGCAATTGTCTTGTGAGCAATTGTCTTGTGAGCAACTGTCTTGTGGGCAATTGTCTTGTGAGCAAATGTCATGGAATCGGTGCTTCCGCACAGAGCTGAAACCATCCGAACTTGAGTACTGGTAAACCGCTTAGGTCTAAGCCTGTCCAGGAAAAGTGATGCGAGTCGGACCGCTCCTTGAAAACCCTAGCCATTTCTATGGGTGGTAGGGCTTGAGATGTCATGTCATCTCAGTGTTGGGTAAAAGTCCCACAATATCAGATGGAAAGTGTCTCCAAAATGACCTTAATAGTATTGATGGGGATGTAATACCTCAACTGAAACCAACAAAAAGATTAATTGTTCTGAGATGGCACTAGCAATTTGCGTGTAAGGATAGACAATGTCTTGTGGGTCAGTTTCAAGACCGAGATCAGGAAGGCCATGGAAAGGTATATACTGGTGTATGAATGTCATTTGACGTGTCACCAGCAACAATTCTGATACCAATAAATATGGCCAAAACAAAGCATTGTGTACCATGGGTCAATGACACAATCAAACACCTAATCAGAAGACATGCCAGGATGTACTCTTCTTCCATTTTCGCCTTAACCCCAGTACGGCAGGAGGAGACACAGACACTGTATATTACATACCCTCCAGTTCTGCAGGATGAAAGCCTAGACAGTAGTATTCATGTAATTACGGTAGGGTTCTTTAACCTGCACAGGGGATGGTTCTTCCTGCACAGGGGCCTCCAGTTAATGTCCCGATCTGAAAGACGGTGCAATTTATGACATTCATCCCTGCAAATGATGCCAATAGAGCATGCTCAGACACCGAAATTTTATCACCGCTGCCGGGATCAAACCAGAGACCTCTAGCATCAGAGGCAAGTGCACTAACCACTGAGCTATCAAACTTCATCTGAGCCATCACGCTTCGCGAAACTTTCATGCTCAGAAGTTAATCCAGACGTGAAGAACCATTACATAATTGCTTCACATGCAGTTACAGACTTATAAATTTATTGAATATGAACCAGGGGAGTTTTATGCCCATTAACTACAGGTGTGTCTAGTCTGTGATGTACATGTACCAGTATCTAATTTGTTCCGTGACCATAAAATGGCTTAATGCTTATTTGAAACAAAAACAAATCTCCAGGATTTGCTGTTAATTTTACATTTCTTTTAATTGCAAGCTTATTAAAAAGTCCTTAAATTTTTATCAGTGTCACATCTACCAGACATGGGCCTCCAGGTGTACCTTTGACATATTTTTTACAGCCTCTTCGGCTTTACAGACCTTTTAATTTTGTGGGACTTGTTAAGATTATTTTTCATTATTTATACCAGTAACTGAAGTAATGGCCAAATGTGAACCATAAGAAGATAAAAAGCAGGTGCTTGGAAGAACCCATCTTCGCAAGCCAAGTGCATAAGGAACTTGGTGGACTTAGTACCCTTGGCTTGCGAAGATGGGAAGAACCACCTTTGTGATGTCTTCACATAAAGTGTCCATTTAAGCCTAGCTGCCTTGTTTTATATGGATAAAAAAGGCAAAAAATGTCACCTGTTACAGTTCTGCATATTTAATCACTTAATTCACTTTTAACCCTTATCTTGCTGTTCACGACAACCCTAATCTTTGCAAACAGTGTAGATCCAGATCAGATGGCTTCTGAAGAAGCCATCTGATCAGGATCTACACTGTTTGGCATAGAGTTTATGAATTTGTACCAATAAATTACATCAAGTAATTTGATTGGCTGATAGACAGAAATGGGTGTGGCTTAAATGAATATTCAGCAAGATAAGGGTTAAAAGGTAGTGGTTTTAGCAGTTTTTAACATACCAGTCCCACAAACTAACAACCTCTATATATACCGGTTCAATATACCATTACGGCCCCCGCCCATAGGGGATTGAAGAAATATATGGGCTGCATGATGCTTCCACACAGAGCTGAATCGGGCCCGCACACTAGTACTGGCAAACCGCTTAGAGGATCTAAGCCTGTCCAGGAACCGCGGTGCGAGGCGGACCGTCCATCCTAATAAACCCTATGTGTTTCATTGGGCGACAGGGCTTGAGATGTCATTTCATCTCAATGTCGGGTAAAAGTCCCACAAAATTGGAAGCAACGTCTCCAAAATGACCTTTACAGTGTTGACAGGGACGTTAAACCTCAAATCAATCAATATACCATTAACCCGTTTTGTACAGAAACCCCAAAACGGGTACTTAGCAAACAGTGCTGGCCCAGATCAGAGTCTAAACTGTTTGCAAAAAGTTCATCCATTTTCCAAACAAATTTTGAAGAAAACACAACTTGACACCCCTAAATTTTGAAATGCACTCCTGCTATATAATTATAAGGAGAAAGATTCCATTTGGTACAAAAAGGGTTAATAATTTAAGCCCAAGTAAAAATTGTTTTACAGACCATTCCAGTTGTGGTTTATTATTGTCATTGCTGTTCTTTGCATGTGCTAATAGCTTTTTTTTTTTTTTTTTTTTTTGGACAGTCTTGGCTTTGGATGGATCCTGAAATGTATGGTCGTTTTTCTATACATGTATAATCTATGCATTTTGGTTTAACCCGTTTCGTACCAAATGGAATCTTCCACCTTATATACAGCATAAGTCCATTTCAAAATTTAGGGGTGTCAGTTTGTTTTTTCTTAAAAAACTATATTTGGAAATTGGCTGGAAATTTTGCAAATAGTGTACCGTAGGCCTTGATCAGATGCCCCCTTCTGCAGCGTCTGATCTGGGCCTGCACTGTTTGCCAACTACCTGTTTTGGGGTTTCCATTACAAGGTACAAAATGGGTTAACTAACATGTTTTCTGCTTTGGCCCCCATCAGTAGATATAATGAGGTTGGTATTTGCCTGCTTTAAAGCCTTCCATGATATATATATATATATTTTCAGTGCAGACAAGTGCCTTATCAGACATTACTGGAATGTCAACAACAGAAAAAACAGAGGTGAGATAAGAACTTATAGTGCACCACAATAACATGTCCATAAAATCTTCACATCAATAAAAATATACTGAGTCAAAAAAGAAAAGTAACTGTAACATGCTATTTATGAAACCTTTCATTTCTCATCTATCTTCATGTGGCAGACGCCCTGACCTAATAATCATGTGCCAATTTTCATTGCATACACACTCTAGATTTGCAGGATGAAAGCCTGTATAATAATCAAATACATGTACATGTAATTATGGTAACATCTTAATTAACCCTTTCAACCATGTAGCCCAGTACAGATACTTGTGAAAACAGTATAGATCCAGATAATGAGCCATCTCATTAGGATCTACACTGTTTGCCATTCTGTTTAAATGACACACACGAAACAATGGTAATCAGAAAGAAAGTATCAGGAAAAAAGTATTGGATAAAAAGTATCAGTTTTAGGTAGGAAAAGAAGTATCAGGAAAAAAGTATCAGTTTTATCCACATTCGCTTCTGGTGTTACAATGAGATGATGATTAGGATACTTTTGTATGTTTTGATTTGTTTTTCAGTTTAATAATCATTTTTGCAACCTGTCTCTGTAACCCTTGCTTTATAAAAGGGATGAGAGGTCACTTCATCTCAATTTCTGGCAAAAAAAACACAATTGGTAGCAATGTCTCCAAACATTGAGATGAATAATGTAGAGGAGAACCATAAATCTCCAATTAAACAAACGACTTCACTGGGCGACAGGGCTTGAGATGACATTTCATCTCAATGTCTGGTAAAAGTCCCACAAATTGGAAGCAATGTCTCCAAAATAACCTATATAGTGTAGACGGGCACATTAAACCTCCAGTCGAACAAACAAAAGTGATGAGAGTTGATGAACCCTATTTGGTTTCATTGCGCGGCAGGAGTTGAGATGTCACTTCATCTCAATGCCAGGACTTAGAAGCAAGGCCTCCAAAATGATCTATATAGTGTAGACAGACACTTTAAACCTCAAATTAAACAAACTAAAGTGTGCATGTCGGACCTCCGTGCTCGTGAACCCTATCAATATTTGGTTTCATTGGGCAGCAGGGCTAGAGATTTCATTTCATCTCAATGTCTGGTAAAAGTCCCACAACATGAACTGAGGTGCTACATGCATCAGATACATTAAAATTTACCATTAAAGTCCCACAACATGATCTGAGATGCTACATGCATCAGATACATTAAAATTTACCATTAAAGTCCCACAACATGAACTGAGGTGCTACATGCATCAGATACATTAAAATTTACCATTAAAGTCCCACAACATGATCTGAGGTGCTACATGCATCAGATACATTAAAATTTACCATTAAAGTCCCACAACATGATCTGAGATGCTACATGCATCAGATACATTAAAATTTATCTTAAGATGGCAACTGCATTAAAATCTTAATTCTATAAATTTTACATAAAACTGATACTTTTTTCCTGATACTTTCTTTCCTACATTCAAAACAACTACCTGCAACCATGGCTGCATCATAATACCGAAGCTAGAAGTGTCCACCTAAAACCTCTTCCTTCCATTCAGAAGACAGGACAGTACACACTTTATGGCACTCATCCATGCAAATGATGTCAGTGGAGTGTCATTGAAATTTTATCTTGACTTGATGGGGATTGAGCCCAGTACCTCTCAGGGGGAAAGTACATCAAAGGCAAGTGCACCAACCACTGAGCTAACCACAATTAACTGGTATGCAGCAATGAAAAAAAACACACACAAAAAAAAAACATAGAAAAACAGCTATTTTCACAGGTTCTTTTGCTGAAAGATTTGAGTCCCACTCGCTGTCCAAGTATATACTTGTACACATGTACAAATTTCATGAAAAATAAATGTACCAAAACTGGTATCAAGGACTCATAATTTATTAGTGGGATAAAGAGTTTGTAATTCCAGACGTATTTTCACTTAGTATTCAGACACCTCAACTCCTTCCTTACCATATTTGTTTAACATTTGAACAAGTACAATATACTGTCCAACATTGGGGCTAAGAATAGCTGGATGAGTGGCAAACAGTGTAAACACTGATGAGTCGATATATTTTGAATCATCTTATCTAGATTTACCTTCTTTGCTAGTGCCTGTCTGCCAGAATACATAACGCTAAATAGGGTATCCAGTATACACAAGTTACATGTAGATAAAGAATAAGCATGCTAAGATGGTTCCAAATTAGTCCCAAAAAGCACTGGATTACAAAGGAAATGTAACTAGCTGCATCCCTCATTAGATCATGAATTCTGTAAATTTTATAGTATGTATGTTGTCTCCCTTTGTTATCTGGTACATGTACACCAGCACAAAATAAAAGATTACTATACAGATATTTTCAGTATGATTTTGGGATCTTATTTCATTTCTTATGAAGTTAGTATCATACAAAAACATCTGGCTTAATTGTATAAACAAGTGGAACCCTTTTGGAAACAAAAAAATGTTGGAGTCATTAAAATGCCCAAGTCACCATATTCAAGAGAATGTTTTGTTTTATCTTTGTAGATGCCAAAGTTTACTTCTACTTCTGCAAGTGCTTTATCAGCCTTAGTGGATATTTCTGCTGAGCAAAAAACTATATCAGATTTGCGGTAAGTCAGTTTAGTTTATATTTCTGGTAAGTGTTCATTAGTGTCTAAAAATTTACAAGCTTTCCATTCAAACTTAGAACATCTCTCTCTCTGGTAAGTTGGCATTTGCATCTTCATCAGCATCTACAAAATTTACAAGCTTTCCATAAAAACTTTTAAAATCTCTGTATTTTTAAACCTTTTGATGGATTTTGTTCATCTTTGAGTACCATGGCCCAGTTGTTCAAAGCATTGATAACTTTTTTGTACCAAATGGAATCTTCCTCCGTATACATACAGCACAAGTCCATTTCACAATTTAGGGGTGTCAGTTTGTGATTTCTTCAAAACTGATTTGGAAAATAGCTCAACTTTTTGCAAACAGTGCATGCCCTGATCAGATGCCGCATTCTGCAGTGTCTGATCTGGGCCTGCACTGTTTGCCAGTTACCCATTTTGTGGTTTCTGGTATAAGATGGGTTAACAAGCTTGTTTGTGATCAGATTGTTTACTATAAATCCAGCAAGTGCAATATCTAATGCTCTGGTAATTTTGCTGGAAAAATGTGAGCAGCTTTTGGAAAAGCTGCTCACATTTTTTTCAGCAAACATATGCGTATATCTGCCATATTAAATGATCAAAGTATTTTAGAGATATTTAACCCTTGTCCTGCTGAATATTCATATATGCCACACCCACTGCCAATTATCAACCAATCAGATTACTTAATGCAAATTATTGCAACAAATTCACAATCTGAAAGGCAAACAATGTAGATCCTGATCAGATGGCTTCGTCAGAAGCCATCTGATCTGGATCTACATTGTTTCAAAGATAAGGCATATCCGGGATTAGCAGGACAAGGGTTAACAAGATATTGCTTGTTTTGACTCCTGGTCTTATGATGTTTTAAGAGTGCATATTTTCAAAAATCTAAGGTGGAAAAAGTTTACATGTAGTTTGATGACTGATGTTAATACAAAAGTTTATACAACGCTTATTCACACCCCAACCTATGAGGTCAATGTCACAGAGTTTGGCATATGAAGCAATTTTAATCAAAGACAGAATGGACCTTTCATGTTTTGATTTTTTTCATAGGCTACAACTAGAAAGACAGAAGGAGGAATCTGATCGCCTCAGCTCTCAGTTAATGGGGGAGGGGTTCAACAGCAGTACCTCCAGAGTGGGAACAGTACTTCACATTCCTAACAGCCCATCAAAGACAGGTTTTTCCACTCTACCCTCCACAGAACTGTTTGCAGCAAGGAGACCTACTGGAGCTACAGGGGCGGGGCTCGAGATTAGTCCTCCGTGAGTATATAAGGCCACAGCTATACTAAAACATTTAGAAATGTCTGTGTTATATAGGTTAAGTTACTCACCTCATAAACATGGGGTTATGGATTCCATTCTAGGCTTCTCAAAGCCTTTCTGATCATCGGATGTGTCTTTAACTGAGGTTTGGTTTCCATAGGTGGGACTTAAAACTCAAACACACACTCCAAGGGTTAACCAGGGTCAGCTAGACCAATATCACTATTTGCTGACAGAGTTTTCCATCAAAAATAGAATAGAACGAAAAAAAAGGCCTGACACCCCTTATATGACAAATGGACTTGTCCAACATATAGCAATGGAAGAGTCCATCAGCATACAATGGGTTAATGAGAGGTTTTTCCTACAACTTGGTTCAAATTATTTTCTGGATTATTTCAGTTCCCACCTGGAAAAGGCACTAAAAGATTCTCAAGAACAGGTGACAGATCTGAGGAGAAGGCTAGCAGAGGTATGAACAATAAAATCTACTTATAACTACAGTCAATGGCCCGCGTCCATCGGGGCTTGAAGAAATACATGGGCTGTTTGATGCTTCCACCCAGAGCTGAAACTGACAGCACATGAGTACTGGTTAATCGCTTAGAGGATCTAAGCCTGCCCAGGCAAAGCGGTGCGAGTCGGAACATCCATGCTTATAAACCCTATTGGTTTCATTGGGTGACAGGGCTCCAGATGCCATTTCATCTCAATGTCGGGTAAAAGTACCACAAAATTGGAAGCAACTGCTCCAAAATGAATAGGGCTGACTATCGATGCCAATTTTGACTATCGTGATAGTATTGCTATCGTGGAAACTACTATCACGATACTATCACTATCGCGGCATACTATCACGATACTATCGTGATACTATCGGGTACTGTTATAAATGATTCATAGATGTTATATCACTCACATAAAATTGCTAAGAGTGACAGAACGAGTTAGGAAAATTGCAATGGCCTGAAATTGTATGTTTATTGTGTGTTTCAATATCAGCATTCATTCCTTCGGGGCTATTCCAGAAAAAAACTAATAGGGAGACGGCTCTTTACATATCGCCACGACCTGCAGAAGGACCCACCGCCTAAAAATAGCTTGCTGCTTCCAGTATATATGCTTGTAAATGATGGTTATCATAGCTTTAATACCTTTGCAGTGTTTGAGATGTTCTGCTTGTGGAAACTGACACATGCTGATCGGTCTTCGATTGTTTGATGTTTGCCGCCTATGGTAAATTAATCTGTGTATTCAGTTAGTTAGGTACCCGATTAATTATTACATAGTATTATGTAATCACAGCACGACATTTTAGCACCTCTTTAAGCGACATGAATCTATTAAACTGCATTAAAACTTGAATTTGCGTATTTTTTATTTGAAGTTAGCATCAAAAGCTAGAAGTAAAGCAATGATCAAGTCGGTGTTTTCATTTAACAATATGTACAGGGATCGACCTGGGCTCATAATACAAAGACAACCAAAAATAAAATAAGAAAGACACACGAAAAATAAAAACGTCAATTTGTCCCAGGTTGTCCAGTGTCCATCATCAAAACGTCCAGAATCACCTTAAGAAGTACTTGATAGGTAGTTAGGTAACCCGATTAATTATTACATAGTATTATGTAATCACAGCACGACATTTTAGCACCTCTTTAAGCGCGACATGAATCTATTAAACTGCATTAAAACTTGAATTTGCGTATTTTTTATTTGAAGTTAGCATCAAAAGCTAGAAGTAAAGCAATGATCAAGTCGGTGTTTTCATTTAACAATATGTACAGGGATCGACCTGGGCTCATAATACAAAGACAACCAAAAATAAAATAAGAAAGACACACGAAAAATAAAAACGTCAATTTGTCCCAGGTTGTCCAGTGTCCATCATCAAAACGTCCAGAATCACCTTAAGAAGTACTTGATAGACGGAGACCTAAGGCCTCGTGCTGCACGTTTTTTCCCTACAGAATGACGACAGGAAAATAAAACTTTGTCAGCTTAAATATTCCCCCAAGAAGTCAATCCCAATCGGTCCGGCCAGCCAACTGATAACATCGTCATTGATGCATTTGTGCATACTTATCGACTAATATGAGTCTATCATGTACTCGCATGCACATTCTGTGCTTTTCTCGAGAAACATTTCTAATGAGACCACAAAAGGGCGGTTTAACAGTCTGGTCCTAATTCTCATTAGCTATCGTGTTTGTCGGACGCAAAAAGAGTCACATATGCAAAAAGTTAAACTGTATTTTACCGTCGTTTATTATACATTTACCTATGTGAATGAGTCGGCACACAGCGAAAACAAACATTTCTTCATACATAAGATCAGCTTGTGCATCTTGCAAATGTCTTCAAAACTGAACAGGGAAATGGTGTTTGTCCCAGAAGTCATACTACGCAAGGCTAATACAAACAACAAACATTTATATATGACTGCACAGGGTGATCTGAGCCTTCACATGTCCCACAGGTTTCACTGTCATATTTTCAAAAAGTTGCATGCAACAAACGCGTGAGCAAGCTATCGACGTTTTGTTATTGAAAAACGCGGGAAAATTTCTGACTGCCTCAACTGCACGTGCAAAAATGACAGTGGAAAATTCATCGCTGTGAGAAATTCACCACACGGCAAAAAACTATGATACACATGTGCGACCAGCGAAGACTCAGATCATCATGCACATATGTGACGGCTTATCAGTCTGTCCTGATTACAGCTGAATGGATATCCTAAGCAAAAATACTTGCATTATTACACAACAGTACAGGTATATTTTCAAAGTCTGTTCAAGAAGAAGAAGAAAAAAAAAAACAATCGAAACTATCGATAGTTGAATGAACTATCGGTGATAGTTATCGATAGTCCAAAGTACTATCGATGCATTGCTATCGAGGCAGTCCCTATCGCAATGCATCGAACTATCGATGCATCGTTACACCCCTAAAAATGACCTAGTTCAGTGTTGGTAGGGATGTTAAACCTCAAATCAAACAAACAAACATTTACTACAGTCAAATTACTAAAATAAGCCACTAGAAAATGTTGTGTAAGAACAGCTGAAATGTTATAAATATGCTTATAGAAGCAGAATTATTCCCAATCTTTGCTGCTCTTAATAGCTGAATTTTTGCTGTATTTTTATGCCCCCCCCCCCCCCCCCCCCCCCGAGAATCTTTGATTCGGGGGGCATATAGTATTTGCCCGGTCTGTTTTTCTGTCTGTCCGTCATTTCTGTTTGTTTGTCTGTCTGTCAATCACAAAAACTTTAACCTTGATTATAACTTCAAAAGTATTTGACCTAGCCCCATGAAACTTCACACACTTATTCACCATCACAAGGACTACATTCTGACCAAAAGGCCATAACTCTGTTGTCGTTTTTGGCTGAATTATCTCCCCTTGAAATTTTGCAAAAACTCAGAAATTGGCTCCCAAGGGACGCATTGGTCACCAAAAGTGACAGCTATTGTTCAGTCTAAAATTAAAACATCTGTGTTGCTTCCAAATAAAAGAAAATACAGATTATATGGAAAGAAGACTGCAAAATTATACAGAAAAAAAGGTTATGCTTTTTATACTTTTGTTCTTTTTTATTTTTTTAAAAAAATCTGAAAATCAGAAACTTTAAGAATATGTTTTGTTAATGAAAACATGTAACAAATTATTATAAAACGCCTAAAAATTTGGACACCTTGACGACTTGTTATAATTCTCCTAAAATCTTAACAAATTTGTTTCATGATCCAGCAAGGAGTCCCAAAAATGCAGACATCATGAAAGCAGGAGCAATCTGATCAGCAGTCTGATCTGTGTCTACACTGTTTGCTTAGGCTTATCTGTCCCAATACTAAGGATCATTGTGGTAGATTCTTAGCATATAAAAGCATGTATTTGTACTGGTTTCAAATCTTGGGCTGGAGCCAAGCGATTAACTCCCTATTCACCGGCAGTGGGGAATAGGGGTACCACCAAACGGCTACAGTGTAGTGCCAGCATGGATTCGTTCCCTGGGACCCCACCAGCTGATGACCCGCGACACGGGGAAACTGGAAACAACAACAGTTTCAAATCTTGCATCTTTCATTTCTTTCTGAATGCTTACTCAGTAATGAGATTTTCTCTGCAGGCTAATGAACAAAGTGAATTGCACAAGAGACAGTTCCGAGTCACTGTGGAAGAGTTGAAGGCTAAACTTCAAGAGTCCATGGTCAACAGGGACTCAGTGCTTGACCTCAGGTACATTTCTTAGATATATACCATGAAACTTCAATGACACAAACACTGATGGCTTCTTACTCATTCCTAACTCATAAAGTGCCAATCAAGACAATTGTCCTCTGCTTTGTCATCTGCCTGTTACTTTGAAAGTCATTTTTGCCAACAGTGTGGACCCAGATCAGACTGCTCCTCTGGGAGCAGTCTGAAAGAGGAGCAGTCTGATCTGGGTTCACACTGTTTGGAAAAATAGTTTTGAAAAGCTTTCAAGAAGATACAGCAGACAACGTAACCAGACAACATTTTCAGATGTATTTTTTCTCAGCATCTTAAGGGTTATGTCCCTCGAGAATTCTTCACTTAGCTAAAGATAAGGTATAGTGGGGAATAAAAAGAGATTTTCTTTTTATCTTGAAAATGTATGTTTTGTGTGTTCTGATTAAAATCCCCTCAATAAGGTTATTCTGAGAACACACAGCATACCTTTATTTTACAGAATCTGGCAGACATTTCATGATACCATTACAGTTATGCCTCCTGCAATGCCATTATGAGTACTCTCAGTTGCTCCAACTACCCTGTCTCAAAGAAATTTTCATGGCCCCAAAGGTTTGAGCCATTGAATTTGACTGTATATCAACCTAGTTGGTCAAAGCGTACAATAGCATTAGTTGATATAAGGACAAATATGTTCTAGAAAGGGTTATAAGTTTTCATTATAAGGCATTTCTCATTTTTCAATGAAACCATAATGGTTTGGGTACTTGTTGTTTGGTTGTGCTTCTATTATGAAATAGAGCACAGGGTTTTCCCTGGCGCAAAAAATTCTGCGTTTTGCCGCATTTTCGATGCTAATGTCCCGCATTCTGCTTTGTAGTGCGCCCTGATGGGCGCAAACCAACGCTTCTGAGTGAGATTCGGTTCAATTCAAAATTAGCTTAATAGACGCACCTTGCAATCGTCTGAGCGATACTGATCAATTTATATGGTTCCTGACTCATAACTTTGCCGGTTGCGATACTGTTTGTGTGCCTGCAACCAATACTTGTTGACAGAAAATGGCTGCCCAAAGACGATTGACATCATTTTTTTTCTTCCTCTGGGGGAGATTCGGAGTCTTCACACGGAAAATCAACTGCATCTTCTGCAGAGGAAGAAGTGGGACAAAGTCTTTACAGATTGAGCCTTCAACGAGTGCAGAAGGGGTCTCCTCTAGTGAAAAAACACAGATGTTTTCTGACAAGTGGTTAGATCTGTACTCCTGGCTTCGTTGGGACGATAAATTGTGCGGGATAAACAGTTTACATCAAAACAAGAGAAGGGATAAAAATTTCTGACATGTCCCCCAAAATTTTCATTTTTCCCCTAAAATGAGATTTAAGGGGGACAAATGTCTCCCAAATAAAAACTTTGAGGGAAAACCTGGAGCACAATGAAACTGCAAAGGACCTGTGCCATCAGTAGCCTGCTCAGCAGATTTTCTGTGTTCACATGAATCAATGGACAGACTAAACAGCAATAAGCAAAGACTATCTGAGTCTTCATCACATGAACAAGTCCGTGAATTGAAGACACCCCCCAAGCCCCACTTTATATAGTGAAAACTGTGGTTTACAGTGCTATACATTATTTTCCTTATTTCTGCTCCAAAACATAGGTTGTGGGTACTTGTTAGAACCGCCTCAATGAGGCGGTTCTAACGAGCACCCACAGCCTATATTTGCAGTATAAATAAGAAAAATATCACGGATTTCCATCAGAAATATAGACATTTTGGAGATGTGAAAAATGCACTTTGTGGTATGAGTGTGTTATCGTAATGTTATCTTTATAGGCAAAAAGAGGCCGCTAGTCAGTCCGGTAGAATAGCCAATCTTGAAGCCACCATCCACCAACAGCAAGAAAAACTGAAAATTCAGGAGCAGGTAAGTACTTAACCCTTTTTGGACTGAATGGAATCTTCTGCTGTATAAACAGCAGGAGCCCTGATCAGATGATGCCATGTTTCGTAGTGTCTGATCAGGGTCTGCACTCAGGGCTAAAGAAAACCTAATAATGACCAGTCCAGACCAATTTTTAACCCTGAAAACTAATGTATATGTAAAAAGTGGACTAAAAGGTGTTCCGAGAAAAATCTTTGATATGGCCAGTTTCCAAAATCCAAACTTCTCATCTGTCCCTGTCTGCATGCAGAGAAAACACACAAATACCTGGTCAAGTGTCAACCTGTTTATTTTCCTAATTATACCCATAATCTCCATGGTTGGCCATAGTAAACAAATATTTGCTTGGTCTTGTCTTGTCTCGTGGCCTCGCGCGAGAATCACAGTGCAATCGTGATAGTGCGGTAGCATACCCGGTACTTGTTTTTTTATTATCGAAAACTGGTATTTAATTATGAATTAACTTAACATTGAATACTCGTAGAAAATACACTGTGGATCCTAAATATTCTACGTGCAAAAGTAATAAAACTTGAAAATATCTGTTGTAATTTTTACTTTTCTTGATCAAAAGGGAAAAAAAAAACATCATCAAAAAAAAACCTTATCTGGTGAATGTTTTTAACATCTATCTCGGAGCTAAGTCGCTAATACGGTGTGTATTTAGACAATAAATTAAACGGATAGTGGGGAAAAGGTACAAATAAGGATTAGCAAACAGTTAATCAGTGTCGTTTTTGAGTAGATCTTCTCTGCGTCATCCGCCATGCAAACATTTATAAACTATAACTGTGTAAAGCAAGGTCATTTTTATTTATCACGCTTGTAGTGCCATTTGTTATAATGTCAACTATGAATACTTTTGAAAACCTGAGAAAGTATCTCAAATTTTTATTTTGGATTCCCTGAATTTTCCCAACTGAAATCCATTCTCGGTCACTGTTTGATGTGGTTTCGGTACATGGGTTATACAAAATAAGCTGGTACCCACCTGAAAACAGGATAAAAATGGCCTGTTTAGGTTAAAATACCTTCATTCAAATGTGATTTATAAGCTTGTCTCGATTGGAATTACTTGTTTGGCTATATAGGTTGTGGTATGCATATTTACTGCCATTGAGCAGTCCTAATCTTTTTAGTTGGGAAATAGGGTTATGTACTTGACCGAATGTAATTGAGAGTGGAAAGCTGTTGATCACCTCTGCAGCAAGATCATGCCGGTATATACATGTATTCTACATGTAATAAAAATTGGACATGCATAGTGGGTACTTGTTAGAGCTGCCTCACTGTTAGGCAATTCTAATCAAGTACCAAAAACGTATGTTTTAACCCATTGTACGTGAGGAAATCCTTAAAGGGGCACTTTTGCAAACAGTGCAGGACCAGATCAGACGCCACAGAACGTGGGGTCTGATCAGGGCCTGCACTATTTGCTAACAGAATTTTCTGTCAAAAATAGAAAAAAAAAACACAAAAAAATAGACCTTGCACACCTTGTTTAACAAATGGACTTGTCCAACATATAGCAATGGAAGAGTTTCCTAGCAAACAATGGGTTAATGGAGAAATAAAAATAAAACATCTCCTCCTGACCTGAAGTATTGATGAAGTGACTAAATGATAAAGTTGGTACTTTTTCTGAAATGGTAAGTACCTTCTTGTTTTCACTTCAGGCACTTTCGGAAGCCAGCAGAAAATCTGAGGGAATATCAAGAGAGAATTTCATCTCAGAAACAACGATAGGCCAGATCCGGCTGATCTTAGTCGATGCTGAGAGACGTCGAGGAAAGCCATACTTTGAGACTGACCCAGCCTCCAGTCAGAATCCATCCATGTTGGTGCATACGCTGGAACGATGCATGCAAGAAATGATCAAAGATATCGAAATAAGAAAATCAAAAATTGAAGAGGTATGTAAATTAACAATATTGCATAGTCGTACTTGTGTAAATTCTGGGTCCTGATGCAATGCTTTTACCTGTGATAAGTTTTTGGACTTCATGAGGGAGATTTGCTAATGTGGGAGATGTAAAGAACATATAGGGAAATTCTCAGTTAAAATGAGGGAGACTCCAAACTTTTACTAAAATTTAGCATAAGTTAGGCAAAAATTAGCATCAAAATGAGGGAGTCTCCCTCCTGATGAGGGAGGTATCACAGGTATGCTTTTTCAAAATTTGTTACTAGTCTGTGCCTTTATTTAGTACTTTCCTTATGATTAGTATGAATACCATCAAGGAAGGTTACTTTTGTAAAACCTGTATTGCCTCTTTTTCAAAAAGAGGCTTAGCTTATGGCTAATGAATTCTCCTTCATGTGACACAAATCTTTCAAAAATATTTGTAAATTTAGATCTCTGGCTTGTCATTAGAGGTTTACTCTTGATGGAAATAATTTGTTAACTTTTTAACCCTTTTTGTACCCAATGGCTTGACTTGATAGATTTTGTAAGGTAACAGGGTGCTAAAAGCACATAGGGGCTACCCCCGTTTACCAAATGGAGTCTTCCTCCTTATATATAGCAGGAGTCCATTTCAAAAATTTAGGGGTGTCAGGTTGTGTTTTCTTCAAAAACTATTTGGAAATTGGCTGAAAATGTGGCAAACAGTGTAGGCCCTGATCAGTTGCCACATTCTGTGGCGTCTGATCTTGGCCTGCACTGTTTGCCAGGGTACCTGTTTTGGGGTTTCTGGTACTAAATGGGTTACAAGGGGACAGTAAGCAGGTAGTCAAGAAAATTGTAAGAGAAAAATGGGCATAACCACTCATTGCAGAAATTATCCTTCACTCACTACCCAAACAAGAATTGAACAATTGAAGTGTGTCATTTTGTAACACTTTTTGCTAATTATACATGAGTTTAGAAGGTGGCTCTTAGAATATGAATTCATGATGGCAAATCTGAAGTGAATGACGATTCACCTCTGCCCAGTGCCCAGCAGAGCTCTGAAAGCTCTGCCTAAACAATTGTTTTGATGTACTTACTGATTTAGATAAAAAAAAATGCCATCAAAACTGAAATCATTCACGAGGAAAACATTTATTGGCCATAATTTATATGATTAGAATTTTTCTTGCATTGAAGTTTCTTCTTTGCCATTACAATAACACATCTGTGTAAAATAGTGAGTTCTATAATATCTCCAAAACGCACATTTCTCTGATGAAAATTTGTGATATTTTTCTTATTTTTACTCCAAACAAAGGTTGAGGCGGTTCTAACGAGTACCCACAACCTATGTATAGGAGCAGGAATGAGCAAATATTTTTTACCCCTGTAAACCCCAGTTTTCTCTTTATAAAGTGGGGTTTAGAGGGGTGATCATTTTACGGACTTGTTAACATGATGATTCAAGAAAAGATTATTTAGAAGCCTCCATGGTGCAGTGGTTACGCTACTCCCCTTGTAAACCAGGGATCGCAGGATCTATCCCGGGCTTCTCCAGACTTTCGGATGAGTCTTTAAACCGAGGTCCCGTCTCTGTATGACCTTAGCTGTTGGTGGGACGTAAAACTAAAACTCACTCACTCAAGAAAAGATTAAGATTCTGATGAATCCAAGTTGACCCTTTTTATAAGGAAAAGCTCAAAATGGGTCATTGGCAAACTGCACCTTCTGAATTTGTATCCATTCCCCTCAACCAAATGGCATTTTTTCCATTTTCAGACGCATACAAAGAATCTGCTTTCTTTTTATTATTGAATTTAACTGTCTAACAATGTGAAAATAAAGAAGCTTTTTTTAATGTTGCATGTTAGAAACAGACATTGTATGCTCTGCGGAGCTTTTATCAGACAACATAAATTCTGTAGAAGTTTATTAGAACAAACATCTGGGGTAACCTTATTATGCCATTTGGGAGAAATACTTTGGGTTGCATGGTCTTTGGTTGCATGGTCCTTCTGTGCCGAGCTGAAATCAACAAAACTTTTGAATACTGGTAAACTGCTTACAATGTCTGATAAGTTCTGAGTAGTTAGCCTTTGGAAGTAAAAAATACACCAAATAAATGAAAATAGCAGACTTGGATTTATTGAGTCTGTTCATAACCAGTACTGAAATGTGCAACATCTGCCATGCCCTTAAGCAGAACTCTATTTTCAAAATGTATCTAAATGAACCAGAAGGACCAAAGGCCCAGAAAATATAATCTGCACTATGATGATGCATGGGGAGACTTTTTACGGCCACCACACGGCACAACACCAGCTGCAGTGAAGATAAATACGAGTCTGAATAGTTAGATCCTTAGGAAGCAAAGAATACACAAAATAAACGAAAATACACCAAGTAAATAAGCCTGCCTAGAATAGTGGTGCGATCCAGACCCTCCCTTAAACAGTATCAGTTTCTTTTGGTGGTAGAGCTTGAGATGTCATTTCATCTCAGTGTCGGGTAAAAGTCCCACATAATCGGAAGCAACTTTTCCAAAATGACCTCAATGGTTTTGAGAGGGATGTAAAACCTCAACATAAACACAAATCTCATTTTCAGATGGAGTGTGAAATACAGGAGTTGAGACAGAGTTTGTCAGCTGACCAACAGAATCTCTCACAAGACTACCACCTAAAGTAAGTCTTACAAGAAAAGCTCCAGTTAGGAGGAGTGCTGAGGATAATTTTGGGATAATTTTTCTGGATTCTCGGTTAAAACTTATGTTGTGGGTGCTTGTTAGAATCCCCTCAATGAGGGGATTCTAACAAGTACCCACAACATATGTTTCTGACAAGAAATACGGCCCCCGCCCATCGGGGCTTGAAGAAATAGATGGGCTGCATGATGCTTCCACGCAGAGAGGAAACCAACCTGCACACAAGCACTGGTAAACCGCTTAGAGGATCTAAGCCTGCCCAGGAAAAGTGGTGCGAGTCGGCCCCACCATGCTAATAAACCCTATTGATTTCATTGGGCGACAGGGCTGGAGATGTCATTTCATCTCAGTGTCGGGTAAAAGTCCCACAAAAATTGGAAGCAACGTCTCCAAAATGGCCTTTACAGTGTTGACGGGGACGTTAAACCTCAAATCAAACAAATCTGACAAGAAATAATGAAAATTATCATGTATGTATCATCATGTGGACATACATACAGAATCATATCCCTTTTCTACATTATACTCTTCTTCCCAATGCACATAACCCCAAAATGGGCACTTGGCAAACAATTCAAGCCCAGGTCAGGCGCCACAGAATGCGGCAGCCAATCAGGACATACACTGGATGCAAAAAAGCCCAGCCATTTTAAAACAAATTTTGAAGAAGAAAAAAACAGAAATGTGTCAGTATGACCCAGATGCTCCCGGCCAGGGTCATCCTCACCTGAAACAAGTATTTTGCAAAAACCTGAAGATGAAAAAGGGCTATAACATCCATTATAACTGGTGACGTCTACCAAAAATAGAACTTGATCATTATTTTATGATTATATAACTCCGTATAAAATATGACTCCTTTGATATCTCAACTTGGGACAATATTCTGTGCAAAACTTGGGACAATATTCTGTGCAATAACCTTATATTATTAACACTCCCCGATAGAGAGGATGATAATCCTTCTTCATAACTTAACCCTTATATAACCCCTACTCTTGCAAACAGTAAAGTAGACTGAAGATAGCAGAAGCCATATGATCAGAATCTACACTGTTTGTCATTCAGTTTGCAAATTTGAATGAATACTTTATTATGTCAAGTATTTGATTGGTTAATAGTCGGACATGGGTGTGGCTAAATTAATTTATTCAACAGGACAAAGATTATGATATAATATTAGCCACGTCATAAGAAATCTTTTCATTGCCACTTGCATAAAAAAAGGTGCAGGTCAGACTGCACATCCGTACAGTCAATCAGCACCTTTGTGTTTCTTGCTTGGGTAGTACAATGTACATGTATCTAGTTTCTGTATTAAAAAAATTTGTGTCCAGGAACCACGGTGCGTGGTGGACCGTCCATGCTAATAAACCCTATTGGTTTCATTGGGCGACAGGGCTTGAGATGTCATTTCATCTCAATGTCGGGTAAAAGTCCCACAAAATTGGAAGCAACGTCTCCAAAATGACCGTTACAGTGTTGACGGGGACGTTAAACCTCAAATCAAACAAAAAAACAGTTGTTCAAAGCATTGTTAGCTTAACAAGCTCATTAGTGGTCATATTGATACCAGTTCTAGCAAGAACAATATCTAAAATTCTGCTATTTTTGCTGAAAAAATGTGAGCAGCCTTTGCATTTTAGTTACACACTAGATTTTATGCTCTTGCGCACTGTTTTCACCATATTGCACATGTATAAGTATGTATCACCTTGACTTAAGAAATAGATCAGCTCTAGCAGTGATTTGTTTGGTAATAAATCAATGGAGGTCAGTTGTAATGTAATGTCACAAGGGTGTAGCGTGAGTGATTTATCTAACTACAACTGACCAACAAACTGTGATATATGTTACTCAAAAAATCACGTAATAGAGCTGACCTATTTCGAATCTTACACACTGAAAAGTCAACTAAATGCTGTTGTTTCCTTCATATTCTCTCAACATTCGGCCATTGTTTGAAGAAATCCTGCCAACATGTTTGACTGTAACACATGTAGTAACTGTTTTTGTGACATACTTAATGCTTGAAAAAGACATTTCTCTGTCAAACGTCAAGAAAAGTACAATGACATCGCAAAACATCATAAAACGAGGGTTCTTCGTGTCACGCTTTTTCGCCTAGTGATTTGTCACTATGTATATCACTAGATTAAACTATTGGCTATATAGGCAACCAGTGTTAGAATTTGGCATTGCTAACACTGACCAAGTTGATATGAAATGGTGGTGAATCATTTTGCATGCAGTTGATTTCCACTATGTATGAGAACTGGAAATCTAGAATCCTTGATCGGTATGAAAGTTGATATTCGATCCTCAATCTTTGATATGGGCGTTTCCAGCCCGATGGCAGCCCTCGCCGATCGGAACCGAGGCTAATCTTTGAGCTAAGGATTTATTCCATTGAAATTGTCACCAATAGGATTTATAAGCATGGACGGGCCGACTCGCACCGCTTTGCCTGGGCAGGCTTAGATCTTCTAAGCGGTTTACCAGTACTCGTTTGCAGGTCGGATTTAGCTCTGTGTGGAAGCATCTTGCAGCCCATATTTTTCTTCAAGCCCTGATGGGTGGGGCCAGCTTCATAGAAAAGTATAAACAATACCAACATTTGCTCTGCTTTTCACCTATAAATTTGCCTTGCTTTAAGCAGAGCTTTAAACATAAAACCATAACAACATATATGAATCTAAAAGGAAAAATGTTGGGAAATACAGTAAAATTCCTGTATTAAGACCACCTTTGGGACTGTTCAAAAGTGGTCTTTAAGACCACCTTTGGGACTGTTCAAAAGTGGTCTTTAAGACCACTTTTAAGACCACTTTTGAACAGTCCCAAAGGTGGTCCCTGACCAGAAAACACTGTAGGCAGAAAACATAAAGAAAAAATAAGTGTACACTTCAAAATAAGCTTTTTATAGCAAAATTAGTCTTAATTTTAGGTGGTCTTAATAGGGGAATTTCAATGTATGTGATAAATAGATTATGACATGGCATCAGACACCACATCAGCCCTCGACCCATATCTGGTATGATATGAAAAATGCCATATGATAATCTCAATTTATGACATTTTTGTACGTTTTTGCATGGAAATGGTTCTTATATATTTTATGTACACAAACTAATCTTTTGTCCCTTCATAGTGAAGATGAAACTTTGACATTATGTCGAAGGTAAGGCTTTGCTAACGAGATGCTTGTGTGTGAAATGAAATATGTTCAATGTTTATAAACTTCCTAGTTTAGATCTGCATTGTTTTGAAATGAAGCTATTTCTCAGTGTGCAGTTGGGCTTCAATAAAGTGTTGTAGGAGATATGGACTTATTCCAAAACTGTTTGATGGTCAGATTTTTGTGTGTCCTATTAGAGTAAAAAAGGTTTTTAACTATTAAATCTTAAATGATTAAATTTTGTATTTTGATCGTCTTTACATGTTTGACAACTGTTGCATATAACATATTTTAAAAATAGACTTGCTAGGCTAATGTGTTCTAAAACAATCTTTATCTACTAATATTCCTGCTTATTAGGGTGAGCATGTGCATTAATCATAACAATTAACAATCAGATTCCTGAATGTTTTAAAGCTCAAAGCATTAATCATGACTGTTTGCGGAAGGTATTTTTAGAACATTTAGAAATGTTTTTCAGATAAAATCAGGCTTGGTATTACATGTGAATCACATGTAATGTCCAGTCTGATGTTCCCTGAAAAATGAAAAAAAAAAAAATACAGTGTAACCTCCATTAAACAGCCATCCTAGGAAAACCCCAAAACTGTCTGTTTAAGGGAGGTGGCTGTTCAACAAAAGCCTGGGATGATGTATGGATTGTTATCGACGGCCATAAAATGATATGTTGTTTCATGTTTGTATTTCTTTCCCTTTGGTGTCTCTGATGGGAGCTGTGGGTTGATTGTATCTATTCCTGATCATTGCCTCTACTTCTATTAAGATTGTTTTGTTAGTTAGAACCTTGAATTCAGTATGCATGATAGAGAAGTAAGTTCACATCACAAATGACACCAATATGGACTCTTGGAAAAGAAATCAAAATTTCTCAGTTGTAAGTTCTTAGTTTTTGTTACAGTTTATTTTTGTGTCCACTTTAGCAGGAAGGCCATATGGGCCTCACCAAGTGATTTTGGTACTTATCGCCTATGCGAGCAGCGAAGGTTCAGGCGAGCCTGCGTATCCGCGCAGTCTCGCCAGAACCTTCACTGCTCGCTCATACAAGCAGTGAATCAAAAGGAACCTTCAGACAGAAAGCCATATCCCTGGCCCCTCTGAATGTCTGGGCATGCGCAGTTAAAATTTGTCATGACGGAATGCTCGAAGACACAAATTCGCTTGGCGGGGCTCATATGGTGACTGGAGCTGACTGTTTAAGTCAGAATAATCACAAGGATGGTGGAAGACTAGGATGAAAAATAACAATTGAATATCACTTTTGATTTTTTTTATTATTTTCTTTTTAAGAATCAATTAGTTATTATCAGTCCTTTGATATTCACTTAACAATTTATTCCACCTTGTGTATTTGTGTTGGGGTGGGGCTGGAGTGGGAAATAAAATGAGTTCAGGCATTAGAAAGGGGCCCTTAACATTCTGCAATTTACATTATTTAAATGCACATGTGCAGTCAACTGAAAGGGCTAGTCACATGACTTCAAGCATGAAGCTACCTTGAGATCTCCTCCTCATGACTGCAAGAAGCAAATCTCTGGCAAGACTGCACATATACGTAGAACACCTGAGCCTTTGCTGCTCGCCTATGCAATAAGTACACCACAATCTCTTTTTAACACTATTACTGGGGTCCGAAACTGAAACCGCGTTTGTTAAACAACTGTGTTATATTCAAACAAAAATGTATAGATTATATAGAAAAATGGCCATTTATGTAATCTATACATTTTTGTTTTTTCTATATAATTATACATTTTTGGGATCCATCTTGAAATTGAGTTACATACAAAACCATGTTATAGTGAACAGTGTTATAATGTGGTTATGGTGTACTCTTTTCTTATGAGCTGAATCAAATATAATATTTCATTTTCAGCCTGTAATCAACCATAATGATCCTAAGAATTGGGACAGATAGTCCTGAGCAAACAGTGCAGACCCAGATCAGACTGTTCCTGAAGGAGCAGTCTGATCAGGGTCTACACTGCTTGCCATTCAGTTTGCACCTTTTGGATTCTTTGCTGGATCATGAAACACATTTGTTAAAATTATAGAGAATTACAGCAAGTCCGCAAAGTGTCCGAATTTTTAGGTTTTTTACGGTACTTGTTATCTGTTTTCAGGATAACACAGATGACATCAGAGCATGAGCGTCAGATGCAGCAAGCCAATGAGAGAGCCAGTAATGCTAGAAAACAAACAACAGCTCTGCAGTCTCAACTCTCTATGATTCAGTAAGTGGTCTTTGTTGTATGTGTGTTTGTGAGAGAATCAGACTTCTTTACTTTTGTGTGTAATATGCAACACCCAATTGTTTAAAGGTAATAAAACTGTGTTGGAACTTTGATTTTGCAATATGACAATTGATGTTTTTCAAAAAAAAATATTTGAGGATCTTTTGCACTGTAAAGTTACTCACATCATTTCAACAAAAATATCTTTTTATTTGATTGAAAGAACTTAAAACATAATAGACTGTGACTAAGTGCATAAAGCCTATGATACACCGTCAAATATGACCTACTTGCAATCTTTATAGATTTTGAATATTTTCTTACACAACAACCCCTGTCTTGGTACCCCTATCTTGGTAAAGAGTGTAGATCCAGATCAGATGGCTTCTTTAGAATCCAACTGATCTGGATCTACACTCTTTAGAAGCCATCTGATCAGGATCTACACTATTTGTCATGCAGTTTGCAAATTAGAATGAATAAATTACTAGAAGTAATTTAATTGGTTGATATGTAAAAGGGTGTGGCTAAATTAATTTCTGCAGTGAGATAAGGGTTAATTAGGAGTATTTTGAAAGAAATAAAGGGGATAATCTAGTCTTGCGTAAAATGAAGAATGGAATGGAAGGTGAAAGTCACCAGCGGTGGTGGACCTTCATGACATGTTTTTTCTCTCAGAGAAAATTACCAAAAAATTCATGCTTGGCTGATAATTTAACCAAATTTTTTTTGGCCACCGGCATCATCTATCTCCACTAATGACTCTCGCATTACTGGCTTTACCTGGGGAACAACTTTTATTCAGTATATCTGTCAGTTCTGTCTTAAAATACTTATTTTTCCAGCTAGAAAAATGTTTGAAACTAAAAATTTGATGAAGATTGTTATTTTCACCTCGGATTTTTACTAATTAATTGACTTTTGAAATTGAGAAATATTAGTCTAGACTTCTAATTAACTGTTTTATCAGTATTACCTAGCGACTGTGTAACTTAGCATCATTTTATACACAACCAACAAGATAATATATTGAAACTATTTTAATGAAGTACATAATAAACATGGCTGTTCCTTCAGCTACAATAATTAACAAATACCCTACTTACAACCTCCATATAGATGAATTTAGGCTGATTAACTTCCTTGGTTACGCTGCGCATGCGCAGTCTTGTGTGGCAAAAAGAAATCAATTGAGCATGTGTGTGTACAGTAAACTAAGGAAAAATAAGATTTTTTTAAGCATAGTGTTTGTCATTTCATCCACAACATTCATAGACTTGTATACTGCAGTTCAGCGGTCCCCATCCATCGGGCCTTGAAAAAATAGATGGGCTGCGTGATGCTTCCACGCTGAGCTGAAACCGACCCGCACACGAGTACTGGTAAACCGCTTAGAGGATCTAAAATAGAAGAGGAGGCAATGCCTGCCCAGGCAAAGCGGTGCGAGTCTGATCGTCCATGCTTATAAACCTTATTGCGTTCATTGGGCGGCAGGGCTTGAGATGTCATTTCATCTCAATGTCTGGTAAAAGTCCCACAAAATTGGAAACAACGCCTCCAGTCTCAAAAATGACCTTTCCATTGTTGATTGGGACGTTGAACCTCGAATCAAAGAAACAAAAACTGCAGTTCACAATCTTTTGAATCACAACAGTACTTAGCAGAGACCATGTCCGAGAGGCCCTGGGTTCGCAGAGCTAAAACTGACCGCACATGAGTGCTGGTAAACCACTATAAACCACATCTTTTTTATTTGGCGGCAAGGCTTGTGATGTTATTTAATCTCAATGTGGGCATAGGTAGCAACGTGTCAAAATGACCCAAATAGTGTTAACGGGGACCATGATTTTTTTGTTTGTTTTGAGATTTAACGTCCCCCTCAACACTGTATATGTCATTTTGGAGACGTTGCTACCAATTCTGTGGGACTTTTACCCGATATTGGGATGAGATGACATCTCAAGTCCTGTTGCCCAATGAAACCAATAGGGGGTTATAAGCATGAACGGTCCGATTCGCACCGTTTTGCCTGGGCTGGCTTAGATCCTCTAATTGGTTTACCAGTACTCGTATGTGTTGGTTTCAGCTCTGCGTGGAAGCATCATGCAGCCCATCTATTTCTTCCAGCCTCGATGGGCGGCGGTCGCGGGGACGGTAAATTTCAATATTTAAACAATATTTAAACAACCCTGTTACTGGTAGTAAACGATTGATCTTTATCACCCACATGTTGAATCCGTCAGGTTGGTAATCCTTCGATTCATCTTCACTGTCTCGCCCCCGCCCATCGGGGCTTGGAGAAATAGATTGGGCTTCATGGTGCTTCCAGGCAGAGCTGAAACTGACCACACATGGGTACTGGTAAACTGCTTAGAAGGACTAAGATTGCCCAGGCAAAGTGATGTGAGCCAGACCGTCAAATGCATATAAGTATTTTGGTTGCATTAGGCGGCAGGGCTTGAGATGTCATTTCATCTCAATGTCGGGTAAAAGTCCCGGAAAACTGAACAACGTCTCCAAAATGACCTAAATAGTGTTGACGGGGACATTAAACCACAATTCAACCAACCAACCAATCATCTTCTCTGTCACATAGTTTGTCTTACGATTAGCGCAACATGACCATTGTCAGTTAATTATTTGATTATTAATTGTTTTGTGCTTAACGACACGTCAACCCATGTCGATAATTCTGTCTTGTCTCCCAGAGAAAGGGAGAAAAATATAGAAGAGATCGTAGTTTAAAGTAAAGGACAGAGGAGAAAGAGGAAAATGAATGGAAATGTAGAAACGGAAGGAATAAGGGCACTCCCTTCTACCCTTACCTGCTACAAGGATAGCAGGTCTTACCTAGTTGTCAGCCAATATCAGTTGGACGCCGCAGTGACGCACGACATACGTCACCTTTACCTTTCGCTCTATTTAAAATTGTCAAATTCAAAGAAACTAATAATTGCTATTGGATCAGTCTGAACAACGGTTATTTTTTGCCACACAAAACTGCGCATGTGAAAAAATACGGAATCGTGGGATAGCACTTCCTTAGCGACCGATGGCGTCCTAAACTCATCTATACAATATATTTGGCTCTCTTTTGGCGGCTGCTCACTCGAAGGTACTTGAACCACTCTGAGAACAACCTGATCAGCAGTTGTGGTCATAAAACATAACCCAGACATAAACTGATACTGTGATGATATGGAAACTGACAGTGATACTGTGAGACTGATATAGATACGGTGATAAGCAATACAGTTGTGCATGATCTGCATCATTGAACATGCTGATCTCAGGTGGTTCAGTGTCAAGCCATAAAATGATAAACATGAACTTACTGTGTCATCTCAAATAAAAAAGCAACATTATTTTGGGGTTTAAAAGGCCATACCAAGAGTGAACAACCCCATGTGTGACGTGGGCAAACTATAATCAAATACAAAATTAATTTGGTGCAAAATAATTACATTTCTAAGTATAAATTTTTGTGTGAATATGAAAGGAGGTGCTGGGGGTGGCTGGCTGGGTTGAGCTAGTCTGAAGACTACTGTTCATAATCCTATCCAGGCCACAAATGACAAATCTCTACTATGACTTGACTTGATAGATTTGTAAGGTAACCGGGCGCTAAAAGCACATAGGGGCTACCCCAATCTCGCTAAATGGGATTAGTTTATGAACTGCTCTTCCCAGGGCCTCCAATGTGCTGGCACTTGCCAATTCGACAGGTGTCAGCTGACCAATGGGAATATACTGAACTCTTAATCGGAGGAAGGCACAAATCGCACCCAAGGAACAGCGTTTGTCCTAAGAAACACAGTTCTGTAGCGATTTTAGAATTTTGAGTGCAGGAATCAGACCAAAGACGGGCTCTAGTATGTGATGACGTGTTGCCAATTTCGACTGCCAAATGTGTCAGAGCACAGCCCTGTTTTCGAATGTCTGGCCGAGGAAAAAAGCTAACATACATTATCAGTTCTGGCTTCCATTATTCTCTGCCTCCACCCCTGACATGGCAAAGAAAACGCCTTCGGTCACGATGCTTGATAAAGGGTGATAACGCATGAAATTTTTGAATTTTGAACAGGCATCTAAAGTGAGCCAGGGTGGGTGACTAATAGACCAGCCAATTCCGGCTATTGCAAAAAGTCCTAGTACCCGTGCTCTCATCACGGAGACCTGCCTATGCAAGTGGGGTTCAAAATTGGACAGGTGTGTCTTCGTGATGTGTTTGGAGGTATGTGTTTGTTTGGGAAAGGCAGTGATGAGGCTAATCAGCCGTTTTGCAATCCCGCTAATTTTTAGCTCACCGTCACGTAGTGACGAGGTGAGCTTTTGGGATCACTTTTTGTCCGTCGTCCGTCGTGCGTGCGTGCGTCCGTCCGTGCGTCCGTCCGTGCGTAAACAATTTCTTTAAACGACATCTCCTCCTAAACCACTGATCGGATTTTGACCAAACTTCACAGGAATGATCCTTAGGTGGTCCTCTTTCAAAGTTGTTCAAATGGTTCCGGTCCGTTGCACATCTAGGTCACAGGAGCAAAAAATAGATTTTTTTCGCCAAAAACTTAAAAAATCTTCTCCTCTGAAACCACAAGGCCCAGGTCTTTGATATTTGGTATGAAGCTTCATCCAGTGGACCCCTACCAAGATTGTTCAAATTATAATGCTGGGGCCAAAAATGCCCCCGCCCTGGGGCCCTTTGGTTTTACATAGGCTTATATTGGGAAAATCTTTAAAAATCTTCTTCTCTGAAACTGCAAGGCCCAGGTCTTTGATATTTGGTATGAAGCTTCATCTAGTGGACCCCTACCAAGATTGTTCAAATTATAGTGCTGGGGCCAAAAATACCCCCGCCCCGGGGCCCTTTGGTTTTACATAGGCTTATATAGGGAAAATCTTTAAAAATCTTCTTCTGTGAAACCACAAGGCCCAGGACTTTGATATTTGGTATGAAGCTTCATCTAGTGGACCCCTACCAAGATTGTTCAAATTTTAGTGCTGGGACAAAAAATGCCCATGTCACGGGGCCCTTTGGTTTTACATTGGCTTATATAGGGAAAATCTTTTAAAATCTTCTTCTCTGAAACCACAAGGCCCAGGTCTTTGATATTTGGTATGAAGCTTCATCTAGTTGACCCCTACCAAGATTGTTCAAATTACAGTGCTGGGGCCAAAAATGCCCCCGCCCTGGGGCCCTTTGGTTTTACATAGGCTTATATAGGGAAAATCTTTAAAAATCTTCTTCTCTGAAACCACAAGGCCCAGGTCTTTGATATTTGGTATGAAGCTTCATCTAGTGGACCCCTACCAAGATTGTTCAAATTATAGTGCTGGGGCCAAAAATGCCCCCGCCCCGGGGCCCGTTGGTTTTACATAGGCTTATATAGGGAAAATCTTTAAAAAATTTCTTCTCTGAAACCACAAGGCCCAGGACTTTGATATTTGGTATGAAGCTTCATCTAGTGGACCCCTACCAAGATTGTTCAAATTTTAGTGCTGGGACAAAAAATGCCCCCGCCACGGGGCCCTTTGGTTTTACATTGGCTTATATAGGGAAAATCTTTAAAAATCTTCTCTGAAACCACAAGGCCAAGGTCTTTGATATTTGGTATGAAGCTTCATCTAGTGGACCCCTACCAAGATTGTTCAAATTACAGTGCTGGGGCCAAAAATGCCCCCGCCACGGGGCCCTTTGGTTTTACATAGGCTTATATAGGGAAAATCTTTAAAAATTTTCTTCTCTGAAACCCCACAAGGCCCAGGACTTTGATATTTGGTATGAAGCTTCATCTAGTGGACCCCTACCAAGATTGTTCCAATTTTAGTGCTGGGACAAAAAATGCCCCCGCCACGGGGCCCTTTGGTTTTACATTGGCTTATATAGGGAAAATCTTTAAAAATCTTCTTCTCTGAAACTACACGGCCCAGGTCTTTGGTATTTGGTATGAAGCTTCATCTAGTGGACACCTACCAAGATTGTTCAAATTATAGTGCTGGGGCCAAAAATGCCCCCGCCCCGGGGTCCTTTGGTTTTACATTGGCTTATATAGGGAAAATCTTTTAAAATCTTCTTCTCTGAAACCACAAGGCCCAGGACTTTGATATTTGGTATGAAGCTTCATCTAGTAGACCCCTACCAAGATTGTTCAAATTATAGTGCTGGGGCAAAAAATGCCCCTGTCCCGGGGCCCTTTGATTTTACATAGGCTTATATAGGCAAAATCTTTAAAAATCTTCTTCTCTGAAACTGCTAGGCCCAGGTCTTTGATATTTGATGTGTAGCTTCATCTAGTGGACCTTTGCCAAGATTGATCAAATTTTAGCCTTTGTTGATGTTTGGTATGAAGCTTCACCTTTAAGACCTCCCTCAACATTATGCACATTAAAGCCCTGGGGCCAATAATGGCCCTCTCTGGGGCCCACTTGTTACACTATGGATCAGGTGAGCGATCCAGGGGCATCATGGCCCTCTTGTGTTTTATATTAGGATCACTTTTTGTCTGTCACCCGTGCGTAAACAATTTCTTCAAACGACATCTCCTCCTAAACCACTGATCAGATTTTGACCAAACTTCACAGGAATGATCCTTAGGTGGTCCCCTTTCAAAGTTGTTCAAATGGTTCCGGTCTGTTGCACATCTAGGTCAAAGGAGCCAAAAATAGATATTTTTCACCGAAAACTTAAAAAATCTTCTTCTCTGAAACCACAAGGCCCAGGTCTTTGATATTTGGTATGAAGCTTCATCTAGTGGACCCATACCAATATTGTTCAAATTATAGTGCTGGGGCCCAAAATACCCCCGCCCCGAGACCCTTTGGTTTTACATAGGATTATATAGGGAAAATCTTTAAAAATCTTCTTCTCTGAAACTGCAAGTCCTAGGTCTTTGATATTTAGTATGAAGCTTCATCTAGTGGACCCCTACCAAGATTGTTCAAATTATAGTGCTGGGGCCAAAACTGCCCCCACCCCGGGGCCCTTTGGTTTTACATGGGCTTATGTAGGGAAAATCTTTAAAAATCTTCTTCTCTGAAACCACAAGGCCTAGGTCTTTGATATTTGGTATGAAGCTTCATCTAGTGGACCCCCACCAAGGTTGTACAAATTATAGTGCTGGGGTCAAAAATGCCCCCGTCCCAGGGCCCTTTGGTTTAACATGGGCTTATATAGAGAAACTCTTTAAAAATCTTCTTCTCTGAAACCACATGACCCAGGTCTTTGCTATTTGGTATGAAGCTTCATCTAGTGGACCTCTATCAAGATTGTTTAAATTATAGCCCTGAGGCCAAAAACACCCTAGCCCCGGGGCCATTTGGTTTTACATAGGCTTATGTAGGGAATATTTTTTAAAAAATCATCTTCTCGGAAACCGCAAGGCCCAGGTCTTTGATATTTGGTGTTTAGCTTCATATAGTGGACCTTTGCCAAGATTGTTCAAGTTATAGCCGTTGTTGATATTTGGTATGAAGCTTCACCTATTTAAACCTCCCTCAACATTATGCACATTATAGCCCTGGGTCAATAATGGCCCTACCCGGGGCCCCCTTGTTACTCTATGGATCAGGTGAGCGATCCAGGGCCATCATGGCCCTCTTGTTATTTTTGAATGGTCTTCCAAAAGGCATTTTTAAAGGACTTCCTATTTCCAAATACCTAGCAAATGGTGGATATTGCCGTTGCCCCGCCTATAAAGATATTTAGCGCATGACCTGTCCCCGTTTGTATGCTCTGTTCTGGCAGTATATATGCCTTCGCTTTGCATACTTCCGGGAATTTCATTCTGTTGGTACCTAGGGGGAGCCCAATACGGGCTTTCTCCCAGGTGCCCTCAGGATGTTGTCCTGACGCTCTCCGTCGAGCCTCCTCTCGTTCCTGAAATAGAAAAGTCGGATTAGTGCTTTGGGACCCCATGTGTGCGCTCGGATCAATGTAGTTGTGTCCAGTTTCTTGTCCCCCGGGGTCCCACCTGTACCTGTAATACAAACAAAAGTCATTAGTGCATATTGCGCTTGTGCTAATATGACCGTGCCATCCGTCACATATTTTGACTTCCCATTCTGTGCACAGGGCGGGTCGGGCTTGTGAGGGGGGAGTCCCCCCACAAAGGCACGGTCCGGCTCTTAGGGTAACTTGTTCAAAACCAAGTTAAGGGGTGGCGCGGTTATTGTGAAGAATACCCTTCCCATGGGGGCTGCCTGTCCTGCAGCGGCATGTTACCTCATCGGAACACTCATAAGTGCAAAGCACATGAGCCACAACCACAGTGCCCCGAATCGTCTTGTCGCCGCAGGTTCAAGCATGTCCATGGGAGTTTTCGGGCTATGGGATTTTCTTATGATGCACCCTTGCCCGTGGTCTGTTATGATGTTGAAGGTATGGGAGGGTCATTGGTTTGTCCTTTTGACGGGGGGTAGCCTCGGCGGGGCACCCATAAGTGCAAAGCAAATGAGCCGCAACCACAGTGTCTCGCTTTGATGCCCCCGTCTCAGGTCCAAGTGCAGATTGACGGTAGGTGATGGTTGCCTAAGCGCGGTGTGTGGGGTAACGACAGCTGTTTTTCTTATATAATTTCCCAGTAATTTGTGTCTTTAAGGAATTTCTTAACCACCTCGGCTATGGTCGAGCAGTGTTTTACGGGGGGAGCGAGGAGATCTTGTAGGTGTACCGATTCATATCCTAATTTGAACATTTCAGATTTTATCTCTTCTCATGCATGGGCGTTTGTTACACATTCAAACAAGATGTGTTGTGTTGTTTCTAGTTCATACTTATCGCATTTTCTGCATAGACACGTTGTGTTTCCTAGTTGAGTGAGGTTGGCATTTAGGCCGTTATGGTTAAATCTCAAACGGGAGAGCACCACGTCTAGTTTTCTGTTGTTGCTAAATTGGTGGGCAGATTTACCTACTGTGGGCTGGAGGAGTTGGTAATGCCTCCCAGTGTTGGTTGGGTTTCTATCCCATAGAGCTTGCCATTTTCTCGTTATGGCGGTGTCTATGATTGTATAGATCTCCCGTTTTGAAGGGAGAGTATAATCTTTAATACCTATATCTAGTGCTAATCTGGCTGTTTCATCGGCCGCCTCATTACCGGGGATGCCGACGTGGGATGGGATCCAGTCGATTTCAATGTCTTGCCCTTCTCTTTTTGCCTTATCTAGTTTAGACAGGATTGAGTCAATTTGGTCAGGTCGTGTTTTGGATTTTCCTGACTGTAGGGCCTGGATAGCGCTAAGGCTGTCCGTGAGTACTGTGGCTTTGGGTGTCTTAACTGTGATGGCCCATGAGATGGCCCAGTGAATGGCAATCAGTTCAGTTGTGAATACTGAGAGGTGTTGGTTTGTTTTAATCGGTACGTGAAGATTTCTCTCTGGGACAACGAATGCGGCGCCGGTTTTTCCTGTTGATGAGGGGTCCTTACTGCCACTGTGTAGATTAGAGTTTTCCCAGCATGGCTGGTGCGAACATAAGAGAGGCTTTTATTTTTCATGTATTCATTATGCCCCCAACTTTGAAAAAGTTGGAGGGGCATATTGCTTCTGGTTCGTTCGTCCGTTCATCCGTTCGTCTGTTCGTCCGTTCGTCCGTTCGTCCGTCCGTTACGCTTTTGATGCATAGCATAACTAAAGAACCTTTTATGCTAGGGTTTTGAAATTTCATATATGGATTCCTCATGGAAAATTAGCTGACGCGTATTTTTTTTCTCGTCCGGATTATGAGCTAGAGCCTTGAAAGTTGGTGAATATATTGGTGGTGATGAGTAGATGAACTGATTAACTTTTGAGAAAATTCCGAAAAATACTTTGTGAGTTATGGCCCTTTGTCATTTTGGTAATTTGTGCCCATTGTAATGTATGCTAAAAGTGATGCATAGCATAACTTTAGAACCGTGTATTCTAGGGTTTTGAAATTTCATATATGGATTCCTCATGGAAAATTAGCTGACGCGTATTTTTTTTCTTGTCCGGATTATGCCCCTTTTAAGAGTTATTGCCCTTTGAAATTTTTTTAATAAAATCTTGTCAGCAAGATATCTCAAAAACTATTGGAGCTAGAGCCTTGAAAGTTGGTGAATATATTGGTAGTGATGAGTAGATGAACTGATTAACTTTTGAGGAAATTCCGAAAAATACTTTGTGATTTATGGCCCTTTGTCATTTTGGTAATTTGTGCCCATTGTAATGTATGCTAAAAGTGATGCATAGCATATCTTTAGAACCGTGTATGCTAGGGTTTTGAAATTTCATATATGGATTCCTCATGGAAAATTAGCTGACGCGTATTTTTTTTCTTGTCCGGATTATGCCCCTTTTAAGAGTTATTGCCCTTTGAAATTTTTTTAATAAAATCTTGTCAGCAAGATATCTTAAAATCTATTGGAGCTAGAGCCTTGAAAGTTGGTGAATAGATTGGTGGTGATGAGTAGATGAACTGATTAACTTTTGACAAAATTCCGAAAAATACTTTGTGAGTTATGGCCCTTTGTCATTTTGGTAATTTGTGAAAAACTTTGTCATCGTTCTAGCGCCTACATTTCTTCACCAATTTCAATATCACTTCACACAAATGTTCCTTATAAAAAAATCTCGAGCGAGTTCAACTTTCAAGGTCATGACCTCAAGGTCAAGGTCACTGTGGCGATTTTTAGAAAACTTTGTCATCACTCTATCGCCTACATTTCTTCACCAATTTCAATATAACTTCACACAAATGTTCCTTATAAAAAAATCTCGAGCGAGTTCGACTTCAAGGTCATGACCTCAAGGTCAAGGTCACTATGGCTATTTTTAGAAAAACCTTGTCATCGCTCTAGCGCCTACATTTCTTCACCAATTTCAATATAACTTCACACAAATGTTTCTTATGACAATATCTCAGCGAGTTCGACTTTCAAGGTCATGACCTCAAGGTCAAGGTCACTGTGGCTATTTTAAGAAAAACTTTGTCATCACTCTAGCGCCTACATTTCTTCAATGATTTCAATATAACTTCACACAAATGTGCCTTATGACAATATCTTGAGCTAGGTCGACTTTCAAGGTCATGACCTCAAGGTCAAGGTCACTGTGGCTATTTTTAGAAAAACTTTGTCATTGCTCTAGCGCCTACATTTCTTCACTGATTTCAATATAACTCCACACAAATGTTCCTTATAACAATATCTCGAGTGTGTTTGACTTTCAGGGTCATGACCTCAAGGTCAAGGTCACTGGTTATTTTTAGAAAAACTTTGTCATCGCTCTAGCGCCTTCATTTCTTCACCGATTTCAATATAACTTCACACAAATGTTTCTTATGACAATATCTCAGCGAGTTTGACTTTCAAGGTCATGACCTCAAGGTCAAGGTCACTGTGGCTATTTTAAGAAAAACTTTGTCATCGCTCTAGCACCTACATTTCTTCACGGATTTCAATATAACTTCACACAAATGTTCCTTATGACAATATCTCAAGCCATTTCAACTTTCAAGGTCAAGGTCACAATGGCTATTTTTAGAAAAACTTTGTCATCGCTCCAGCGCCTACATTTCTTCACCGATTTTAATATAACTTCACACAAATGATCCTTATGACAATACCTCGAAAGTGTTCGACTTTCAAGGTCAAGGTCACAGTGGCTATTTTTTGAAAAACTTTTTCATTGCTCTAGTGCTTACATTTTTTCACCAATTTCAAAATCGATTCACACAAATGTTCCTTATGACAATATCTGTAGCGAGTTCCACTTTCAAGGTCAAGGTCACTGTGGCTATTTTTAGAAAAACTTTGTCATTGCTCTAGCACTTACATTTCTTCACCAATTTCAATATAACTTCACACAAATGTTCCTTAAGACAATATCTCGAGCGATTTTGACTTTCAATGTAAAGGTCACTGTGGCTATTTTTAGAAAAACTTTGTCATCGCCCTAGCGACTACATTTCTTCACTGATTTCAATATAACTTCACACAAATGTTCCTTATGACAATACCGTCATAAGTGAGTTTGACTTTCAAGGTCAAGGTCACTGTGGCTATTTTTAGAAAAACTTTGACATGGCTCTAGCGCTTACATTTCTTCACCGATTTCAGTATAACTTCACACAAATGTTCCTTATGTCAATATCTCGAACTATTTCGACTTTCAAAGTCAAGGTCACTGTGGCTATTTTTAGAAAATCTTTGTCATCGCTCTAGTGCCTACATTTATTGATGGATGTTAATAGAACTTCACACAAATGTTTCTTATGGTAATATCTCGAGTTGCTTTGACTTTCAAGGTCATGACCTCAAGGTCAAGGTCACTATGGCTATTTTTATAAAAACTTTGTCATTGCTCTACCGCCTACATTTATGATTTTAATCTAACTTCACACAAAAGATGCTTATGATAATATCTTGAGCAAGATCTACATTTCCGGCCATGGCCTCAAGTCAAGGTCCCTATGACTATTTTTTGAGAAATATTGTCATCACTCTAGAACCTACATTTATGGATGGATTTTTAAACAAACTTTACACAAATGTTGCATATGATAATATCTCAAGCAAGTTGGACTTTTGCCATTTCAGTGTTTTCCACACACGAAGTTGTCTTGTGCGAGGGGATTTGTATCGCATGCGATGCCTTGTTTTTTTTTTTGTAATAAAATCTTGTCAGCAAGTCCATATCTTGAGAACTATTAGAGCTTCATTAATCATTCTTGGTACAAACTTGCATCCAGGCATTGCAACTCAACGCAAGCATCCATCTGACCTTGACCTATATTTCATGGTTCACTGACTTCGTGAATTATTGCGACCACGCTGACTTTCACCATTTCTCGAAAACTATTAAAGCTTTTTAAATTATAATTGGTACAAACTTGCTGCAACTGCAACGCAAGCATCCATATTTGACTTTTACCCATATTTCATGGTTCACTGACTTTGTGAATTATTGCGACCACCCTGACTTTCTATCTAATGTAAGAGTCCATTTCTCAAGATCTATTAGAGCTTCATTAGTTGTATTGGGTACAAGCTTGCATTTAGGAATTGAAACTTCAATGCAAGTATCCATTTCTGACCTTGACCTACATTTTATGGTTCACTGACTTTGTAAAATGGTGTGACAATCCTAACTTTCACCCTGATGTAAGAGTCTGTTTTTAAGAGTTTCATTGATGATACTTGGTACATGCTTGCAACTAGGAGTGAAATTTTTATGCAGGCATCCATGTTTGACCTTGACCTAGATTTCATGGTTTGGTGACTTTGCGCCCCCACAGGCGCGACATAGCCTTCGGGGGAATTCTTGTTGTATGTTTTTGAGTCTTTAACAATATTTGTTGAATATTTTGCCATCTAAGGACAAGCAAAGGTTGGGGGCATTGTGTTTTACAAACACCATTTCTAGTTTGTATTTTCTTCTTTCCTCCCCAGGACCTGATGGAGGTAACAGGAGGGTGTGTTGTGTTTGAGATCCCATTTGGATCTGTACTTGGGTGCCTGGATCTTATCGGGTATATTGTGCTCTTTCAGGAGGGCACAGACTTTCGTACAATATGGGTTGTAGTTCTTGGCTCTCCTACATGAATAGCAACCATGATCTGTTAATAGATCATTCACTGGGAGGGATTTGCCAAGTGGGGAGGATCTAGCCCAGTATTTTAGTATGAGTTCTTCCCTTCGTAGATGTAGTGGTTTAAGTCCACATTCTACCTCTAGTGCGTTGATTGGGTTAGATCAGTCTGCTCTTGATGCTATCCTGAGGGCGTGGTTTTGAATGATGTTCAGAGTTTTAAGGATATTCTCTGACGCGGAGTTGTAAGCCTGGGCTCCATAGTCTAGCTTACTAAGAATAAGGGCTTTGTATAGGATCAGGAGTGTCTTTTTATCAGCTCCAAAGGTGGTACCTGACACTACTCGTAGTAGGTTCAGGTCTTTTTCACATCTTTCTTTGAGATCTTTTATGTGATCTCTCCAAGTCAGATGTTTGTCGAGGATCATGCCCAGAAATTTGATGTTCTGGGCCCATTCTATTTCCCTACCAAAGAGGTATAGTTTGTTTTGGGTGGTCTTCAGATTTCGTCGTTTGCTGAATATGATTGCTTTAGTCTTTAGGTTTGATACTTTGAATCCCCATCTTAGTGCCCAGGTTTCGATTTCTCTTAGAACTGATTGTAGGTCTTTGACCGCCAGTTCTAGAGTAGAGCGTTTCCCCCACACCGCGCTATCATCGGCAAACTGTGACAGGCCTATATTATTATGTGGTTTCAGGGCCTCGTGAAGGGTGTTAACGATTACGTTAAAGAGTATGGGACTTAGTACTGAGCCTTGGGGGCAGCTGTTTTCCAGGATTAGTTCCTCTGAGGTATTGTCCCCAACTCGGGTTTGAATTTTTCTATCCTTGAGAAAGCTATGGATCCACTTTAGCATGTTTCCGCTTATTCCGTATTCCTTTAGTTTGGTTATGGTGCCGGTTGACCACATGAGGTCAAAGGCCTTTTCAAGATCGAGGGCTACCGCTACTAGGATTTTGTGTTCCATGAAAGCCATGTTTATTTCTGATTCCAGTCGGACAAGTTGATAAATTGTGGATCTGTTAGGCCTGAAGCCTGATTGGTTGTCTGAGATGATATTATTAGCTTCTAGGTAGTGGGAGAGGCGTTTGGCGATCATGGTTTCCATAGTTTTACATGTGCATGAGGTGAGGGAGATGGGTCGATATGATTGTGGATCCAGCTTATCCTTGAGTGGTTTTTTTATTGGGATTGTTGTGGCTAGTTTCCATTGTGTGGGGACTTCTCCTCTACGCCAGGAAGTGTTTATGAGGTCTAAGAGTTTTTGTTTGCTATCTGGTGGGAGCTGTTTCAGCATTTCATAATGAATTTTGTCCGCTCCTGGAGCTGTGCTGCGTTTACTCTGCAGAGCCTCATTAAGTTCAAATAGGGTGAAGTCACAGTTCAGGTTACTGCTTCTTCGGTCATCGTTGAAGAGGTCAGGGAGAGATTGGTTGAAGGTTCTCTCCTCGGTCTCTTTTATTGTTTGGAAGGCAGGATCTTGGTTGGAAGTTTTCGACATATTATGGTAGTGGTTGGCAAGGGCGTCTGCTTTCTCTCTATCATTAGTTATGGTCTGGCCGTTAATTTTGAGACAGTTTATCTTTTCAGTAGGTTTACCCCTAAATTTATTAAAAGTAGACCACATTTTCTTACTAGTGGTCTTATGGTTAAGCTTGTTGACTATTTCTTGCCATCCTTGTTTTTGTGCTATTTGTAGGGTGGTCCTAGCGTGTGCCTTAGTTTTATTGTAGTTATTCTTAAGCTCGGAAGTTCTATTTTTCAAGTATTTCTTCCTCGCTTGCTCGCGTTGATTTATGGCTTTCCTACAATCTTGATTCCACCAGGGTGGGAGTATTTTTTTATGTTTTACTGAGGTCGTTGGAATTGTACTGTCACAGATCTCTTTTAGGGTGGACGTAAACTGGTTGGCAATTTCGTCTATGTTTTGGTTGTCACTAATTTCTAATTTTTGTGAGCAGAGATTTTTAAAGAGATCCCAGTCGGCCTTGTTTAGGTTCCATTTTTGGGGAAATGGCTGCTCCCGTGGTGTTGTATTTGGCATTGTATTTGGACAAAATGGGGAGATGGTCACTACCACAGGAATTGTCAAGGGTATACCATTCTGAGCGGGCTGAGAGGTTAGGGGTGGCTATAGTGATGTCAGGTGAAGATTCAGTTTCTGCCATGGTTGGCGCCCCATCATTGAGGATAGTAGCCCCGTGTTCAAGTAATAACTCTGATAGTGCCTTCCCCCTTGGGTTCTGCTTTGGGCTCCATAGCGTGTCATGGGCGTTAAAGTCACCTACAAGTACAGTCGAACTTCGATGGCTCGAACTCGCCGGGACCGCCGTAAAAAGTTCGAGCCATCGGTAGTTCGAGCCATTGAAGTCCAACTCGGCAAGATCCATCTTTGTGTACTATGATTTTTTATCATAGCTGCGGCGATTTTGGTGACTTCCGGTACATTTATCGGTCATAATTTAAGCCACGTAGTATACCTTTCGCACTTTCACGTAGGTTACCTTTCTTATGATACTGCCTGACTTGACCGATAAAACTGGAATTTATAAAAAGGTAATTAGTGCGAGCCATCGGTGGGGTTTTACATAGAAAATGCACTCTCGGGACCAGGCTTAGAGTTCGAGGGTTCGAGCCATCGTGGTTCGAGCCAAGGGTGGTATGTTTAGTTAAAATGAATAGGGATTTTGCCGGGACTGAAAAGTCAGTTCGACCCAAACGTGGCGTTCGAGCCTACCGAGTTCGACCCATCGAAGTTCGACTGTATGTAGCTTTGGTGCGGGATATGGTCGAAAAGTTTTCTTAGTCTATCTAGTTCTTTTGTTGCTTTTTTATTGCTGGGCGGGTCGTAACAGTTTATCAAGGCTACTTTACAGTTTTTCAGATGGATGGTGACAGCGCACGATTCAAAAGTGGGGTCATTGATATTTAGGTCTAGCTTTTCGAATGGGATGTTATCTTTCATATTAATGGCTACGCCACCTCCTCCTTTTTCCTGTCTGTTGGAGATGGCGGCAAGTTTGAATGTCTGTATCGTAGGGGTTCTTTTATTATCTTTGAACCAGGTTTCTTGTAGGCATATAGCCTGGGGGGGATATTGTTTTTTCATCTAGAAAGGCTCTAAGTTGATGTAAATTGACAGCGCTACGGGAGTTCCACTGCAGAACGTCAAGTCGGGAGGCTGGTGGAGGGTGTGGTTTTGCAGTGGAGTCCGCCACTATATATCCTTATAGGGTCGGGTGGGTGGGGTCGGAATGTCTATGGGCTTGGGGTTGGGTTGGGTGTTGAGATATCCATGGGAGTTGGGTTGTCTGCTCTTAGTTCTGCTATACGCCTGTTGGTGGCATTTGTATGGCAGTGCATTTTTTTTCTAGCCAGGGTGTCTGTTATGTTTGTACTCAGGTGTGGGTTTATGTGGGTGTGGGTTCTGACGATATTTCCCACTGCTTTCGCTTTGTCTTCTGGGGCTAGGGTCAATTTATCCAATTTCATCACCTCAATGAGGATGGTGATGAGTTGTTCTGTTGTTACATACGTTTGGTTATGGCTGGGTGTATGGCTAGGGTTAGGGATGGGATAATTTGGTACTGGTGGGCTGGCTTTGGGTCGTGTCTGCATCTGGGTTATAGTGGGAGGTGTTTGGGTGGGGTTTTGAGTGGGGGCATCGTCCAATGTGTGTGCTACATGAACGACGGACTCCTGTATACGCCTAATGTTCCATTCCTCCCTGGTTATTCTGTTAAGGGTATCTACCTTCCTTTTGTATGTGAGGAAGGTAGGGCACTGGGGGTGAGCTGCACCGTGTGGCCCCCCGCAGTTTGGGCATTTCCTGTATCTATAGTTGACTTGGCATTGGTGATGGGAGTGCCACATGCTACAGTGGGGGCAGACTTTTATTTTGTTCGGGCACTTCCCCGCGGAATGACCATGGGACTGGCAGGAGTTGCACCGTATGTACGGTACCCTGCACGGTTGGATTAAGTAGGTCCTATCAGCTGTTTTAATAATGCTGGGCGCGACCTTTTCTTGAAAGGTCACTTTCACTGCCCTGGTTGGTTTTTTGTTTCTTGTGAGCACACGTTTTGTTTTTATTATGTTGTGCCCACTTGTGTTGAGTTTGACCTTCAGCCCTTGTAGGTCAGTGGCTATGGGGACATTTTCGATGATGCCTGTGCTTTTGAAAATGCCAGTGCCGGTATTGGAGTTTATTGGAGGGTCGGGTCTTTGGGTCTTTGGACCCCTTTTTCTGCCAACTGGGGGGCTGCTTGACAGCTGAGCTTTTGGCTCGAAGGACAGCCTGTGGTTGGTTGTATACTGTTTTGCTTTATGGCAAATCTCTACTATGATCATCTTTGTTATAATTGATTGCACCTTCATAATCTCTTATTACATAACTCTTTCTCCCAGTTGTCTTTGATCTGGTCAGAAAGTAGCTTGGCTGCTGGAGTTAAATAATTTAACATAACTTATGTCTGTAAATATTACTGACAAGCCCAGCAGACTGTTAACAGGTGTTCCAGTGTTGCAACAGAAATCTTCTGATCATGGTCTGCACAACTATTTTTTTTTTTGGACTGCCAAACAAAAAAAAAAAAAAAAAAAAAAATCTACCACTCAGAAGTGTGACAATGATAGTACTAATGTTATAATAGAAACAATATATTGTGTATAAACCACAATTAAATAAATTGCTATTTTATTGGTCTCTCCGTGGTGATTTATGTTCAAAGAGAAAAGAAACATATGGAAATGTGATCCCCACTTACCCGACTTTTATATAGTATTCGTCGGGAAGGTGGGGGGCAAATGCTCTACGGCATGTGCAGTTTCCTTTTTCATATTTGAGAGAAAAATGCATAATTTGTACCTGGGGCCAGTTGTTCAAAGCATCGTTAGCTTAACGAGTTCGTTAGTGGTCAAATTGTTAACTGTTCTAGTAAATGCAAAATGGAATATACTAGTATTTTTGCTGAAAAAATGTGAGCAGCTTTTGCATTTGCAAAAGCTGCTCACATTTTTTCAACAAAAATATTAGCATATTTGCCATATTAAAGGATCAAAGTTTTAATGATATGTTAACTAACGACTTTGTTAGTTTTGAACAACTGGCCGCAGGTCTATATTTTATTTTATCCACCAGGGGTCAGCATGATCAGCAGCTGAAGATGAAGGAGGAGACAGTAGGTGAATTGGAAAATAAGATCAAACATTTACGAGAAGAACTTCAGGAAGAGAGAGAAAAATATCAGGCCAAGGTAAACACTACATTATAACATAAAGTAACAATGTTACTGATGTAGTTCTCAATATTTTCAAAGTGGCGCTAGTGTCTGAATGTTCAGATTTTAATTAATTACTACCATATTTACCAAGCCGGCCATCGGTAGCTCAGTCGGATGCGTGTCTGACTGGTGATCAGGAGGATGCGGGTTTGGGTGATCAGGAGGATGTGGGTTTGATACCTGCCAGTGTCGGCAACATTCTTTTGTGGAGATTGATCCTTGAAGTCATTGTCTGCTGTTGATTCAAGAATTCTGGCAAAAGTGTGTGCACTGTTCTTGTTAACCAATTACATATTAGCCTGCCAAGGAAAAGTGTGGATAGATAAACTGAATGACACGATATGACCTAAATAGTGTTGATTGGGCCATTAATCTCCAAAACAAAACCATATTTACGGTATGTATTCAGACAGACAGGCCTGAGCAAACAGTGTAAGCCCAGATAAGATCTGATCAGGGTCTACAATGTAACTCATCCAACTATAATTAGGCACAACATTGGGTTGTAAATTGTACTTGTTCCTCAAGTATGCTGAGGAGATGAGGTTTCAGGGTTTACACTGTTTGTAATTCCGTTAGCACTTTCTGGACTCCTTGTTGGATCGTGAAACAAATTTGCTAAAGTTTTAGGAGAATCAAATCAAGTCCTCAAGGTGTCTGAAATTTTAGGATTTTTATGGTATTTCCTGTGGCACAGCATCCTAATATTACATTGGTGATGAGTCTTTTTTTTTTTTTTTTTTTGGAGGAAAAAAAAGGCAAAAAAAAAAAAAAAAAAAAAAAATGAAAAGGATCATTATGAAAATGACTGAAGTGAAGAACATGTATAAAATGCTACCTTTTCACATTTTACATTTATGTGATGTAATAGTTTGATCTAAAAGTAGAAAGTTTACATAAATAAGCACATTATGTACTTTTTACAGTGGCCTTATTGTGTTTTTTGTTGAAAAAAGCTTAAACTTATGGTCATTTCATAGTACTGAGTTTGCTGCTTGGTTTAGCATTTGCTTGCCAGATACTCACAAAATAATCAAACTAACATACCTGTTTCATGTGGGAGCCCCATCATGAGGAAACCTATTTTATGGCGTTCTTGAACAACAAAGGTGCATCTTTGCAGTCTGATCAGCTTTTATATATTCTCTGCTTGGTTAGAACAATGCTTGTAGGTATTATACAGTCAATCTGCAATGGCTCAAACACTGTTAGGACCACAAAAATCCATTTAAGTCAGGGGTAGTATGTCAGAAGGCATAAAGGGGATAATTTTTGGACATCTTGTCAATGTTCTATATCATATATGTGTGCTGTGTGTACTCATTAGAATCACCTGTTCAGAATTGCCTCATTTGCAAGATAAAAGACGAAAAATTCCTAAATTATCCCTCACTATTTCTTATGTAGAGGAATACCCTAAGGGCTCAAGAACAGTTTCAACTCAGCCATGTTAAGCATGTCTCAGCCATGGTTAACATGTTGTTCAAGTCATTTAAGTTCTACTGTATCTAAAATTCAAAAACTGTTGCTAGTCAGTGTAGCTGAGCAGGCCGGTTTGTGTCTTAAAGCCTGAAGACAGATTTTCTTGTGATATGCTAATATTTCATATACTTAGGACGGCTGAGCTTTTGTGAAATTGTGGCTGAAATGGGAGGAGGGGAGATCATTTCACCCTGGAAGCTGATCATTTGGACCAGTTGGCCTTGTTTTACCCATTTTCTATAGGAAACTGAATTTCCTTTTGAGTAAGATGAAATCATTCTTTCTGATGGTGTCATAGGTCATGGCATAGGGGTCACATTATGCTCAAACATGCGCACAGACTTATTATTATTTTTTTTTTTTTTTCGTTTTTCTCTACCTAATTTTTCCTTCATATGCTCACTTTTCTCTCATGTACTTTCTTCTGTCTTTCTTCTTTTTTCTGGAGTATCTTCATTGTGGGTGCACTTGATTGGTATGGACAGCACGTCTCAAAAGAAGCAGGTCAAAATGAAAATATCAGAGGCTATTTTTTCATCTTTTAGCTGGTTTCTGGTCCTCATCTAGCACCTCTTGGAGGGCTAATATGCATGCTGTGAACAGTTGCGGGAATAAGGTATTCAGAAACAACCATACCAAAAGGCTGATTGAAAATCTGAAGGAATGAGGGTCATTCAAAAAGTGTTGAGCATCAATTATGCAGAAATTTCTATGGTAGTTGAGTGAGTGAGTGTTTGAGTTTAACGTCCCACCAACAGCTAAGGTCATACGGAGATGGGACCTCGGTTTAGAGACTCATCCGAAAGTCTACTATGGTAGTTGAAAGGATATGAAATAATGGTTCATGTCAGATCATGTATATAAACTTTAACTCCATTCACAGAGAGAGAAGTTAGAACAGACTATCAGTGACACAGAGAGAGAAATACCAAAATTGAAAGCTGAGAGAGATGAAGCAGTAAAACAACAGACACTCAACGAAGGCAGGATAACTGATCTGCAGGTGGGTGATGGGAGAGTATTTATCTACTGTCAATATTGTAACACTTACTTTAGATGAATGGCTAACATATTTCACATAACTTTTTACAAGAAAAAACAATTTTCATTAGTTCCTGTTTGCTGTCTTATATATAAAACCCTTGACCTGCTAAAAATTTATATATGTCACACCCACTACTGATTATCAACCAATCAGATTACTTGATGCAAATTATTGCAACAAATTCATGAGTTGAATGACAAACATTGAAGATCTTGATCAGATGGCTTCTTCAGAAGCCAAAGAAGCCATCTGATCTGGATCTTCATTGTTTGATTGATAAGACATATCTGGGCTCAGCAGGACAAGGGTTAACCTTCAGAAAAGGTGAGAGGCGAAGTTCAGGTGTTTCTTCTCCAGATATGCTGGTTTTCACTCACCTCTGATTTATAATTGGTTCAAAATAAGAGAAATAATCTTGAAAGAGCCGTAAGACCAAAAAGAAAACAAAGGACTGATAAAGAAATGTTATGTGTAACCATCAGAAGTAACTCATGGATTTCTGGAGCTATGAAGAGAATGCTCTACAGTTCAAATTACTCCCATTTGGTATCGGAAACCCCAAAAACAGGTACCCTGGCAAACAGTGCCGGCCCAGATCAGACGCCGCAGAATGCGGCGTCTGATCAGGGCCTACACTGTTTACAAAAAGTTCAGCCAATTTCCTAATCAATTTTGATGAAAACAAAACCTGACATCCCTAAATTTTGAAATGGACTCCTGCTATATATAAGGAGAAAGATTCCATTTGGTGCAAAAAGGGTTAAACCAAAAAGAAAAAGGACTCATAATAAAAATGTTATATGTAACCATCAGAATTAACTCACGGATGTCTGGAGCTTTGAAGAGAATTCTCTACAATTCAAGTTAACCCATTTGGTACCGGAAACCCAAAAAAAAGGGCACCCTGGCAAACAGTGCAGGCCCAGATCAGATGCCACAGAATGTGGCGCATTCTGCGGCGTCTGATCAGGGCCTACACTGTTGGCAATAAGTTCAGCCATTTTCCTGATCAGTTTTGAAGAAAACACAACCTGACATCCCTAAAGTTTGAAATAGACTCCTGCTATATATAAGGAGGAAGATTCCATTTGGTACACGCTGGATCGATTCCGGGCTTCTCCAGACTTTCGGATGAGTCTTTAAAACCGAGGTCCCGTCTCCGTATGACCTTAGCTGTTGGTGGGACGTAAAACTCAAACACTCACTCACTCACTCCATTTGGTACAAAAAGGGTTAAACCAAAAAGAAGAAAGAAGGACTCATAAGAAATGTTTATTATGTAACCATCAGAATTAACTCATGGATTTTTTGAACTATGAAGAGAATCTACAGTTCAAATTAACCCATTTGATACCAGAAACCCCAAAAGGGGTACCCTGGCATACAGTGCAGGCCCAGATCAGACGCCGCAGAATACAGCGTCTGATCAGGGCCTACACTGTTTGCAAAAAAGTTCAGCCATTTTCCCAATCAATTTTGAAGAAAACACAAGCTGACACCCCTAAATTTTGAAATGGAGTCCTGCTATATATAAGGAGGAAAATTCCATTTGGTACAAAAAGGGTTAACCATGGCAAACAAGCCATCTATGTTCGTGTTATTGAAGTTTTATTGTATAGACATACTAGAGTTTTAGATACTATGAGCCAGGGCACTGCATTTCCTACAATTAACTTGTGCACGGAGCATAGACTCCGATCAGCCTGTGCATCTGCACAGTCTGATCAGAGTCTTCGTTGTGCAATCTATGGATAGCTAAGATCCCACTGCTCCTTCATGCAGCAAGAGAAGTCTCTCGTCAGACTATATGGATGCACAGACTGATCTGATTCTTCACTCGGTGGGCATGTAAATTGTAGGAAAATCCTATGCCCAGGCTTATATTAATTTGTTAGAAGCCGCTATGGTGTAGTGGTTGCTCTACTCGCCTTGTAAACCAGGGTTCGCAGAGTCGATCCCGGGCTTCTCCAGACTTTCTGATGAGTCTTTAAACCGAGGTCCCATCTCCGTATGACCTTAGCTGTTGGTGGGACATAAAACTCAAACATTCACTCATTCATATTAATTTGTATCCTGTTATTCAGGTGACAATCAAGAAATTGAACAGAGATATTGAAACCGAGAAAGAGAATTCTGGGAAGTTCTGGGAGCGTGAAGGTCAGCTAAGATCAAAGCAGTCAGAACTGGAAACCAGACTAGAGGAGAAGACAAAGGATGTTGACAGACTGGAGAAAATGTTAGCCACAGTGAAACAAGAGTGTAATGCAACAGTCTCTGAAAAGGTTTGTCTGAGGGAAACCTTTCTTTCTTAGGATATTAGGATAGGATATCAAAGACTGTACAATACCACATTGATGTGTTATTAACACATCAATGTGGTATTGTACATTCTTTGTTATCTCCATAACTGATATTTTTCTGATGAAAATTTGTGACCGCCCCTAGAGCTCCAGATCAGCTTATGCCATCATTTGTTGTCTGCCATTCGTCTGTTGTTAGCTTTTTGCATTTTTGACCTCCTCCAGAACCATAGGTCTGATTGAGCAGACAGTTGGTGGAAGACTTCATGGCAACAGAGATTCAGATTTTTTAGAATTGTTGCATTCTTATATGGCAGCCGTCTTTAAATTCTTAAAACAACATCTCCCCACCCATTTGTTGGCTTAAGCTGAAACTTGATTGGAGGCTGTTTATCAACATGGAGATTCAGAATTGCTTAATTCTTTTCTTTCCAAAACCCAAGATGGCGGCCATGTCAGACATCTTGAAATCTTTCAAAACACAGCTCTCAAACCAATAGATTGAGCTGAAACATAATGGTAAGCATCATGGCATAGGAGGCAATGGTGCAACATGGAGATTCAAAATTGCTAAAACTGTTCCTTTTCAATTATCCAAGTTGGCCGCCATGTCTGCCATCTTGAAATTCTTCGAATTACATCTCCTCCCGAACCTAAAGGCACATTGAGCTGAAACTTGATGAGAGGTATCAGGGCTATAGCATAACCTCCAATAAGATCTGCGTGATCAACAAAATATCAGATCAGCCTGTACATCCACACAGGTTAATCAGAGTCTGTACAGATTGAATGTGCCTTCTATGAGGCTATCCAAAGAGACATACCATAATGATCCTAAGTATTGGGATCGACAGACCTAAGTAATCAGTGCAGACCCAGATCAGACTCCTCCTGAAGGAGCAGTCTGATCAGGGTCTACACTGTTCGCCATTCCGTCTCCACTTTTTGGACTCCTTGCTGGATTGCAAAACAAGTTTGTTAAAAGTTTAGGAGAATTACAGCAAGTGCTCCAAGTGTCCTACGGTTTAAGATTTTTACAGTGAGTAGATACTTGCCACAGTGTGTATGAACAAGCTGACCTGAGTTCTTGCTGGTTATACAGGACTTAACATACGTTTTGTCTTGCACTTGTTCTGTTATTATCAACCTAAAATTTTCCTTACAGGTTTCTATGATAGAAAGACAGGAAAGGGAGAGACATCTTGAAAAGATCAGTAATTTAACAGCACAGTTAAGTGAACTTAGTGAAAAATCAAATAAAATGTCACTAGAATTAGACACTGCTCGTGCTGAGAATCGTGAATTAAGATTACAGTCAAGAGAACTAACAGATAGAACAGACACTGCCAAAGTTCAGTTAGATGCTGCTGTTGCAGAGAAGAAACATCTTACTGACATGTTGACAGCAAAATCTTCTGACTTCGATAGAGCATCTCAGGAAAGAGATTACTATTTCAATATTATGGACCAGAAAAACAATGAGTTAGCACAGTTGAAGTCGCAGAAAGAGAGATTAACAGTGCAACTGGAAGAAAAAGAGAAAAATATTGGAATACTTCAACAGCAATCAAAGGATATACAACAAATGATGGAAGCTAATTCTAGGAATTGTGAGAGCATGAGAGAAGAGAGAGACACATATGCAAAACAGTTGCAGGAAACAACTGTGGCTTTAGAGGAGTTGAAATCCTCTAGAGAGACAATGGCGAAGAAGATGAAGATAAGAGAAAAGAGGATAAAGGAGTTAGAGAGTGAGAAACAGAAGACAACTGAGGAGATTGAACTGAAGACTCAGGAAATGGGGATAATACAACAAGAGAAAGAAACTCTCTTTAAGGAATTAAAGGAGAGCAGGTAAAATAAAACACACTAAAGTCAGAACTTGGTGTCCAGACATCTCCCTAATTTCATTATCATTGGTTACACTTTCCTGTCAAATTTAGGACTAGTACACACTTCTAAAATTTCCAGGTTAGGTTTCTAAAATCAGTGTTTGCCTAGTTACCCCTTTAGGGGTTTCATGCATGCAGTGGGCTAATGGATACATACAACATTCCTTCATTTTATAGAATGTCTTGAATGTATCCTTAAGTCATCCCCATTATGCCTAATGACCTGGGGCCAGTTGTTAGAAGCATCGTTAGCTTAACGAGCTCGTTAGTGGTCATATTGTTAAGTGTTCTAGCAAGTATGATACCAAAAATTTTGGTATTTTTGCTGAAAAAAAAATGTGAGCAGCTTTTGCATTTGCAAAAGCTGCTCACATTTTTCAGCAAAAATATTAGCATATTTGCCATATTAAATGATCAAATATTTAACAATACGTTAACTAACGATGTTGTTAGTTTTGAACAACTGGGCCCTGGTGCTATGATTAACAATGTGTATTTTGAACTATTATCTCAATCAATATTTCATGGTCTGAACTATTATCTCAATCAATATTTCATGGTCTGAAAAGTATTTGAATTAATGAAGTTGGACTGTAATTTATTTTGTTGTTCATTTGATGTAAATGGCTGATACCTGTACTCAGTGTTGTTTTATCGTCAGGTATGAAGTTGCCAATGTGACAGAAGAGAAGGATGCTTTAAAGAAGGATTTGGAAACTAGTAAATATCAGCTGGAAAAGACAGTAGGAAAACTACAATACCGACTGAAAAGTAAGACCCTTTAACCCTTTTTGTACCAAATGGAATCTTCCTCCTTATTTACAGCAGGAGTTCATTTCAAAATTTAGGGGTGACAGGTTGTGTTTTCATCAAAATTTATTTAGAAAATGAAAATGACTGAACTTTCAGCAAACAGTGGAGGCCCTGATCAGACGCCGCGTTCTGCGGCATCTGATCTGGGCCTGCACTGTTTGCCAGGGTACCCGTTTTGGGGTTTCTGGTACTAAATGGGTTAAACATATTTATTTCCAACCTGTAGTTAGATAGAAACAAATAAGTTGGGTATTTTGTTATAATTAAAGGATAATTTTTGTCAGTTCTACAAAAACTTAAGTTGGGGGTATTCATTTGGACCACCTTGGCAAGGCGGTTCAGATGGATACTCACCTGATAGTTTTATATGGAGAAATAAGGAAAACTATCCTTCAGTTATCACTGAATACCCACTTTATTTGGTGCTATGACATACACAAAACATAAACAGTTACAACAGTAGGATTAGAAAGAAGTACATGAGCATATTTAGTTCTTTTCCTAGAAGATAGCTTTGTTTATTTTTTTCCATTATTTGTAATTCTTAGCTCATGACTTCTTAGCGATAATCCAAGATGAAAAGTTATTAAGGAGAATTTAGGAGAACTGATACGTAGACTTTTAAGAGAGGCTACTCTTTAACCCATTTTATACAGGAATGCCCAAAATGGGTCCATTACGATAACACACTTCATATGAAAATGTTCAATATTTTTCTTATTTCTAGTCCAAATATAGATTGTTGGTGCTTGTTAGAACTGCCTCAATGAGGAGGTTCCGAGTATCCACAATCTTTTTTTTTTAGCAAAAATAAGGAAAATAGTGAACACACTCGTAACCTCAATTTCCACCATATAAAGTGGAGTTTAGAGGGGTGTTGATAACAGACTTGTTAACGTGATGTTTGGCAAACAGTGCAGGCCCAGCTCATATGCTGCAGAATATGGCGTCTGATCAGGGCCTTTGCTGTTTGCTGAAAGTTCTGTCATATTCTAAAATAAATTTTGAAAACTAACTGAACCTGACGCCCCTAGATTTCAACATAAACTTTTTGTTGTATATTAGAGGGCAGTTTCCATTCAGTACAAAATGGGTATAGAAACATTTTTCACAATCATCCTAGGCTTATCCTATATATAAGGCTGCCACGATTAATCGTATAATCGATTAATCGATCGATAAATTCCACAAAAATGATTATCATTTCTGATTTGCTTTTAATCGATTACTTGATAGGTACAATTTACTACCCAAAGTTATGCCTAAAATAGCTGGATGAGTGGCAAACAGTGCAGACCCTGATGAGATGCCACATTATGCGGCATCTCATCTGGGTCTACACTGTATGCTCAGGCCTGTCTGTTCAAATATACATATGGTAAAGTGCAACATATGGTAAGAGTTATGCTCAGACAGAAAGTCAGACAGGTAAAATAATGACAAAAACCTTAGCGATTACTAATCGATTATCGATCGAAATGACAGGACTGATAATCAATTATCTTTTCACCTCCGATTAGCCATCCCTACCTATATATTAGAGGTACTTGTTTGAAACACCTTAATGAGGCAATTCTAACAAATACCAACAATGTATACATTTGACTCTGACTTGTTATCCCAAACACTGATATCTCAAATTACTGTTTAAATCAAACTAAATTTTTGGCACTGTTGTATTAATTTTACTATACATTCATTTTATTTCAACTCCTTTTTACCTCAAAGCTACTGTTATCCCAAACCAAAATTTCCAGTCCTTTGGAGTTTGAGATAACCAGAGTGGGCTGCTGTTAAGAAATAAGTGAACATATCGCTTAATTATCCTGGTTTCTCCTCCTTATCTGGAGTTATGTCCCTTTTGTGACATATTGTATTCTTTCATATTTCCAAAATGGCTACTTCTCCGATAAAAATTTGTGATATTTTTCTTATTTATGCTCCAAACATAGGTTGCGGGTACTCGTTAGAACCGCCCCAATGAGGCGGTTCTAACAAGTACCCACAACCTATGTCTAGGAGCAGAAATAAGCAAAATAATGTATACTCCTTCTCTATATAAAGTGGGGTTTAGAGGAGTGTTCATTTCACAGACTTGTTATCATGATGCAAACTAGAGGACGTGAAAGTTACCTCCCTTGTAAGTCTGGCAGAAAAATCTTGGACATAAACCTTCAATTTATTTATATATTTTCAGCTGCTGAGCAGGATCTACAGTTAGCCCAGAAAGCTTTGAGAAAGAGAGAGTCTGTGGATAATACAGGTTGGTACTGAGCAGGTTTACACACTGTATACCTTATAATTGCTGTAATAAACTTTAACACAATTTAAGCTGAAAGAGATTTGCCTCAATGCATATATTAGGAGTCCTTTTTGAAATTGCAGACATCAGGCTACTTCTGGCCTTGGTGGCACAGTTGGGTGTGCATCGTACTAGTGATAGGAGGTTGTGAATTTGATCCCCACTGTCTTGGCAACATTCTTTCATGGAGATTGATCCTGAAGTCTTTTTGATGGTTATGCTGTCCCTTATGCTGATTCAAGAAGGGCAGTGTGGAGAAAGATTGTGCACTGTACACATTTGTTTGTTTGTTTGAAATGAGGTTTAACATCCCCATCAACACTGTTGAGGTTATTTTATAGAATTCCAATTTTGTGGTATTTTTACCTGACATTGATATGAAATGATGTCTCAAGCACTGCCGTCCAATGAAACCAACAGAGTTTATATGCATGGACAGTATGACTGGCATCATTGCCTGTGCAGGCTTAAACCTTCTAAGTGGTTTACCAGTACTCATTGTGTGGTCAGGTTCAACTCTGTGTGGAAGCACCATGCAGCCCAATCTATTTCTCCTGGCCCCAATAGGCGGGGACCCTAACTGATTATGTAAAAAGCCTGCCCGTGAATAGTGTGGTTAGGTATTCTGACGAGCGTGATTTTGTTTGTTTGTTTGATTTGAGGTTTAACATCCCTGTCAACACTGTAAGGGTCATTTTGGAGATATGCTTCCAATTTTGTGGGACTTTTACCCGACATGGAGATGAAATGATATCTCAAGCCCTGTCGCCCAATGAAACTAATAGGGTTTATAAGCATGGACGGTCCGACTCGCAATGCTTTGCCTGGGCAGGCTTAGATCCTGTAAGCGGTTTACCAGTCTCATGTGCGGTCGGATTTCAGCTCTGCATGGAAGCATCATGCAGTCCATCTATTTCTTCTAGCCCCGATGGGTGGGGGCCGTTGACGAGCTTGATATGACATAAATAGTGTTGTCTGGGCAGTTAAACTCGAAACAAATAAGCAAACATCCTTGCGGATGATTCATATGAAATGTCAAGCCTTGTTTTCTTTGGAAAGTAATGCAAAAAATAGAATATTGTCCGTTTCTAATTTGCTTGTTACTTAAAGGGTTAAATTGTGCTTTCTTGGTAATTGTACACACCATCAATATGAATAATTAAGTCAGAAAAACATTTGCCTCTTCCTACTGTATTACCATAAAAATTTGGACACCTTGAGAACTTGCTGTAAATCTCCTGAAATATCAACAAATTTGTTCCACAAGCCAGCAATGAATCCAAAAATTGCAGATGGAATGGCAAACAGTGTAGAACCTGATCAGGAGCAGTCTGATCTGGGTCTGCCCTGCTTGCTTAGGTCTGTCTGCCCCAATACTATGGTTCTTTACAGTAATTAGGATTCTACACAGTATGCCTATATAGGCATTAGGGAAAGGAACTGAATCATCCTGCAACAAGTCGATGGTCAGAAGAGCGTGACACGAAAACCACTGTGTGATGATTTCATTCGTATATTCTTTTATGTTAGATGGTGTATTGTAATTTTCTTGCACCAAAAACATTACAAAAGGGTGAAATGTTTTTGATGTAATTAGCTTGTGCATTTGCAAAAAGATACTCATATTACCAGAATATTAGGTATTGTATCTTCTAGAACAGTTGACAATTTGACCACTAACAAGCTCATTAAGCTATTAATGCTTTGTACCACTGGGCCCGGGTATGCAGGCTGATTTGAGGGCCTCATGGAAGATTGGCTTGTATTACTGGTAAATGTGTTACCCTCTGAAAAATAAAGACTACTATTATTAGTAGTAGTATTTGAGTTTACTCATGGCATGTCTTAAAACACATGGCTGACATGGTGTTATGTATTTTTCAAACCAGCTGTAAAAGTGGCAGATAAAATGCAGAAAGAGGTGACGGCTAAAAGAAGTCTTGTAGACACATTACAGTCAAAGGTACGATGGCTGGAGGACCAGATTGATACTCTTATAAAGGTAAGAATGGCTGAACTGTTGTTTGTTTTTATAGATCACTTGAGCTCATGCGTCATCAACTACATGTATTTGATTTCAATAAATAACAACACCTATCTCAAACAAATCACCGGGGTTGCCCCAATCTGCTTCTAGCACCCGGTTTGTTTAAAAACCAAATTGATCAAAAAACAAATCTACAGGCCCCAAAGGTGTTCACTATGCAGTCTCTGTTTACAGTCATTTAACCCTTTCAACCCTGTAGTCTGCTACAGATACAGTAAAATTCCTATATTAAGACCACCTTTGGGACTGTTCAAAAGTGGTCTTTAAGATCACTTTTGAACAGTCCTAAAGGTGGTCTCTGACCAGAGGACCATGAATACAGAAAACACAAAGACAGACTAACTGTAGCTAACTAAATAAGCTTTTTAAAGCAGAATTAGCCTTAATTTCAGATGGTCTTAATAGCGCAATTTCACTTCAGATCATAATGAGCCATCTCATCTCTACACGGCTTGACATGATGTTAACTAGAATCGCGCAGTCGATGGCACGCCATCGCATATCCCCACGCTTTTTTGAAGATATGCCACTATATAAGTTCTCAATTGCAACTCTCACCCAATCTTAAGATCAAAATTCCGAAAGTGTCATGCACTCCTCAGACCAAAGACCTATCAGTTCCCAAAGTTTCATGTTTCTATCTGAACCAGCGTAGGAGGAGTTATCCGGTAATCGTTAAAAAGGGGGTTATGGGGGTGAAAATACAAGTTTTTGACCTCTGATGACCTCAAACCTGACCCTAGAGGTCAAATTTTGATTGTAATGTATTCTACTCATTATGCCGTTAGATTTGATATGTCACACGACCAGGTTCTGAAAACTTTGATTTTTTACCCCGGGGCACCCCACCCCCTGGCCTGGCCCCTAGGGGTAGGATCAAAATTCCAAAAGTGTCATGCACTCCTCAGACCAAAGACCTATCAGTTCCCAAAGTTTCATGTTTCTATCTGAAACGGCGTAGGAGGAGTTATCCGGTAATCGTTAAAAAGGGGGTTATGGGGGTGAAAATCCAAGTTTTTGACCTCTGGTGACCTCAAACCTGACCCTAGGGGTCAAATTTTGATTGTTATGTATTCTACCCATTATGCCGTTCGATTTGATATGTCACACGACCAGGTTCTGAAAACTTTGATTTTTTACCCCCGGGGCACCCCACCCCTGGCCTGGCCCCTAGGGGTAGGATCAAAATTCCGAAAGTGTCATGCACTCCTCAGACCAAAGACCTATCAGTTCCCAAAGTTTCATGTTTCTGTCTGAAACGGCGTAGGAGGAGTTATCCGGTAAACGTTAAAAAGGGGGTTATGGGGGTGAAAATCCAAGTTTTTGACCTCTGGTGACCTCAAACCTGACCCTAGGGGTCAAATTTTGATTGTTATGTATTCTACTCATTATGCCGTTCGATTTGATATGTCACACGACCAGGTTCTGAAAACTTTGATTTTTTACCCCCGGTGCACCCCACCCCCTGGCCTGGCCCCAAGGGGTAGGATCAAAATTCCGAAAGTGTCATGCATTCCTCAGACCAAAGACCTATCAGTTCCCAAAGTTTTAAGTTTCTAGCTGTAAAAGTGTGGGAGGAGTTGTCCGGTAAGACGGACAGACGGATGTACGGACGACGGAGACAATTACAATATCCCCACTTTTTCTTCGAAAAGTGTGGGGATAATGATTATTGAATAAACAAACTATTTGCAAGAATGAAATATTTCAAATTCAGTGAGTATGTGGTGACCATAAAGTCTCCCTGTCCTTCATCCTTGTGTTGGTTATATTTACCAGTCTTTCATATCACTGATTGCACTGTGGAATTTTGAAAATATTTCAGTGTCACTGAAGAGGCCTAATTGACCAGAACTAGCTAATCTGATCCAGAATTTTTTTTTTTGTACACTGCACAGTTTTCTGTTCTGTGTGGTAGTCCTTGATTTCCAAGGATTACCTTTTTATAGAACATTGATAACCTCGAGCCCAGGTGTGTTTTATAGAACATTGATAACTTCGAGCCCAGGTGTGTTTTACAGAACATTGATAACCTCGGGCCCAGGTGTGTTTTACAGAACATTGATAACCTCGGGCCCAGGTGTGTTTTATAGAACATTGATAACCTCAGGACCAAGTGTGTTTTATAGAAGTGATAAACTCTGGCCCAGGTGTGTTTTATAGAACATGATAACCTCGGGCCCAGGGGTGTTTTATAGAACATTGATAACCTTGGGCCCAAGTGTGTTTTATAGAACATTGATAACCTCGGGCCTAGGGGCATTTGTTTCATTCACCTTAAGTTGGCCTAGAATTAGTTTTAGGAAATGAGCTTGAGTTCTGATTCTTCTTTTAAGTGATTGCACGTAATTTGAAGGATCATTTGAGCTCCATTTCTCATAAGTTACCATAATGATCCTAAGTATTGGGACAGATAGGCCTTAAGAAAGAGTGCAGTCCCAGATCATACTGCTCAGTCTGTCAGGGTCTACACTGTTTGCCATTCTGTTTGCATCTTTTGGACTCCTTGCCAAAAAATTTTAGGAGAAATATAGCAAGTCCTCAAGGTGTCCAAATTTTTTTAATTTTTAGGGTATGTTAAAATAAATACTGTTTTTATTTGAGCCACATCATGAGGAAACCTACTTTTGCCATTAATGAATTACAAAATTGCAGATCCGCCTGCGAAGCAGAGGAATGTAGTTACTTCTTCCGTTTCTACACCTCCATTCATTTTCCTCTTTCTCCCCTGTCCTTTACTTTCATCTCCTCTACCGTCTCTGCTGTCTCTTTTCTCCCTTTCTCTGTGTAGCTTAGCAGGCTGGTTTGTGTCTTACCTGGTCACAAACCCTGGAGACAGGCTTTCATGTGTTGAGGTTCATTTTTCTCTAAGCATTTTCATGTTTATTTCACAGATTAAGACCAGTCTAGAGAATGACAAAGAAAGACTGAAGTCCAGTCTAAATAAGACACTTGTACAGAATCAACAGCTGGCTTCAGAACTTGAGGTAGCTAACAGTAGGACTCTAGAACTGAAAAACCATGTGAATAAGCTAGAATCATCTCTAGAAAAGGTAAGATAAAGTACCCAAAACCTTCTCAGTGACTGACTTGGCTGTTAAACCTTATCCTGCTGAATGAATTAATTCAGCCAAACCCATTTCTGACTTTCAGCCAGTCAAATTACTTGATATAAGCATAGCAACAGACAAGGGTGGTATGTTGTGATAATTGAAGGATAGTTTTCCTTATTTCTGCATATAAACCTATGTTGTTGGTATTCATTAGAAACCCCTCATCAAGGCAGTTCTAATGAATACCCACAACACAGATTGAGAATTGACAAAAACTATCCTTCATTTATCTCAAAATACCAATCTTATCTGTTGCTATGTATAATGTTTTCACTAAAAATTAAAAAACTGAATGACTAACAGTGTAGATCCTGATCAGATGGCTTCTTCGGAAGCAATCTGATCTGGTTCTACACTGTTTGCAAAGGTATGGATTGTTGTGTTCAGTGGGATAAGGGTTTATCTCCAAACCAAACCAACTCCAATCAGACTTCTCAGTTACACTGTTGATGGGATCCTGAGCAAAGGAACTGTTGGCTTAACAATGTTGTTCCACAAAAAGTATCCATTATAAAGAAAATTGATCAAACATACACCACAACCTTTTCAGTCCATAGCAGAAATCATGTTATTTTGAACAACCGCATTATACTGAAACAAACATTTATAGACTATATTAAAAACGACTATTTAGGGTCATTGTTCTGTATAATCTCTTCGAGTGCAAATAATGTTTTGGATCCATCTTTAAACTGTGTTTTATCCAAAACTGTGTTATAATGAACAGTCGTATGAAGAGGTTGTGGTGTTTGAAAAGCATATAGAAAGATGACCACTTTTTTGTTTGAAAACAACATTATTTGAGACCTGTCTGTATGCTGCATTACATGTTTGATCTGGGTTATATAACACACTATTTTTCATAAATAGTATAAATGAGGCTATACAGAAATAATAATATGGGCCCTGTCCATCGGGGCTTGGAGAAAAAGATTGGGCTGCATGATGCCTCAACGCAGAGCTGAAACCATGATGTTTCCACACAGAGCTGAAACTGAATGTCCAGGAGTACTGGTAAACTGCTTTGAGGGTCTAAGCCTGCCCAGGGAAAGTGGTCGGAGTCAGGTTATTCCTACATCTAAACCCTTTAGGTTCTTTTTGGTGACAGGGCTTGAGATGTCATTTCATCTCATTGTCGGGGAAAAGTCCCACAAAATTGGAAGCAACCTCTTTAAATTGACCTAAATAGTGTTGATGAGGATGTAAAACCTCAATTCAAACAACAAATACAGAAATAAAAAAAGGAGATGAAATTTGATAATTGTAAAAGAGTTTAAAGGGTTTTGTTTCTGTTCAGAGTTGGTGGTTTTTAGTTCTTTAAAGAGCGGGGTATTCATAAAGGAAAGAAATTGTGAAGATTGATCATGATATATATTCTAGGATCATTCTCTTCTTTCTGTTGATTCAAGAAGCCCATTTCTCAATTTCTGGATAAGAAATATGGTTAACAGCTTATGTTTAAGCCTTCCCAGTAAAAATGTCAAATAAACTGACTGGCTCAACATGACTTTAATAGTGTTGACTGGGCTGTTAAACTCCAAAACAACTGACCAATCCCACTGGCAGCAAAATCTTTTCTTCAAGAGTGGTCCTAAATGAAAAATAGGAATCGTAATGATCTGAAGTATGGGATAGATAGGCCCAAGTAAACAGTACAGATCCAGATCAGTCTGATCAAACCATCTGTACCTTTTGCACTCCATGCTGGATTGTGAAACAAATTTGTCAAAAAATTAGGAGAATTACAGCAAGTCCATAAGGTGTCAGAATTTTTAAGATTCTTATGGTAGCTTCTAACACAGAGTGAGCTCCCTAGCATACAATAGTCATCTCTTTGTTTGTTTCTAACTTGACAAGAGGAAAGCAATGGTTAAAATCTATGAAAGTCTGCTTATCGCACTCAGTGGGAGCATCATGAGCTTTTGTGGCCTAATGGTTAAGAGAAGCTGACTGTAAGCATCGAGCATTACATGGAAAGTCAAAATTTTTGATTTTCTTTATTTTTGTACATAAGTAGCATTTCGCAAATGATGAAGATTGGTGAAAATTTTATTGGAATATGTCAAGTAGTTTTCGAGATATTGATACAAATGCTGTTGCCATGGCAACAACGTATTCACATAGATAAAACAGTATTTTTATATGATTTTCAACAACTAGCTATTGTTTCCACTTTCATAATACATACCAAATTACACAAGATATCAATAAGGGTATATGTAATAAAGCGATTCATAATATATTGGGCTCGTGAACGTGTTCAAATATGTTACCATGGCAACGGAATTGAGGTGCTAGTCAAGCACATTGAATTTTTCTGGATTTTCTATATTTTTGTCTGCATTTTATTCTCAGGGGCAACGACATTGGAAGAAACGGACAGTGGCACTTAAATGACATGTCTTAGTATTAACAAAAACTGTAATGTTTAGGTGTAATCCTCTTTCAATGGAAGAAAGATAACTCGGCAACTTTGTCCGTGTTGCACAGACAAATTTTTTGAAAAATAGTAACGGTGTAACTACTCATGTGAAATTCCATAGCTGGTCTTTGATAAATTAACCATTGCGTTGGTCATAAATTATTAAACTAACATCTTGCACAATGTACATAGCCATTAAAATCAATAAAAGACCTAAAATGTATGTTTTTATGCATTTTTCTGCATACAAAGATCAAATGAAATTCTGTTACCAGTGTCATTATCATACTTTTGCTTCATCTATATCAAATCTAATCTATTTCTGATTACTAAATGTGTGATAATTTGGTTTGATTATAATGCCATATGCTTCAAGTTAATGAATAATTTGAAATTTGAATAATTATAACAATTATGGTGTCTCGTTACCCCACCCACTTTATTGTGTACAAAAAGGTGTTGCATTTCTGGACAGGAAAGCAACGCCCCTGTATACTTAAGCCTAGTTAAACTAGGAAATAATGATCATGATTTGAATAGATAAATAGATAAAATGGTGTAGATTGTGTAGTAGCTCTTGTTGCTATGGCAACCGTAACATTCAGTTAAAACTGAATAAATATCTGTTTATGGTTTCACTGTTGTAAGAGATTTTCACTAGCTTTAAAATCTATGAGGACAGAATTGAAAGGTTATATCAATTTAGATTTAATAACATATCTATGATAACATTTTCCATGTTACGGTTGCTATGGCAACACAAAATTTCATTTTTATAATGAATAAATACATGTATGTGATCCGTTATTGAGAGGTGGGCCTTACGTATGTTTGGAAGTGCTGACTTTAAAACACAACAAGACGTAATGTAGGAATTAATTTGTAGAGTATGTTAGAATCTTAAATGAATTCCCATGGTCTTTTTTTACGAAAGCACGAGTTAAAAAAAAAGAATATATATATATAGAGAGAGATTAAATATAAATAATATCCACAATGCGGGTAAATATAACTATGAAAAAATTAAAGAAACACTGGAATAAAAGTTATTTTTCCTGTATTTTTAACAACCGGTTTCATCCATGATGGAATTTTCAAGTTAACAATGATGTTTATTATTGTACATTAAAGTGACGTAAACGTCAATAGTTATTTATTTTTCCCGTAACGCTCAATAAAAGCTGACGCTTTTGTGTTTTGAGACGTTACGTATTTACATATGAGCCGTCGTAAGATAACGGCGTAAAAAGCAAATGAAGTACAGGACACAGCGATCAGCGGAGACTCAGATCGGCCCGCGCAATCGCGCAATCCGATCAGAATCTTCACCGATCGCATATACATGCACACACCACAGGACACAGGATAAATATCATGCTCAGCCGAGCCGAGCACGAAAAAAAGGTTGCAGAACCTCGGGCCTGATTGAGCCAGCGCATGAAAAATCCCACAAGAAGGTTTGAGCGATCAGTGGAGACTCAGATCAGCCTGCGCAATCGCGCAGTCCGATCGGAATCTTCACTGATCGCATATTACATGCACACACCACTGGACACAGGATAAATTCTATGCTCAGCCGAGGCGAATACGAAAAAAGTTTTACAACCTCGGGGCCTAATTTGAGCCAGGGCATGAAAAATCCCACAAGAAGGTCTGAGTGATCAGCGGAGACTCAGATCGGCCTGCGCAATCGCGCAGTCCGATCGGAATCCTCACCGATCGCATATACATGCACACACCACAGGACACAGGATAAATTTCACGCTCAGCCGAGCCAAGCACGAAAAAAGTTCTACAACCACGGGGCCTGATTTGAGCCAGCGCATGAAAAATCCCACAAGAAGGTTTTGAGCGATCAGCGGAGACCCAGATCGGCCTGATCGCTCAAGCCTTCTTGTGGGATTTTTCATGCGCTGGCTTAAATCAGGCCCCGAGGTTTTTAGAACTTTTTTCGTGCTCGGCTCGGCTGGGCATGGAATTTATCCTGTGTCCTGTGGTGTGTGCATGTATATGCGATCGGTGGGGATTCTGATCGGATTGCGCGATTGCGCAGGCCGATCTGGTACCATGATACCATGCCAATCGCATGCTACATTTTTTTCTTATGCCAGATCGAACGCATGCGCGTGTGACAACTACAATTCTCAATACATCCAACTTATGGGAGTATAGAATTCAAAGTAACTGATTGCGCAAGGTGGTGCATATAGCCTACGTCAAATTATAGCCCAATGAAATAGGGTTTATAAACATGGGCGGACAGACTCGCACCGCTTTGTCTGGGCAGGCTTAGATCCTCTAAGTTGTTTACTAGTACCCGTGTGCGGTCGGTTTCAGCCCAGGCCGGAAGCATCATGCAGCCCATCTATTGTTAGAGTGTGCATGGATTACCTTAATTGTGGGACTATTGAAGTAATGGACTGACAGGCACGTTCCTCTGACTTGAGCCCAATAAAACATATGTGGGACATTCTTTACAGATGTATCTCATAGGGCGAGTATCCACCAATGACTATTCAAGATCTCATAAACATCCTTAGACATGAGTGTGAAACACTAGCTTTACAAACTGTTCAAAGTTTAGTTCGTAGCATGCCTCGGCGAAGCCAGGAGTGTTGTGCTGCTCGAGGTAGACATACGCATTATTGGCAGGAAAAAAGTGACTGATTTGCGCATGTCTATGACATTTGAAATAATCTGATATAAAGAGGGCGATTTCTCCAAAAAATATGCAAATTCCTCCTTAACAGGTTACAGCGTGATTTGTGAACTGGTTGCTTTTGTTTGCCATAAACATGTTCCAGATAGAGTTATTTATCTATCTGAATCGTTTCATCATCATTATCCAACATCTTTATACTGAGGAAATATGTGTTTGCTCCTTTGTTTTGAGCAGTGTATATTTGAAAGACCTGCCTGCCTCCCCTGCATGTGTCCTGTAATGTCAAATTGTATTTGGCAGGTGTGCTGTTCCCTTAGTATAAAACCCCTTCTAAATCAAGGGAACGTGTTTGCTCCTTTGTTTTGAGCAGTGTATATTTGAAAGACCTGCCTGTCTCTCCTGCATGTGTCCTGTAATGTCAAATTGTATTTGGCAGGTGTGCTGTTCCCTAAGTATAAAACCCCTTCTGAGCCGGCCTCAGTGGCTCAGTCGGATGCGCGTCTGACTGGTGATCAGGAGGACGCGGGTTCGACTCCCGCCGGGGTCGGCAACATCCTTTCGTGGAGATTGATCATGAAATCTTTTCTACGGTCAATCTCTCCCTTCCGCTGATTCAAGAAGGGCAGTTGTCAGTTTCTGGCGAAAGGATGTGCACTGTACTGGTTAACCGCTTACGTATAAGCCTGCCCAGGAAAGTGTTGATAGGTAAACTGACCGGCTAAAAAATGACAAATAGTGTTGACTGGGCCGTAAAACTCCAATACAAACAAAACCAAAACCCCTTCTGAATCAAGGGAACGTGTTTGCTCCTTTATTTTGAGCAGTGTATATTTGAAAGACCTGTCTGCGTCCCCTGCAGGTGTCCTGTAATGTCAAATTGTATTTAGCAGGTGTGCTGTTCCCTTAGTATAAAACCTTCTGAATCAAGGGAATGAGCTATTTTTCCTATGTTAAAACCGTGAGCAAGTGCAAATTAATTAGCCTATTAGAGTTGATCAGGAGAACGCGAGTTCGATATCTGCCGGGGTAGGCAACATTCTTTCGCGGAGATTGATCATGAAATCTTTTCTACGGCCATTCTCCCCCTTCCGCTGATTCAAAAAGGGTAGTTCTCAGTTTCTGGCGAAAGAATATGCACTCCACTAGTTAACAGCTTAGGTATTAGCCTGCCCAGGAAAAGTGTGGGTAGGTTAACGGACCGGCTCAAAAATGACCTAAATATGTTGACTGGACCGTTAAACTGCAATGCAAACATACAAAAAAAAACAAAAAAAACTAGAAATGCGTCCATAGGACACAGATGTCCCCGCCTGAAAATATGTCTATGTTCGTATTAATCCATAGAAGGTTATTGACGGTGTTTAAGTTTTTGACCCTTTTTTCACATTTGACCTCTAAGTATGACCTTGACCTAAGAGGTAAGGACCTTGGTTTTGGGTGCGGCAGATTGATAGCCAACATTTCTGCCAAGTAATTTCAAAATCCATCCAGAAATAAGAAAGTTATTGACTGCGTTTAAGTTTCAGACCCTTTTTTACCTTTGACCTCTAAGTATGACATTGCCATTGGAGGTACCGGCCTGGCTTTTGCAGTTGACACATCATCTCATAATGGTTAGTATTTCTACAAAGTAATTTCAAAATCCATCCAGAAATAAGAAATTTATTGATTACGTTTAAGTTTCGGACCTTTTTTTTACATTTGGCCTCTAAGTATGACCTTGACCTTGGAGGTACGGACCTGGGTTTTGCATGTGACACATCGTTCAAAATCCATACAGAAATAAAGTTATTGACTGCGTTTAAGTTTCGGACGGACGAACGAACGGACGGACGGGCGGACGGACGGACACGGGCAACGCTATATGCCCTTACATCATTCTTCGAATGGCGGGGGCATAAAAACACTAACAATTATCAGAGAAATACTATTTTCGCACTTTGAACTGGTGGTAACCATCTATTGTAGTCGCAGATAAGATTGACTAGTTGGAGCTATCGTTTGGACCTGCTTTAGGAATAAGGTAAACCAAGTCACCCGATTGTGTGAATTCAACTGTAACACAAGCATAGCTGTGGGGTATATGACCATTTTGTCCGCTTGTAGAAAGCGTGCAAAATGCACTCTATTAAATCTTCTGGTGGACTTAGCGAATTTGACATATATTGACAACACCTGAATAGCTCCGCCTATAGTCAATCTTATCTGCGACTACTATAGTCTTTCAAAACGCAGTGAGACGTGACTGCACTTTTAATTTTGGACTCGTCCGTGCTTTAGGTAAGTCGCCTGCAGTGGGTATTTTTTACACTGGGCTATAGTTATCGTCATATTCTTAAACTTGCGCGCTGTTTAACCAGATTGACGACCAGTCGAGACAGTCTAGTAACACGTCTCCCATTTTGGAGATCTTGGGTTCGAATCTTAGGTAGAGGTTTTTTTTTTTTTTTTTTCTTAACATTTTTTTGGTACATATAAAATTGGAGCACAGGAGATGTTTGTTTGTTTGTTGGTTCGATTGTTTTGAGGTTTATTGTCCCCGTCAAGTTTGGAGAAGTTGCTTCCAGTTTTGTTGTGTTTTTACCCGAGATTGAGACGAAATGACTTCTCAAGCCCTGCCACCCAATAAAACTAAACGGGTTTATTAAATATGGACGGTCCAACCCGCACCACTTTGGCTGGGGAGGCTCGGACTTACTAAGCGGTTTACCATTGCTCATGTGTCGTTAGTTTCAGATCCGCTTGAACGCATCGTGCAGCTCGAACTATTTCTCCAAATCCCGATGGACGGTGCCATCACATTGGCTGTATATTCATTTTATTGAAAGGATGGAACGAGCACATGCGAATCGTTGTAGCTCGGATTCAAGAGGTATTATCAAAAATGTTACTATGATTGAGCGTACGTTCACAGCCGTCAGTGAAGGCAAATGCGCTGTTGAAATGAATCTGAAAGAGTTTCGTTTGTTTGTATTTGGCTTTTACGGCCCATGCATCACTATTTATGTCATTTTTGAGCCGGTCCGTTTATTTATCCACACTTATAAATGTATACTGGGCAAGCTTATACGTAAGCGGTTAACAAGTACATTCTTTCCCCAGAAACTAACAACTGCCCTTCTTGAATCATCGGAAGGGAGGGAATGGCCATCGAAAAGATTTCATGATTAATCTCCATGGGAAAGAATGTTGCTGACCCCGGCAGGTATCGAGCCCTTGTCGTATTGACCACCAGTCATACGCGCATCCGACTGAACTACCGAGGCCGGCATCCAAAAGATTTACAATGACATAAAAATATAATTGTTAAACATAAAAAAAGGAAACAAAATATTAAGGATGTAAATATCACAAATAAAGAAAATAACTTGAAACATAAAAAAGATAAAATAAAAATGAAACATTAAATATAAAAAAATGTGCCACTGGGACTCGAACCCTCGCCAAAATAATCTTTAGTGTGACTCGTAGTACATCGCATTTACCACTCGACCATGATTTCTAGGTAGAAACTATACAAACATTAATTTATATCTTTAATATCCCGAGAAAAAAAAAAGTATCCTAAACCTGCTTCCCCTAAAAAATGGAATCGACTCGTCACGCTTAAACTTTGAACTCTCAAAGGTCGTTGATAAACTATATATGTGGTGTTCAAGGCATGCAACTCTCGCAACAATTCTACACTATATATATACTTGTATATTTAACCGGCCTAGGTACACATGTAGCTCAGTCGGATGCGTCTGACTGGTGATCAAAAGGGCGCGAGTTCGATACCTGCCGGGTTCGGCAGCATTCTTTTGTGGAGATTGATTATGGAGCGCTTTGGTGCAGTGGTAGCGCATCGGATTTGTGATCTAGAGGTTGCGGGTTCGAGCCTCACCTGACCAAAGTGTTGTGTTCCTGAGCAAGGCACTTCATCCGCATTGCTTAAAAATAATAATAATAAAGAACTGGCTACCACCCAGGAAATCCTGCTCGTAATGCTCAGATGTCAGCGAGTAGCAGTAATAGGAGAAAAATAAAGAAATAAAATGAAATCTTTTCTACGGTCATTCTCTTCCTTTCGCTTATTCAAGAAGGGCATCGTCAGTTTCTCGCAAAAGAATGTGCACTGTAGTGTAGCGTGATAGCTCAGTGGTTAGTGCACTTGCCTCTGATTCTAGAGGTTCTGATGCTAGAGATCCCGCCGGGTTCGATCATCGGCGATAAAATTTCGGTGTTTGAACAGGCTCCATCGCCATCATTTGCAGGGATGAATGTCATAAAGTACACCGTCCTTCGGATCGGGATGTTCACTGGAGGCCTTCTGTGCGGGGAGAACCATCCCATGTGCAGGTTAAAGAACCCTACCGTAATTACAAGATTACTGTGTAGGCTTTAAACTTGCAAAACCTGGAGTGTATCTAATGTACACCTGCTAGTAATGGTCAGATATGACCGATCGTAGTAGCAAGAAAGAAAGAATGAAAAGATATAATCCTGCCCGGGAAAAGTGTGGAAAGGTAAACTGGCCGGCTCAAAAATGGCCTAAATTAGTGTCGACAGGGCAGTTTGACTACAAAACAAACATAAATGTTTAAAAAAAAATGAGCTTAAAAATTTCGGTCTGGCACAGTCTTGAACCACAGTTCCCTTGTTTATGGGAAAAAGTGCCACACCAACTGAGCTATTGAGCTATGTTGTGAACTGGGCGTTTTATAACCTGATACATACAACACAGCCAATTACCGGTAACTGTCTATTTTTGTTTATAAATTCTATGCAAATTTTCTAATTCACAAGATAAAAGGCTCTTGTTTATAGTATTATTAGCAACAGGTGCGCAACAAATTAGCTACGTAGCTACGTCAACTATGACGTCACGATTTTTCACGTGTTCTCGAAATGACGTAATGCCAAAATCTGATGACGCGTCACATATATTGAAAATGAAATAACCAGAATGTAGTAAAAGTAAAGACGGTCTTTAAATTTTGCGCAAAAATTGTCATCCGGTTGACCCTTCCTTGTTTACCGACCACCTCACGCATAAGAATATTCAACAAGGGACTTAATCGGCGTTACCGGACAAATCCCGGACATTAGTGTTCGCCGTTATAGTTCTCTCCCTTGGCACGAAACGCCGTATTGATACTATTTCAAAAGCCTATAACGGCACGGTATCAAAAGGATTACACCTAAACTCTACATATTTTGCATCTTTCAGCTATGCTGTAGCTTCTGGTGTTTTACATTTACCGTGAAGCCGTTGCCCTTGAGAAGCATAACGGAAAATATATGACCACCAAATCACTGAAACCGAGTGTCATTTCATGCAAATAATCTCATGTACATGTCAGAAATCGATGAATAAATTTGAAACGATCGAATAAAAAAATTCTTAATTCAATTTTGAAATTATAAAAAACACTAACGTACCAGTATAAATGATATTTATTATACTTTCATAACAATGCATCCAAGAGGTATGAATTTTTAGCGAATGGAAACAAAATAGCCGTTTCCATGGAAACGGCGAAGAATCGGCACGAAAAAAGAATATCAACGTAACACATGGCACAAAGTTAACATTTCCACAAAGTTTCACTGGAATCTGTGATTTTCGCACTTTCCAGGTTTTTATGGACCAATGCTCGATGCTTACAGTCAGCTTCTCTTAAAAGCTTTGTCACTTAATCATTTTGTGTCTCATTGCTATGGGTTAGAGCCTCTCTTGGGTCACATGTGAGGCACGTAGTTCTGTCATGGAAGGTCAGGTGGTGTATCATCGGGTACTGCAGTTTTCACCCACTTCTGACTTACAATTGGCTCAACATATGTAAAAATCCAAAAATATAGAAGCCTCAATGACTTATTGTAATTCTCTTAAATTTTTATCAAATTTGCTTCATGATCCAGCAAGGAGTCAAAACAGATACAGACAGAATGGCAAAGGGTGTAGACCCTGATCAGACTGCTCCTTCAGGAGCAGTCTGATCTGGGTCTCACTTTTTGCTCAGGCCTATCTGTCCCAATACTTAGAATCATTATGGTAAGTGAATAATCTGGTAGAGGCCATAAAATCATAAACCCAACAAACCAACCCCTGTGAGCAAGTTCTGTTCCCCATCCCTTGTCCTACTGAACCACAATAACTCCTACTTTTGCAAACAGGGTACCATATTTATCCCTAAGTATTTGGACACCTCAACTCCTTGCCATACATGTTTTAAAATTTCAGCAAGTACAACTTACTACCGGATTTTGTGTCTAAAACTAGCTGGATGAATGGCAAACAGTGTAGACCCTGATGAGATGCCACAGAATGTGGTATCTCATCTGGGTTGACACTGTTTTCTCAGGATTGTCTGGTCCAATACATTTGTTTGTTTGATTTGAGGTTTAACGTCCCCGTCAACACTGTAAAGGTCATTTTGGAGACGTTGCTTCCAATTTTGTGGGACTTTTACCTGACATTGAGATGAAATGACATCTCAAGCCCTGTCGCCCAATGAAACCAATAGGGTTTATTAGCATGGACGGTCCGCCTCACACAACGGTTCCTGGACAGGCTTAGATCCTCTAAGCCGTTTACCATACTAGTGTGCGGGCCGGATTCAGCTCTGCGTGGACGCATCATGCAGCCCATATATTTCTTAGAAACCTCCCTGGTGTAGTGGTTGTGCTACTCGCCTTGTAAACTAGGGGTAGTAGGATCGATCTCGGGCTTCTCCAGACTTTTGGATGAGTCTTTAAACCGAGGTACCGCCTCTGCATGACCTTAGCTGTTGGTGAGACGTAATACAAATGGTAAATACTGTAGATCCAGACCTGATAGCTTACACCGTTTGACATTCTGTTCATGAACCTGCAGGAATAAATTACACGAAGTCATCTGATTGGTTGAAAGTCAGAAATAGGTGCGGCTGAATTAACTCTTTCAGCAGGACAAGAGTTTAGAGTAGCCTTTACTAGACATGAAAAATAAAAGCTTACAGTAAGAGCTACATGTATTTTCCTTTGTTATGTAACATTACTAGTATCTTATCACTGATCTTATTGAAAATCTTATTTGGGCAGTGCACGACAAAACCTACAATAAGACATGTGCACCCAATGAAGACTCAGATCAGCCTGTGCATCTGTGCAGTCTGATCAGAGTCTTTGTTGTGTGCTCTGACAATAGCTAAGGGCCCAATGCTCCTTCATGCAACAAGAGAAGTCTCCGCTTAGACTATATGGATGCGCAGGCTGATCTGATTCATCACTGAGTGTACATCTTATTGTAGGTTTTATCGTGCGCTGGCTCATTTGTCTTTAATTTAAAGGCTATTATAGCTGTCTGTGCATTCACTTAATGTTAACGATATTGTAAATCAACTTTGCATTATCCCAAAACAGCTTATAAATGAACAGAAGCAGGAAGTAAGACATCGTTTGTAGTGTGTGGGATTTTAGTGAATGGAGCCGCATCCAAGAGTGACTACAATATAAACTGATTCGCCTCCCTTCTCAAAGAAACTACTCTTAATGGAAAGAATTTGCTCCCTCTAGAGGGAGCAAATTCTTTCCATTAAAAGTAGTGCCCATTAAGAAACAGATTAAGATGCAGGAAAAATCATTCCTTTTCCCAAATATAGAGCTTTTTTAAAAAAAAATGCTTTCTTATCTGATCATGAATATTTGATTGCCTTTAATTGCCTTTAACTGCCTTAACGCTTAAAGCACTGCAGAAACGTTTAGTGCAGACAGCAGTTTCATTTTTTAAAGTATTTTTTAGAGAAAATAAGGCTTGAAATTTTTGTGAATTGTCTGCCCAGCAGATGATTCACATGTAATGTCAAGCCTTATTTTGTTTCAGAAATAAGTCAAAAATATTTGAAAATGATGTCTGCAGATGTTTCGATTGGCAGTTTTAGGGTAAACTTGCACTTGTCTTGAACAAGTCTGATTGGTTCTTTATTAGGTAATTACATTTGCATCCAAAGTTAATGTAGAAGTAAGGTGTGCAGCAACGCCATGATTAAATATTTTACAAAAACGGGATTTACTTAATAAGCAGAATGGGTTTCCCAGTTGGGAGTATTGTTGGATGCAGAATTTGCTGCCTCTGGTAGCAAATTCTTCTGTTCAAGTCTAAACAAGGGAGGCAATATGTTTGAGAGTAATGGCTCTTGGATGTGTATCTGTTCACCTTTACAATGTTGGATACTAAATATGCTTTCATCACATTAACAAGTCTGTGTAATAAACACCCCCACAAACTCCAAAACTTGGATTTACAGGGGTATATATCATTTTCCTTATTTCTGCTTTAAGGGTTATGGGAACACCTGACAGATTTTTCTGCCATTTTTCAAAGGGAGAGAACTTTCGGGACTTCCTGTACGCTTTTCTCTAAACCCTGTCCCACTGAAAAAGGGGTCTACTCTTAAAGGAAAGAATTTGCTCCTCAGGAGCAAATTCTTTCCTTTAAGAGTTGACCCTTATTGACATGGGAGACAAAAATACTTTTGCAGGAGTTGCCTCCCCTGAGGGTGTTCCCATTCCCCTTAAGACATACATTGTGGGTACTTGTTAGAATTGCCTCAATGAGGCGGTTCTAAAGAGCACCTAAAGCCTATGTTTTGAATATAAATAAGATTTAGATAAGAAATTTTCCATAGCAATATTAACCGTTTTAGTATATGAAATAATGCCCTATGTCACATGGATGTGTCATCATATCGTGCATGTGAAATGGTACAACTTGCAAACATGTGACATGCAAACAGTGAAGTTCGGAAACCAGCCAGCATGTTTCTGCAGCCACTTCAGTTCCTGCACAGTTTGTTATTTGGATACCTCAGAATCCACAGAATACCTCATGCCACTTGCGTAGACACTGATCAGACTGCACAAATGTACAGCCTGATCTGAGTTGTCGCTGTCACACTTGCAAGAATTCACAGGATACATAAGAATCAAAAAATGCCTTTTCGACTTGAGAAGACGGTGATCAAACATCTGATCTTAGTCCTGGCTGTCACAAATGCCAGAATTCACAGAATGCCTCAAAGAACTTGGGAAAACTCTGATCAGACTGCACAAACAAACAGTCGGATATGAGTCTTTGCTGTCACAAATGCCAGAATTCACAGAATGTCTCAAGGAACTTGGGAAAACTCTGATCAGACTGCTCAAACAAACAGTCTGATCTGTGTCTTTGCTGTCACATAGGGCAAGTTGCACCATTTCTTGTGCTCATGCTTATCCTACTCAAATTAAGTTTTCAGTATTGCTTCTTATATGTGTTTGAAATTGCATGGCAGACTACTAATGATATTGATGAGCTTCAAATTCGCTTTTGGGTGTCCTTTAAATTGGGTTATTTTCTGATCATTTCTATGGTTTGTTAACAGTATGAGGCAGTAGACAAAGTATTAAAGAAAATCTCTAAGGATAAGGTATAGAGTTTCACCCGTCACATAATGCATAACACTTGGGACCAGTTGTTCAAAAGGGACGAAGTCATTGGTTAATGAATCATTAAAACTTTGGTCGTTTAATAAAGCAAATATACTAATATTTTTGCTGAAAAAATGTGAGCTACTCACATTATTTTTTTGCAAAAATAACAAAATTTTAGATATTGTACTTGCTAAAACAGTTTACAATTTGACCATCAACAAGTTCGTTAAGCTAATGAGGCTTTGAACATCTGGACCCTGACTGTTATATGAGCAGGCACATGGAGAAACCTACATGTACAATAGGGTTGGCGTGACCAGCAAAGATTCAGCTCAACCTGCACATTCTTCCAGAAGAACAAGCCTATACAAATACATTGTAAACTTTACCGCTGAAAAAACAAAACTTTTAAGAGGAATAATTGTGATATTTTTCTTATTTCTACTCAAAATATAGATTGTGGGTACTCATTAGAACTGCCTCATTGAGGTGGTTCTAACAAGTACACACGACCTATGTTTTAGAGCAGAAATAAGAAAAATAAGGTATACCCCTGTAAAACCCAGTTTTACTGTAAAAAAGTTGGGGTTCAAGGGGGTCAAAATTAAAAAGGCATGTTTTCGTGATGTTCTTGATTTTAGCGTCTCCAACCCAAAAGCTGTAGAAGGGTCATAGGGCCATGCAGTCAACAAAGATTCAGATCAGACTGTGCAGATGTCCAGGCTGATTTGATTTTTGTTTGAAGTACAAGTCTTCGTGTAGGTTATGATGTGTGCTGACGTGTATCATATTTTTTGGTTTTGTAAACCTAAGGTCATGTCCACAAAGTTTGTCGTGTTGAATTAATCACTGTATTATTCACCCATGGCCTAATTGTTTAAAGTATTGTTTGCTTAACAAACTTGTTAAATTTGGGTTCATCAATTGCAAATTACAGAAGTTACTCGCATTTCGTCAGCAAAACTGTTAGTGTATTTGCCATATATAACTATGAAAGTTTGGCCCCCGCCCATCGGGGCTTGAAGAAATAGATGGGCTGCATGATGCTTCCACGCAGAGCTGAAACCGACGACACATGAGTACTGGTAAACCACTTAGAGGATCTTAGTCTGCCAGGCAAAGCGGTGTGAGTCAGACTGTCCATGCTTATAAACCCTATTGGTTTCATTGGGTGACAGGGCTTGAGATGTCATTTCATCTCAATGTCAGGTAAAAGTTCCACAAAATTGGAAGCAACGTCTCCAAAATGACCTATACAGTGTTGACGGGGACGTTTAACCTCAAATCAAACAAACAAAACAAACAATGAAAGTAACTAACAACATCGCTAGCTTGGAACAAATTGATCCATGCTGACCCTTTTAAACTCGAATTTTAGCCTATTCAGCTATGGAATATGACAAAAATATTTACTGACCAGCCTATCAAAAGGATCTATCATGTAAAATTAAAAAACAAAAAATTCAAAATTTGACAACATATGATGGAGTGCACATGGCTGCAAGCAAATATTAGGGCTATTAGGTTGAGTTGAAGTAGCTGGTGGACAGAAATGAGCCAGAACAAGGCAAAGTTGACAAGAAGACAAGTGCAAACAGCAAAGACTCAGATCAGCCTGCAGTCTTTGCTGTTTCCCTGAGCATTCTATAGCCTCTGTGAGATACAAAGAGCAACAAGGGATGGCTCTAGCCAGAGAGACTTGATGCACAGCCTGATCAGAGTCTTTTACTTGTGCAAAGTATTCCTGCAGATTTTGTCTTGCTCTGACTCAAAAAGGGGTATGGATCAAATGGCTTTGTTTCTAAGGTTACAGGCTTCCTTATATATTTTATTCTTTACATTTTTTGAGTGGACATAGCATATACAGATTGTGTTGAATATTCATTCCTTCAAGTTTAGCATAGATGCACTTGGGTACACAGTACACACCCAGATCAGAATTTGATAACGTGCTAGTTTGACAAAAGACTTAATAATACCAGAATGATCCGATAGGCCTAAGCAAACAGTGCAGTCTTATTTAGACTGCTCCAGAACAGGATCTGCGCTGTTTGCCATTCCGCCTGCACCAACTGTTTGCCATTCCGTCAGCACCTGTTGGGCTCCTTGCCTGATCATGAAACATATTTGTTAACCCTTGTCCTCCTGAGCCCGGATATGCCTTATTTTCCAAACAATGAAGATCCAGATCAGATGGCTTCTGACGAAGCCATCTGATCAGGATCTACATTGTTTGCCATTCAGATTGTGAATTTGTTGCAATAATTTGCATCAAGTAATCTGATTGGTTGATAATCGGTAGTGGGTGTGGCATATATGAATATTCAGCAGGACAAGGGTTAAGATTTTAGGAGAATTATAGCAAGTCTTCAAGGTGCCCAAATTTTTTGGACTTGTTTAAACTTGTGTAAACTGAAGACATTGGAAAGCCAATCACAACATTTGTAGATGTATTTTCATTTTTTTTGTTATTTTTTCAGAGAAGATAGGATTTTTTTTTAGTGAATTGGGATGCAATTCACATATGCAATATCAGTCCTTATTTTCTCAAAAAATTATTTAAAAAATACATTTGCTGTCTGCTCTATAAATTTCTGTGGTGTTTTAGGGGCTAAAATTGGTTATGGTAGGTACCATGTATTTATGATTATACATATTTTTTTCATATTTTGCATAATTTGGTTTTTTCACCTTGACAAATTTTGTCTAATCTGTATTGATGTGATATGAATGTCATTTTAGCTTTCTATGCTTACATTTACATGGTAAAGAGGGTACCGTAAAAATTCGGCTATAAGACGAGGATTTTTCCCTCCAAAATGAGCCCAAAAAAACGACCCCGTCTTATAGCTGAGGTCATGGACTGCAGGCTTTTTTCCGGCAATGTCCGGCGAAGACCAGACATACGGAAAAAGCCGATCGGTGATTTATGAATTGGTATAAATCACCGCCCACAAACCACCGCTACGATTTTTCTGCACACGATCGGAAAATGACGTCATCCGACGCCATTACCCCCACACGTGTTTAATGTCATTGCATGTATCTCTTTCATAAAAAAAATGTTTGGAACCGGTAAAAAAAATGTTTTCCCGATAGCTAAGCGGTTGTGAATAGAGGTGGATAGAAAATCAGTGCTTTGCACAGCTCCAGAATTATCCCCAGAAGCTCCGTGTCAATAACCAACAACAGCGTTCGACTTTTGCCGCCAACGTCTATTCGGCGCCAAAACATAACCATTCATGAGATCGTAGAAAAGTCTGATTTAATAATGCAAACATCTACCGTTAGATGTAGCTAATAGTCTGAGGAGCAATTAAATCAGTTTCACACTGATTGTGGATTAAATTTTATGTCTGGAGGATAAACGCAAATTAGAGACATAACTTGACTATATTTTCACACCTTATCGACACGCACTGCAGGGTGGCAATTATACGACAGGGATTAACAATAGTGTCATACTTGAACCGTAATAAATACACAGATGGTTTGTCTCTGAATTGACAGCGATTTACTTACTGGGTTACTTTTACCGTATTTAAGGACTCAAAAAGACTGGCGATTTTTTTATTTTTTTTTGCACTTGTCCCGACCGAGCGTCATAAGGTTAAAGTGCACCTGCCCGGCGTGATTTCGGTCTTGTCCTGGACGGCCGGGAAATGGATTTGTCAGCCCCTGTCGTCTATTAAATAGAAGTTTGTGTAGCCTAAGCCAGCAAAGCATCTACCGGGCCGACAGCGATACGACGTATCGGCCCGACGTTTGCCGCTATTTTGTGCTAGCTGGGGCGTTGGTTCTGAAACTGAATAGCTAGGTGTTGTGTTCCCCGATAAAAAAAAAACGTTCAGTTACTTATAAAAAAGCTGCAACAAATATTTCTAAATTTTGTGGCTGGAAATGAGGGGTAAGTAGAGGGGTTTTCTGATGAAAAAAGGCCGATTTCTCACATCTAAATAGCATCTGGCGGTAGCAGATAGTCCCCGACAGATATGGCAAAAATTTGACCCGTCTTATAAAAGAGTATAAGCAAAATCCCACTTTAGAATAACTGAAAAAGGGGTCCCGTCTTATAGCCGAATCGCCTTATAGCCGAATTTTTACGGTAATGGGATATGAAAATATAGGGATCAACCATGGTTTTTCATGCATTAACATTTGCCGGGTCCCGAGGAAGCTGTTCGAACATGAGGCCACTAGGCGGAATGTTCAAATATCTTCCGAGGGATCCGGCAAATGTTAAAGCAATGAAATAACCATGGATGATTGTTGTTCTTGCATAACTTACCAATCCGACTACAAATTTTGACGAAAACGCCCAAAAGCTCCATACAAATTCCATATAAACTCTTCAAATGCGACAGGCAAACCAAAATGGCGGCCAGCTCAGAATGTTGTTTACAATGACATTGTCATGCAGTAACCGTCTGACGTCATCATAGAACCCTGAAACGCTACGTTCAGGGCAATAACGTTACATCGCTCAATGTAACGTAAACAAAGCAAGGCCCGTCTTGTGATATCAAAAGCTCGAAATCCATGTTCAAACAGCACGTGAATTTCATGATTTGAACTTTCGGTCCATTTGATAATGGCTTCAAACAGCCATGCGCATAGGTATTCATGCAAGAATGGTTTATTTCAGCACATACTCTTTATAAAACAGTTTGTTATATAACAGGGTCTAATCCATTTTGTACTGAATGGAATCTTCCACCTGATATATAGCACAAGTCCATTTTAAAACAGTTGGGTTTTTATTTTCTAAATTTTTGTCAAAAATGGCTGAGCTTTTAGCAAACAGTGTAGGTCCTGATCAGATTCTGCATTCTGCAGCATCTGATCAGGGCTTGCACTGTTTTCCAATTACCTGGGCACAAAATCTAAAAAGGTTAAGATTATATTTTGTTTGTTTGTATTCGAGTTTAACAGCCCAGAGAACACTATTTAGGTCATTTTTGAGCCGATCAATTTACTTATCCACACTTATCCTGGGCAGGCTTATACGTAAGCGGTTAACCCAGTACAGTGCACATTCTTTTGCCAGAAACAGACCCCTGCCCTTCTTGAATCAGTGGAAAATAGATAATATAGAAAAATATCCATAAATGGTCATTTTTCTATATAATCAAAGTCTGATCTCAGATGTTGACTGATCAACTGCACAACTGAAACTGCTACATACTAGACATACATAGAAATGAAATACCCCACCAAGATGCTGATAAAAACATGATAACAAGCTTTGAAAATATCCAGACACAGCCAAACAAATCTACACTCCCTATAAACCATATTTACTCAAAATATACATTTATATGGAGTGTAATAACGAATAAAGAAGAGACACGCTTGATATCTATATATATACACTTTATTATTTCTACACTACTTCTTCTTAAATTTGGCTACAAAGAATCAACCCAGCTGTTGAATGAATCCAAGCTAGCTAGACCAAAAGTGGCAGAGACGCTCTGTTGTGCAGAGTGGTCTGAGCTAGTTGGAAACAGGCCTTCCACTCAAAAAGTGTTGGAACGTAAGATGGCTAACAGAGGGAGGAGCAGCGCCTCGTAGCAGAGAGTCATGATGCAGTGCTAAGCTAGCCATAAACCACCTGTCCTTGCGAGTGCAGGGAATATGAGAGACGACCTGCGGGCCGACTCGTGACTCTCCTTGTGAAGATAAAGTTGACAATCACCCACAGCAGTGGTGGAAGAGAAGCCAAGAACATTATCTGCGGAGAACCTGCCCACAAGGAAGTTGATTTGTTAAAATGATGTTCCGTGCAGCATGATGAGTGGAAGGTGAATGCAAGTACATGTAATAGCCCTCGGCGAAACCGAGTGGTTATTGGGGGGAAAAAAGGTTAATTTCCTGAAGAAATTATCCGAATTCCCCAAAAGATAATTTAGATGTGAAAGAAGTTCACAGCTGAATTGATCCCCCCAAGAAGAAGGAGGTGTAGTATGATCCACCATTAACATCTGAGAAAAAAAAACAAAAAACAACAACATAATTCATGTGAAGACATATACAGTCAACTCAACTGCTATCTCAAACTGAAAGGGGCTTGAAATTTGGTTTCGATGTAATCATAGTTTGAGATAAAGGAGTAAAACTAAACTGACTAAACAACAATGCCATAAGTCTAGTTTTATATAAACATTGGTTTGAGAGATCAGTGTTTGAGATAACAAGTGGCAACTGTATACTGCAAAGACTGCATAAACAAAAGGTAGATGGCTTAAGGTGTAAGCAGTAACCTTAACCGTTGTGATGTTGTAAAATTGTCAGATATTTTCATCTTTTGTGACCAAAAATAAAATAAAATAAAATAAAATAAATCTGTTAGGGAGGCGTAGAAGTATGTTCATATGATATCTAGATTACCTAACACAGTAAAACCTACAAAATCCCATGCTGAAATATTTTAATTTAAGCCTTATTTAGGAGCCCAGTTCAGATTTTACTTTTTACACAGTGCTCTGACATCAGTCAATATGAAAGTCTTTTCATAGTTTACATCTTCAAAGTGCTTGTAATTTGTTTTTTTTTTTTTTTTGCTCAAGATAACAGTAAGTCTAGGAAGGCACAATGAATATACAACATAATCAACACAGCATGGTCTAAAGTCCAGCAGTGTCAGCTGTACAATAAATCAACTGCAAATTGGACACACTGATAACAAACAGGGGTGTAAAAATTAACCTTAACTGCTCTCTTATGCTATAAATTTGTCAATTAAAAACATTCTCTTCAGATGAAGTATGAGAGAGAAAATTAAGGCTATCAACACAAACCTGTGTGCTGTAATTAAAACTGACAGTTTATTTGATAACTGGAGGAAAACAAATACATTGAAATGTAAACCCTACAAAAATTCCCTGATTCAGTGCATGGAGAAAAATTATTTAAAAACTATTTTTTTTTTTTTTTTTTTTAAATACAACCTCAAGATGATCTCACTTCTATCAAGACCGGCTGTAATCAGAGGTGGGAGAAACTGGAGTACCCGGAGAAAAACCACTTGACTTTCCATTGCAGAACTTGGGATCTCGCATGTGACCTGATTTTGGCTCAAACCCACATCGGTATATTAGACCCAAATATCAGGAGTCAGCACAGTCTACCCTCTAGGCCATGGAGGCCCACAGAAACACACTTAAAATGCAAAAAGGTGAACAAATCATCACAAGAACATGCCCATACCATTTTGACCCCCTCGAACCCCACCTTTATACAGTAAGACTGGGACTCACAGACTCATATAGTACGACCGGGGATCACCTTATTCCTCTCATTCCCACCCGAAACACAGAGGGGGTACCCGCTAGAACTGCCTCAGTGAGGCTGCTCCAATGAGCACCCACAATCCATGCTCCAAGCAGTAATAAGAAAAATATTGCAATTTTTTTTTTTTTTTTTTTTTTTTTGAGGTACAATTTACATTTACCGTTTTTGCATAGGCATGCTCTCGTAATGTTAAAACACATTACATGGAGTCCACTGATGTTCTCATATTACATCCTATTCATAGTAAAAAAAAAAAAAGGAAAACAAAACAAAAGGGCAAAGGATACTACTTGCAATGGGGATATCTGTCCTCTATGCCATAATGTAAAATAATAAGGAGTGCATAACTGACCAGTTTAACTGGTCTTTAGCCTATTAGTTGTGTTTGCTTGTTTGATTTGAGGTTCAAACGTCCCTGTCAACACAGTATAGGTCATTTTGGAGACGCTGCTTCCAAATGTTTGGGACTTTTACTCGACGTTAAGATGGAGTGACATCTCAAGCCCTGATGACCAACGAAACCAATAGGATTTATAAGCATGGACGGCCGACCCGCACCAGTCCGCCTGGGCAGGCCAACCTACCCTCCAACCGGTTTACCAGTACTCGTGTGCAGTCGGTTTCAGCTCTGCGTGGAAGCATCATGTCGAACATCTATTTCTTCAAGCCCCCGAGGGGCAGGGATGAGCCTAGTAGTTGTGTCGCTCAGTTTGTAACCGAAAGGTCGCAGGTTGAGGCACTTGACTGAACTGTTCTTAAGATCCTTCCCCTGCTTCATTAGCAGGTGACCCACCACTGGAGGAAAGAATTTGCTCCGAACAAACAAACAAACCCTGTCCTCCGGTAGCAGATCACCTATTCAGTTCCGAAGAATACAGTAAGGAAATCAGAAAAAAAAAAAAAAAAAAAAAAAAAAAAAAAACAATGGAAAAAGCATGGCGTAACCATCCCAGGTCACATAACTGGCGTAATACCGTAGAAAAACAGTGTCCAATGATCTGAGACACATAAGATATTTCTTTCGCAAAACAGCTGATGCCTAACAGACAAAATTTAGCTAAAATCTCTTAAACCTGGGAGCAGCTCCCACATCAGACAGAATATAAATCCAAAATGGAAGCCAACCCATGTTATAGAGTGGGCGAGGGAGAAACACCTTTCCTGCATCAGCTGTAAAGTGCAAGTGCATAGGTAGTCACTATTCTGCTCATAAACAGAGCTGTCAGTCTGAGCATTCACTGCGCATTAAGCGTGCGAATGTAACATGCAAAAACAGTTAGAAAATCTGCCCCGCAGAGCGGTGGTAAGTTGGTCCTCTAAACAAGCTGAGCCTGCAAACAGTGCAGCTCCAAAACCATCGAAACGACCAGAAACATGTTTTTTAGATAACGCAAGCCTTCTAGAATTTGAGTCCCACATGAGGAAGTAAGTAAGTTCTGCTGACCATTCACTATATCTATAAACAATGATGGCTCTTATGTCTCTGAGTAGTGTCTTGGAAAATATATCCAAAGTAATGGGATGCATTATCCTTTTTTAAAAGTTAGAGAAATAGTCCGCTTGATAAAAGTACTGTATTTATGAAAACTTTCTGACACAAGTCTGCAGTAATAGCATAAATTATTAATTCTCCAAGGCACGCACAATAGATGGATCAAAATGTTTAATGATTTAATGTACATGCGAAATAGATGCATCAAAATGTTTAATGATTTTGCTGTACACACTCCACAATGGAAAAACCAAGAAAAACAAAAGAATTGGCTGCTCGACATAAACCAACAGTATGAGGCAAGATGTCTAAGATGGTGATCTGTAGCTGGTATAGAAAGTCTAGTAGATTGTGGCTGTCCTTGAAATCGATTAAATGTCATAGAGAAGTATTGTTACAAGTGTATGGGTTTAATTCCCATAATTAAAAAATCATCTAAACTGCTTTTATACTTCACAAATAAAATATGCCGACAGACTGACACAGTGTCAAAGTCTTACATACTGGTTATTTATATTTAGAAAGTAATGTGTCTTCAGCAAAATCAAGTTAACAATACATAGGGAAGTACTTGAGGCTGATAGTTGCATAATCCCATGGATATGGACACTGTGGAATCCATAAAATTCACTCTGATGAATAATGCCAGTCCATTTGGTGTCAACACATGATTTTTGAGATAAACTGTCCACTGCTAACTGGGTGTTTGTTGACAAGCAAGCAAAATTTATAATGGCTGTCCATGTAGGGTGCTCATATGTCTCATAAAAGGAAATGTTGAACATCATCTTTGAACCACTCTGTAATATACTTCATACAACTGGATTATCACATATAACCAGGATACACTTCAAGCCAGAGGGCAACAGCAACGACTAGACCTGCTGATCACCCCATTTGGATCATCCGCTCTGTAGTATACTGCATACAGCTGGATTATCACATATACCATGGATACACTTCCAGTCTAAGAATTGTCCCAGAGGGCAACAGTCGAAGAATTGTCTCAGAGGGTGACCTCAACAAAAGGACATACTGATCATCCCTTTTAGATCATATATGTTCTGAAATGCACTGCACACAGCTGGATTATCACAAAAACACTGGTTACATTTCCAGTCACATCACTGTCCCATAGGATGGCAGCAGCAACTGTGGGATAAGAACTCGCGAACGGCCAAGGAGAGACCATTGTTTCGGGCGCATGAACTCTAATGAAAAATCAGACTTCTAGAAATACAACCAAAGCCAATCTGTCTGCAACTTCTATTCTGAGGTATCAGTTAAAATCCCATGTCAGAGATACAGAAAAAAAAAAAAAACAACAACAAAATTTTACAGTCTCAAGAAAACCTCAGGCTCAAGACATATATTAGTTAGCTGAGTCTTTGCAAATAGACATAGGACCAAGTTACCTTATCGAGATGGACGAATTTAAGAGGTTTAAAACAAAAGCTTATTTATCTACCTTGCATGGTCATTCTCTATTGAAAGAGAAAAAGTAGACCGAGAAGATGGAATCTGCTACTAAGATTAAAAACAAAAGCAAAGATCCTTCGAACTTTGTCTGAAAGCCATCAGGTTTAATATTCAAGCTTTCATTAAAACAGAAGCATTACGATGCTCCACCAGCTTAGGATGTCTCCTGGCGGCCAACTCAGGAACCAACGTGTCAAAACCTTTATCCATAGATAACCGTAAAACTAGTGTTTGGATTGAGATTGTGTCTTAACGTCAATGTTTCAGCACTAACAATAAGAAAAAGAGAGAGCAAAACAAAGCAAAAATTGTTTGCTTAGACCAACTGACCTTTTTACCCTGGACAACAAATAGGAGGCAGCCCTTTCGCAAAACAGCAACATGAAAGCGATAAAAAATATTCCAGGATGGGCCTAATAAGATACACAACTTAACTGAACTCAGTTCAAAAAGCACAATTATTCCAAAATTCATAGAAAACTGGTCTATTCAAAACAGTGATCTCTCCTTGTCCCCCTTTTAAGAAAAGGTTTAAGATCCTCAAACCTTCATCTGCCGTACAATAAGTTATCAGCAAACAAGGTTTACAGGATAGATTCTGTCACTATAATGTCGCTACATCTGTCTGTAACAGTTAATCTGCAGCCTCAAAGTGTTGTTGATCTACTGTATGGACAAAAGTCCTTCTGTTTTTCCCATTTCAGATATGTTTGTCCCCATATCATGCATATAAAATTCTCTATCCATTGCAGAATGGTGACACTATAGATACTCCCTTGAACAACTGTCACAGCTTACTTAAGTGACAATATTGCCTGGTCAGTTATTCGCTCATACACAATGTTGTTCAGTCTGCATAAGTATCTATTTTTACGTAAAACATTGTCTTCTGGATGTTTTATGAATGAACAAATCCGTAGAAAGTTTAGCCTGTTCAGTTTGTTGTGTTCAAGTCATAAAAACAACCAGAGCAAGATGTGATTAAATAGTCCAGGAACTTGAGTTAACAAAATAAGTTCACCACTGTTTACAAATATTGCAATAAAGTTTAAAAGTTTGAATTTGTTTAGTGAATAAAAGAAATAACAGTCTGATCTCAGATGTTGACTGATCAACTGCACAACTGAAACTGCTACATACTAGACATACATAGAAATGAAATACCCCACCAAGATGCTGATAAAAACATGATAACAAGCTTTGAAAATATCCAGACACAGCCAAACAAATCTACACTCCCTATAAACCATATTTACTCAAAATATACATTTTGTTTGGCCAGGGGCTGACAAATCCATTGCCCGGCCGCCCGGGACAAGTCCGAAATCGCGCCGGGCAGGTGCACTTCGACCTTTTGACGCCCGGTGGGGCAATAGCAAAAGATCGTCTACAACTGCCAGTCTTTTGGGTCCTTAAATACGGTAAAACTAGACCAGTAAGTAAATCATAATAATTCCCGCTGTGTCGGCAATTCGGAGACAAAATCATCTATGTTTTTATAATGGTTCAATTATGACACTATTGTTAATCCCTGTCATATAATTACCAATTAAACCTGATTGCCCGGCGGTGCGTGTCTTTCATTTCTGGTGTAGTGTGTACCACCAGAGCTATAGATAAGCGTGACAAGGTGTGAAAATAAGATTAAGTTATGTCTCTAATTTGCATTTATCCCTGCCATAAAATTTAATTCACAATCAATGTGAAAATGATTTAATCATGTTAATAGCTCCTATAAAGACGATTCGCTAAATCTTACTGTAGTAAAAACGGACTATTCTACTATCTCGTGAATGGTTATGTTTTGGCGCCAAATAGCAGACACTGGCGGAAAAAGTCGAATGTTTTAATGTTGGTAACCGTGGATTAGTTAACCGTTTAGCTATCGAGAATTTTGTTTTTACCGGTTCCAAACATTTTTTATGAAAGAGATTATAATATAAGCCCAATTATAATAAAAACAATGACGTTATTATCATTAAATTGCAAGCTAAATAAACTGCATTCTTTTAATCTATTATCTCGCTACCCTGACACTTCTGATCTTTTGAGTAGATCTATATCGGCTGCAGCTCGTGTTTATCATGCGTGTCAATATAACTGTATCTTTAATTGCTAATCGGTTAAGGTATTATGTCAGCAATTAACTTGAAAAAGTACCGCTATTGACTGTGACAACAACAGTGTTTTGCTTGAAACTTGACAGAAACCTTGGATTATATTTATAAATGTTGGTCGTCATCATCGTCACCATTACCAACCCCCCCCCCACACACACACACACACACACTCGCATTGAGCCCCACTTTGAGTTCCAAAATCCTGGGCAAGTAGGATTTTGAGCTGGGCAAGTGCAAAAATATTTTACTTGCCCGGTGGGCAAGTGGAAAATTTTTGGATTTGTCAGGCCCTGGTTTGGCTATAAAATGGTGTCTACAATGGTTCCCAACAATAGTTTTATAAAGAGTTTTTGGTGTACCTGTACAGAATGTAGAATGAAATGGACAAAATATTACCATCAAAATCCTAAAAAAATAGGACACATTGCAAAAAAAGTGACAGGAATTGTTTGGAAAAATTTAAGATTTTAACCTTTTAGTCCCTGTTTCCAAATTGGACTTCCCAGACAAACCTAGGTGACCATCAAATTTAAAAAAAAAAAAACAACAACAGCAGATTTTAATGCACTTGCCAGTGTAACATGATGTGGACCATTCTTGATATCACAGTAGCCCATAATGCATTGCATGCAGCATGATGTTCCCTTATGGTATACAGTAAAGTGTGGAGAGTGTCAGAAGTTGTTTTGATTTTTTTACTGCCATGATGTATGGCGTTTCCGTTTGTGGTTAGTTGTTCAAAAAGTTGCCCGCCCATCGGGACTTGGAGGAATAGACTGAGCTGAAACTGACTGCACATTAGTACATGTAAAGCTCTTAGAAGGTCTAAGCCTGCCCAGGCAAGGTGGTATGAGTCGGACCATCCATGCCTATAAACCTTATTGGTTTCATTGGGCGGCAGGAATTGATATGTCATTTCATCTCAGTGTCCGGTAGAGTTCCCACAAAATTGGAAGCAATCACTCCAAAATGACCTAAACAGTGTTGATGGGGACATTTAATCTCAAATCAAACAAACAAACTATGACAAAGGAGCACTGAAATTGGTTATCCCACCTTCTAATTGCCAAAGATCTTTGGCTTGTGATTTTATGTCAATTCTAGTAATTGGCATGGATTGATAAAAGACAATCCATATTTTACATAATGACTGTATAATAATCCTAATAATTAGTTTTAACACTTCTGTATTTCTTGAAATATGACACAACCAGTATACTTTATTGTACACCATAATGGAACATTCATACCAGTTGTCACATAGACTCTTGGATCCAGTGTATACTGGGTCAGAGATGGCATGCAATGCATTATGGGCAGATTTAATGAAGTCAAAATTTTGTGACTATATTCAATGATACACTGTTAGAAACCTGTCATAAAATGTCGCTTTCCATTGGCTGGTATTTGGTTTTTTGTAGTGCTGGCCATTTTGTGCAAACCATGCAATTCTTGAACAAAGCAAATAGAATAAGGATAACAGTATTGAAAACCCTGATTTGGAGCAATAAATTGTTGGTTTATGAACTACAATGGTGTTTTACAGTTCCCCTGTGGCTTCACTATAAAGCAAATTTTGTGACTGTCTTCCCCAGATGACAATTTTTAGGTCAGTCATCCCCTGAATGGCACATTTAAGTGTTGAGTCTGATGGTTCGTTAACCCTTATCTTGCTGTTCATGATAACCCCTATCTTTGCAAACAGTGTAGATCCAGATCAGATGGCTTCTGAAGAAGCCATCTGATCAGGATCTACACTGTTTGAGATTCAGTTTATGAATTCATAGGAATAAATTACATCAAGTAATCTGATTGGTTCAAAGTCAGAAATGGGCGTGGCTAATATGAATATTCAGCAAGAGAAGGGTTAATAGGTCTCACTTAGACGTTCTCTTTGCAATTTGTTTTGTTTGATTTGAGGTTTAACTTCCCCGTCAACACTGTATCAAGGTTTCTGTTTTGGTCACCTGGGCTGAAAGGGTTAACCCATTGTATGCGGGAAACCCCTAAAGGGGTACCTTGGCAAACAGTGCGGGCCCAGATCAGACGCCGCAGAATGCGGCATCTGATCTGGGCCTGCACTATTTGCTTACAGAATTTTCTGTCAAAAATAGAATAAGAACAAAAAATAGGCCTACCACCCCTTATATGACACATGGACTTGTCCAACATATAGCAATGGTAGAGTCCACCAGTATACAATGGGTTTTTGTTTGTTTGTTTGATTTGAGGTTTAACATCCCCCTCAATACTGTAAAGGTCATTTTGGAGACATTGCTTCCAATTTTGTGGGACTTTTACCCGACATGAGATGAAATGACATCTCAAGCCCTGTCACCCATTGAAACCAATAGGGTTTATAAGCATGGACGGTCCGACACTCACACCGCTTTGCCTGGGCAGGCAGCGGTTTACCAGTACTTGTGTGTGGGTCGGATTCAGCTCTGCATTGAAGCATCATGCAGCCTATATATTTCTTCAAGCCCCGATGGGCGGGGACTTATACAATGGGTTAATGTTACTACCTTGGGCTAATTGATCAGAACTGGCCATGTTGTTAGTTAGCATATCATTTAAATTTTGATCATTTAATATGGCAAATATGCTAATATTTTTGCAGAAAAAAAGTTTTGCTGCTGACATTTTTTCAGCAAAACATCATTGTATTAGATATTGTATTTACTACTGAACAGTTAAAATTATGATTATGAGCTTGTTATGCTTACAATGTTTTGAATAAGGAGGCCCTGATGGTGATGGTGAAAAACAACATTGGCTGAATGGCAAACTGTGTAGAAACTAGTCAGTTGTCTAATCTGGGAGTGCATTGTTTTTGCAAATAGGCCTGTCCCAGTAAAATAGGATAATTTTGGGAACTTGTGTGGACTTAGGTGTGGTTTCTGTGTGCTTTGAAGTGCTGAGGACTTATTTTAAGGTGTTGTCAGAAAATTTCACCATTGACCCCTCAGATGCCAATAGCAACAATTTTCGTCTGCTTTGTGGTCTGCTGGTCACTTTAAAATGTACTGTCTAGGAGCAGTCTGATCAAGGTGCATGCTATTGGCTGTACACAATTTTTTTGTCAGTTTTAACCCTTGTGCTGCTGAGCCCGGATATGTCTTATCTTTCAAACAATGAAGATCCAGATCAGATGGCTTCCATCTGTTCAGATTCTTCATTGTTTGTCATTCAGTTTATGAATTTGTCACAATAATTTGCATCAAGTAATCTGACTGTTTAATAATTAGTAGTGGGTGTGGCATATTTAAATATTCAGCAGGACAAGGGTTAAGTTTGTCAGAAGATGCAGCAGATAACATAAACAGACAACATTTTCAGATGCAGTTTTTCTCGGCATCTTAAGGGTTTATGTGACAGTGTTATGAATTAAGGGGAGGCAGCACTTCCAAAATGTGTTCGTCTTCCTCATTAAAATTTATCTCTCTTGGGAATAATGACAGAAAACAATGTCATGCTCATCCATTCTCCTCAGCCCTTCAAGAGCTGCAGAAAATTAACCCTTATCTTGCTGAATATTCATCTAAGCCACACCCATTTCCCTATATCAACCAATCAAATTACTTTATGTAATTTATTGCTACAAATTCGTAAACTGAATGCCAAACAGTGTAGATCCTGATCAGATGGCTTCTTCAGAAGCCATCTGCTCTGGATCTACACTGTTTGCAAAGATAGGGGTTGTCGTGAACAGCAAGATAAGGGTTAAATTCTAGAGCAGGTGGCAAACTATTTTTTTTTTTTTCATTATTTTTCAGTGAAAATAAGGCTTGACATTTCATGTGAATCATGTACATTGCAGATGATTTCACATGTAATGACAAGCCTGAAAAGGCAGACAATAAGCATGAAATGTCAAGCCCTATTTTTCAGTGAAAATAATAATAAAAAAAAAACAACTGCTAAACGTGTGAGGGTTAAAAGGCAGTAAACGAGATAGAAAGGTATAATAACATGTATGATCAGAGTTATGTCTTTATCTCATTGTTGGGTAAAAGTGCCAAAAAGTTGGAAGCAGTGTCTCCAAAATGACCTAAATAGGATTGAAGGGGATCTAAAACCTCAACAGAAACAAAAATAATTACAGTTAAAACTCAATAAAAAGAAACGTTGATTCTTAATAGGCTTCACCTAAGTAGGTATAATGTAATGCTGATAGACGGTTATATGAGACAACTTTTCTTTGATGAGTTTTCTTCTGTGAGATTTAAGGGGAATGGATATACCTTCAGGGGAGGCAACTCCTGCAAAGTATTTTTGTCTCCCATGTCAATAGGGGTCAACTCTTAAAGGAAAGAATTTGCTCCTGAGGAGCAAATTCTTTTCTTTAAGAGTAGACCTTGCTCCTAAGGAGCAAATTCTTTTCTTTAAGAGTAAACCTTGCTCCTGAGGAGCAAATTCTTATCTTTAAGAGTAGACCTTGCTCCTGAGGAGCAAATTCTTTTCTTTAAGAGTAGACCTTGCTCCTGAGGAGCAAATTCTTTTCTTTAAGAGTAAACCTGGCTCCTCAGTAGCAAATTCTTTTCTTTAAGAGTAGACCTTGCTCCTGAGGAGCACATTTTTTTCTTTAAGAGTAGACCTTGGTCCTCAGGAGCAAATTATTTTCTTTAAGAGTAGACCTTTCTCCTGAGGAGCACATTTTTGTCTTTAAGAGTAGACCTTGGTCCAAAGGAGCAAATTCTTTTCTTTAAGAGTAGACCTTGCTCCTAAGGAGCACATTTTTTATGCCCCTGCCATTCGAAGAATGGTGGAAAGGGCATATAGCGTTGCCCATGTCCGTCCATCCGTCCGTCTGTCCATCCGAAACTTAAACTCGGTCAATAACTTCCTTATTTCTTGATAGATTTTAAAATTACTTGGCAGAAGTGTTAACCTTCATAAGATGATGTGTCATGTGCAAAATCCAGGTCTGTACCTCCAAGGTCAAGGGCATACTTAGAGGTCAAAGGTCAAAAAAAGGGTCCGAAACTTAAACGCAGTCAATAACTATCTTATTTCTGGATGGATTTCGAAATTACTTTGTAGAAATGTTAACCATCATGAGACGATGTGTCACATGTAAAACCCAGGTCACTACCTCCAAGGTCAAGGTCATACTTAGAGGTCAAAGGTCAAAAAAAGGGTTCGAAACTTAAACACAGTCAATAACTTACTTATTTCTGGATGGATTTTGAAATTACTTTGAAGAAATGTTAACCATCATGAGATGATGTGTCATGTGCAAATCCAGATCTGTAGCTCCAAGGTCAAGGTCATACTTAAAGGTCAAAGGTAAAAAAAAATGGTCCAAAACTTAAACACAGTCAATAACTTTCTTTTCTCTGGTTGGATTTTGAAATTACTTGGCAGAAATGTTGGCCATCATGAGACAATCTGTCTCACACAAAACCAAGGTCATTACCTCCAAGGTCAAGGTCATACTTAGAGATCAAATGTCAAAAAAGAGTCCAAAACTTAAACACGGTCAATAACTTTCTATGGATGAATACGAACATAGACATATTTTCAGGCGGTGGCATCCGTGTCTTATGGACGCATTTCTAGTTTCTTTAAGAGTAGACCTGGCTCCTCAGGAGCAAATTCTTTTCTTTAAGAGTAGACCTTGCTCCTGAGGAAAGCATTTTTTTCTTTAAGAGTAGACCTTGGTACTCAGGAGCAAATTCTTTTCTTTAAGAGTAGACCTTGGTCCTCAGGAGCAAATTCTTCTCTTTAAGAGTAGTGGGACTGAGCCTATAGAAAAGCAAAAACGGAGTCCCATGAGTTGTCTCCCTTTGAAAAATGGCGGAAATATGTGCAAGGTGTTCCTATCCCCCTAAGATTTATAAAAAGGTCAGTGTAGATTTAAAAGGTGCTGCTATGAAATGAAATCACTAAACCAGGAAAAAAACACATTCTTTTCTCCTGAGCTAGCCATATTAATACCAAAGAAACTATAACTGATCTGGAGATTTTGTGATTTTTGTCTCGAGTTTAACAATATGTTTTATTTGTCTGTCTTTATTGGTAAAGTACATCATCTGGTGAATTAAGTAAGAATACCTTATCATTGTGAAATATGAATACTGTGCAGCTGCATTCACCATATTTGCATTATTTGCTGGCTCCCAGCTTGCACATTGTAAATACACATGTATTGGAAAAACAGGTAACTGGACCCCCCTGACCTTGAAAGGTCAGGGGGGTCTGGTTACCTGTTTTTCCAGAACGTATAACCTTCAGACTAGGAACCAGCAGATAATGCAAATAAGGTGAATAGATTGAGTTATTAAAAACTGCATTCAGTTACTTTCATAATCCTCACCATGCTGAATTGTTCAGTATGCTGCACTCTTCCCCCCGATTTTCAGCCATTTGAGCCCCGCCAAGCCAATTTGTGTCTTCGAGCATTCCGCCATGACAAATTTTAACTGCGCATGCCCAGCCATTCAGAGGGGCCAGGGATATACTTTCTGTCTGAAGGATCTTCTTGATTCACTGCTTGTATGAGCGAGCAGCGAAGGTTCTGGCGAGACTGTCCGGATGCGCAGGCTCGCCTCAACCTTCGCTGCTCGCATTGGCGATAAGTACCAAAATCGCTTGACGGGGCCCATTTGTGATCAGGTCTTTGATATTTGGTATGAAGCTTTATCTATTGTACCTCTACCAAGATTTTCAAAATATAGTCTTAGAGCCAAAAATTTCCCCTTTTTGGGCCCATATGTTTTACATTGACTTATGTAAGAAAAACCCTTAAAAATCTTCTTATCTGAAATCTGATGAGTACCTCTACCAAGATTTTCAAAATATAGCCTTTGAGCCAAAAATTTCCCCTTTTTGGGCCCATATGTTTTACTTTGACTTATAATGTCCCTCCCCGGGGCCCACTCGCTACTCTTATGGATCAAGTGAGCGATCCTGGCCATCATGGCCCTCTTGTTTAGTTATTTCCCCTGACAATATAAGCTTTTGATGGCCATAACTCCTTTACCCTTTGAGATATATTGCTGGTACTTGCCACAATTGTATACAAGGTTGTAAAGGCATTTCATGGGCAAGAACCAAAACTCAGTATACCAGTACTTAGTGCATTGGAAATCTTGGATCTTCATCATGTTGAGAAGCAATCCTTAGTATCATTAGATGAAGAAAGTCTCAATAAAAATTACATACACAAAATCCTGCAGATGTTGGAGCAATACTGCAAGCTCACTAGTGCATTTTAATTCTTGTGCACTTTCTATTTGTGAAAATTCTTTTGAAGGTCATATTGGCTTTTTGCCGAGGGATTTGGCATCTCTTCTGATAGCTATTTTTTTTATTCAAATTGAGCATATGGTACAAACTTACATCTTGGCTCTAGACCGTTCAAGTGCCCTTTACCAGAAGATCAGGCAACTGTTTTATCTGGTGACACTTCTTGGAACTTCATGGAGTTCAGCTGGTAATTGAATAGAATGTGGGTAAATTGATGCTTAGAAAAACGTCTGTCATGATGTATTTGATCAGTACAGGAATTATATTGTTCCATTGTATTTAGAGATAATCACTGATGTTGTATTATTTATAAAGCACATAGCACAATAAAAGAGAGAGGATGGTTCATGAAAGAAAGGGCACTTGTCGCACAGGCAACCAGCAAAAGTGGATTAATCCTTAACCCCTATCTTGCTGAATATTCATTTTAGAAATATTCACCATTACCCATTTCTGTCTCTCAACCAATCAAATTTTTTGATGTAATTTATTGCTACAAATTCATAAACTGAATGTCAAACAGTGAAGATCCTGATCAGTTGGCTTCTTCAGAAGCCATCTGATCTGGAACTACACTGTTTGCAAAGATAAGGGTTGTCGTGAACAGCAAGATAAGGGTTAAGACGGCGAGAAAAACTACATCTGAAAATGTCGTCTGCTTGTGCCGTCTGCTGATTTTTTTGCAAACTTTTTAAAAATAATTTTATATACAGGTTAACAGTGTGGACCCAGATCAGACTGCTCCTACAGAAAAAGTGGTTACTTGTCACATTCTCTTGGGAATTATGGTTCAATTTAGAAATATTCACCATTACCATTCTGAATAAAAGTGTTAATATGGCTCTCATGCAGAGCCAGCTCCATGAGTACATTAAGTGTGAATTTCTAATTATGTCAGCACTTGATGTATGAGATATCTAACTTTTCCTTATAGATTAGTACATTTATGAACAGTGGAAGTTCAGACAAAACTGTGCAGTTTTTGCCTGAACTTTCACTGTTCAACTTTATGATATGTTCAGATTTTCTTTTCATGTGGGCTGGCTCGGTATTATTATTGTTGTTCGTGAATAATCTATGAACCAATTAAATGCCACTGTTTTATTGTAAGACTGCTTTCTGACAGTGAAATGTGTCAAACCCGAAAAATAAAATTTCCATGTTACCATATTTACTCTTAGAAATCTGATACCTCATATCTTTACCATACTTGTTCTAAATTTTGAGCAAGTAAAATTTACTACCTGTAGATGTGTCTAAAAAATAGCCGGCAGAGTGGCAATTTGTGTAGACCCAGATGGGCATCTCATTTTGGTCTCTACTATTTGCTCAGGCATGTCTGTCCGATCACATTTTGTGATTACGGTATTGATATTTACATTCGTGTTCTTTCCAGCCTATGCAAAATTCTTTATCTAAATCATTCTTGAGCCAAATTTACATGGGTTTTTAATAGATAAATGTATTTTGTGTACAATAAAACAATGAGATAAAATCCTAGTCTGTGATTCATAACATGCACTGAATGCAGATAATAGGACATATAAGTGCAAAAACTAAATTTTGGCAGTTTTAGGATGGTGATATTTTCATACAAATACATGTAGTCAGACAGACCCAACAAAATGTATGTCCAGTTACTACAAGGGCAAGTCAATAAGTAACCGGCCTATCCCATTTCCAATTGACGGAGGCAACCAAGATTTTCATTCCTTGTTTAACCCATATATGCCTAGCGGCCCTTTTTTGGGACGTTGGCAAACAGTGTAGACCCAGATCAGACGCCGCATAACGCGGCGTCTGATCTGGGTCTACACTGTTTGCTCAAAGAACATACATTTTTGTACAACTTACATTAAACAAAACAAATCTGACACCCCTATAATTGAAAATGGACAACTCCAAATTTATAAGATGGAAGATTCCATTGTCATATATGGGTTAAATACATGTTTCAGGCATGAGGCAAAAATTGCAACCTTCTCCAGTTAAGCCCTCATAAGATATTGAACGTCAAACATGGCTAGCGATGAAAAAGCAAGCTTTTCATCAAAAGTTGAGTTCTGTGCTGTCATTCGGTACTTGAACAAGTCAGGAAATATATTACGAGTTGACCAATGTTTATGGGTCTTCTTCAGCATCATATGCAGAAGTTAAATTCTGGGTTGGGGAATTCAGAAGACGAACCCAGGTCTGGACCCCCATCAGATGCCACCGATGAAGAAATGTGTAACAAAGTACGGGATCTGGTGTACTCTGATAGGAGGTGGAAGAAGTAGCGAATGCATTACACATTTCACATGGCAGCGTTGTAACGATTTTGCATGATAGCTTGGGTATGCACAAGCTAACAGCCCGTTGGGTTCCAAAATCCCTTAGCAACAAGTAAATGGCAACCAGAGCATCAGTATGCAGCGCATTGTTGAAGCGGTTTAGGTTAAAGGAATATGATTTTCTTTTACGTCTGGTGACTGGAGATGAAACCTAGGTCCATTATTATGAGCCAGAGAATAAAACTCAAAGTTGCCAGAGGGTAGGGCCAGTGTCTCCGAGGCCAAAGAAGTCTAAAAAGCATCTCCATTGTTTGCAAAGGTGGGGGTCACATGTTTAGCAGAACAAACATTAAGAGTAGACCCCTTCTGACAAGGGAGTCGGAAATACTTTTATAATTGTTGCCTGCCCTGAAAGTTAGCCAACATTTTGAAACTAATCATGGAATATGGAAGCTCTAATAATTTTGCTGAAAGAAAATGTGAGAAGCTTTTGCAAAAGCTTCTCACAATTTTTCCAGCAAAAATACTAGAATATTGGATATAATACTTACGAAAACAGTTAACATTTTAACCACTTAGGCCTTGTTAACCTTGGTAAGTAAGTAAGTAAGTAAGTAAAGTCTTTATTTAACGAGGGTAACAACATTTAGCATAGACATTTGCATGCATTAGCTAATCTTCCATGAGGCCCTCAGAGGTATATACAGATGTACAAAACAACATATGCCTACTGACCACCACAACACAAATATTAAAATCCTTGTCACTAGATTGCTTTGGTCAATAGACATGTGCACACACTTGATTTATACATAGAACAAGACAAAGAATTAAATACAAATTGGATAGGGCAATTATAAGAGTAAAAAAAGTAAAATAGGTACAATGATTGTATAAGAATAAATAGATTCAACTAATTAACCATTTCAGGCATCTACAGTGAAATGTATCAAGGGTCTGAGAACTCTTAACATGTTCTGGGAGACTGTTCCATATTAAACATCCAGAATACCTCAAGCTATGCTTGAAATATTCTGTCCTGGGCTTAGGTGGGACATAACAACCTGTAGCAGTAGATCTTAAGGTAAAAGAGGTATTGATATTGTTCCGCTTCATGAAGTTTTCTGTGATATATTGGTACTGAAAACCTCAAAAGGGGTAACTGGCAAACAGTGCAGGCCAAGATCAGACACCGCAAAATGCTGCATCTGATCAGGGTTTACACTCTTTGCGAAAAGTTAAGCTATTTTCCGAATAAATTTTGAAGGAAACACAACCTGTCACCCCTAAATTTTAAAATGGACTCCTGCTATATATAAGGAGTAATATTCCATTTGGTACAAAAAAGGTTAAGCTAAGTTTGTTAAGCTGACAGTGCTTATTAACAGCTGGGCTTTGTGGAAAATCTGGTTTTGCTCTGTGAAGAGACTGCTGTCAGCTGTCCGAAGTTCTTTTGATATATTTTTACCTTATTTTACAGTCTGTCGTGAGGAATGCTACAACACAGGCCCAGGTTGAACTGTTTGAACAAGAAATGACCAGGATGAAGCTGAAACACCAGCTTGATGTCAAGGTACGTATCCTGTGGTGAAATACAACAAAACCTCTGTTACGCAGCCACCCAGGGTAAAGACGTGAGCAGTTATTGTTGATGCCTAAATTAATTGACTGAATTGATGTTTTATTTGTATTTGATGATAAAGTTACAAAAAGAAATCACACAAGATTGAGACATCAGGATCCTTCAGTCTCTTGGTCTTCCTACTTTCATGCTCAAATCTGATGCAAATCTCCTTTTCTTGGTCAAATGTGACCATTTTTGGCCGCTTTTGACTGTTTCAGGGAGGGTATTCAGCCTCCAAAGCATGATTCTTCATGGCTGCTGATGGGAGAAAGGAGATGACCAGCAGAGGGAAAATATATTGGAAAATGCCTCGGGGAGGGGGGGATATAAAAATACACAAAGAACGTTTCCAGGAGGTAACCAGCTACCGAGTCTTTGTGGAGGTTTTACTGTAGATGAGTTTTGTAGTCGCAGATAAGATTGACTATGCAGAGCTATTCAGGTGTTGTCAATATATGTTAAATTCGCTGAGTCCACCAGAAGATTCGGTAGAGTGCCTTTCGCATGCTTTCTGCAAGCGGAAAAATGGCCATATACGCCAGAGTTACAGTTGAATTCACACAACCGTGTGACTTGGTTTACCTTTTTGTTAATAGAACATTCTGAAGGCGGGTGCAAACAATAGCTCCGCCTAGTCAGTCTTATCTGCGATTACTATACCTAGAATGTTTTAATGACAGAACTTTAAATTTTCAGAAAAGTTGAAGTGAAGTCTTCAAAGTCAGTTGCTCAAATTTGCTGGTGCTATAGGGGTTAAATGACATTCATTATACAGGCATTCCTGAGAAATATTTCTATCAAATCCCAATTTTATCAGAAGTATTAGATTTTTGCACTCAATGTAAAACACTTAAATTTAGTGGCAGCAAATTTTATGGTTTTTCATGAGTAGACCTTTTGGCAGATTTATATTTTGTTGGATTTTCAATTTCCAAAATTAAAAAAAAAAATGTGATCTCTGACCTAGACATTGTGTGGTTTGCATGCAAGTTCTACATGGTAATTTGGGAGTCATACACAATGACTGCCAACTGTTTTCAACATTGCATAGTTCTTTGTGTGTAATTGAATACAAATCCGTTCTATTGTTATTTAATTACTCAATGAAAAAGATTTTGAGGTATAATTAGTTATAGTTTTCTTCCATGCATTCATGCTTTCGCTACTCAGAATGTTGGACTAAAGTTTACTCACAGGCAAAGCCATCAATCAGTTGCCAATATTACACATGCAGCCCTTTTGAGCATGCTAAATGGCTTCATAGTTGACAAGTTAAGCAAAGAGAAAGACTTGATAGAATATCTTTTACTCTGGCTGGGATGGAATAATCTTTGAGCTACACTCCCTAACACTGTTTTCAACATCTAAGGAAATAAATACACTTTTTCTTTTGTCACAGATAATGGCCCTTGTATGATTAACCATCTGTTGTCCTATATCATACTTGCAATGTTTATTTGGAATAAAATTTCTGCCAGTTTGTTATTCTTCTCTTGTGCTCTTTGATCTTTATTGACCGCAAATAGTGCCAAAATAAAATGACCACCAAATATAAGTGTTTTACAGTTTGACACTTCTACCATCACATTAATAAGTCTGTACAATGGACACCCTTGTAAACCCCACTTTATAAAGAGATATATAGGTCTTACAGGAGTATGCATTATATCCTGATTTTTGCCCCAAAACATAGCTAGTGGGTACTCGTTAGAACTGCTTCAATTAGGCAGTTCTAATGGGAACTCACAATCTGTTTTTGGACTGGAAATAAGAAAAGTTTCAATCATTTTCATCTAAAAAAATGCGAGTTGTAGAGACATGGAAGGTGCATATTTACCACACAGGCGTGTTATTTTAATGTCTATCAATTTCAGGAGGCCGTACAAAAGGCAACAAAAAGCCAAACCCAGAACATGTATAGGACCAGTAATGAACAGAAGCCATCCCAGAACTCAGTAGAGGGTGGTGACAGTGTTAGAGCAAGCCAGCTCAAGCCAGAGCACACTGCACAGAAAGACAGAATAGCAGCAGAGGTTCGTAAATTTATGCCTAACGAGAAATAAGGAAAAAATCCCTGGAGCTTGGCCTCTGTGACCCAGTGATAGGAGCAGTTTCTCTTAATCATTATGTCTCTCACTGCTGTAGGTTCAAACCCGGCTCAGGCCAGATGTGAGATGCCAAGTCCTGCAAGGGAAGGTTAGATGGATTATCTCTGGGTTTTCTTCCCACCTCTGATTCACTATTGGCTCAAAATAAGTGAAATAATCTTGAATGAGCCATAAATCAAAAAGAAAAAAGAGATAAACATCTCTTGAGGCCTGAGGAGTGAAAACATGTCTTTGGATGTGCACATGAAGACTTAGATCAGACTGCAGCTGAAAGGGGATGGGGCATGTTTTAGGGGATGATTGTTTGTGAGCCAACCTAAAGTCATATATACAATAGAGTTTATACTGCTGGGGCCAGTTGTTCAAAACTAACAACATCATTAGTTAACATATCATTAAAACTTTGATCATTTAATATGGCAAATATGCTAATAATTATTTTTGCTGAAAAAAAAAAGAGCAGCTTTTGCAAATGCAAAAGCCGCTCATTTTTTTTTCAGCAAAAATACCACTGTATTGTACTTACTAGAACAGTTAACAGTTTGACCACTATCAAGCTCGTGAAGCTAATGATTCTTTGAACAACTGGGTCCTGATCTCCATGTGACTACCAGGCGGGGGTTGGGTCAGACAAAGGCGAAATGTATCTTGCCTCATTTTGGCATCCAACTGACATTGTGTTACAGTTAGGCAAGACCTGCTCTCCTTGTAGCAGGTAGGGCTGAAGGGGGTGGGGTATTATTACTTATTCTGTTTCTGCACTTCCATTCATTTTCCTCTTTCTCCACTGTCCCTCACTTTCATGTCCACTACTATCTCTTCTATCTGTTTTCTCCCTTTCTCTGAGAGAGATGCAAAATGACTCACAAGGGTTGAAGTGTCGTTATACAACAAAAAAAAAACTTGAATCCATGTGGATGCCACTGACCGATGAAATTAAACCATGCAAATAAGGCTAAAAGTTTTCTATTGTGTTTAACACTTCACTGGTGCAAGATTTATCTGTTGTTGTTGTTAAATCTGTTTATTTCTATGAGCAAACAGTAAAGCCCCTGATCAGATGCTGCATTCTGCAGCATCTGATCAGGGTCTACACTGTTTGCCAGTGTCCAATTTTGGGAAGCTCTGTATATACCAATGAGGGGCCGGCCTCCGTAGCTCGGTTGGATGCGCGTCTGACTGGTGATCAGGAGGGCGTGGGTTCGATACCTGCTGGGGTAGGCAACATTCTTTCGTAGAGATTGATCATGAAATCTTTTCTACAGTCATTCTCTCCCACTGATTCTAGAAGGGCAGTTGTCAGTTTCTGGCAAAAGAATGTGCACTGTAGTGGTTTACTGCTTACGTATAAGCCTGCCCAGGTAAAGTGTGGATAGGTAAACTGACCGGCTCAAAAATGACCTAAAATAGTGTTGGCTGAGCCATTAAACCCTAATACAAGCAAAAGCTTTTAAAAGCATATTTAGAAGAAAGGTTTCATGTACATTTTCTTTGTGTTTTCTACATCCAGTGTGCTCTAGTGGAAGACTACTTTGGAACTGTTCAAAAGTGGTCTGTATATATAGGAATTTTACTGTATTTTTGATTTTAGTTGAGGTGATTCTAGTGAGTTTACACAACATACATTTTCATAATAAAACAAGAAAATTATCACAGATTTATTACCATAGTGATCCTAAGTATTGGGATGGATAGTCTAAGCAAACAGTGCAGACCCATATCAGACTGCTCCTGAAGGAACATTCTGATCTGGATCTACACTATTTACCATTTTGTGTGCTCCTTTTGCACTCCTTGCTGGATCATGAAACAAGTTTGCAAGTCCTCAAGATGTCCGAATGTTGGGGATTTTTACAGTAATATTTGCAGTTACTAGATAATTTTCCTATGGACCCAAGAAAAAGGCATGGTGTACAAGCCATTGGTGTTCTGGCCTACGAAGTTCACCGTACTTTCAGGTGCTTTTAAAGGGGAATTGGAACACCTGGCAATTTTTTTTTTCCATTTTTCAAAGGGAGACAACTTTCATGACTTCCTTTTCGCTTTCCTATAAGCCCTGTCCCGCTGAAAAAGGGGTCTACTCTTAAAGGAAAGAATTTGCTCCTCAGGAGCAAATTCTTTCCTTTAAGAGTTGACCCCTATTGACATAGGAGACAAAATTTTTTTGCAGGAGTTGCCTTTCCTGAAGGTGTTCCCATTCCCCTTATTCATTTTAATTACAGAAATCTGGTGAACAATACAAGGAGTTAGGATCGGAACTGAAACATTTATTGAAGGAGATGAGAACTTTAATCTCAGACAAGCACGAAAGACTTCCCAAAGAGACAGTGCTAAAACCTAGTCGACCAAAAAGGAGGGTACCCTCTGCCACTGAAGGGAGAAAGAAAGCCTTTGTGCATTACAAGTAAGCTTTACCCTTTTTATACTGAATGGAATCTTCCTCCTTATATATACAAAGAGTCCATTCCAAAATTAAGGGGTGTCAGGTTGTGTTTTCTTCAAAATTTATTGGAAAACGGCTTAACTTTTTGCAAACAGTGTAGACCCTGATCAGACGCCGCATTTTGCGGCGTCTGATCTGGGCCTGCACTGTTTGCCAATTACCCGTTCAGGGGTTTCTGGTACAAAATGAGTTAACATATTTTGGTATTTGAGATACCCGATAAAATTTGGATTTCAATATTAACTATGACTTTCAGCTTGCTACTGCATGCCTTAATGCAAATGACACATTGTTTCTTCTTTTTTGGGTGTCATTTGTTTGATCTCGCAGGAATACTTCACTTACATGAGCCATTGGCATTCGAAGATTGGCAAAAATAATGTACACAAAGAAATCTATATGAGTATCTGTTGCTAAAGTTTTCTATTTACTTTAAAAGTGGCAAAATATAAGGTTTCTACTTTCTTTCTTTCTTTCAAACAGTTCTTAGCATGTCATTTGCAATTGCAGTTCCTATCAGTTTAAATTTCATGCCTTCTCCAGAGATGATTTCACTGACTAGGTCTTTATTTAAAAAGAAATAAGAAAATTATAAAACATTTTCATTTAAAAAAATGTCAGTTCTAAATATGAGATGGATGCCATTTTAGCACATGGGTGTATTATCGTAATGTTATATATTGTTTTTTATCTTAATTCTAAAGCATCAGAAATGACTGCAGCAGACTTGAGAAGCCTCTGTGATGTACTGAATGTATTTGGACAGGCAGGCCAAAGCAGACAGTGTAGATCCAGATGAGACGCCATAGAATGTTGTGTTTCATCTGGATCTACATTTTTTGTCACACATCCAGCTTTTTTTAGGCACAGCTTGGGTAGTAATTATACTTGTTCAAACTTAAGAACGAGTATGGTAACGGGTTGAGGTGTCCGAAGATTTAGGGTAATTATGGTAGTGATAGTACTGCTCACCTCATAAACCAGGAGTCATTGGTTCAATTCTGGGCTTCTACAGACATTTGGATGAGACTCTTACCCTTATCCTGCTATTCATGACAACCCCTACCTTTGCAAACATTGTAGATCCAGATCAGATGGCTTTTATAGAAGCCATCTGATCAGGATCTATACTGTTTGACATTCAGTTTTTGAATTTGTAGGAATAAATGACATCAAGTAATCTGATTGGTTCAAAGTCAGAAATGGGTGTGGCTTAACTGAATATTCAGCAGGATAAGGGTTAAACTAAGGATCTTGTTTCCTGATGATCTTAGCTGCCCAGAGGACGTAGATATCAGATAAACACACAAAGAGATCAGATAAACAGACATAGAGATCAGATAAACAGACATAGATATCAGATAAACAGACATAGAGATCAGATAAACAGACATAGATATCAGATAAACAGACATAGATATCAGATAAACAGAAGTAGATATCAGATAAACAGACGTACATATCAGATAAACAGACGTAGAGATCAGATAAACAGACATAGATATCAGATAAACAGACATAGATATCAGATAAACAGACATAGAGATCAGATAAACAGACATAGAGATCAGATAAACAGACATAGATATCAGATAAACAGACATAGAGATCAGATAAACAGACATAGAGATCAGATAAACAGACATAGAGATCAGATAAACAGACATAGATATCAGATAAACAGACATAGAGATCAGATAAACAGACGTAGATATCAGATAAACAGACGTAGATATCAGATAAACAGACCTAGATATCAGATAAACTGACATAGAGATCAGATAAACAGACATAGAGATCAGATAAACAGACATAGAGATCAGATAAACAGGCATAGATATCAGATAAACAGACATAGAGATCAGATAAACAGACGTAGATATCAGATAAACAGACCTAGATATCAGATAAACAGACATAGAGATCAGATAAACTGACATAGAGATCAGATAAACAGACATAGAGATCAGATAAACAGACATAGAGATCAGATAAACAGACATAGATATCAGATAAACAGACATAGAGATCAGATAAACAGACATAGAGATCAGATAAACAGACATAGATATCAGATAAACAGACATAGAGATCAGATAAACAGACGTAGATATCAGATAAACAGACGTAGATATCAGATAAACAGACATAGAGATCAGATAAACAGACGTAGATATCAGATAAACAGACGTAGATATCAGATAAATGAAGACTCAGCAGACAAATTTTTCAAATATATAGAGGATCTTACATGACTGCTCATGTATTATTGAATATATACTAGGGGAAACAAGAAACGCTACAAAATTTTTCTCTCATAACTCCCAAAAGTTTTTTCTCTTATCAATACCAAATTTTTGTGGTAGTTCTCAACACTTTTATCTAGCCTCTTATATCGGTATTTTCGGTAAACCAAGTCAAGCATTGGCGACATGGTCAAAATATATGCCAACACATATTCCACGTGCAAACCTATACATTACCAAAGTTTACATCAAAAGTTTTCTTGTTGTGTTTCTAAACGTCGACCCGACAAAAGGCTACAACGTTTATTTTGATTATTGTATCCGTATCATGCCACGGCTACGTCAAAGACAGCGTGCATAAGCAACCACAATGCTTCTGAACGGATCATCTCAATCTGCCGTGGCTGCTCACTTTGGAGTTCATCGGTCGACGATATCTCGTCTCTATGAACGGCTTCGAACAATCGGGACCACTAACGACAGCCCACGGAGTGGTCGTCCGCGTGAAACGTCATGACGTCAGGACCGTAACATTCGCTTCGTCCACTTACGGGACAGGTTCCGATTGCCAAGGGTGACAGCGGAGAACATTCGTGGAATACACAATAATCGGATTTCAGCTAGAACCGTGCGGAACCGTCTTAGAGACTTTGGTATACGTGTGCGACGCCCGTACGTTGGTTTGGCACTTAATCAGCAACGACGAATGGCCTGGTTGAATGCACGTATACCAGGAAACTACACGTTGCAGCAATGGAGACGGGTGCTCTTCACTGACAAGTCTAGGCACCTCCTCTACCGTTCAGACAGACGCCAACGAGTCTACCGACTTCATCCCGAACGTTTCACGGGTTTGTGCATTGTAGAGAGAGAGAGAGAGAGAGGGAGAGAGAGAGAGATCGTTACGGTGGAGGCGGAGTCATGGTCTTGGCTGGGATTTGCAAGGGCCATAAAACACCTCTAATCTTCATTGATAGTGTGTTGGTGCCCATTGTACGTCATAACGTAGTCTTCCAACAAGACAACGCCAGTCCTCATGTAGCGAGGGTATGTAGTGACTTTCTAACTGCCAACAATGTGGATGTGATGCCATGGCCAGCCTATAGCCCTGATTTATCCCCGATTGAACATCTCTGGGATATCCTGGACAGGAAAGTTGGGGCCCGCGACCCCTCTCCTCACACATTACAAGGACTGAGACAGACATTGGAACGGGAGTGGAACAACATCCCGATCGCCGCCGTGAATCGTCTGATCAACTCTTTGCATCGCCAGGTCAGAGCAGCTTTCGCAGCGACATGTGCTCACACGAGGTACTGACTGGGATGTTTTCAAGTTGTGTATTACTGACAAAAATGTGCAGTCGTACTCCTTTACACCCAGCTAGGCTGCACGTGCAGAGTCTGTCACCAATAAAATTTTGTGATAAGGAAGTCAAATGATGAATATCTAGAATATAATAAAATTGAAATTCGAATGTGGGCTATTTTCAGGAAGACAGGTGTTCAAATAGTTTGTTGTGTTTCTTGTTTCCCTTAGTATATTAAAGGAGTTGAGGTAAAGGGATAAAATGCGAGGCTGTGCTGAGCATTTTATCCCTTTTCCTCAACAAATTTAATAAATTTAATATTACATGAGCGCGAATGCAAGATTCTATTTATCATATGACATTTAAAATGCATTTTATTCACGACTGTCTTACAAAAATGTCAATGTTCCGCTATAAGTAAACACGACTTTGTTAAGAAGGTTGTACAAGTAACGGGGCATATCTAACTAATTTGCATATTTAATCCATAAGTGGATTACGGAATTTATGACATGGCATTGTTACATTCCCAAACGTGACATCATATGATAAAAGGTAATATGTCATATACTGTCAATCCTCATTTTTTGGAAAATAAGAAAGAAAAAAAAAAGGATGTGATTTGCGCACAATTATTCTTGGTTGTTTTGATGGTTAGCTGTACTCTCTGTATTTTCAATCTGCAGGGTACCTCAGGTCTCCTCTGATATAAGCTACTACAGTGATGCTGAGGTGGAGGACAGACTGTCTCATAACAGATCAAGATCTCTCACTGGAAATTATGTTTTATACTCACAAGACAGTCAGGGTGAGTGTTCACTCTGATTAGGGTCTACACTGTTTGCAAAAAGATGAGCCAGTTTCCACACACATTTTGGAGAAAACACAACCTGACAACCCTAAATTTTGAAATGGACTCATGCTATATGTACGGAGGAAGATTCCATTTGATACAAAAAGGGTTAATAGACAACCAATTTTGTCCTGAATAGGATCTTTCTCCTTATATGTAGCAGAAGTCCATTTTGAAATTTAGGGCTGACAGATTGAGCAAGATGCCACAGAATTTTACAACTGATCTGGGCCTGCATTGTTTGCAAGTATCACATTTTGGGGTTTCACATGTGAAATTGAATGTAGATGTTTGTGGGAGATTTTTGGGTTGATCGTCAAGTTAATAAAAACTGCTTTTCACAACAACCCCTACCTTTGCAAACAGTATAGATCCAGATCAGAAGCCATCTGATCAGGATCTACAATGTTTGTCATTCAGTTTGCAAATTTGAATGAATAAATTACATTAACTCACTCATGAACCTGTCACTACTGTACGTGTTAGTTCTTGCTCCATTCTTGCTATCTATCTATCTATCTATCTTTCTATCTATCTATCTATTTGAATACAGGCAAACAGTGTGGTCCCAGATCAGACTGCTCCCTCCTACAGGAGCAGTCTGATCTGGGTCTGCACTGTTTGCAAAAAAATACTTTTAAGGTGTCTGCACTGTTTGCAAAAAATTACTTTTAAGGTAACATGCAGACGGCAAAGCAGATGACAGTTGCTGTGATTGGCATTTTATGGGTTAAAACTTGTGCACTCAGTGAATACTCAGTTTGGCCTATGCACCCCATATGTAAGAATGTAGCTTTCACTGTCTTTATGATCATGCTTTGGAGAAACAGCTAAGACTGATCAGGGCCCACTTGTTCAAAGCATCATTTGCTTAACCCATTGCATGGGGGAAACCTTGTCATCATAGCTGAATCCCTTGAGGAATGTTTCTGGAGGCTCTTAAATTGGAAAGACGCAGTGGAGGGGAAAGGGCTGAGAGTGAATGCAGGAAAGACAAAGATCATGATCTGTGGTACAGGTCTGGACCTCCTGCAGAGTTCAGGCCGGTTCTCATGCGCTGTATGTCGCACTGGAGTGGGCAGCAACAGTATCTTTTGTAAAGGCTGCAAGTTCTGGGTGCACAAGAAATGTAGTGGGCTCAGGCGCTTGACAGAGGACCCTGATTACCGGTGTACACGGTGCCAAGGATCTGCACGCCCCTTAGACGGCAGACCACAGAGGGAAGTCCAAGTCGGATCCGACAAGCTGGAGGTTGTAGCTTCCTTTTGCTACCTAGGTGATATGCTCTCAGCAGCGGGTGGTTGCAACCTTTCAACCACATCACGTGTGAAAACAGCCTGGAAGAAATTCAAGGAGTTGCTACCAGTTCTCTCTTCCCGCCACCTCTCGTTCAAGACACGTGGCCATGTGTACAGCTCTTGTGTGCGGAGCACAATGCCCCATGCCAGTGAGACATGGCCATTGACAAAGCCAAACCTCCAATGTCTTCAGTGGAATGACAAGATAATGATCAGACAGATCTGCAATGTCAAGCCACAGGACGCTGTCACCATCAGGTCCAGTGAGTTACTTGAGTGTCTTGTGATTGAGGACCTTGACCTCATCCTGAAAGAGAGAAGGCTCTGCTGGTATGGACATGTGGAACGCTCCAACGGTGCAGTCAGGACTGCCTGTGACATACAGGTAGGTGGAAAGTGGGGACCGGGAAGTCCCAAGATGACCTGTAAGCAGCTGACAGAAAGAGATTACAGAGAATGGAAGCTCTCTGCTATGGATCCTCATGATAGACAAGCCTGGAGATCGGATGTAAGATCTGCCATGCCTGCAGCAAGCCAGCTACCTGGAAGGGGGCCCACTTATGTGGACGTTGCCCCTGTACCTGCACATTAATAAAAAATCTGTTGATGATGTTGATGGTGAAACCCCTAAAGGGGTACCGTGGCAAACAGTGCAGACCCAGGTCAGATGCCACAGACTCCACAGAATGCAACGTCTGATCTCGGCCTGCACTATTTGTTAACCATATTTTCAGTCAGAAATAGAATTAATTGGAAAAAGTAGGCCTGTCACCTCTTATATGACAAATGGACTTGTCAAACATATAGCAATGGAAGAGTCCACCAGTATACAATGGGTTAATGAGCTCGTAAGTGGACAAACTGCTAACTTTTCTAGTAAGTACAATATATAATACAGTGGTATTTTTGCTGAAAAAAAAATGAGAGCAGCTTTACATTATTTCGGCAAAAACATTTGCGAATTTGCCGTATTAGATGATCAGATTTTAACAATGTGTTAACTAACAATGTCATTAGTTTTGAACAACTGGCTCTTTAATTAGACTAATCCAAATTTTTGCTGTACATGATGCCAAAAGGTACATTTTAGCTCACCTATAGAAAGAAGACAAAAAGCTAATGTTTATCCCTGAGTTTGGCATCATAATTCAGTCCACAAAAGTTATCATACTTTCCTTATGTATTTGGACAGACAGGCCTGAACAAACAATTTAGACCCAGATGAGATGCCACAGAATATGGTGTCGCATCCAGGGCTACACTTTTTGCCACACCCAGCTATTTTTAGACATCTGGTAGTATATCGTACTTGTTCAAATCTTAGAAGAAGTATCATAAACTGTACAGGTCTCAGAATATTTAGGATAAAATGGGGACAAGGTTTTTTAGATGTCATATTTTCCAAACCCTAAGTGGGATTATTTAGATGTCATAATTTCCAAACCCTAAGTGGGATTATTTAGATGTCATATTTTCCAAACCCTAAGTGGGATTATTTAGATGTCATATTTTCCAAACCTTAAGTGGGATTATTTAGATGTCATATTTTCCAAACCCTAAGTGGGATTATTTAGATGTCATATTTTCCAAACCCTAAGTGGGATTATTTAGATGTCATATTTTCCAAACCCTAAGTGGGATTATTTAGATGTCATATTTTCCAAACCCTAAGTGGGATTATTTAGATGTCATATTTTCCAAACCCTTAGTGGGATTATTTTGGACTTGGCATGATGATAGTTATTGGTCTAAAGTTGTGTCCTGAGCACCACCGACACCTTTGCTTTCATGACAGATTTGGTGAATTTGTCAAGTGCTTCTCATAAGTCATATATTAGCAACCCGATATATGTATCTCAAAGACATGGAATGCATTAAAAGCTTTTGTGACAGTCATTTTCTGTGCACTTGACATTTATTTGACATCACACAAACAAGTCCTTGAAATGAACAAACCCCACCCACAAAACCCCACTTTATATAGAGGAAACTGGGGTTCACAGGGGTGTACATTATTTTCATCATTTCTGCTTCAAGACTTAGGTTGTTGAGGCGGTTCTAACAAGCACCCACAAACTATGTTTGCAGAATAAGTAAGAAAAATATCACAGATTTTAAAAAAAAAACAGAAGCCATTTTGGAGCTGGGAAAAATGCACTATGTCTCACGGGTATGTTATCATAATGAGAACCATCATTCATAGAATGGTATAATCATGAATATAGAGGATCTTACATGAGTGCTCATGTATTATTGAATTTATTAAACGAGTTGAGGTAAAGGGTTGCCAAGCATTTTATCCCTTTCCTCAACGAGTTTAATAAATTCAATAATACATGAGCACGAATGCAAGATTCTATTTATCATATGACTTTTAAAACGTATTTTATTCAAGATTTGTTTACAAAAATGTCAATATTCCGCCACATGTAACGTTACGGGACGTATCTTGCTAATTTGCATAAATAGTCCACTAGTGGATTATCGAAAATATTACTACATGACGTTATTACACTCTCAGACGCGATGTCATATGATAAATGAAGTAACAACACCAACTTTTCTTATTGCAACAGATTCAAGAGACCCACTGAAGAAGAACCATCATCGTAGCCACTCTGCTGATGCCTCGTATAGTTTACCGAGAGAAGTGGGGTTCATTGATGACAGTGACTTACAGACGAAGGATGATTCAGGACGGGCCTTATCCCCAGATTTAACAGGTATTGTCCAAATATACAGGTTGAATGACTCATCTGCACCCAATATTTTACCTCCATTCTCAAAGATTTTTTTTAGGGGAATGGGATCACCTGGCAGATATTTCCACCATTTTACAAAGGGAGACAACTTTCGGGACTTCCTGTATGCTTTTCTATAAGCCCTGTCTAATTGAAAAAAAAGAGGTCTACTCTTATTCAATGGAATTTGCTCGTTAGGAGCTAATTCTTTCCTTTAATCGTTGACCCCTGTTGACATGGGAGAAGAAATATTATTGCAGGGGTTGCCTCACATGAAGGTTTGTCCATTCCCCTTAAAGCAAAGAATTTTCTCCCTTCCAAAAGGGCCAATTCATAAAGGGAATATTTTGGAATCAAATTATTTCTGTTAACCCATTTTGTATCAGAAACCCCAAAATGGGTACCACGGCTAACTGTGCAGGCCCAGATCAGACGCCGCAGAACGCGGCATCTGATCAGGGCCTCCACTGTTTGCTTAAAGTTAAGCCATTTTCCGAATAAAATTTGAAGAAAACACAACTGGACACCCCTAAATTTTGAAATGGACTCCTGCTATATATAAGGAGGAAGATTCCAATTGGTACAAAACGGGTTAAAGAGTATCCCCCATTTGGAAAAGGATCCAGATACTGGGTAAGCTACTTCATTCTTCTTTCATACATGTAGATGGGTTTTTTTTCCAGAAGGGAGTTAGAAATTTTTAGATCTCTTTGAAATGTGTCTTTCATCTTCCAGTTCCCACTTAAAGATTTTACAATCTTTTGCTCAGTTGGATGTGTGCATTGTGATAACACACCCGTGCAAAATAGTGCATTTTTTCATATCTCCAAAATGGCTACTTTATTGATTTTCAAGAAAATTGGTGATACTTTTCTTATTTATACTTTAAACATAGGTTGTGGGTAATTGTTAGAACTGCCTCAATGAGGCGGTTCTGACGAGTACCCACAACCAATGTCTTGGAGCAGATTTGAGAAAAAATATTGTATAGGTACCCCCGTAAACCCTGTCTTCATTTCACGGACTTGTTTACCTGATGGTTTGACTTTTGATCAGGATGTATTGGGGTTTGATACCTGCTGGGGTGGACCATATTCTTTTGTGGAGATTGCTTGTGAAATCATTTCTACAGTCATTTCCTCCCTTCCGCTGATTCAAGAGGGGCAGTTGTTAGTGAAAGGACATGTTTTGTATTGCTTAACCACTTATGTATAAGTGTGGTTTGGCCCGATATGGCCTTAAGATCCAAACAAATAAACAATTTGCTTACTGAGTAATTCGGTTACTTTTGGTGTATGTCACCCGTGAAAAAATAATTATACAATAAAGCAGATTCTAATAAAAAAAATGCGTATTATGCAGTGTCTAAGATGCTTTTATTGGAGGGAAATTTTGCTTCTAGCCATGTGCAAGGAAAATATTTAATGTCGATAGGTATAATTCACCCTTAGTGCTTGTTATTTGGGTAATACAGCCCTTTCAAGATTATGTCGTCACCCATATCAAGCAGATTGTTAGTCAGAAGTGGACGAAAACGAGTGCCCAGAGAAAAATGTGTGACTTCAATTGCAGTACTTGATTTCTCACACATAATTTGAGCAAGGCTTGAACCCACAGTGAAGAATCCCACTGTGAAAGAGTCAGTGATCTTAACCACTAGGCATTTCTCAATGCTCTGCATGCTGGGTATTTTTTTTCGTAGCAGACGACAGTTTTAAATTTTTTTTTTTTTATTTTCCCAGAAAACAGGATTTGACATCTCATGCAAATTGTCTCCTATGGAGACAATTTACATGAGATGTCAAGTAATTGTCTCTATGGAGACAATTTACATGAGATGCCAAGTCCTGTTTTCTGGGAAAAATAAGAAAAATATCAACAATTTGTCATCTGCTGATTTAGCCTAGGGCGTGGTAAAGCTTAAACCTGTTTATCTACGTTAGCTATTTCCAAAGTTTATTTAGAAATATATCTTTTAGAACAATTAGGTTTTAAAAGTGGAATTAATTGTGCATTTTCTATGCAGCCATTTAATCAAGAAGACACTGATGACGGCAACGCGAGACATATTAGGGCTTTAATGTAATTGTCTAAAACATTTGAACAAGCTTCTACTGTTAATAAAGAGTAAGAAATTGCTGAAAGGCAAACAGGGCAGACTAAGATCAGACAGTCTGATCTGGGTCTGCACTGTCTGCACAGGAAGACCAAACTTTTTCTTGGCACTGCATGTCAGTTTCTGGTGAAATAATGTGCACTAAGCTGGTTAACCCTTGTCCTGCTGAGCCCGGATATGCCTTATTTTCCAAACAATGAAGATCCAGATCAGATGGCTCCGATTGGTTGATAAACGGTAGTGGGTGTGGCATATATGAATATTCAGCAGGACAAGGGTTAACTGTTTAGATATAAGTCTGTGTGATAAGGTAAACAGACTGGCTCAATATGAGCTAATAGTGTTGTTTGTTTGATTTGAGGTTTAACCTCCCTGTCAACACTGTATAGGTCATTTTGGAGACCCTGCTTCCAATTTTATGGGACTTTTACCCAACATTGAGATGAAATGACATCTCAAGCCCTGCCGCCCAAAGAAACCAAAAGGGTTTATAAACATTTACGGTCCAGCTCACACTGCTTTGCCTGGGTAGGCATAGATCTTCTAAGCGGTTTAACAGTACTGGTGTGCGGTCGGCTTCAGCTCTGCGTGGAAGCATCCTGCAGCCCATCTATTTCTTCAAGCCCCAATGGGCAGGGGCCGCCTAATAGTGTTGACTGAGTTGTTAAGCTACCAGCAATACTTGTTTTGAGAGAGGTGCCCTGGTTGAGTAGTTGGATCATTCATCTTTGGTGCAGAAGATGACAGGTTTGATCCTCTCTCTTACCTATGAATGCACCTGATGTACTTAAGGGAGGTCAAATGTAGAGGATTGGACCACACCCCAAGACACTGTGGACTCTAAAACTCACTGGCCTTACTGCTGCCTGACACCTTCACCCTAATGAACACAACCACCCCTATCTTGGCAAGCAGTTTAGATCCAGATCAGATGGCTTCTGAAGAAGCCATCTGATCAGGATCTACACTGTCATTCAGTTAGAAAATTTGAATGAATATATTGCATCAAGTAATCCAACATCTTTATCCAAAGGAAAATGCAGATTATCGTTAGATTGTTTGAAGTTTTACGTCCACATCAGTACTGTTTAGGTCACTTTGGATGCATTGCTTTCGATGTTGTGGGAATTTTACCTGACATTGAGATGAAATGACATCTCAAGCCCTACCACCTAAATGAAGATGGTCTGACTCGTACAAGTTTTCCTGGGCATGCTTAGACCTTCTAAGTAGTTTATCAATAGTGAAATGTGCTGTTGGTTTCATCTCTGCACAAAAGCACCATACAACCCAACCTATTTCTCCAAGCCTCAATGGGCAGGGATGCAAAATGTGGATTGTGTAGAAAAGCAATGATTTATGGTTATTTTCTATATATCTGGTCATTTTTCCATGTAATCTATTTTTTTTTCGGATCCATGTTAAAACCATGTTATATTTAACCAGTACAGTGTTATGATGGATAGTTTTACATAGAGTTTGTGTTGTTTTTATCATTCATTCTACTTTATTGTGTAAAATTTGTTTTTGTTTGATTTGAGGTTTAACGTCCCCATCAACATTGTGTAAAATTTGTTTTTGTTTGATTTGAGGTTTAACGTCCCCATCAACACTGTAAAGGTCATTTTGGAGACGTTGCTTCCAATTTTGTGGGACTTTTACCCGACATTGAGATGAAATGACACCTCAAGCGCTGTCGCCCAATGAAACCAATAGGGTTTATAAGCATGGACTGCCTGACACTCGCAATGCTTTGCCTGGGCAGACTTAGATCCCCTAAGCAGTTTACCAGTACTCATGTGCAGGTTGGATTCAGCTCTGCATGGAAGCATCATGCAGCCCATCTATTTCTTCAAGCCCTGATGGGCGGGGGCCTTAATTGTGTAAGATGTTTTTGTAAGATGTTTTTAGGATAATAGTGCCAGAGCAAGTAGACCCATGCCATGCTCATGTTAAAGAAACAGTCTGATCAGTGTGTACTATATTTCATTCCCTATCTCACACACCAAACTTACCATGATCAACATCATTGAAACATTGCTTAAGATATTGACTAGACCAGATTTGCTACATTCCTCCCCATTCCCATTTTCAGCCATTTGTGTTGTCACCATGCATTTTAGCTTGGGTGTTTTCGAAGAAAACAACTAGGTATTGTCATAGCTCTGGCGTCTTTTGCATCGTCGTGCAAAAACTTGGACATTTTGTAATATCTCTGATATTACTGAACATATTTACTTGAAACTCGGTGCTCTTGTTCAGCCATTTGTGTTGTTACCATGCATTCAGGAGAAGAATTGACTCCTGATCAGCAGAAGCCAGCTTATCGGGATCTATGCTGTTTTCAAAAAGGATATATTCAAGGCTGAGCATGGTGAGGGTTAACCCATTTTGTACCGGAAACCCCAAAATGGGTACCCTGACAAGCAGTGCAGGCCCAGATTAGATTTCGGTCACACTTAACCCTTTTTCTACCAGAAACCCCAAAATGGGTAATTGGCAAACAGTGCAGGCCCAGATCAGATGCCACAAAATGCAGCATCTGATCAGGGCCTCCACTGTTTGCTTAAAGTTCAGTCATTTTCCAAATAAATTTTGAAGAAAACACAACCTGACACCCTAAATTTTGAAATGGACTCCTGCTATATATAAGGAGGAAGATACCATTTGGTACAAAAAGGGCTAAATACAAAAATGTAGGCAGTTACTTTGGGTAAATGCAGTACAATAAATGAGTTAGGTTGTCTGAAATTGATTTGGTAAGAAAATTAGAAAATGCTGGTAGAGTGTTAATCTTAGAGGTGTTAAGCTGTGCTCCCTTCTGGTGTTTCTGGATTACTTAAAATAAGAAATATAAATCTTTTGATGCATTTTAATGTGATTAGAGGCAATAGAAGCTTTATAATTGACATACGAGAGAGTTGATAGCATTCTCACAACTTCTTTCTGTAATTAAGTTTGAAATAGAGCACAAAAAAGACCAAATACTAACAACAAAATCACTGTTGTGTTTCTGCATTACCCTGCGGTTTGAGATCATGTACAGTTAGTTAGTTAACTCATGTAGTCAAGAAAAATGGTTCTGAGCCGGACAAATAGTGTTTCGTTTAAACCTTAAATACCTGTACTGTAAGTAAACAGTATAGACTGATCAGACAATGTGTTCTGCAGCATCTGATTTATGCCTTCATTGTCTGCCAACCCTACACATGATTACAGTCCAGATTCTATAGATAGCCCTCTTATGCAACATTCTGACCTCACAGTGATATGAAAAGCCCAGCTATTTTCTATAAATAACCATTACCTGGATTTCCTACAAATCAGTTACAGTCATGGGGACATCAGTACTGAAGAGCTTCTGTATAAGAATTCTTAACCCTTATCCTGCTGTCCACAGCATTTGTCGCATAAGAGATTACCAGCGACAGTTGCCACTTCCATGGGTAACGGTAGGATCAGCCCGCAGGCGACACATGAACAATGACGTATATAAGATAACAGATTTTATTGGTTGAAGTAGGAATTTCCCTACCTGAAAATAAATTTTGTGACATTTTTTGACCCAAAATGATATCTGTGGTAAAGCATTGGATTTGAGATCGGTTTGATCCTTGTCAGAGCCTAGTGTTGTTTCTACCCAGGAAGAGGAAGAAAATAGGGTCACATGGAAAATTAGTACTAAATGTGTTACCCTCTTTAAATAAAGTCAATTATTATTATTATTACTATTATTAATGACACATCAGGGCTTGTTGGTCACTGGTAGTTTGTGTCAGAAAAATGAAGAAAATGGATAGAAGAGGGGGAAGAGACACCAAAAAAGGAATGATTGACAAAGAAATAAAAGAATGGCCTCTTACCCAAGCAGCTTGTAGTAAGCCCTGACCCAAAATAAGGGAGTTACCTTGCTTGGAACTCTGACAAAAATAGGCTTGACATTACATGTGAATCATTTGCTAAGAAGAAATGTCAAGCCTTATTTTATTTTAAAACTAATTTAGAAAATTAAATTGTCATCTTCTCAAAACATTCCTGTGGCGTTTAAAGCGTTGAATGGAGTCTGTTTGGTAATTGATTGCTGTTCAAATCAACGCTGGGATTTTGAATTCAAGGAAAATAGATTTCATAATTCTTTCTGGAAGATTTTTCTCCCTTGACAATAGGGATCTGTTCTTCAAAGAAAGAATTTAACTCTTATCCTGCTAAATAAATTAAAAGCCATCTTATCTGTTTGCAAAGCTATGCAGGTCAAGGATTAAGGGAAGACCCTTTTTCCAGTGTAGTCTTGCACTTAAGGGGAATGGATACACCTTCAGGGAAGACAACTCTTGAAAAAGTATTTTTGTCTCCCATGTCAATAGTGGTCAAATTCTTTCCCTTAAGAGTAGACCCTTTTTTCAGTGGAACAGGGCTTATAGAAAAGCAGACAGGAAGTTCCGAAAGTTGTCTCCTTTCGTAAAATGGCGGAAAAATCTGCCAGGTGTTCCCTTTCCCATTAAGATGCCAAGAAAAACTGCATCTTTGTCTGTTTATGGTGCATATTTTTGCAAACTTTTCAAGAATATTTGTATACAGGAAAAATGTGGACCCTGATCAGACTTCTCCTAGAGGAGCAGTATGATCTGGGTTCATTGTGTTTGTATCAATGACTTTTATTTTAAAGTAACCAGCACACAACAAAGTGGATGACAATTGATGTGATGGGCATCTTGAGGCTTGTTTTCAGAAAAGCACACAGGAAGTTAGACATCACGAAAGCACGCCCCAAAATTCTGATCCCCTTGAACCCCACTTTGAGTAAAACTGTGGTTTACAGGGGTAAACCATGTTTTTCTTATTTCTGCTCTAAAATCGAGCAGAAATAAGAAAAGCATCATAATTTTTCATATGAATTTTTTTTTGATGGTAAAACTTACAATGTATTTGAATAGACATGTTTTGGTAATGAAAATTGTCTCATGTGAATATATGGGCCCCATCAAGCGATTTTGGTACTTATCGCCTATGCGAGCAGCGAAGGTTCAGGCGAGCCTGCGCATCCGCGCAGTCTCGCCAGAACCTTCACTGACTGCTCATACAAGCAGTGAATCAAGAGGAACCTTCAGACAGAAAGCCATATCCCTGGCCCCTCTGAATGGCTGGGCAAGCACCCACCAAAATTCTGATCCCCTTGAACCCCACTTTTAGTAAAACTGTGGTTTACAGGGGTAAACCTTGTTTTTCTTATTTCTGCTCTAAAATTGAGCAGAAGTAAGTAAAAGATCCCAATTTTTCATATGAATTTTTTTTTTGATGGTAAAACTTAGAATGTATTTGAATAGACAATTTTTGGTAATGAAAATTGTCTCATGTGAATATATGGGCCCCGTCAAGCGATTTTGGTACTTATCGCCTATGCGAGCAGCGAAGGTTCAGGCGAGCCTGCGCATCCGCGCTGTCTCGCCAGAACCTTCACTGACCGCTCATACAAGCAGTGAATCAAGAGGAACCTTCAGACAGAAAGCCATATCCCTGGCCCCTCTGAATGGCTGGGCAAGCACCCACCAAAATTCTGATCCCCTTGAACCCCACTTTTAGTAAAACTGTGGTTTACAGGGGTAAACCTTGTTTTTCTTATTTCTGCTCTAAAATCGAGCAGAAGTAAGTAAAAGATCCCAATTTTTCATATGAATTTTTTTTTTGATGGTAAAACTTAGAATGTATTTGAATAGACATGTTTTGGTAATGAAAATTGTCTCATGTGAATATATGGGCCCCGTCAAGCGATTTTGGTACTTATCGCCTATGCGAGCAGCGAAGGTTCAGGCGAGCCTGCACATCCGCGCAGTCTCGCAGTCTCGCCAGAACCTTCGCTGCTTGCTCATACAAGCAGTGAATCAAGAGGAACCTTCAGACAGAAAGCCATATCCCTGGACCCTCTGAATGGCTGGGCATGCGCAGTTAAAATTTGTCATGACGGAATGCTCGAAGACACAAATTCCCTTGGCCGGGCTCATATGTCAGATGTATCTTTTCCCTTTAACAGGTTTCCATATAATAGGATTTCACATGCTATTCATTCAATTTAACATAATTTTAGCTATCAACAGCATGAAAGAAGTCAAATAAACAAGATTAGAAAATGCAACTTTAGATGGAAAAACTTGTGGTAAAATAATCTAATGAAGTTTTCTTTGAGAAGTAGAAGCTGGTTGAGTGTAAAGCATAAAATAGAATGGTATTAAAGGGTAGGAAGACCAATTGCCTGCTCCAATTGCATTCAGCTCAGGTTTTTTTTTGTTGTTGTTGTTTTTTTTTGACAATTGCACTTTACCGGGCACTGATTTTCCGTAGGAAAATCCCCGTGAGTACGTATCTAAGGTCCTATTATAAGGACGCGCGTGAGCGCGGCCAAAAAAATGGAAATAAGGCAGAAAAATGCAAAATTAACCCCAAAATCGTGTAGATTAGGCATATTTCAGGTTAAAACCGAGGTTTTCAACCGTAGGTTTTAACTGAGTTCTGCAATTTCAAGCTTGTTCTTAGCTGGAGAGGCGAAAGAAACGTTAATTACTTTTTGTTTTGCTTGCACTGAATAACTGCGCGTGCGTAATTTCATTGGTCAAATTTAAAGACCTTATGAATATTAATGAGCTCTGATGTCAGCTTTCGATGACGCGACATTCGATGACGCAACCAAGCAGTTTGTAAACAAATCCAGTTGCAAGAAAAAAATATGAGAGAAAAATATGGCATTGTTTATGATGATTTGGCCGAAGTATACAGAGACAGCGAAAGTATAATAACGTGGCTGATGATTTATTTTGTCTTTTGACTATGGTGACCTGGTAAGTGCCTTTAGAAATTATCAGTCAACATCATGGGGGCTGCCGCCCCCACACCCCGGCATTCAAGATAGAAGGATGCCAGGTATAAATTTACAAAGACAGTAAATCGGGATATGTAGAATCTTATGTAGTCTGCAGTTTCCTTAAATATTAAAAGCAGTCTCATTTTATCTTATTTGTGTATAATTTGGTGCCGTGGTCCAAGTCTGTCGAATCCACGTCGAAGATAGAAAGCCTAGCAGATGACAGTGTTAAGCTAAATTACCCACAACTGCGTCTGGGAATTTACGTATTTAGTAATGCTACATTAACTTGCTGCTGCTAAAATACGATAAAAGAAAGAGCAGTATCAATAGTTGTGCTTTGAAAACGCTTGGATTATTTAAAAACAACGGTTAGAAAATGCGTCATTTCGTCCTTCCAAAACAAAATGGCGGCCGTCATTACCCGAACGTCATGAATAATTAATGAGGCATAAACAACAAGAGACACGCCCTAACAACAAGTTGCGCCTGCGCAGTCTGGATAGAAGACAGTGCCCGGCAAAGTGCAATCTAGCCGTTTTTTTTTTTGTAAGGATCAAATAATGTTTTGTCTGCAGGACCAGCTTACATCTCGAAAACATGCCTATATAATTTTGACCCCCTTGAACCCCACTTTTATTATATATAGTAGAACTGGGGTTTGCAGGGGTAAACCTTATTTTTTTATTTCTGCTCTAAAATAGATCGTGGGTACTCCTTAGAACCGCCTCATTGAGGTGTTTCTAACGAGTACCAACATTGTATATTTTCAGCAGAAATAAGAAAAATATCACAATTTTTCATCTTAAAATGTTTGTTTTTTGGCGGTAAAGTTTGTAATGCATTTGCAAAGGTGTGTTTTCGTAATGAACTGAACATAAAGTGGTATGATGGTCCTCTGATTTCAACATTATCTGATGTTTCACGATACCTTACTTTCCAAATGCTAATGACTACTAGCAGATGTCATTTTCTAAGCATTTTTATGCTCTCCGAGCATATAGTCTCCGCATTGTCCGTCTGTCTGACTGCTCTCAAGAACCGACATTTAGAGGGCAAAAAAGTTGGATAGTTTGCCACCTAAGTAGTCATTTAGGAGTCCATATGGACTTTATTCTGCCAATTTGACATTTAAGTGGCAAAAATTTGCTCTTGTGTGGCTTGCCCCTTAAGAGAAGTTGCCAATAATGTAGTCAATATGCCGAAGCCCTGCCACCTAAATATCCGTTCATGAGAATGTCTGTCCATCACATGTTTGTCTGGAGCTTATCTCTGAAAGTATTAAAGGTAACTAAGTGAAACTTGATAAACTGATAGAGGGCAATGAGGGGAATCGCAGAATGCAAGCACCACAACCCTGTCACCAGTATTTACGGAGTTACTTCCCTCCTTTATTATTTCAGTGAAAAGCTTGTCCAAGCGTATCTCTGAAAGTATAGAAGGGAATTAAATGAAACTTGATTCATTGATAGATGGCCATCAATTGAAGTGCAGAGTGCAAGAACTGTAACTCTGTCACAAGTAATTACAGAGTTATTTCCCTTTTTAATTTTTGCAATATTAAGTTTGTCCGGCACATATATTTAAAATTTTAAAGGTAATTTAGTGAAACTTGATACACTGATAGGGGTCCATGAGACGAATTGCAGAATGCAAGAACCATAACCCTGCCTACAGTATTTACAGCGTTGGTACCCTTCTTAGTTAGGACATCACCTTGTCAGTCCGTTTTTCACATCTAAACCAAAAAAGTTAACCTTGGTCATAACTTCAAAAGTATTTGCCCTACTTTCATGAAACTTCACACACATACTAACCATTACAAGGCCTACATTCTGACAAAGGGCCATAACTATATTGCTTTTGTCCGTGTGTTTGTCACTCCTTTAAAAGAAACTTAACCTCGGTCATAACTTCAAAAGTATTTGCCCTACTCTTGTGAAACTTCACACACATACTTACTATCACAAGACCTTCAGGGAGCGTCTTTCGGTTTCTTCAGTTGTCTGGTTCACTTATTTTTAATCCCCTGCAGGGAAGTGGAGCAAGGATTATAGGAATGGCCTTGGTTTGTCCATCTGTCTGTCCATAAGACTTCCTTGTCTGCTCCGTCCATGTCACTTTCCTGTTGGCTCCGTATCTCCTGAACCATTCCATAGATTTTTCTTAAACTTTGGTCAAATATTCCTTACAGTGAGCTGATGTGCAGAACCCATTTATTCATGAAGCCTTGAAAGGGCCCTTTTTCTCAGAAAATCAGGGCCTGTCTGATGATGGTTTGCTGAGAAAAAGCATCAGTCAGTCACATGACAATTCAAATCATCCAAATTTTTAATGTTGCTTAGGTGACCCACCACCAAAATAGCTAAAATCGTTCTGTTCCAATGAACAAGATGGCCGTCAGAGCTAAAAATAGAAAAAATTTAAACCAACTCCTCCTATAACTTTGGGCCTATTTCATTCAAACTTCATAGGAATGTTGCTTTGGTGACCCTCTACCAAATTAGCTAAAATCATTCAGCTTGAATGAATAAAATTGCTGGCAGAGCTATAAATAGAAAACCATCAACAATTTGCTTCAAATGCCAACTCCTCCTAACCTTGGTCTAATTTCAATCAAATTTCATAGGAATGTTGCTTAGGTGACCCTCTACCAAAATAGCTAAAATCCTTTGACTCAGATGAAAAAAATGGCATCCAGAGCTAAAAATAGAAAAAGATTAACAATTTGATTGAAAAACCAACTCCTTCTTGACGCTTGGGCCAATTTGGTTCAAGCTTCACAGGAATGTTGCTTAGGTGACCCTCTTCAAATTTGCTAAAATTGTTAAGCTCTGATGGCCGCTAGAACTTCCATGAGCTATGTGACATCTTTGAAATCAGGTGAGCGATTCAGGGCCATCTTGGCCGTCTTGTCCAAATGAAGTATTGGCTTTGCAACTCAGTGAATTTTGATGAAACCTTTCAGATATTGTTCCCATTAATGTTGCCAAAAAAAATTGTTATCTCTGCAACTCCTCATTCATATTTAATAATCATCATGTTTTGCAGATCACTTTTTTCCATAAATTGTTCCATACAACTTTAGTAGAATGAAAAAAAACTAGATCGCGCAGGCGATGGCACGCCGTCCTAAATCCCCACACTTTTGGAAATTTGTTTGGATTCCGAGTAAAGGTTTAGGAGGAGATAGCATAACGAACAGACTGACGGACAGACAGATGGACAGAGGTGATGACCTTTTGACTCCTCCCAGGGCCCAGTCTGAATCCAGGGTCAAAATTTTGCTTCTACTATATTCTACTCATAATTCCCTTCGCTCTGATATGCCACATGACTATGTTCTGAAAAACTTAAATTTTGACCCCTCAATCCCCCTAAATCCAGCCCCTTGGGCATGACACAGGGGTCACAGCCGAAATCCCGTTCATTATGTTTTACAACTTTCATTACTAAGTACATATGCAAAGTTTGGCATCAAAATCTTTAAAATAGACTTTGTAATTGAATTTAATAGATATTTGACCCCTTCCTCAGGGCCCAATCTGACCCCAGGATCAAAATTTTGCTTGTACTATATTCTAATCATAATTCCCTTCGCACTGATATGCAACATGAGTATGTTCTGAAAAACTTAAATTTTGACCCCTCAACCCCCCTAAGTCCAACCTCTTGGGCATGACCCAGGGGTCACAGCCAAAATCCCGTTCAAAATGTTTTACAACTTTCATTACTAAGTACATATGCAAAGTTTGGCATCAAAATCTTTAAAATTGACTTTGTAATTGAATTTTATAGATATTTGACCTTTTGACCCCTTCCTCAGGGCCCAATCTGACCCCAGGGTCAAAATTTTGGTTGTACTATATTCTACTCATAATTCTTTTTGACCTTTTGACCTCTCCCGAGGGCCCTTGGGGGCAGGGCAAAAAATAAACATGCTCTTGCACAACCCACTCCTGCAAGGAACACACAAACGTAATTTGGTTGGATTCTGAGTAACGGTTTAGGAGGAGATAGCATAACAGACAAATGGACTGACGGACAGACGGAGGTGATAACAATATCCCTGACGTTTTTTTAAAGCGTGAGGATAATTAGTCTGTTGAGTTTACCACATTTTCCCCACATACTGGCATTTCAAACATCAGGGCACACTTGGCCTGCAGCCTTTTATTGAAAAACTCATTAAAATTGACAAATCATGGTGTAGTCTAAGGGGAATGGGAACACCTTCAGGGGGTGGGCAACTCCTCCAAAAGTATTTTTGTCTCCCATGTCAATAGGAGTCAACTCTTAAAGGAAAGAATTTGCTCCTGAGGAGCAAATTCTTTCCTTTAAGAGTAGACCCCTTTTTCAGTGGGACAGGATTTCTAGAAATGCGAACAGGAAGTCCTGAAAGTTGTCTCCCTTTGAAAAATGGTGGAAAAATCTGCCAGGTGTTCCCATTCCCTTTAAGATGCCAAGAAAAATTGCATTAAATAATGTCATCTCTTTATGTTGAGTACTGGATAAGCTACTTTCCTCATAAATAAGGGATCCTATGATTAATCTCGGACTTCTCTGGACTTCTGGGTGATGTCCTATCTCCATATGACGTTAGGACATCATATGACGTTAGCTGTTGGTGGGTCATAAAACTCAAACACTCACACACTGTTTATGTTGTCTGCTGCATCTTCTTGCAAATATTTCAGCATTTTTGAATGCAGGCAAAAAGTATGGACCCAGATCAAACTGCTCCTAGAGGAGCAGTCTGATCTGGGTCCACACTGTTGGCAACAATGACTTATATAGTAAGTGATGGGCAAAAATAGCAGACATGTGTTGTGATTGCCATTGTGTTGGTACCAACACGTTTTGATAATCTTATTAGTGAGCTGACAAGGGCTGTTTTTAGTATCAAATTTTGAGCACTGAGCCTTTTTCACCCAGCTCAGAAACAGATCAATGCATTCTGACCAATCATAATAGGTTACTTTTATAAACATATTTAGCTTCAAAAAAAAAAAAAAAAAACGCCTTAAAAAAGATCATCTTTTGGTCCTATTAACTGACACAGTTGCATAGAAAGTCACCTTTTGGTACTTTGAACTGATTTATCTGTATGTCTATCTTTTGTCCATCTGTCTGTGAGATATCAGACCTGGACATATGCTAGGAACCCGGCTTCTATTTTCTAGTCATTCAATCTAAGTATTTCTGCTACTCACCTTGTAAACCAGGGATCGCAGGATCGATCCCGGGCTTCTCCAGACCTTCGGATGAGTCTTTAAACCGAGGTCCCGTCTCCGTATGACCTTAGCTGTTGGTGGGACGTAAAACTAAAACTCACTCACTCACTCAATCTAAGGAAGTTATAAGTTGAGCCCTGCCAAGCGAATCTGTGTCTTCGAGCATTCCGTCATGACAAATTTTAATTGCGCATGCCCAGCCATTCAGAGGGACTAGGGATATGGCTTTCTGTTGGAAGGTTCCTCTTGATTCACTGCTTGTATGAGTGAACAGCGAAGGTTCTGGCGAGACTGCAAGGATGGGCAGGCTCGTCTGAACCTTCGCTGCTTGCATAGGCGATAAGTACTAAAATCGCTTGACGTGCCCAGTTAATGTTTTGTTAAAACTGCGACCATTAAGTATGACAGAAAAGTTGTATTTTTGCAGACAAAATGCGATTAGCTTGCATTGCAAAAGCTACTCGTATTTATTTTTCAGCAAAAATTTAATAGTATAAGATATTGTATTTGGTAGGACAGCTAAAATTAGACAATTGAGCTTGTTTAGAGAAAAGAAAAGCTTGGAACAACTGGGCCGAGATATTTATACCCCCGCAAACGAAGTTTGAAGGGGGTATATAGCAGTCAGCTTGTCGTCTGTCTTCTGTCGTCGGTCCGTGTCGTCTGTCGTCGGTCCGTTACAAAAAACTTTAACATTGCTCATAACTTCCTTATTCTTTGACCGATTTCTTTAATATTCACACACCACACACCTTGCCACTAGTACTTAAGATTGATATACACAAACCTGACCTTGACCTTTACGTTGACCTTCCTCAAGGTCAAATACTTGTAAAAATTTGTCGGTAGCGGGGGTATAACACGGGTGGTATAACAGGGGAACTAGCTCGAAAATGAGTCAATGGAAATTTGTTCCCTCGACAAATCCGGGAACTCCCGAGCTAGCTCCATCACCAAGAAACTCGTAAACAAAGGTAGGTCGCGAAGAGTTTTATCACCATTTTTTTCTTTGTAAGCTATTTATAAAAAAATCCGTCAATGCAGTTCCACATAGAAATGATTTAACTTTGTACTCCGCTAGAATTTGCCATGGAAATTTGCAGTGCTGGAGTATGAATGAAAGCAAACTTTTTATCACGGACCGGAAAAATTGTCAATTTATGTCATTACGGAGATTTTGGCCGACGATTTTTCATTTTCCGTCAAAAGTACGCCCTTCACACCCACAGAAACAACATCCCTGGTGAAATGGAACATGGACAGTTTGAAATAAGCAAAAAAAATTTGGCCGTGATTACGTAACTTGCGACTTATTACGAAATTACTGTCCGAGCTAGTCTTCTCGACAAGGAGCTAGTTCACTCGACATAAAAAAGAAAATGAAACATTCATCAGATTCGATGTCTTTCTATGGTCCCGCCCAGGTTATCTAACTGGTTTCTTTACCACTGGCTAGTTGGGTAACAAGATGCTATGCCCCAAAGGCGTCCCCCAGTCGTTTCTCCCTGTTCGTTTCGCCCCCATTTTGCACCCCTAGTTGTTTTGCCAACAGAGCCTGGTCTTTTCTCCCCCCTTAGTCATTTCGCCCACCTAGTTGCTTCGCCCCCTCCCATTTGGAGCGGATCAATGGATGTTGGATGGATGGAATGATTGATAGATGGATGGAAGGGTGCACAATAGAAAGGGATGAGTGGGTATTTGGATGGATTGGTCCATTGGAGGACGGATGGACGAACGAACATATAGACGGACAGACAGACGGACGGATGGATGGATTGGTCGGTGGGTAGATGGATGGAAGGATGGATGGAAAAAGAGAGAAAATATATATGCACACAAATGTCAGTGTCGTGTGAAGGTTTGATTAAATACATGAAGTATTTGATTCCTACCGGTAATCTTTTTGATGATTTTTGTTTCACTCAGAAATCACATATTGTTCCCGCAGGTGATCTGATTATTTTTGATAAACCTAAAGTCATCGTTTATACAAATTATGTTGTGCTGCAGTCCTAAGTACTACAAGTTTCTTGAATTCAGTCCACTGGTTCTAGAGAAGATTTTTAATGGTTTCACCATATATGGGCGTAGTGACCATCTTGGTCATGTGACCCAGATGCCTCGAACAAACTATCGTTTCCCTTATACCCGATAAATGCTCAACACAGTTTTCGACTAAATTGTTGAAAGATAAGATGGTGCTTATTAGTTGCTTAATATATCACAGACTGGAAGTCAGTCGTTATAGTGAATAGATCATGAGCGCGTAGCGCGAGTGATCACGGGCGCGCACCGCGAGTGATCTCTGCACTTGTGACCGACAGACAGTGATCTATTAAGCAACTAATCACCTAACAACATGAATCTATGTCGATTAGGTATCCTGCCGGTGTGGTTCGAGCCTCTCTTGAGTCATATATGGATGTCCTAGTTCTGCAATGGAAAGTCGCGTTCATAAACAGAGTCTAACAAATTTCGAAGTTTACGTCTGCATTTCTCTTGGAGCCCATAACTTCCATTTATGTTATGCTACAAAGTTGAAAATTGGTATGACGCTTACTCAGACCGTGACCTTTCTGTTCATGATACGATTGTCCCAGGGCCATGCTCCTGAGCGTGTCCGAGTGTCAGATGCCATTGCCAAAGAGTCCTAACAAACGTTAAAGTTAACGTTCGCGTTTCTCTTGGAGCCCATAATTCCCGTTTCTGTTATGTTACAAAGTTGAAATTTCGCATGACACTTACTCAGCCAAAGACCTTTCCGTTCATGATACAATTGCCCCTGGATGGGCCTTGGGGTAAAATTGCATAAAACGTAAAATTGACATATAGGCATTTGTATGGAAAACTCAAAATGTCTAATATTTTGAAAATTATTCAGCTCCCAACCCCTAAACCATATATATCATTGTTCCTTATGATAAGACTCTGTTTTATTTCACCAGGGATGTTGTTTCTGTGGGTATGAAGGGCGTACTTTTGACGGAAAATGAAAAATCGTCGGCCAAAATCTCCGTAATGACATTAATTGACAATTTTTCAGGTCCGTAATAAAAAGTTTACTTTCATTCATACTCCAGCGCTGCAAATTTCCATGGCAAATTCTAGCGGAGTACAAAGTTAAATCATTTCTATGTGGAACTGCATTGCCGGATTTTTTTTATAAACAGCTTACAAAGAAAAAAATGGTGATAAAACTCTTCGAGACCTACCTTTGTTAGCCAGAGGTAAAGAAACCAGTTGGATAACCTGGGTGGGACCATAGAAAGACATCGAATCTGATGAACGTTTCATTTTCTTTTTTATGTCGAGTGAACTAGCTCCTTGTCGAGAAGACTAGCTCGGACAGTAATTTCGTCATAAGTCGCAAGTAACGTAATCACTGCCAATTTTTTTTTTGCTTATTTCAAACTGTCCATGTTCCATTTCACCAGGGATGTTGTTTCTGTGGGTGCGAAGGGCGTACTTTTGACGGAAAATGAAAAATCGCCAGCCAAAATCTCCGTAATGACATAAATTGACAATTTTTCCGGTCCGTGATAAAAAGTTTGCTTTCATTCATACTCCAGCGCTGCAAATTTCCATGGCAAATTCTAGCGGAGTACAAAGTTAAATCATTTCTATGTGGAACTGCATTGCCGGATTTTTTATAAATAGCTTACAAAGAAAAAAAATGGTGATAAAACTCTTCGAGACCTGCCTTTGTTTACGAGTTTCTTGGTGATGGAGCTAGCTCGAGAGTTCCCGGATGTGTCGAGGGAACAAATTTCCATTGACTCATTTTCGAGCTAGTTCCCCTGATTACCACCCGTGTATAATTGGCGCCCGTTAGGCGGCAGCTCTAGTTTTTTCTTGGTGTACATTGGTTTTTGCTCATGTCAGCTGATACAAAGGAACTGTTCTTAGAAAGGCCCTGAAACTAAATTGTTAACCCTTTTGTACCAAATGGAATCTTCCTTCTTATATATAGCAGGAGTTCATTTCAAAATTTAGGGGTGTCAGGTTGTGTTTTCTTCAAAATTGATTTGGAAAATGACTGAACTTTTAGCAAACAGTGGAGGCCCTGATCAGTGGGCCTGCATTGTTTGCCAGGGTACCGGTTTCGGGGTTTCTGGTACTAAATGGGTTAATCTACAGAACCTAACTATTTAGAGTAACTACAGTAATTCAGCAATTGCATGTTTAGGTGTTTAAATGACTGCAATTCCATTAGGTTTTATTGTGGATTAGGAAAAAAGCCATTAATGACGGTCGCAGTTGGACAGTTATTTCTCTCCTGTGAATTATAAGAACTGTCATGTGATCACAGATGCTCTTTCCATATCCACTGTCAATTCTTCTGTTGAATCTGTCTTTGCGAGGTGCAGTATATGTATACCCTCCAAAGTTTTGAGTGTCCATGCGTCTGTCCGGCCATCCGTACGTCAGTCTGTTTGTCTATCTACGCCTCATAGTTTCGTGTGTGCTCCATAACTCTTGATACCATTTGAGATATTTTCACGAAACGTCACAGATATGTAGAGCACTATGAGACGATGTGCAGAACCGTAACTCTGATGGAGTTGCCCTTTGAACATTGAGCATACCAGCCATTTCTATCATAGTTTCATGTCTGCTCCATAACTTCGATACTATTAGAGATATTTCCATGAAACTTCACAGATATGTAGAGCACCATGAGACTACATGCAGAACATATGTACCGTAACTCTGATATTCATACTTTTGGAGTTATTGCCCTTTGAACTTTGAATATAGCTGTTGCTATCAGTTTCATGTCTGCTCCATAACTCTGATACCATTTGAGATACAGTAAAATTCCTATATTAAGACCACCATTGTGACTGTTAAAAAATGGTCTTTAAGATCACTTTTGAACAGCTCCAAGGGTGGTCTCTGACCAGTGGACACTGTATGCAGAAAACACAAAGACAGAATAACTGCAACCTAATAAATAAGCTTTATAAAGAAGATTTAATCTTTATTTTAGGTGGTCTTAATAGCGAAATTTCACTGTATTTTCACGAAATTTTACAGATATGTAGAGCACCCTGAGGCGACATGCAGAATATACGAACCATAACTCTGATTTACCTACTTTTGGAGTTATCACCCCTTGAACATTGAACATAGCCATTTCTATCATGTAGTCTATTTGATGCACTATATCTCCTGAAGCTAATGATTGATTCTGACCAAACTGGCATGGTTACATCACTAGGATGGGGGAAAACAGCCATTAGGTTTTGATGACCTTGACCTTATTTGCAAGGGCACAGGCCCCCAAAAACTGTCAGTTTTAGGCCAAAGATGGCTTGTCTGCACCCATTCTCATGAACACATCAATGAAATGTGGTCAAACTTGGTACAGTATATCATTACAATCGACCTAAGATTTGGTTAGGTTTTGAAGACTTTGACTTCATTTTAAAGGGCACAGGCTCCCAAAAACTGAAAATGAGAATTGTAATTCTGGTTTACTTTCTTTTGGAGCCATGGCTCTTTGAACATTGAAAATAGTCATATCAGTCATGTATTCTTGTCAACTTTATTTAGGGATGATTAGATTTTGAAGACCTTGACTTTATTTTAAAGGGCAAAGGCCCCAAAAACTGAAAATGAGAATTATAATTCTGGTTTACTTTCTTTTGGAGCCATGGCTCTATGAACATTGAAAATAGTCATCTCAGTCATGTATTCCTGTCAACTTTATTAAGGGAAAGAGTAATGCATCCTCACTAAGAATTCCTTTTTGACTGTGATATGGCAATTGCTTGATATAATTGTAGTGGCGGGGCATCATGCAGTGCTTGCATCTTTTATTAATGTAATAATTGATATAATTGTAGTGGTGGAGCATCATGCAGTGCTTGCAGCTTTTATTGATGCATGGAGTAATGACAACTTCCTTTACAGCTCACCGGAGAACAAATTGCTCGTGGTGGGCTATTGTGGTTACCTGATGTCTGATATGTGGCTTTAGTGCCACTGTTTTCACAGAATAGACGTTTACTTACCTAAAAATTAGGATGCCTAAAATATTAAGAAATTAGTTTCACGATCCAGCAAGGAGACCAAAAGGTGCAGACAGAATGGCAAACAGTGCAGACCCTGATCAGACTGCTCCTTCAGGAGCAGTCTGATCTGGGTCTGCACTGTTTGCTTAGGCCTATCTATTCCAATACCTAGGATCATTACAGTATTTGTAAACTGAGACCTTCAAAAGAAAAAACTTGATGATATGGAGCAAATTTTGTCTTTTCATGCTGAACATTTCAATAAGCTTCAGGCCTCTCTGATTTTTCTGTCATTAATTTGTGTCATTTCTGTTGCAATGGAATGATAATCTGGCTTCTATTCTGTTTTCAAAAAAAGATGTGCCATATTCTAATTATGTACTGCACATGCTCCTATAAGCACACACCAAAGCTATTTTTGGAAAGAAAATGCACAAGGCACACTTTACAGTAACCTACCCTCGAAGCTCTGAAGCTGTCACAGAAATCTATAAAAGCTTAACCTTATTTTTACAATAGTGAAGGCAAAGCATTAGTATCCTTTTTCCATCCCATTAAAAATGTAAGTTCAAGGAATCTCCTTCGGCTCCCATCCATCGGGGTTTGGAGAAGTAGATTGGGCTGCATGATGCATCCACCCAGAGCTCAACCACACAAGTACTGGTAAACCGCTTAGGAGGTCTAAGCCTGCCCAGGTAAAGTGGTGCAAGTTGGACCATCCGTGCATATAAACCCTATTTGTTTCATTGCTTGGCAGGGTTTCATCTCAATGTCGGCCCATTGTCGGGTAAAAGTCCCACAAAATTAGATGCAATGTCTCCAAAATGACATAAATAGTGTTGACAGGGACGTTACACCTCAAATTTATTTAAAATATGTTTATATTTCTTTATCTTTTTCCTTGAAAGCATTTCAGCCTGATTAAATTTGTAAATGACATAATATCTTTATGTTCATATGAAGATATATAAACAAAACGATCAATATCTGTTGTAAAAACGTTTCTGTTCAAAAGTGACATCTAATTAACAAATTATCAATAAAATGGTTCTCATTTAATTCTGTGTTTTTTGTTTTTTTTTGTTTGGGTTTTACGGCCCTTTCAAGATTATTTCACTCATATCGAGTCGATCGTTAATCAGAGGTGGGCGAAAACCGGAGTACCCGGAGAAAAACCACCTGACCTTCCGTTGCAGAACTTGGCGTCTCACACTAATTCTGTGTTTACTATCCCCATTTAGAATACCACATAGAATCTGCAGGACAAGATGTCCCTTTACTGTGGTAGTGATGGGTTTTCCCCAGGCTAACCTGCAACGCCATTGATATTGTTGATTGGTATTCCTAGTTTATTTATAACTGATGCAACTGCTATTATACCTTAAACTTTTAACCCATTTGGTACTGAAGGGAATCTTCCACTTTATATAGCACAAGTCAATTTCAAAATTTAGGGATGCCGGGTTGTGTTTTCCTCAAAATTTATTTGGAAAATGACTGATTTGTTTGTTTTGAGGTTTAACGTCCCTGTCAACACTGTTAAGGTCATTTTTGAGACGTTGCTTCCAATTTTGTGGGACTTTTACCCGACATTGAGATGAAATGACATCTCAAGCCCTGTCATCCAATGAAACAAATAGGGTTTATAAGCATGGACGGTCCGACTTGGCCTGGGCAGGCTTAGATCCTCTAAGCGGTTTACCAGTACTCGTGTGCAGTCGGTTTCAGCTCTGCGTGGAAGCATCATGCAGCCCATCTATTTCTTCAAGCCCAGATGGATGGGGGCCGCAAGGAAAATGACTGAACTTCTTGCAATCAGTGTAGGCCTTGATCAGTCTCCGCATTCTACAGCAACTGATCTTGGCCTGCACTGTTTACTTATTTCCTGTTTTGGGGTTCCTGGTACGTATTGGGTTAATCTGTACTGAGCTATAAAAAGACTCAAGGCGAATTGATCTGTAATGCTTTCATTCATAAGTTGTACACGAAGAATCTATGAACATGTAATTATTGAAAAGTAAACAAGAAGACAGGTGCGTTCATGAAATAAATTTACAGAAAATACACATTTTTCTCTTCCTCATGTTAACAAGTCAGTGAAATGAACACCCCTCTAAACCCCATTTTATATAGAGAAAAATAGGGTTTTTGGGGATATAAAATATTTTCTTCATTTCTGCTCCAAGACATAGGTTGTGGGTACTCGTTAGAACCACCTCAATGAGGCGGTTCTAACGAGCACCCACAACCTATGTTTGGAGTTCAAATAAGAAAACTGTCGCAAACTCTCCTCAGAAAAATGTCAGTTTTTCAGAGCAAAAAATCCACTATTTCGTACGGGTGCATTATTGTAATGTCAGCTCCATCAGCAGTTTTATTTTTGGACATGAGGAACTTTTGAAACTGTTTTGAATAGAGAGCAATATTTTCTCATGGATGTCTGGGTGGTGATCAGGCCATCTGCAGTAGCTAGCCAAGTTTTAGTCTAATGCATACCTGTGATACCTCCCTCATCAGGCAGGAGACTCCCTCATTTTGATGCTATTTTTTGCCCAATTAATGCTAAATTTTAGTAAAATTTTGGAGTCTCCCTCATTTGACCTGAGAATTTCCCTATATATTCTATACATCTCCCTCATCACAATTGCAAATCTCCCTCTTACAGTTAAAAAAAAATTATCACAGGTATGCTAATGTTAAATCTGATTGTCGATAAAAATCGAGCGAAAAATATAACAGATGTAAAACTCAAATATTTGAGCACTCTTCCTGGTGGCCTAGTGTTCAAACAGCTTCCTCGGAACCCAGCAAATGTTAATGCATGAAAAACCATGGGTGATTCCTATAATGGATAACATGTCTGGCATTGTTCATCCAAGTCAAAATAGTGGAAAATGACCTTTTCAATGCATCAGCCTCCCATGATGTCTTGAGACATGCAGATATTTTATTGTGGCCAACAACTATTGTGGCAATTGCCTACATATAATGTCATATAGGGGAGATAATTAGATGACCAAACAGTCCTCCATGGCATAGCAGTAAAATGGTTGAACAGATTGCAAACAGTGCAGGCCCAGATCAGATGCCACAGAATGTGGCATCTGATCAGGGCCTTCACTGTTTGTCACTGATCCATCACATAAACATGCGTATATAATAATTTTGACCCCCTTAAACCCCACTTTTATATAGTAAAACTGGTTTTACAGGGGTATACACTATTTTTCTGCTCAAAAGCATAAATTGTGGGCACTCGTTAGAACCGCTTCACCCAGGTGGTTCTAACAAGTTTCCACAATTTATGTTTTAGCAAAATATGAAAAATTTCAGAATTTTTTTATCTGAAAATTTTCAATTTTTTGTGATAAAATTTTCAATATTTTTGAATAGGCATGTTTTCGTAATGCTGTTTTGAATGTCCGATATAAAATGGGTCAACTGTGATTGAAGTCCGTCATGACAAACAGGAAGTTAGAAAATTGTCTCCCTTGCAGAGAAAGGCAGAAAATATGCCGTTCCCTTGAGTCTATAAATAGCATCAATAGTTAGATTAACCCTCTAGGCAGATGACATTTTTTTTATTGAATTTGCATGTCAGTTGTCTGTTACAGATATTTCATGTATGCCAAACCTGATTAACAGGATGAAAAAAGAAAAAAAAAACATTTTGAAAAACAATCAAACAAAAAAAGGACACAAACGCACACAAAAAGGGATCTTGTCTGCCACACACTTTTGCTTGGTGCTTTTAGGTTTAAGTACATTAACGGAAGTGCTCCTAGAGAGATTCGAAAATAAAACAAAAGTTGTTGTTGTCACCTGCGTGGAGCCTTTACCAGGAAAATGCTGTCCTTTTATGGAAGCTCATGATTGTCCTCAATGAAGTTTCTGATGAAAGTAATTGAGTAAAACTCCTACTTGTTTATTTGGTGAAAAATCTAGTCAAACCACAAAGAAAATATGCTTAATGCCAGGCAGGATGTAACCTTAATTGAGGCAGAGATGACAAAGCCTACAAGACCTGTACAACATGCAAAAACTCTGATCAGCCTGCAAAGCTGTCTAGACTGATCAGAGTTTTGCTGTTGTCATGAGCCTTCTTATATGTCCACTGGGCTATCCACATTAAGGTATCAACATTGAACTATAAACTTGGAACTAGACACCACACATAGATGAGAAAAAGATCCCATAAAGTTAAAAAGGTGAAAACAGTGGCAATATCTTTAGGATTCTGACATAAGAAGCATTTTCATATCTTCAGATCAAGATTATACCTTGTCCTGCTGAGCCTGGATATGTCTTATCTTTCAAACAATGAAAATCCAGATCAGATGGCTTCTGAAGAAGCCATCTGATCAGGATCTTCATTGTTTGTCATTCAGCTCATGAATTTGTTGCAATAACTTGCATCAAGTAATCTGATTGGTTGATAATCAGTAGTGGGTGTGGCATAAATAAATATTCAGCATGTCATTGTCAAGGGTTAATTCATCTGTAAAAGTTTCAGAAAGATCAGTTAAAAACTGTACAAGTAGTTGCACTCCCAAGTTACTACTACAAACTCAGAACTGCAAGTACCCTGCATTGACTAGGAGAAGATGGAAGATGGCCTGAGTCTTTGATGGTCACAGAGGTCTTCTGGTGGATTTTGTCATGCCGAGGCTCACTAGTACCAGAAATAATCAAATTGTTTGTCAGCCTTGATAGTGCAGTTGTTAACGCGTTCGGCCCATGATCGAGAGGTTGTGTGTTCGAATCCGGCACCCGGTATCGAGGTGTGTCCTTAGGCAAGACATGTAATGACAATGCCTCACTCCACTCAGGTGTAAATGGGTAGCCGTGGTGTAGAAGTCACTGCCTCTCTCTCACCCGTGTGAAAGCATCCGGAATGAGTGTTCGAGAGCGATTTATTAAGCTTGGAGCTTTCATCGCAATCGAACTAAAAATAAATTAGTACATGTATAAACTAAATAATCAAAGAATGAGGCAGTGTAGACTCAGATCAAAATGCCCCTCCCAAGCATTAGCAATTCTAGTGAGCACCAACTACAGAGTGTGTAGAAAATGAAAAGGAAGATCTCTGTGACTATCCAAGAATTAACTCAGTCAAGTACTAGATAGTCCACTTAAGGGGAATGGGAACTCCTGGCAGATTTTTCTGCCATTTTTCAAAGGGAGACAACTTTCGGGATGCGGCGTCTGATCAAGGCCTACACTGTTTGCAAAAAGTTCAGCTATTTTCCAAATAGTTTTTGAAGAAAACACAACCTGACACCACTAAATCTTGAAATGAACTCCTGCTATATATAACTAGGAAGATTCCATTTGGTACAAAAGGGTTAATCATGCAGAAATTACAATGGAATGAGCTAGCTTTTATGAAAATAATTACTTGAATTGTGATAGGCAAACAGTTATATCATAGTCTAGATGAGCAATCTTGTCAAAACTTTACTGTTTGCACGCACAAATTGTATGACTTGACTAAAGCCCCAAACAAAGAGAAAAAGTCATAGCCAGGTTGCCCACAGGGGGCAAATTTTCACTTTATAATCCTTGTTACCACTCTCTGTCTAACCCTTATCTTGCTGAATATTCATTTAAGCCACACCCATTTGTCTATCAACCAATCAAATTACTTATGTAATTTATTGCTACAAATTCATAAACTGAATGCCAAACAGTGCAGATCCTAATCTCTGGATCTACACTGTTTGCAAAGATAGGGGTTGTTGTGAACAGCAAGATAAGGGCTAAAATTAATGTCTCTTAATTTTGGTATAATTTTTCTTTAAAAGCATATGTTGTGGGTACTTGTTAGAATTGCCTGACCTAAGCAGTTCTAATGAGTACCCACAATATGTGTTTCTTTCTGAATTCTTGTTCATTAAATTGCCCCCATCACGAAAACACGCCTATATTGTTTTGACACCCTTGAACCCCAATTTTATATAGAAAAACTGGGGTTTACAGGGGTAAACCTTATTTTTCATATTTCTGCTCTAAAAATCTATATTTTGAGCAGAAATAAGAAAAATAAAAAAAATCAAAGTACTGAAAGTACTGAGGAAAGTTGATTTGTGAGTGAGTGAGTGTTTGAGTTTTACGTCCCACCAACAGCTAAGGTCATATGGAGACCGGACCTCGGTTTAAAGACTCATTCGAAAGTCTTGAGAAGCCCGGGATCGATCCTGCAACCCCTGATTTATGAGGAATAATTATTATGATAACAATGTCAGTCGTAGATCAAGCAGTTATCTAGATATTTTGTTGACAAGGTCCCAGAGGAATAAAAAATTTGACGAAGAAAAAAAAACAGATTCATCTATTGTTTTGAGTTTAAAGACAGGTCTACTCTGTGGATCATTTTTGTCTTCTCCAAGAGAAAGGGAGAAAAGAGATAAAAGATATATAGTAGAGGAGATGAAAGTGAGGGACAGAAGAGAAAGAGGAAAATGAACGGAAGTGTAGAAATAGAAGAAATAACAACACACCCCACCCCACCCCCACCCTCTACCGTTACCTGCGACAAGGACAGCAGGCCTTGCCCAACTGTAAGTCAATATCAGCTGGACTCCCCAGTGATCCAAGATACACATTACCTTTGCCTCACCCAACTACCCCCACGAAGAAAAGAAAAGGAAGAAAGAAAGAAAGATAAACGTGTCTGCTAATTTCTTCATGGTAAAACCATAAATTTCTAAATTAGCTCAGTAAATTCTGTGCTTGTCCCATCTGCTAATAATTTTACAGAGAAGTTCTCCTGGCAGGCACATGACGTCTTAGCAGCATCACGTTGATACGACGCGCATACGTTGTGCAGCCACTTGGAGCTATTTTTCCTTCGGGCGTCGGGACATACTGGTGCAGCGTTTAGCGAAACTTCGACTACCAAATACATTTATTTCAACCTGTACGGGGTCCTAAAAACATTAACCCATAAATGCCAATTGTTTCAATGTTTCAATCATTGGACATTGGGAAACAGTTAGGACAGATAAGCGTCTGATCGGTGTCTTCACTATTGGCTAAAAGTATGGAGCTTGATTTAAAACTCACAGCTTACAACACATGTTTTGTAACTAGAGCTCTCGAAAGCAGGTGAAAAACTGTGTTCGATGTCGGTCAGTAAAGGGTTGTTTAGTAGAAGCGCGCTAACCCTTTTAACCCTGTAGACCGTGCTGACGCCGAGGTATAAATACACTGAATCTATGCAAACCTTGCAGATCCAGATGAGATGGTACGTAGTAGCACGTCTCGCCAGAATCTACATGTACACTGTTTGATTCCAGGACAAAATCCCCCCTTTTTGTAAAGGCGGACAAAATCCACCCCCCAACATTTGTTCAGGTGGACAAAATCCCCACTGCTGTTTATAAAGGTAGACAGTATCCCGCACACCTCCACAATGTCATGCACAATTACTGGTTTTTGAAAATCAGTCTGTCGTTTGAAAACTGCAGATTCATTATCAGATTTGGTGCAGTACTATCAAAGCTATATTGGTGCTCATGGAGAAATTATAGCCCGTCAACACTGTATAGGTCATTTTGGAGACGTTGCTTGTAAAATCAAAGTAAAAAGGGCATACTTGTATTAACTTTTTCTAATTGTACATGTGTGCTTTGGGGTTTTATGGACCTCTCAACCCATTAGGATTATGTCTGGCATGATCAGTTAAGGGGCTCTTACACAGTCACGACTTTGACCACGATTGTCCACGACCAATTGGGGCCATGAAAATCGTGGCAAATCGGGGCATACACGGTTCCGATTTCACTACCCTACGAATACTCACGACATTGCTACGACACTTCTACGAACAATCACGACTGCTGTACGATAATGGAGCAGATTTACAACGATCCTCTACCATCGACCACGATGTCTTACGATCCTCTAGGATTCTTCTACGACTGCACCACGATTGCTTCAAGATATCAGACGATCATACACGATTTCTCACGATTCCTGCAAGACTGCTCTACGACCAAGGCACGATGATCAAAGACTCAGTACGATCATGGAGGATTCGATACGATTTACTCACGATTAACCAAGACTTCTCCCGATTCGTCAGGATTTATAAGGATTGGGTGTTCATCAAATGCACAGTGTCATTCAGTTTCAACCATTTCTGTAGAGAGCATCTGACGAAAATGTTTTTGCAGCCAGGTCAAAGGCTTCTGTATCTTCAAAATTTAGTTCAGCTTGAACAAGACATGATCGAAAATGACATTGCAATGGCTGGACAACTGGAGGTGCAGAGGAACAGGAGGGACAGGTGACAGTTGACCATAGTTACTTGGGTAATTATATGTACAAAGTTACGTGGAGAAAGTAGTGCGTTCGACGTAGCGTCTGGATAAATCGTGCTAGCGTCGTCATCAATCGTAGTGCCTTCCTGGTGAATCTTGCATTGTCGTGAGCAGTCGTCATGATATCGTAGTAGATCGTACGGCAGTCGCAACGGAATCGTAGAGGCGTCGTAGATGATCTTGTCTCGTCGTAGCACAATCGTAGTAGAATTCAGTCACGATTATTCACGATTGGCCACGATTACCACGACGACGGCTCACGACTGAGCTACGATTTCTCTACGACCGCTCTACGATTTGAAAAATGATGCCGACTCGTCACGAATGTTTTGAACATGTCCAAAACAGTCGTGGTCACTCCCGAACTATCACGATCAACCACGATTCCTCAAGATCTCGGCAGACTTCTCTACGACGTTGTTCACGATTTAAAAAATCGTGGTGAGTCGTGGCCCAAATCGTGACAGTGTAAGAGCCCCTTTAACCTAACCCAGTTCCAGGCACACTTAGATTCCTGATCTTAGATTCCTGATCTGTATTGATTCCTGATCATTGCCTTCACTTCTATTTTAGAACCTCTACCATTACGAAAGACACTTGTTCAAATATATTGAAAATTGACATATTCCAATAACAGATTCCAATATTTTTCATATTTCTTCTCAAAAACATAGATTGTGGGTAGTGGAAGGATAATTAACTAGAACAATTTAGAGCAAGGGTGATTTTTTCTGGGGGGGGGGGGGGGTGGGGATATTGTCCAACCTGACATTCAGCGAGTGGGATTTTGTCCGGGAGGATTTTGTCGGAGCAAGGGTGATTTTTTCCAGGGGGGGATATTGTCCAACCTGACATTCAGCGAGTGGGATTTTGTCCGGGGGGAGTTTGTCGGAGGGGGTTGGGGGGGGGGGGGGGTTGTCCGGTGGAGATTTTGTCCGGCTACCACACTGTTTGGCACCATGTCAGTGAACTAATCAGGAATCACTTTCTATAAGAATATATTTAAAGCGGGAAGAGTCCTGTTCAGAAACTCGGGGATGAAAGAGTAAAATCTCAAACCAGTTACATAAATATCATCGGAAAGCCATAGGAAAATAGTCCAATGGTATTGTTTTCTTTTCAGAACTCGTCTTTCTGTGCTAATTTATATTCAATCCGTATAAAGTCTCGAAAAATGAAATATTTGAAAGACGCTCCATGCCTGCAAAATTAATTTTCAAGAGTTCCCTTGGACTATTTTATGCAGCAAATGAACAGGGGAAGTGGAGTAACGCGGTCCAGTACCGGAAGTAGAAATGTGTTGACAAAGAAACTTGATTTTAAAAATCAACTTTCAAAAATCGTCTTAAAATTTTTTGTTTTTTTTCGGCGGTTAAGTTTACAGTGCATTTGAATAGGCGTGTTTTCGTAATGTATTTTCATAAAAGAAAATTCTTATTGCTCACTAGGTTACAAGCAGAATTCAAGTTCCTGTAGCTTGTTCTTTGACATTTCATTCTGTGGGATTTTGCCCTGTCCAGTCTCCCTAAGTTTGCTGATTAATAAATTGCTCCTTGATGAAAAAATCATGAACTGCTTGGAGTGTCTGTTGACTTTAAGCATACTTCCTGTTCTGGGACACAATTACATGTGGTGTCATATAGTGGCTTTGTTGTAGGATCCTGTTAATTATATTTTTCAGTAATTGCATGACAAAACCTACAGCAAAAGCCTGTATGACAAGCAGGGATCTGGATAAGGCTGTGAATCAAGTCATTCCTGCAAGAGTCTTCATTTGTATCTCTTTGGATAGTCTAGAGACTGTGGATCACACATGCAAACAGCATAAACTCTGGTCAAACTGTGCAGACACACTGATCTGAGTTTTCACTGACAGCACAGGTCTTATTGCTTGTTGAGCTTAATTTGACACCAAAAATAGTCTTCTTTTGCTGACATTTTTGGCTGATTGTTAAGGTGGGTGTTGGGTGTAGTTTTGGTGGGGTTGATGTGAAATTGTTCTGTGTCATGTATAATTGGAATATACATGTATTGCATATTGGGGCGGAGCCTGACCATTCTGAAACTAATAGATTTTTGCAGAGTTTTGTGGTTTACTGACTGTTTGCTTACTAGATTCCGCACTTGATCTCGCAACATATTTTTGCAGAGATTGATCATGAAATATTTTCTACATTTCCTCCTTTTCAGTGATTCAAGAAGGGCAGCTGTCAGTTTCTTGTACACTCAGTGGACATAAATGAGTTCCCAAAATGGCTGACAAGAAATTGGAGAAAAATATGATCTGAAAGAATAGCAGTTTTCTGCCTAATTACAAATCATACTCAAATGCTAATTGGTCCAGCTAATTATTTAAGGTATATGTTTACATCAGCACTTATTACAATAATTATGTCATCAGTTGCCATGGCAACATCAGACAGCATCCAGATTAGCACCTTTCCTTTGAAAAAAACAGGGTAGGTGTACTAAAAGATTTATAAAATTATCAATTTCTTATCTTTTTAGATATAAATTAGTAAGAATGTTGGCAAAATACTGGAAACAATCTGATTGTGTATAATATTACTTAGAGACAACACTTTATGTGAAATCTAACCTGCTTTCGGATGGAACATAAATACGTCAAAATCACTGAAAAGCAAATATTTTTGATGATAGACACCAAGGGAACAGACAAAAAAGGACTTAGTTTTATATCTGATTTGAGAGATATTGAATCATACTTTCTAGCAAAAACTGTTTGTTTGATTGTATCTTAGGGATTGAAGCAGCAAGGAGATCCAGGAAACAATGGGCTTATTTCAACAGCCTTGCACTCTTTGCTCGCCATAAAACAAGATAAAAATATGTTGTAAAATTTTGTACAAAATATTGTTAATTAAAAGCCCCATTTTAGACTATATTTTTACAAAAGACTTCATTTTTTGTATAATAGTGTCCAATAAACTTGTCAATCTCTATGGGTACCCCCATAAAGACTAACATCCATCTAGACGTTTATCCACCGTTGATAGCTACATTTCCTATATGAAAGAAAGATACATGTGTATTTCCTTCCAATGATTGTTACTAAAATATTAGAGAGTGTGCCACTAATTTAGATAGAAACTATGCAGCCTACTTACTTGATGTTTCCATAGCAACTACTTTTCTGTCAGGGGTAGAATTACCCCACCCACTTCTAATAATGTATTATTGTTTGTTTTGGAGTTTAACGGCCCAGTCAACACTATTTAGGTTATTTTTGAGCCGGTCAGTTTACCTATCAACACTTTCCTGGGCTGGCTTATACGTAAGCGGTTAACCAGTACAGTGCACATTCTTTCGCCAGAAACTGACAACTGCCCTTCTTGAATCAGCGGAAGGGAGAGAATGACCGTAGAAAAGATTTCATGATCAATCTCCACGAAAGAATGTTGCCGACCCCAGCGGGAGTCGAACCCGCGTCCTCCTGATCACCAGTCAGACACGCATCCGACTGAGCCACTGAGGCCGGCTAATAATGTATTAATTCATTTGGGAAAATGTAAACATATTAGGCTTCTCAGCTGTCCATCATACTAAAAAGACATCAGAGTAACCAAAATTATATTGATTATAGGAGAAAATCTTAATCATTCAGAATAAGAAGAAATCTGTGAGCCAGCACAGAATTTTGAAGCCATATTTAAAACCACAGTACTCTAAATGAAGAAGATACTAGAACTATGCATGACAAGATTTCTAAGACAAATTGCTACATTTGTTATTGGTAATGAATAAACAATACCATCTAGTAAACATAACATGCATTGGATCTTTTATTTTTTTGTAATTTGATCTGGAAATGTAGTTACAGATTAGTAGACATCACGACGTCAAACAGTTTTGGGAACTCATTTATGGCCACTGAGTGTAGTTTAAAAAAAAAGTAGAGTGTTCAAGAAGGGCAGCTGTCAGTTTCTGGTAGTTTAAAAAAAAGTAGAATTAAGTGAATAGGGATATTACAGATAAGGAATATTTTTGTATGGTTGTCAGGTTGGCATTTGAAATTAAGATCCTAAGAATCATAGTCAAAAATGCTGCCATATCTCTGCTTTTGAACCAGGCTTGTTGTCTTAACCCTTGTCCTGCTGAGCCCAGACATGCCTTATTTTTCAAACAATGTAGATCCAGATCAGATGGCTACTTCAGAAGCCATCTGATCAGGATCTGCATTGTTTATCATTCAGATTGTGAATTTGTTGCAGTAATTTGCATCAAGTAATCTGATTGGTTGATAATCGGTAGTGGGAGTGGGAGATTAAAACATTCAGCAGGATAAGGGTTAAGCTGCTCACATTAACTGTTTCATTTATGAAAGCTACATTGTCACATATTTCACATACGGCAGTGTTTCTTCCCTAATATTGTGCCGTTGTAAAGAATTTGCCCTTATAAAGAGTCCCAGTTAGGAGTATGATAGGTGATAAAAGACCTTTTCCCCATCATTACTCCAAGAAACAAATGTTATAGACATTTGTTAGAATTGCTCGGTGAGGCGATTCTAACAAATATCTATAATATTTGTTTCTTGGAGTATTAGATTACAGGATTCTTTGATGACTATGGACTAGATTTGTGCATTTCCAACCCAAGGAAAGCCCATGCCACTCGGAACCAATGCTAAGCCTTTAGCTAAGTAGTCATTCCATTCAAATTTCCGTTATAAAGAGTTTTGCCATCATAAAAAATGTCGGTATAAAGAGGGTTGCCTGTACACATATTTTTTTGTCAATGCAGCATCTAACACAGAAGTGGAGACATCTGCTGACTACGGTAAAATTTCTAGTATTTCTGAGCTCACCTTGCCTGATGTTGACAGTTCACAGTCAATGAGCTCTCCAATTATGGAGAGTACAAAAGGTACTCCTGCTAACATGTATCTTAGTTTTGCAACGTGCTAGTTTCTTATAACAAGATGGTGATGGACGAGGTATACTAGTACTGCTAGGTATTGACAGCTCATACAACTGTTTTACAATGTTGTGTCTTCATCATTATGATAACCCATCCATGCAACATAGTGCTTTCTTCCTTATTCCAAAATAGCTGCTTTTCCAATGAAAATTTGTGATATTTTCCTTAGTTTGTCCACCTGATCAGTCAAATTTGACATGACTGATTGTGTGAACAGGTTTGTCCACATGATCACAATAAATTTGACATGACTGATCTTGTAAACAGGTTTTGTACACATGATTACATTACATTTGACATAACTGATCGTGTGAACAGGTTTGTCCACGTGATTACATTAAATTTAACATGACTGATTGTGTGAACAGGTTTGTCCACATGATCACATTACATTTGACATAACTGATCGTGTGAACAGGTTTGTCCACGTGATTACATTAAATTTAACATGACTGATTGTGTGACCAGGTTTGTCCACATGATTACATTACATTTGACATGATTGCTCATGTGAACAGGTTTGTCCACATGATTACATTACATTTAACATGACTGATGTTGTGAACAGGTTTGTACACATGATCACATTACATTTGCCATGACTGATCGTGTGAACAGGTTTGTCCACATAATTACATTACATTTGACATGACTGATTGTGTGAACAGGTTTGTCCACATGATTACATTACATTTAACATGACTGATTGTGTGAGCATTTTTGTCCACATGATTACATTACATTTAACATGACTGAATGTGTGAACAGGTTTGTCCACATGATCACATTACATTTGACATGTCTGATTGTGTGAGCATTTTTGTCCACATGATTACATTACATTTAACATGACTGAATGTGTGAACAGGTTTGTCCACATGATTACATTACATTTGACATGGCTACTTGTGTGAACAGGTTTGTTGTCAAGATGATTACACAGTGTTTTTTTTCACATTTTTGGGACTGGTACCGGTACCGGTGGAATTGGGAAAATTTTCTTCTCAAATTGGGAAAAATAGCGTCGTTTTTACTCAAATTGGGAAAAAGGGTGTTATTTTAATAAGTATGTCAAAACAAACTCAATTTCCGCCAGAAAACTTGCCGCGCTAAAGGTGGTTTCCAGACGGAAGAGTTACATATTGGACTTACCTACGACTTTGAACTTACCCGAATTTCGGCAAATCGTTGCAATAGTACGCGAATTATGTCAATAGCCGTTTCTTCAAAGGGACGTTACTTCGGATTTCCGGAAGGTAAACAATACGAGCGATAAAACAACCTATTTCTCGCGACGAAAAAGAGAGAGAAAAAAAAGGATGCTGCATTATGATTTTGGGAATTTTTAACCTTTGAATTGGGAAAAAAACATACTTTTGGCGATTGGGAACGGGTCCGTTTTCCGGACCCGGTTTTATAGGGAAAAAAAACACTGTTACATTACATTTAACATGACTGATCTTGTGAACAGGTTTGTCCACATGATTACATTAAATTTAACATGACTGATTGTGTGAACAGGGTTGTCCACCTGATCACATTACATTTGACATAGCTGATTATGTGAACAGGTTTGTCCACATGATTACATTACATTTGACATGACTGTTTGTGTGAACAGATTTGTCCACATGATTACATTACATTTAACATGACTGATGTTGTGAACAGTTTTGTCCACATGATTACATTACATTTGACATGACTGATCGTGTGAACAGGTTTGTCCACATGATTACATTACATTTAACATGACTGATTGTGTGAACAGGTTTGTTCACATTATCACATTACATTTGACATGACTGATCATGTGAACAGGTTTGTCCACATTATTACATTACATTTGACATGACTGATTGTGTGAACAGCTTTGTCCACATGATAACATTACATTTAACATGACTGAATGTGTGAACAGGTTTGTCCACATGATCACATTACATTTGACATGACTGATTGTGTGAACAGGTTTTGTACACATGATTACATTACATTTGACATGACTGCTCATGTGAACAGGTGTGTCCACATGATTACATTACATTTGACATGATCAGATGAATGATCACGTCAACAGGTTTGTCCACATGATTACATTACATTTAACATGACTGATTGTGTGAACAGCTTTGTCCACATGATAACATTAAATTTAACATGACTGATTGTGTGAACAGGTTTGTCCACATGATTACATTACATTTAACATGACTGATTGTGTGAACAGCTTTGTCCACATGGTTACATTACATTTGACATGACCGATTGTGTGAACAGGTTTGTCCACATGATCAAATTACATTTGACATGACTGATTGCGTGAACAGCTTTGTCCACATAATTACATTACATGTAACATGACTGATTGTGTGAACAGGTTTTGTACACATGATCAATCACTTTCATATTTGACATGACTGCTCATGTAAACAGGTGTGTCCACATGATTACATTACATTTGACATGATTAGATGAATGAGCATGTCAACAGGTTTGTCCACATGATTACATTACATTTGACATGACTGATTGTGTGAACAGGTTTGTCCACATGATTACATTACATTTGACATGACTGATTGTGTGAACAGGTTTGTCCACATGATTACATTACATTTAACATGACTGATTGTGTGAACAGCTTTGGCCACATGGTTACATTACATTTGACATGACTGATTGTGTGAACAGGTTTGTCCACATGATCACATTACATTTGACATGACTGATTGTGTGAACAGCTTTGTCCACATGATTACATTACATGTAACATGACTGAATGTGTGAACAGGTTTGTCCACATGATCACATTACATTTGACATGACTAATTTTGTGAAAAGCTTTGTCCACATAATTACATTACATTTGACATGACTGCTCATGTGAACAGGTGTGTCCACATAATTACATTACATTTGACATGACTGATCGTGTGAACAGGTTTGTCCACATGATTACATTACATTTGACATGACTGATCATGTGAACAGGTTTGTCCTCATGATTACATTACATTTGATATGAATGATTGTGTGAACAGCTTTGTCCATATGGTTACATGACATTTAACATGATTGATCATGTGAACAGGTTTGTCCACATGATTACATTACATTTAACATGATTGATCATGTGAACAGGTTTGTCAACATGATTACATTACATTTAACTTGATTGATCATGTGAACAGGTTTGTCCACATGATTACATTGCATTTGATATGACTGATTGTGTGAACAGGTTTTCCACATGATTGCATCAAATTTGACATGTTTGATTGTGTGAACAGGTTTTGTATACATGATCAGTCACTTCCATAGTCGACATGACTGATTGTGTGAACAGGTTATAAATCAGTTATTACGTCAAATTTAATAGATGGATAAGCTGAATTTGATGGTTTAATACATGTGGACACATGAGTTCAGATAAAGTGTCCAATTTCAGATTGATGAATTTGACAAAGATTGATTATATGGGCATTGGTTTTCACATTTTCGATACAGTTTGGTTTTTACAGGAATCCCATAATTCTGTGTCCAGAGAAACATGTATAGATTATATAGAAAAATGACCATTTCATGGTCATTTTTCTATATAATCTGTACATTTTTGTATTGGATGTTTGGTTGTTTGACCAACATATTTTTGCCCCAAAAGGATGGCACTGACTAACCGGTCTCTAAAACCAGATGCTCAGAATGTAGCATCTGATCAGCGCCTTCACCGTTTGCTGCAAAAAGTTCAGCCATTTTCTAATGAAATTTCTGAAAACATAAATCAGCCTGACACCCCTAAATTTTGAAATTGACTCTGCATTATATAAACATAAGCTGGAAGAGTCCATTCTGTACAAAAAGGGTTGCATTGGAGTCCTGTTAAACTTGTGGTGTAGTTCCCATTTTGTACCAGAAACCCCAAAATGGGTAGTTGGCAAACAGTGCAGGCCCCGATCAGATGCCGCAGAACGTAGCGTCAGGCCTGCACTGTTTGCATATTTTCAGCTAATTTCCAAATAGTTTTTGAAGATCCTGACAGCCCTAAATTTAGAAATGGACTCCTGCTATATATAAGGTGGAAGATTCCATTTCGTACAAAAAGGGTTAATTGTTGTTTTGTTTTGTTTGTTTGTTTGTTTGATTTGAAGTTTAATGTCCCTGTCAACACTGTAAAGGTCATTTTGGAGACGTTGCTTCCAATTTTGTGGGACTTTTACCCGACATTGAGATGAAATGACATCTCAAGCCCTGCCGCCCAATGAAACCAATAGGGTTTATAAGCATTGACTGTCTGACTCATACCCCTTTGCCTGGGCAGGCTTAGATCCTGTAAGCAGTTTACCAGTGTTTGTGTGCGTGTCAGTTTCAGTCTGGGTGGAAGCATCATGCAGCCCATCTATTTCTTCAAACCCTTATGGGTTGCTAATTATAATTGAACATCCCATGGTACTATTGAAGAGCATGAGGGAATCATTGGACATGTGCCTCCAGCGAAGACTCAGATCAGCCTGCAAATCAATGCAGTGTGATCAGAGCCATTGGTGGGCACCATTGGTCTATAGTATCTTCATGTAGACAAGGAAAAGTGTGCTCTTGATGTGCATGACCTTGGCTGATTTGAGTCCCCACTGAGCACCTGGACACGCTCAGTCCAGACGATGCATTTTTGAAAGGTGCAGCCCATGTCATGTAAGTTGTTACCACTAATGATGACCAGCCTCCTCAGGTGGTCGGGAGGAAGCAGGTTCGATACCTGCCAGGGTCGGCAACATTTTTTCGTCAAGATTAATCATGAAATCTTCTATGGTCATTCTCTCCCTTCTGTTGATTCAAGAAGGGCAGTTGTCAGTTTCTGTCAGTTTCATTTCTTCTGTGCACTATACTGGTAAACTGCTTAGCTATAAGCCTGCCCAGGAAAAAGTGCAGATAGGTAAACTGACTGGCTTGATATGACCTAAATAGTGTTGACTGGGCAGTTAAACTCCAAAACAAACAAACAAAAAAAACCACTAATTATGGACTCTTAAGCTCTCCATGGAAGTCTCAACATTTCACGCTTACTGCTGGAAAGAAAATGTATCCTGACTTGCAAGTAATCCCATATACCTGCAGAGTAAATTACACATAAACCTCTTTTAACCCTTGTCCTGCTGAATATTTTAAGCTGCCACACCCACTACGGATTATCAACCAGTCAGATTACTTCATGCAAATTATTGCAAGAAATTCACAATCTGAATAGCAAACAATGTAGATCTTGATCAGATGGCTTCGTCAAAAACTATCTCATCTGGTTCTTCATTGTTTTGAAAATAAGGCTTATCCGGGCTCAGCAGGACAAGGGTTAATTAACATGGTTCCATATATATAGGACCTTACATGAGTATTCATGTGTTATTGAATTTATTAAACAAGTTGAGAAAAAGGGATTTGCAGTGCATTTTATCTCTTTTCCTTAACAAGTTTTATAGATATAATAATACATGGGCACTAATACAAGATTCTGTTTACCATATGACATTTTAAACACATTTATTCACAATTTGTTTACGAAAATGTCGATATTCTGCCATTAGTGAATGCGATGTTGTTAAGGACGTATGTTTTAGGTTACAGGGCGTATCTAACTAATTTTCATATTTAATCCACTAGTGGATTATGGTATTTATTGCATGGTGTTTTTACATTCTCGAAAAAGACATCATATGATAAAACAAGGTTATGAATATATCAAATGTTTAAGATGGATCTGCAAAATGTGTAGATTATTATATAGCAATATAATCAATACATTTCTGTTAGAATATAACACAATTGTTTAACACAGTTTCTGCTTTGGACCCTAACAAAAGTGTTATAGATAGGTGGTATACTATGTTCCAGTGAGAATTATCATACATTGGTCCTGTGTGAATTATAAGATGGTCCAGTGTGAAATTATCAGGTGTTCCTGTGTGAATTACCAGGTGGTGATGGAAAGGGAACTTTTTATGCTTCTAACCTATAGTATCATTGTATGCAGTCACCAAGCACGCATACAGAAAAAAAAGAAAGAAAAAAGCCTATTGTATTGGCCACCTCTATTAACCCTTGTCCTGCTGAATAGTTTATTTTGCCCCACACATTTCTGACTATCAACCAGTCAGATTACTTGATATATTACTCTGAATCCTAAATATCCTTGTAATCCTGTTTCCTGATCACACAGAATGATCACTGAGTCCAAAAAGAATAATAATCCTCAAGTAATCCAACACAGAATTTAGGATGCAATTTTTTTATCTTCTATTAAGACACCCAGACTGAAACTAAAGGTAAATTTTCTCTTTTTTATAAAGTGAGTGAGTGTTTGAGTTTTACGTCCCACCAACAGCTGAGGTCATACGGAGAAGGGACCTCGGTTTAAAGACTCATCCAAAAGTCTGGAGAAGCCCGGATTGATCCTGCGACCCCTGGTTTACAAGGCGAGTAGCGTAACCACTGCACCACGGAGGCTTCTTATTCGACGGGTTTTTAAAAAAAATCCGTCCTTTAAAATAGCGATGTCCGGGCGGGCGGGCGTCCTGCGGGCGGGCGGTCGTCGTCCCAGGTTTACCTTTTGGTTAACCTTTTTTCAAAGTGATATTTTTCATCTATTCTGCAGCAGATTGTTTTAATATCAGGACTGATGCATAAGTGGAGGTACCGCTTTCATGTATTATCCATAAATGGCGCAAAAGACTAAAATTTTGGCGGAAATTGTCATTTTTCAAACTTGCGTTTTTCAGGTTTACCTTTTGGTTAACCTTTTTTCAAATGCCAGTGTAGTGGATAGAGTGCTGGACTACGGATCCTATTGTTGACTATGAATCTGAGGGGCGTGAGTTCAAACCCCGGTGGAGACATTTTTTTTTTTTTCTGTTCTTTTTTTTTTCTGTTCTTTTTTTTTTTTTTTTTTTTTTCATTCTTTTTTTTCTTTATTTTTCTTTTCTTCTCCATAAACACATATGAACAATTATTATCTTCCTCCCCTGATAGTTGCTAGTAATAATACATACATGCATGCACAGGCATGGAATTTTCTTTTCTTTTTTTTTTTTTTTTTTTTTTTCGTTCTTTTTTTAGCTCACCTGAGCACGAAGTGCTCAAGGTGAGTTGATGTCCGTCATCCGTCAACAATTTCTTTAAACGACATCTCCTCCTGGGATAATGGCCCGATTTCAAAATTATTTTACAGAAATGTTCAGTAGGTGACCCTTTTTCAAAATTGCTAAAATCAGTGGCCACTAGAGCTAAAAATAGAGCTAAAAATAGAAAAAACTTTATTTTTTTTTCTTCGTAAAACACATAAACAAATCCCCCCCCCCCACACACACACCAAAAAGTTGTTACTGGGTTAGGATATTGCATTTGTTCTGTACATTCATGCATACTTAGTTTTACATACATACCCTACCCACCCCACCCTACCCTAGCATACCCTACCCTACCCCACAACCCCACCCCACCCCCCATCCCAAAACAACCCCAATCCACCCCCAACCCAACCCCATCCCACCACTCCCCACCTTACCCGACCTCACCCCATCCCACCCACCCAAGCCCACCCCACCCCACAACCCCACCACACCCCATCACACCCCACACCCCACCCCACCACAAATTCCACCCCGTCCCACCCGACTCCTAACCCATTCCACCCCACCCTACCCCACACCAGCACACCCCACCCTACCCCACCCATGCCACCACCATCCTAACCATACTGAAAAAAAAAACCCGTCCATAATGCCATTAGGCATTTTTCTTGTCGGTCGGTGAATTTATTCACAAGACCTTAGTCATCGTCCGATGACACTTTTCAGCTTCCTTCTATTCAAATGCTTTTGAAGTTATAGTGGTCGGCGGTTGTCTACGACTTATTACTACTTATATCCCTCCGCCCACTGTGTAGTCTTTGCAGTTTTATCTGAGATCTGAAAGCCTTGGCGTAGAATTGTTTGATTTGGGATACACCTATGATTTTATGTATTTACAATACATTAACACAAACAGTTTGATATATTTACGAAATTAAAATTTTCTGGCGGATGAATACAATCGGTCGGAGGTCAAGATTGTTGTGTTTCGGTACGGAAAAGTAAGAAAAAAAATACAGTAACATTCTTTTCTATTTCGAATAATTTTTGCGGGTTTGATATTCATACATGCTTTTAATACTGGATAATGTATATAAAATTAGTCGAGTCCAAGTTGTATGATTGCAGTAGGCATATCTATAAAATGAGTCAATGACTGCAGAAGTCAAACAAATCAAAGCTCTAGATAACAGGACAATGAGTAGAAATAATTTCGCATTTGATCTTTCTTTATTTATAATATAATATACTGCCACACCCTCTCATGAAGAACGAAGATTACGTGCAGTTGATCATTTGTCAGTTTTCTATACTATAGATCTAATTTTCCAAAAACATATTTGTTGTGGGTATTGGTTAGAATCGGCGTGGGGGTGGGGAGGGGGTGCAACTCTAACGATTATCATATAAATAGACTGCATCAGTCCGTTTGTGTTCGTGGTAGATACTGCATTTTGTCTTTGGTGCAAGAAGACCCCTGTCGGGTGACACGTCATTCCTGGTCTATGAATGCCATTGTAACATTTCTGATTCGATTCCCAACAATTAAAATTATGGCGTCCGAACATGCGCCACAGGGATGGTCGCCACTAAGTGCACCATTAACTGTAGCCCCCATGTGCAGGAGAACCATCCAGGTTAACGACATCAACCCTAATTAGCTATACAGGATAATATGTATGCACCTGCAAGTAATGGTCAAATGTTACGGATATATATGCATTAAATATCCTTATTATCTGGAGCTTTATATTCGGTTACAGCTACACCAGCCTCTTGTTTTGTCTGCTGATAACAATAATAGGCGATAATTGAAGATCAAGTAACAGGTAAATGAAGTGATGGCTGCCTGCTCTCATTATCCCCAGTCCGTGTAAGAAGATAGATACTTTTTAATGCCCCTGTCCTTTAAACTAGAGGCATATTAAATAATCCTCTGCATTCGCTGATTTAACCTTTAACCACAACCTTTGTCTTGGAGCAGAAATAAAAACAAATAATGTATACCCTAGTAAACCCCAGTTTTCCCTATATAAAGTATACGGTTTAGGAGGTGTTCCTTTAACGGACTTGTTCACATGATGAATGTTAAGAGTACCCCTGTCACCCCGCTTACTACAAAGAAAAATAGTGTCTACAGGGTATACATTATTATTACAAAGATTGTGGGTACTCGTTAGAACATTTTCATTGAGACAGTTCTAACGAGCACCTTCAATCGATGTATGAAGAGAGAAAAATAATATTAATAGAAAAAACCCTCGGGTTAAGAGCTGTTAAAAGAATGCGCCTGCTATGTATGTTATGTGCAAGCGCTATAATATAACGTTTCCTTAAAAAATCAAAGCACTGAGAGTACCGGTGGGTCGATCGTCTCTGAGTGTAGGTTGGGAAAATAGTCCTAAACTGAGAATCGGAATGTTCGTTTACTTTTAAGCAAGCACAGTAGATCTGATCAGACATCGCGTTATGTGGCGTCTGATTATGTAGATTCTGCTTGCCAATGTTCAAGTGCATAAGCACAGTTCACCCGCCCCCGCCAAACGGGGCTTGAATAAATAGATGGGCTGCATGATGCTTCCACGTAGAGCTGAAACCGACCACACACGAGTACTAGTAAACCGCTTAGAGCATCTAAGCCTGCCCAGACAAAGCGGTGCGAGTCGGACCATCCATGCTCATAAACCCTATTGGTTTCAATTTGCGACAGGGCTTGAGATGTCATTTCATCTCAGTATTGGGTAAAAGTCCCATAAAATTGGAAATATCATCGCCAAATGACATATACAGTGTTGACGGGAACGTTAAACCTCAAATCAAACAAACAAACGAGCACAGTCCTTAATTTTTTTCTTTTGCTGCGCTCTGACGTCTTAGGAATGCCAGTTCAGGATCAACGGCAATCAGATGGTCAGTGGTAGTCCCGCAGACAATAGCAAGCAACAGATTCTCTGTTTTATAACGTAGACTGTGGGCACCCGTTAAATCGCTTCATTATAAGAAAAGTATTTAGTCAATTTTTGTCTGAAAAAAAAATATGGTAGCATTTTCACTCAAATTATTTACATGTACTTTTCATTTGTTAATGTGCTTAATTATTTCCCTTCTGTATATCGATTCATCTTTCTGAATTTCGAGTATTTCACTGCTAATGCTTAACCTCATATGCAACACAATCTGTGCTGAATATTTCATGTCGCAGCTGCAAACAGTGTAGATCCATCGATCAGCATCTACAATGTTTATCATAGTTTCTCCTCTCTCTTTTCTCCTCGCTCAGTCCCACCACTGCATCCCAGATCCTGAATAACAGTGATCTGTAATAGAGCCCCCTCAGCGATATGTTTAAACAACAACAAAAAATCATTTCACCGGTTAATGCAGGTCCGCACACAGTTCGGAAGGTGTAAACGCAGCGCCTCCCCGCTTTTGGAAATTATCTCAGATTCATGCAGTTTTTTATCTTCTGCAAAATACCTGAAATTCGCACCGTCAACCGCCCCTTTTCAGAGTTTGCGTACAGGCCTGAATCATGTTCAAAACTGTTGCTACATACATATGTCGAACAGTGCCAACCCTGATAAGAAGCAATCTACTGTCTATCCGATCTAGGTCTACGCTGTATATCTAATAATGGTACCACATATAAAGTCTGGGCTACTCATGTTTGCTCTTAAACATTTCAGGGTTCTCAACAGAAGTGCAAAAAGTCTATGTTTACTCGACTTGGAATACTTTATGAATGAAATGTTCCGTAAGACGTCACTTGACAGCATGTTACCTGAGCAACCTGGCATTCTTATACTATTTCGTTTTACCCTCAAATGCCACAGTGTAGTCCCTGTGCAACCTACTGAGCAGACGCCACATTCCGCGGCGTCTGCTCTGGGTATTCGGTGTTCACACGATTCCTGTCAAGACTCTATAGATAGCTCTGACCCATATGTTGCATCGATAAAAATAGCACAACGTTTCAAGTTCTATTAATATTGGTTTTCCCAAATCAGTGATGGTCACGTGAACAACTGCATGAATTCCGTTTTGCCATTTGGTAAATTTGTGTCGATCGTACACGATCCAAAGCACGTTAATTTACGCCTGTAGGGTACTGGTAAACAGTGTAAGTCCGGATCAAACATGTAAAGTGTTTCAAATGCAGCTTTTGTAATTCACCGACTTTGAGGCTTCTCAAGCCTTTGATTTTTATAAAGCAATGAGAATTTCCAGAATGCTGTAGAAATACATGAGCTCATATGCTAAAAGTAATGTGATCTTGAATCTTCTAGGTATTTCTTTTATCTCCTCTTATTGTGAACATCATGGTTAGGAAACTAAAAACATTGGTGACACATTTTCCAGATTCTTCCTTACAATAAGAAGTAAACAAAATAACAAAATATTACATATAGTTGGCCATCCAAACCACGAAAAAATACTTCTGATGGCAAAATTGAGTAGAGTATGGCATCCATGCTAATAGTGTTCTTTAGTGTGATGCAAAAGTGATAGGGGTGGATGCCACTTCTGAAAATGCCCCTGAGCCTCAGAATTAGGTCAAAGGTCAAATGAGTGCAAAAATACAATAAAATTTGTATATGCTGGTATTTGTACCCTCTCTCTATCTAAGCAGACCAAATAAAGTTAATTCAAACACCAGCAATGTACTTAGGACATATTGTTTATGCATTATATGTGATAAAAGAAGTTGTATCATAGATTTGGCCATGGTCAAAGGTCATTTAGATATTTCTTTAAATATGCATCAATATTTATTGTACAAAGGGTTATCTAGTATGTCAACTGAAACAAAGCCAAATGAGTTGCCATTTCCTTATCTAGGAAGCATAAAACCCACACATTATACAAACAGCATAATGGCCAACCTAATCGGTCTTAGGTCAAAGGTCATTTAATTACATATTTGGCAAAATATGTTTATTTTGCAAAATTCGTTGTTTAAGTAACATTCCAAATAATCTTCTCAGTTCTTACTAAACGTCACAAAGATATAAAGGATATAGTATATGATGATAATACTCGTATCTAATAATAACACTAGTGGGTCATCATCAAAGGTCACGTGCAGCTACTGTAAAACACTTATATTTGGCGGTCATTTTAGTTTGGCCCTATTTGCAGTCAAGGAAAAAAACGCCAAAATAAAAATCCGCCAATAAAGCTAGAAGAATGCAAGAGAAGAAACCTTATTCTACACATCACACACATAATGTGTCAAAAGGGCATAGGCATCATTGGTGACAAAAGAAAAAGTGTATTTACTTCTTATGAAGCCGAAATAAAGAAAGACAATGTTCTAGTCATAATACAGTTCAAAACGGCTGAATGAAAACAAACACATCTTGAGAGTTATTGTCGAAATTGTGGATGTAATTAGTAATTGATTGATGGCTTTAACTGTGAGCTCAATATGATGGGTAAACCAATCAGATAAGATTGATGTATTCATGTATTAACTGACTTCAACACTCGATATAAACTGTTAACTGCTAAACTTCTTATTCAGGGCTATCGGTATCATAAACTACGCAAAGCCTTTTCAAAATTTTGAAGACGTCATTCCGATTTAATTTCAAAATCCAATGTTGGACTTAAAAGGTCTATCGGAACCCGAAATTTATGGTGACTTAGTATATAAATTCAGAAAAATATATATATAATTCAATGACTTCAGCACCCAATTTCGTAAAATCATTCTTCGATATAAAAAATGGGTACAACATAAAGGTTATACGACAGACTGCATGCATGGTAGTTAACCCAAGCACAGTTGACAACTTTGCTTCCCTCTTTAATTGTACGCCGGTGGGCCAGGCCTTAGATTCCACGACGGTCCCAGCGTAATGGCTTGCTGAGAATTAGAGAGAATTTAGTTTTATGTAATATTGGTTGGTGCCTGTCTCTGGTAGGGCCCATCGGAGTACAACTTTCGGTTTTCTTTTGCTCCAGCGTTTTAGTGGTTTCTTGCTTACCTCACCGTTGTTTCATCTCTGTGGTTGTTTTGATTTTTGTGTTCTGTGAGATGTTGCACTGATGAGTTATGCGGACTGAACAAATGATTTGTCTAAATCGCGACGGAAGTAAGGGCGAGGATTGCGGCTGCATAAAATCGATTTAAGACCACACATAAACACACACAGCGGAATTTGCTTCACTGACCATTCCAAGGCCGTTCTTCTGTCGCGGTTTACTTTTGTTATGGTTTGTCTTTGAATATGTGTATCGCTAATATTATTTTGTTTTGGATAGCCAATTGGCCATTTTGTTGAAAAGTAACTGTCCTTGTGTCTTTCCGCTATTGATGTGTCCATTAGGGTCTAGTCATTTCATTTTTGTGTTTCTTTCCCTTTGGTGCCCTTGATTGGCGCTGTGGGTTAATTGTATCGATTCCTGATCATTGCCTTCACTTCAATCAAATACACGAAACAAATGTATTTTTGATAATAAATACTTGTCATCAACACATCCTTGTGTTAAATATGACAAAATTTGATTAGAAAACATCCATTGTTTACGAGTTTTGTACTTAAATAACCCCTGACCTATACGACTGACATACTTAGAGGGTACATTAAAATAATTTTCCGTTGTTCACTGCACCTGGATAGTTTTATGGTGATTTTAAGCAAGCAATTTCCCCAAATATATGTTAAAAGAGTTTCGTGTTTATTTTGCACTCATTTGACCTTTGACCTTTTTCTTGGCCTCAGACGCATTTCCAGACGTGGCACCTACCCCTATGATTGTTGACACACATCAAGGATTACATTTAGCATGGTTGCCATACTCTAGTCAATGTTGTCATCAAACGTAAACTATCAAGCTTTTTTACACCTGCTTAGTCACGCATAAAGAATGCTTTTATGTGTTGTTAATTGTTTTATCTATTATTGCCAGTTATCCGAGATGCGACAATTTAATCAAGGGGATAAGGTTAAAGTTTGATGTTTAATTGTCTTACACAAAGAAGGTGTTAAATGGGTCCTGCTCATAGTAGAGTAACATTTTACGTTGAACATATTAATGCTTGTAAAACCATTTTATATCGCCTTTTCTGTTATAGAAATGACAGAGTGTAGTATTCTGTCTATGTGATAAAAACCGGACTGGCAACCCGGTTCAGTCAGCTGTGGGTACTGACTAATAAAACCTGTTGTCGGACAGGCTAGCTCAACGGAAGTCGCGATTTGACTTATAGTAGTAGCGCAAAGGCAATGTTTCAGACCCATAACAGAAACAAAGCCACAAAGAAAGAATTCAGTGCTATATCAATATCGGGGATCATCAATGATTCAAGTCTCTAACATTAGTATCCCTTTTTATTCCATTTAACGCATATCCATGTAAACAAGCAGGTTTTCTAATCAAATACACGTTACAAATGTATTTTTTTACTATTTTGATAACTAGAGAAAGCGACCAGTGGGTCACGTATACCGCCGGCCAGCGCCACCCTCTGATTTATCTTTCGAGCTTGTATGAAGAAGTCAAAAAGCCATAAGAATTTATAAATGTATTTGTAAAAGCTAAACCAAACATAAAATTTCTAAATGGACCAAGAGCGCGAGGGGATTTGTTTGTTGGATTTGAAGTTTAACGTCCCTGTCAGCACTGTAAAGGTCATTTTGGAGCCGTTGCTTCCAATTTTGTGGGACTTTTACCCGACATTGAGATGAAATGACATCTCAAGCCCTGTCGCCCAATGAAACCAATAGGGTTTATAAGCATGGACGGTCCGCCTCGCACCGCGGTTCCTGGACAGGCTTAGATCCTCTAAGCTGTTTACCAGTACTAGTGTGCGGGCCGGTTTCAGCTCTGCATGGAAGCATCATGCAGCCCATATATTTCTTCAAGCCCCTATGGGCGGGGGCCGTCGTTAGGGCATCAAAGTTACTGAAGGGCTGGGGGCATCAAAGTTACTGAAGCAGGTGGGGTGTGCATCAATGAAATCTTTGGATTGGTATACAACATTGATGCAAATATCAATTGAATTAGTCTTAGAGTTTAGAACATATAGGCATCTATAAAGTTCGTCATAAAATTTTAACCAAATGTAAATGTCTAAGTCTGTGACCTTGAGATGTCTATGTCTGACCTGAGGTCAAGGTCACAATGGGTGGAAGAAGGGACATGCATCACAAAATCTTTGGACTGGTATGCAACATTGATGCAAGTATCAACTGAATTTGTCTTAGAGTTTAAAACATACAGGCATCTTTAAACTCTGTCATAAAACTTTAACCAATAGTAAAATTTCTAAGTCTGTGACCTTGACCTCAAGGTCACTGTGGGTGGTGGGACATGCATCAACGAAATCTTCAGACCAGTATGTAACTTCAGTGTAAGTATCAACTAAATCTATCAACGGGATCAGAAGATACAATATATTAGAAACTTTAACGCAAAACTTTTACCAAAACACATTAACAAACGGATGGACGGACGGATGGACGGACGGAAGGACGGACACACAGACGGACGAACGGCAGAACGAAAACTATATTCCCCCATAGCATACTTCGCATGGCGGTGGTGTAATAAATACTGGTAAGCAACACATCCTTATGCTAAATATAACAAAATGTGTTCAGAAAACATCCGTTTTTCACGAGCTTTGCACTTAAATGACCCTGACCTATAAGACTGACATACTTTGAGGGTACATTTATAATGATTTTCCATTGTTCACTGCACCTGAATAGTTTATGGTGATTTTAAGCAAACATTTTCCCCAAATATGTGTTAAAAGAGAGTTATAAGTAGTTTCATGTTTATTTTGCACTCATTTGACCTTTGACCTACTTTTGAGCCTCAGACGCATTTCCAGACGTGGCATCCACCCCTATGATTGTTGACACACATCAAGGATTACATTTAGCATGGGTGCCATACTCTACTCAATTTTGCCATCAAAAGTAAAAATATCAATCTTTTTTGGGATTGGATGGCCAACTAATAGCCTTATTAGGTCACCCAGTGGAATGAAAGTGAGGATCAGAAAAAAAGTCTTAAACATAACAGTCCATTACATTCCAGAGTATGCTTGTTTATTCATTCTCGGTCAAAAAAGTTCTTATACTTAAAATTGCATGCTTTAGTCGGGGATTTGAAATTCGTAGCACGCGTATTTAAGGAGTTTAATGCACCTTACTTTCTCACACTTAACTATGATTCGAATTTATTTAGAGGTCTCTCAGCATCTTGAAAATGGAGTTAGAAAATCAAAAAAGTGGGGAAAAAGACATAAAAAGGGGAGATAAATGTTCCTACCCTCTTTTTAGCTCACCTGACCGAAGGTCATGGTGAGCTTTTGTGACAGTAAGATGTCCGGCGTCGTCGTGCGTCGTGCGTCGTGCGTCGTCCGTCGTGCGTCGTCCGTGCGTAAACTTTTTCTTGTGAACACACTAGAGGCCACAGTTTTGGTCCAATTATCATCAAACTTGCTCAGAATGATAATCATGACAATATCTCGGTCAAGTTCGAATTTGGGTCATGTCGGGTAAAAAAGTAGGTCAGTAGGTCAAATCATAGAAAAACCTTGTGAACACTCGAGAGGCCACAATTTTGGTCCAATCATCATCAAACTTGCTCAGAATGATCATTGTGACAATATTTTAGTGAAGTTTGAATATGGATCATGTCGGCTTAAAAAGTAGGTCAGCGGGTCAAATCATAGAAAAACCTTGTGAACACCCTAGAGGCCACAATTTTGGTCCAATCATAATCAAACTTGCTCAGAATGATCATCATGACAATATCTTGGTCAAGTTCGAATATGGGTCATGTCCGGTCAAAAAGTAGGTCAGTAGGTCAAATCATAGAAAAACCTTGTGAACACTCTGAAGGCCACTGTTTTGGTCCAATTATCATGAAACTTGCTCAGAATGACCATTGTGACAATATTTCAGTCCAGTTCGAATATGGGTCATATCGGGTTAAAAAGTAGGTCAGCGGGTCAAATCATATAAAAACCTTGTGAACACCCTAGGGGCCACAATTTTGGTCCAATCATAATCAAACTTGCTCAGAATGATCATCATGACAATATCTCGGTCAAGTTTGAATATGGGTCATGTCCGGTTGAAAAGTAGGTCAGTAGGTCAAATCATAGAAAAACCTTGTGAATACTCAGGAGGCCACAAGTTTGGTTAAATCATTAATCTTGCTCAGAATGGTCATTGTGACAATATCTTGGCTAAGTTTGAATAAAGGTCTTTTCGGGTCAAAAAGTAGGTCAGTAGGTCAAATTAAAGAAAAAACTTGTGAACACTCTAGTTTTACATAGACTTATATAGGGAAAATCTTTAAAAATCCTTTTCTCTGAAACCACAAGGCCTAGGTCTTTTATATTTGGTATGAAGCTTCATCTAAAAGACCCCTAACAAGATTATTCAAATGATAGTGCTGAGGCCAAAAATGTCCCCGCCCCCGGGCCCTTTGGTTTTACATAGGCTTATATAGGGAAAATCTTTAAAAATCTTCTGCTGTGAAGCTGCAAGGCCCAGGACTTTGATATTTGGTATTAAGCTTTATCTAGTGGACCCCTACCAAGATTGTTCAAATTATAGTGCTGGGGCAAAAAATGCCCCCGTTCCGGGGCCCTTTGGTTTTACATGGCCTTATATAGGGAAAATCTTTAAAAATCTTCTTCTCTGAAACCGCAAGGTCCAGGACTTTGATATTTAGAATGAAGCTTCATCCATTGGACCTCTACCAAGATTGTTCAAATTATCGCCCTTGGGCCAAAAATGCCCCCGCTCAGGGGCCCTTTGTTTTTACATAGACTTATATAGGGAAAATCTTTAAAAATCCTTTTCTCTGAAACCACAAGGCCTAGGTCTTTTATATTTGGTATGAAGCTTCATCTAAAAGACCCCTAACAAGATTATTCAAATGATAGTGCTGAGGCCAAAAATGTCCCCACCCCCGGGCCCTTTGGTTTTACATAGGCTTATATAGGGAAAATCTTTAAAAATCTTCTGCTCTGAAACTGCAAGGCCCAGGACTTTGATATTTGGTATTAAGCTTTATCTAGTGGACCCCTACCAAGATTGTTCAAATTATAGTGCTGGGGCAAAAAAAGCCTCCACCTGGGGCCCTTTGGTTTTACATAGGCTTATATAGGGAAAATCTTTAAAAATCTTCTTCTCTGAAACCGCAAGGCCCAGGACTTTGATATTTTGTATGAAGCTTCATCTAGTGGACCCCTACCAAGATTGTTCAAATTATAGCCCTTGGGCCAAAAATCCCCCTGCTCAGGGGCCCTTTGGTTTTACATAGACTTATATAGGGAAAATCTTTAAAAATCTTCTTCTCTGAAACCGCAAGGTCCAGGACTTTGATATTTAGAATGAAGCTTCATCCAATGGACCTCTACCAAGATTGTTCAAACTATCGCCCTTGGGCCAAAAATGCCCCCGCTCAGGGGCCCTTTGTTTTTACATAGACTTATATAGGGAAAATCTTTAAAAATCCTTTTCTCTGAAACCACAAGGCCTAGGTCTTTTATATTTGGTATGAAGCTTCATCTCAAAGACCCCTAACAAGATTATTCAAATGATAGTGCTGAGGCCAAAAATGTCCCCGCCGCCGGGCCCTTTGGTTTTACATAGGCTTATATAGGGAAAATCTTTAAAAATCTTCTGCTCTGAAACTGCAAGGCCCAGGACTTTGATATTTGGAATTAAGCTTTATCTAGTGGACCCCTACCAAGATTGTTCAAATTATAGTGCTGGGGCAAAAAAAGCCTCCGACTGGGACCCTTTGGTTTTACATGGCCTTATATAGGGAAAATCTTTAAAAATCTTCTTCTCTGAAACCGCAAGGCCCAGGACTTTGATATTTTGTATGAAGCTTCATCTAGTGGACCCCTACCAAGATTGTTCAAATTATAGCCCTTGGGCCAAAAATGCCCCCGCTCAGGGGCCCTTTGGTTTTACATAGACTTATATAGGGAAAATCTTTAAAAATCTTCTTCTCTGAAACCACAAGGCCTAGGTCTTTTATATTTGGTATGAAGCTTCTTCTAAAGGACCCCTACCAAGATGATTCAAATTATAGTGCTGGGGCCAAAAGTGGCCCCGTCCCGGGGCCCTTTGGTTTTACATAGACTTATATAGGGATAATCTTTAAAAATCTTCTCTGAAACCACAAGGCCCAGGACTTTGAAATTTGGTATGAAGTTGCATCTAATGGACCTCTACCAAGATTGTTAAAATTATAGCCCTGGGGCCAAAAATGCCCCCACTCTGGGGCCCTATGGTTTTACATAGACTTACATGGGGAAAATCTTCAAAAATCTTCTTCTCTGAAACCACAAGGCCTGGGTCTTTGATATTTGGTATGAAGCTGCATCTAGTGGACCTCTATCAAAATTATTCAAATTATAGCCCTGGTACCAAAAATGTCCCCGCTCCGGGGCCCTTTGGTTTTGCATAGACTTATATAGGGAAATCTTTAAAAATCTTCTCTGAAACTGCAACGCCAAGGCCTTTGATATTTAGTATGGAGCTTTATCTAGTGGACCTCTACCAAGATTGTTCAAATTATAGCCCTGGGGCCACAAATGCCCCCACCCCGGGCCGGGGCCCTTTGTTTTTACATAGATTTATATAGCCCTGGGGCCATTTGGTTTTGCATAGGCTTATGTAGGGAATATCTTTAAAAAAAATCTTCTTCTCTGAAACTGCAAGGCCCAGGTCTTTGAAATTTGATGTGTAGCTTTATCTAGTGGACCTTTGCCAAGATTGTTCTAATTATAGCCTTTGTTGATGTTTGGTATGAAGCTTCACCTTTAAGACCTCCCTCAACATTATGCACATTAAAACCCTGGGGCCAATAATGGCCCTCTCTGGGGCCCACTTGTTACACTATGGATCAGGTGAGCGATCCAGGGCCATCATGGCCCTCTTGTCTCAGTTAAGCATCCAAACAATTCCAAACGACATCTCCTCTGAAACTACAAGGCCAATTGGAACCAAATTATATGTGAAGCCGTCAAGGGGTGGAAGAACAAACATATATTCTGAAAACCTGGGTCACATGACCAAAATGTCCACCATGCCCATATATGGTAAAAACCATTTAAAATCGCCTCCTCAGGAACCAATCGACCGATGACCTTGAAACTTGGTATACAATATATGGGACCCGGGCCCTATCGAATTTGTTCAAATGATGACATTTCGTTGACCTTGACCTTTCTTACGTCAAGGTCACATTCGGTCATTTAGGATTTTGTATGGAAAAGACAGGGTTTTCTGGTTCTGCTACAGCTTATGTCATCATAGTTGATATTTGCAATCAGCCTTATGATCCTGGGGGCATAAGATTATTATTTTTTTAATTTTTCTAAAACTACTGGGCTCACTGATACCAAATTACATGTACTGATCAGTGTGGTCGAGAAATCCAAGTTTGTAAGAGGGATCTGTGTGATCGTCACACCAATAAACGGCCAAAAGTGATTTTAAATTCTGCATCTCAAGAAATACAAGACCTTGGTATGCAGCATTTTGGACTCTAGCCCTAAGATGGTTCAAAGCTGACTATAATGTATGCGATGGCAACAAAAGAAAACAATGGTTGATTTCAAAATAATTTGGCATCAATGGTCCTGGGATTGGCCTCTGCTAAACCATTATGGTCTGTTAAAATAAATGGCCACCACGTGTGTGTGTGTGGGGGGGGGGGGGGGATTTATGCCCACTTGAGCTCTGGTGAGCGTAGTTTCCCAACGGCCGCTTGTTTACAATTTTGTGTTCACGGAAAAGTCGCTTAAACTTGATGGCTAGCGTAAACCATATCTTGTCAGGATACAACAGCCACAGTTTCTGTTTTACTGATTGCGCTTGTTTGGTTATCTTTTGTTGCTTAGCTTCATAAACAATTAATTGGTGACCAGTGGCAGTTTGGTATGAAGTTACCATGACAGTAATGCCTCTGAAAGACGACAATGTTCAGTGAAGATAACAGCGCGGCCCTATTTCAGTTTTGTTTTTTCAAAGGGTTGACAGATTTTTATTCAGTATTTCATAATTGAAGGAAAGTCGTGTTTTAATGAGTTTACGCCTCTGGACAATCAAGCCTCCTTTTGACTGATGGTGTGCGAAATTTTACTGCGAACAAAAAAGAAACATTATACAGTATTTGGTGGAACGATTTTACTTAAATGTTTTAGAGGTTTATTGTTTTGGTTTTTAACATTAATTTACTGCAAAAAAAGATACTCTACTAAATTTAAATATCGACATCTAATTCTCCAGCTGCGGATTTGATATACTCCAGCTTATTTGCTGATTGAATGACTCTGGTTTTGGTCGATCTTTTGACAAACATGCGCAAATTGAGGTCACCAAGTTACACGAAGATGCAGAAAAGTTCAGTCGAGGGTCGGTGTTGAACCCGATGTTCCCACCCTTCTTGACAAAGGTGAAGAGAAGAAGCTTGATTTACGTAGGAATCGTAACATTTATTATGCCAAACATCGTCCCTGTTCACTGTTCAATATATCTGACATATTAGGTTTCAACCTCAAGTATATAAACCCGCCCGCCTAGTTCCTTTCATATGTACGAACGCATTTCCGCAAGAACGCATGAAGGTAGGTGTATGATGCTCTGTCTCTGGTAGGGTTAACCGGAGGCTAACTGTTTGGTTTCCTCTGCTGCAGAATTCTAGCTATTTCATGCTGTCGAGTCCTCATCATTGTTTCATCTCTGTAGTCGTTTGATTTTCAGTTCTCGGAAATGTTGCACTGATGAGCTAGAACTCCATTATGTAGAGTGAACAATTTATCGGTTTTAACCACAACAATCAAAGGCGAGTAGTGTGACCACCTAAAATCTATTAAAGTGTCCAACCCCATCTCGGCCCCCGCAAAACTTCTTACTGACCCCATCGTCGATCCTTTTTTGTGTTTTGTTATTTTCATACTTTGTCCTTAAGATGTATGTATTGCTAATGCCTTTTTTATTTTGGAGAGCCGTTTGGTCATGTGGGGAGATAACTGTCATCCTGGCTTTCCATCCATTACGTTTTCATTTTGGTGTTTTGAATGGGAGGTGCGAGATATTTTGTATAGATTCCTGATCATTGCATACACTCTGTTTGTCAAACGTGATAACTCCTGGTGGCTTGTCATAGAAGGCCTTTTTTGGCCAATCTATATGGGACTATTGGGGTGGTTGGGTGATGCAAAGGTGGCGTGTATCTTGCGTCAATAGGCGTCCAGCTGATAGTGGCTTACAGCTGGACAAGACCTGCTGTTCTTCCAGCAGAGGGGGAAAACTGTTATTTTATTCTGTTTCTGCTTTTCCATTATCCCATTTCTCCTCTGCCCCTTACTTTCGTCTGCTCAACTATCTCTTCTGTCGCTTTTCAACCCTTTCTCTGGAGAGAGGACAAAAATGACCAACAGGGGGTGACGTGCCTTTAAACCCAAAACAATCAATATATGGGACAAATGTCAGAAAAAGAAAGCAGTAATAAAGGAGTTGAAGATCAGATTAATCAGTGTGTGACAAGAGACACAGGATGATTAAGAGCTAATGGTGAATAGAGGGACAAGGCTATCGTAGGCAGGTTGCCCAACAAAATGGTAGAAAGTAAGTGCAAATGACATCTTAAGATGCACGTTTACGGGTTATACCACAACTCTGGGAAAAGGGAAGATAGAAGAATGTTTAAGGTATGGTTTTACGTTACATTAAACCTCGGGTACAATTTATTTTTAGTCGTGCGACTTAACAGAAAATAAGGTACCCAGTAAGATTTCAAGTGGCCAGTAACATTTACGTGTTTAAAATATAATAATGTCGATGTTACTTGGGGAGCCTTCAGCACAAACCGGAAACTTTGGATAATGATTCTTGAAATATACAATGTATTCATTAAATGTTGATTGTTTCATGTCACCAGTTTAGAGAATCACTTGCCAGTTCACCCGCTGACAAATAAGCTTGGTGATGTATATTCCCCTCACTAAATATAAACCGGAAGGAAATGACCATCAGTAACTTTTCAAAAATATAGCTATTGGTCCCTGTTATGATACATCTATGATCAGCCAGTAAAATAATTTAGTTTATGTTGGTTTTAATATAACTTTTTATCACGATCTGTGACACAAAAGGAAAAAGTGGTAAAATGGTCCATAGGTATCGGAGTCCCTTGTTCATGCCCGGATTGAAACAGTCATCAAGTTTCACATGCACGTGCAAAAATAACCGTCCTTCATACTGACGAAAAAGAAATTGTTTCAAAAAGTACTAAAAATTATTTAGCGCGAAAATAGTGTAAAATTTACCAAATTTTTGGGGTCAAATTTCAATGGTAAAAATTTATGGTAACACCGGATGTAGTTACGTCATATCATGAATTTTGGTGTTTTCGAGTATTGACAAATATTTTGGCTGATGCAATAAATCAACATTCATATGTAAGCGCAAACTACACATAACTAAACTCAATCCAACTATACCATCCGAATGGGGGTGGGTGTAAACTCATAGAATTTTCAACCCCTTTTCCCCACCAGATTTGCTAAATAATTACATGTCATATAGGTTAGGCTCCTATCTCAATGAAACGGCACAAATAAAGCGTGAGAATTTTGGGTGCATTAAATTTTTCGAAATCTGGTCTCAAATCCCTGACTACTTCTGTTACAATATTTACTATAAATGAAAACTACACTATATTTGTTTAGTTTTGGTTAGAGGACTCATTTTTCCATGCTAAAGCCCAAACTGTTTTTGTTTGTGTATTTAACTCGCCATTCTGGGCTATTGTTTTGAACACCCAAGGGGTCACTGCACAGTGTACTTTTGCAGAATAACTCATTAAAAAAAGCCAAGATTTAACATCATAAAAGATTACACTTAGCACAAATTCTAAAACTTGGTAGTAGATACCCTGTGTGTCTATTCACAAGAAATTTGGAACTTTTGTTCCATTTGCTAAGGGAAACAGGCAATCACGTATTAGGCCTTCGATTCTTTGAAGTTGTGTGCAAAAAGCTGCTTGCAATGGAAACTCCATAGAAAATTGCAGTTGGTAGACTTATGGCCTTCACAAGGTTATATTGTCAGGGGAGATTACTAAAAAACCAGGGCACCCAGAGTTGTAATTCTTAAGCATGACACACCTGCTTAATCTCATGTACATCTGCATCAAGTACCACCAATATGTCTCAAAGGGTATTGGTGGTACAGAGATCACAAGGTGGTCATACCGTTTTATTGGAAGGGGGAGATAACTCAAATATCATAGCACCCAGAGTTGTGGTTCTTAGGCATGAAGTGCCATCTCAACCTTGTATACAATTATGCAAAGTACCATCAATATATCTCAAAGGGTATTGGAGTTATGGCCATCACAAGGTTATATTGTCAGGGGGGATAATTTAAAAACTAGGGGACAGTGAGTTGTGGTTCTTGCAAGTGACACATCTGTTTAACCTCATGTACAACTGTGCCAGGTATCATCAATATATCTTAAAGGGTATTGGAGTTATGGCCAGCACAAGTTAGCCACTCTATTTTTATAAAATTTATTGGAAGGGGAGATAACTCAAAAACCATGGCAACCAGAGTTGTGGTTCTTGTGCATGACATGCTGTCTCAGCCTTGTGAACAACTGTGCCAAGTACCATCAACATATCTCCAAGGGTATTGGAGTTATAGCCATCACAAAGTAGTCATTGTATTTTATTAAAAGGGGAGATAACTCAAAAAGTATGGCATCCAGAGTTCTAGTTCTTGCGCATGACACGCCGTCTCAGCCTTGTGGACCAGTGTGCCAAGAACCATCAATGAATCTCAAAGGGTATAGGAGTTATGGCCATCACACGGTTGCGTCCATGGACGGACGGACGGACAGATGGACGGATGCCAGGCTGATCACTATATCCCCCGAACCTATTCAGTCGGGGGATAAAAATGAAAGTGCAGAAAAAGAAGAAATGACAAACATTCCCCCTGTACTGTTACCTGCTGCAAGGACGTCAAACCTTGCTCAACTGCAAGCAAATATCTGAGCTGGAAACCACAGTGGCATAAGATAAACTACATCTTTGTGTCAACCGACCACCCCAGTAACCTCTTTATAAGGGAACAGTATCTTTGGGGTTTAGCCTCACTATTGTTGGGTTCCAACCGCTTGATAAACTTTTTTCTATACATTGCTTATGATCTTCTGGTCACAGGTGGGCAATACAGGGCCAAGGCCCTCTTGTTTCAATCACTCATAAAGGATTGAACTATTTGCACACACAAGACAAGCATCTATCTGATTGACCTTAACTCAATCAAGAAAGACAATACAAATTGACCGAGATCATTTATTTTGTGCCTTCATTTGTGTACTGAGTTAAAGTGGGAGGTTAGATGGAAAATAAAATAAAGACACACCTCATAATGACAATACATATTCATTCTTTCTTCTGCTTTTACCCTTATCCTGGCCTAACATTTGCCCACAATGTATGTTTTTGAGCAAAATTGAAAATGAATACCCCTGCATAAAATGGGGTTTAAAGGGGTGTTCAGTACATTGGCTTGTTTATATTCTATTTTTGGTGGAATATCCTGTTAGTAAATAGTGTAGACACTGATCAGATATATGACAAGTACAATTTTCCATGTTGTTGTTTTGATCATATCAGTATGAAGCTTCTCTGGTTTCAGTCAGCGTAACCATGTACAAAACATTTAAATTAGCAAAGAATGTAGATCAGATGCCATCTAATCTGGGCTACACTCTTTGTCATTATGACCCTGTAAAGGTACCTTAGGCTTTTATTTGTTAACCCTTGACCTGCTGAATATTTATATATGCCACACCCACTATTGATTATCAACCAATCAGATTACTTGATGCAAATTATTGCAACAAATTCACAAGCTGAATGACAAACAATGAAGATCCTGATCAGATGGCTTCTGAAGAAGCCATCTGATCCAGATCTTCATTGTTTGAAAGATAAGACATATCCGGGCTCAGCAGGACAAGGGTTAATTAATTTAGATGTAATCCTTTTATCCAGCTCACTGAATCTGGATTGATCAGAGGATATGAAGAAACTATTGCATGCCTGCATTCTGGGTTTTTGTAGCTTATACAGTAAAATTCCTATATTAAGACCACCTTTGGAACTGTTCAAAAGTGGTCTTTAAGACCACTTTTGAACAGTCCCAAAGGTGGTCCCTGGCCAGAGGACACTGTATGAAAGAATAACTGCAACCTACTAAATAAGCTTTTTAAACCAGAATTAGTCTTAATTTTTGGGGGGTGTGTGTGTGAATTCGGGTTTAACGTCGCTTTCAATAATTTTTCAGTCTTATCACAATGGAGCAGACACTCTACCAACTGAGCTATCGGGGCCGGTTTTAATTTTTGGTGGTCTTAGTAGTGTAATTTCACTGTATATTGTTTCCACACAATCATTTCAAATGCAACACTGTTCGTGCTGTTGAATTGGGCTTTTGATACTTGAATTCAAAAGATTGACAGATGAACAATGTTTTTGTATGAAAGATGAACATTGTTTTTGTTTGAAAAGTTTGTTTAACCAATTTAGTACCAGAGACCCATAAACGGGTACCCTGGCAAACAGTGGAGGCCCAGATCAGACGCCGCAGAATGCGGCATCTTATCAGGGCCTCCACTGTTTGCTAAAGGTTCAGTCATTTTCCAAATAAGTTTTGAAGAAAACACAACCTGGCACCCCTAAATTTTGAAATGGTCATGTGTTATATATAAGGAGGAAGATTCCATTTGGTACAAAAAGGTTTAATTTAGCCACAAAGGTTGTGGCTTTGGAAAAAAAGAAGACATAACAGGTAGAAAATCGGATCCTCAGTTGAATTCGATAGTGTTGACTCAATTTGACACAATCTAATTTGACAAAGTTGTATCATCTGCATATAGCCTTATACACATACTAACAAATGATTGTCTTACCCTGTGAGCTTGCTTCCTTAGTAACCAAGCCCTTCAGGATCAAGGCGAAATGTAGAGTCTTGTAGTCTTGTTAACAATACACTGTAATCAGTACTTAAAAGGAATGGGTACACCTGGTATCCTCCTCACCCACCCCCAGCTCTTTGCCATTTTTTTTTCACAAGGGAGACAACTTATGACTTCCAGTACTTTTTATGTTCTAATAAGTGGAGCCCCCATGAAAATGTGGTCTGTCCTGTGTGTGGAAGATTAGTTTTGTAACTAAATGTCCTGTGTGTGGAAGATTAGTTTTTCAGTGGTTTCTTGCTGTCGAGTCCTCACCGTTGTCTCACCTCTGTGGTTCTTTGATTTTTGTGTTCACGGAGATGTTGCACTGATGAGTTAGGAGGCCTTCATGCGGACTGAACAAATTATTTGTCTAAATTGCGACGGAAGTAAGGGCGAGGATTGTGGCCACGTAAAGTCGATTTAAGCCCCCCAGTGGAAATCTTCCGCTGACCGTTCCAAGGCGGCTCTTCTGTGGCGATTTATTTATGTTGTTGTTTGTTACTTACTGTGTGTATCACTTGTGTCTTTTGGTTTTGGATGGCCATATGGCCATTTTGTGGGAAAGTAACTGTCCTTATGGCCTTCCTTTGTTTAGGTTTCCATTATGGTCTGGTCGCTTAATGTTTGTATTTCTTTCCCTTTGGTGTCTTTTATGGGTGGAGTAAGTTAATTGTATCAATTCCTGATCTTTGTTTTACTTCTACTTTGTAACTACCGTAAATGTGTTACCCTCTCAAAATAAAGTCATTATTATTATATCGTGAAGGAAAGAATTTGCTCCTGAGAATCAAATTCTTTCCTTTCAGAGTAGACCACTCTGGACAAGGGTGACAGCAATGTTTCTGAAAGAGACGCTTTCCATGGAGGTATGTCCATTCCCTTTAATACAGATAAGGAGTTGGTTGCCCAGACTGTTCAATTTGTTTTGGTACTGACCTGTCCTTGAATTTTTTGTAGGTTTTGTGGTTAAGTGGTTTCACCCAGTTTTACATGGGAAAACCCAATACAAGACATTGGCAAAAGATGCAAACGAAGCCACTTGATCTGGAGCTACACTGTTTGCAAAAACAGGGGTTGTTGTGTTCAGCTAGATAAGGGTTAATCCATTGTATGTGGGAAACCCCTAAAGGGATACCTTGGCAAACAGTGCAGGCCCAGATCAGACGCCACAGAATGTGGCGTCTGATCAGGGCCTGCACTGTTTGCTAACAGAATTTTCTGTCAAAAAAAGAATAAAAACCAATAAATTGGCCTGACACCCCTTCTATAAGAAATGGACTTGCCCAACATATAGCAATGGAAGAGTCCACTAGTATACAATGGGTTAAAAAGGTAATCTAAATCCCTTGGAAGAAACTTACAGTCATGTAGGCTAATTCTGCGCATCTGCCATTTCGGTGCATTGAGATTATTTCAAAATTAAATGAACCAGATTAAATGTTTTCATTTTTCTTTGACAGGTATCAAAACAAAGCTTCAAATATTATTTTGGATGAGCCTTGGGATGTAAACTGGGCGAAAGAAATGCATTTTTTGTTTTTACCTGAATCAGGCTTAATGAACGCCACATGCCCTTAGTTAATTTGGAATTTTTTTTAACAGACATCTATTTTTTCAACCAACTCAACCATCATCTTTTAAAAAACACATGACAAATCAAGTATAACAACAAAACATCTTTCCTTGTCTAAAGTATTGTATCTTCACTCGGGTGCTCAGAATTAGCAGACAAAATTGATGGCATCGTAACATGGGGTTGTGTCTTTTTAAAGACAGACCACAACATAACTGCATCAGAGAAATTAATGGTTGCTATTGTCTTTTAACAAGCTAAGACAACTTTATAGCATAGTGTTGCAAAATAGGTTTTGGATCCCTGGAATGGATGAAACAAAAGTTCAAAGTCTTAAGGGCGCAGAATTAGCCTACAGCACTGTAGAGTGTACAAAGTTTTCTATTCTTGGCCAATTAGGCCTCATCAGTGACCCTCAGATTGTTTGAAAGTGGAATCAATCATCCCAAAGGACTAGAAAACATTATCTGTACTGTGATGAAGTCTGTTGTTTCTATTTCAGAGGAAGATGTGTCACTACCTCTGAGAGATACTGTGCCAGATACTAATGAACTGTGTAAACGTCTTGAGGAGAAGATAATTAGTCTCACCAAACTTGGAGGAAACTTACAGAAAGAAAATAAAGGTTTGCATTAATTCCTGTTAGTAGGTATACACCGCAACCTCTGTATAACACTATTGTATTGGGTAAAAAGCTGAAACCATTTTACAGTGTTATATCCAAACAAATGTATATAAACAACAGTGTTAATACAAAACAGATGTATTGATACTGTAGAAAAATTACCATTTATGGTCATTGTTCTACACATTTAACCCTTGTCCTGCTGAGCCCGGATATGCCTTACCTTTCAAACAATGTAGATCCAGATCAGATGGCTTCTGAAGAAGCCATCTGATCAGGATCTACATTGTTTGTCATTCAGATTGTGAATTTGTTGCAATAATTTGCATCAAGTAATTTGATTGGTTGATAGACAGTAATCCCTTATCCCACTGCATTATCCCACTGCATAAATTAATTTAGCCACGTGTGCACCCATTGCTAACCTTCAACGATGTAATGTATCCATTCAATTCACAAACTTCACAACAAACAGTGTAGATCCTGATCAGATTTAGAAATCATCTGATTTTGTTTGTTTGTTTGTTTGATTTGAGGTTTTAACGTCCCCGACAACACTGTAAAGGTCCTTTTGGAGACGTTGCTTCCAATTTTGTGGGACTTTTACCCGACATTGAGATGAAATGACATCTCAAGCCCTGTCGCTCAATGAAACCAATAGGGTTTATTAGCATGGACGGTCCGCCTCACACCGCGGTTCCTGGACAGGCTTAGATCCTCTAAGCGGTTTACCAGTACTAGTGTGCGGGCTGGATTCAGCTCTGCGTGGAAGCATCATGCAGTCCATATATTTCTTCAAGCCCCTATGGTCGGGGGCTTCGAAATCATCTGAACTGGCCGCCCCCGCCCATAGGGGCTTGAAGAAATATATGGGCTGCACGATGCTTCCACGCAGAGCTGAATCCGGCCCGCACACTAGTACTGGTAAACCGCTTAGAGGATCTAAGCCTGTCCAGGAACCGCGGTGCGAGGTGGACCGTCCATGCTAATAAACCCTATTGGTTTCATTGGGCGACAGGGCTTGAGATGTCATTTCATCTCAATGTCGGGTAAAAGTCCCACAAAATTGGAAGCAACGTCTCCAGAATGACCTTTACAGGGTTGATGGGGACGTTAAACCTCAAACAAAAAACAAAATCTGAACTGGATCTATACTGTTTGCAAAGGTAGGAGTTGTTGTGTTCAGCAGGATAAGGTTTAAATAGTGTTACGTCCAAACCATGCTATGATGAATAGTGTAATAAAGAGGTGTGGTGTAGAAAAAAAAAAATAGCAGGCATCAGATTTCAAATATTTTAGAAGGGTTTAATCCATATGACAATGGAATCTTTCACCCCTGATAAGTTTGGAGTGGTCCATTTCCAATTATAGGGGTGTCAGGTTTACTGGTATTTGTTTGTGGTAGTTTTAACAAAATTGTAAGTACATGTACTATAAGCAAACAGTGTAGACCCTGATCAGATGCAGCATTCTGAAGAATCTTATCTGGGTATAGACTGTTTGTAAGCGTCCCTAAAATTCGATGCTAGGTGTATATGGGTTGAGCCTTTAGTAAAAGCTGGCCCAGAAGGCTCAGTCAAGTCTGTGACTGACTTGTGATCAGGGGGTCATAGTCGAGATACCTGACAGCTCTGCGAACATTCTTTCATAGAGATCTATCATAAAACTTTTTCTTTCACCATTTTCCCCCTTCAGCTGCTTCATAAAGCCCAGTTGCCTAAGCCTTTGCACCGTACTGGCCTTGATATGGCTTAACCCTTTTTGTACCAAATGGAATCTTCCACGTTATATATTAAGCATGTCCAGGAACTGTGGTGCGAGGCGGACCGTCCATGCTAATAAACCCTATTGGTTTCATTCGGCGACAGGGCTTGAGATGTCATTTCATCTCAGTGTCGGATAAAAGTCACACAGAATTGGAAGCAACGTCTCCAAAATGACCTTTACAGTGTTGACGGGGACATTAAACCTCAAATCAATCAAAATCCACCTTATATAAAGCAGGAGTTCATTTAAAAATTTAGGGGTGTCGGGTTGTGTTTTCATCTAAATTTATTTGGAAAGTGACTGAACTTTTAGCAAACAGTGGAAACCCTGATCAGACGCCGCATTCTGCGGTGTCTGATCTGGGCCTGCACTGTTTGCCAAGGTACCCCTTTATGGGTTTCTGGTACTGAATGGGTTGAACTGGTATAGACTGGAATGCTAAACTTTAAAAAGAGGGGCCCTCATGGCCAAGTGGGTAAGAGCACTGACTCATATTGATTAGGTCTCTCACCACTGTGGATTCAAGCCACACTCGGGTAATGTGAGACAAGAAGGTCAGGTGTTTTTTCTTCAGGTAGTTTTTTGCCCACCTCTGAGTATCGATCAGCTTGAAATAAGTTAAAAAAAAAAAAAAAAACCAGTATCCCACTGCATTGATTAATCTAGCTACACACATTTACGCCCCCGCCCAAAGGGGCTTGAAGAAATATATGGGCTGCATGATGCTTCCACGCAGAGCTGAAACGGAGCCGCACACGAGAACTGGTAAACAGCTTAGAGGATCTAAGCCTGCCATGGCAAAGCGGTGCGAGTCGGCCCGTTCATGCTTATAAACCCTATTGGTTTCATTGGGCGACAGAGCTTGAGATGTCATTTCATCTCAAGGTTGGGTAAAAGTCCCACAGAATTGGAAGCAACGTCTACAAAATGACCTTTACAGTGTTGACAGGGACCTTAAACCTCAAATCAAACAAACAAACTACACACATTTACATTTTAACCAATCAAATTACTTGATACTTGATGTATGTACTCATTCAAATTCATGAACTGAATGACAGACAGTAAAGATTCTGATCAGATGACTTCTTTAAGCCATCTGATCTGGATCTACACTGTTTGCAATGGTAGGGGCTGTCATGAACAGCAGGATAAGGGTTTAATTTTCCGTCAGTTTAGCCTTAACACTTGTCCTGCTGAATATTCAAATCTGCCACACCCACTACTGATTATCAACCAATCAGATTACTTGATGCGAATTATTGCAACAAATTCATAAACTGAATGACAAACAATGAAGATCCTGATCAGATGCTTCTTCAGAAGCCATCTGATCTGACTCTACATTGTTTGAAAGATAAGACATGTCCGGGCTCAGCAGCACATGGGTTAATCATGCTGTAGACAGCTTCAGCAAACTGATGCTCTTTTTGTCTGCTTGTTCAACAAACCAAAGAGGCTGTCTACCATCTTTGGCCATAGACAGTTTGGCCATGTTTATTATACCAGAACATGTAGTAGGTTACATGTTGGTGCTCCGAAATATTTGAAGCAGGGCTTATAAAATTGCAACTCTGTTCAGACATGCAGTGAATATTCAGCCCTGATAGGTCAATGGAAGAGTCTGTTAATGATGTGGGAGTTTGGGTTCAAATCTGATCATATTGTTAATAGATGCTTTGTTACTCATGATAATACCTCTACATATTCACATTGTTTCTAATAAAAGCTTCTATATTTATCTAATCTATTAACAGCCATATCAAGCAATCATTTTTGTCATATAGCTTTTTATTTTCTCTTATTCTCCCATCTTTTCAGTGTTTCCTGATTCTCCATAATTTGAGCCCCGCCAAGCGAATTTGTGTCTTCGAGCATTCTGTCATGACAAATTTTAACTGTGCATGCCCAGCCATTCAGAGGGGCCAGGGATATGGCTTTCTGTCTGAAGGTTCCTCTTGATTCACTGCTTGTATGAGCGAGCAGCGAAGGTTCTGGCGAGACTGCGCGGATGCGCAGGCTCGCCCGAACCTTCACTGCTCACATAGGCGATAAGTACCAAAATTGCTTGACGGGGCCCATTTGTATTTCCATAATTCTGCATTTGATTGTATGGATGCTGCGTGTGGTAACTCCTCTTGCAGTAGTGATCCATTTGTTTTGAAACTGTACAGCTGTTTTATAGATAGATTGAAAATATTTATATCCTTTTGGTATATTAATCCTTATCTTGCTGAATATTCATTTAAGCCACACCCATTTCTGTCTATCAACCAATCAAATTACTTGATGTAATTTATTCCTACAAATTGATAAACTGAATGCCAAACAGTGTAGATCCTGATCAGATGGCTTCTTTAGAAGCCATCTGATCTGGATCTACACTGTTTGCAAAGATAGGGGTTGTCGTGAACAGCAAGATAAGGGTTAATGAAATAATTTTTGTCCCTTTTTGTGGTTTCATTTTTTCTAGCTAAAGTTAGATACGTGTATAGACAGCGGGTACCTTGCATACACAACTTCTCATACAGTAGTGAGCCAGTTGTTTTGAAACTTTGTAGGTGTTTTAAAGATAAAGATAAAGAAGCTTCATTTAACGTCGCATATCCGAAACAAATAAAATAAGCTCTGTAGAGCTTTTATTGCGACAAACAAAGTATCCGCTAACAAACACTTACCTGCCTTCATTTATCTTCCTAGGACTACCCTTGATAATGCGAGCGTCAGCCAAGGGAGCTCCTAGTCCCATTTTTTACGCCTTTGGTATGGCGCGGCCGGGGATCGAACCATAAAAACCTATGTTGTGTGTATTCAATAGAACCGCCTCAGCGAGGCAGCTCTAATGAATACCCACAACATAGGTTTATATGAAGAAATAAGAAAAGAACTATCCTTCAATTATCACAAAATACCCACATATTGCCACATACCATGTCCTTCAATGATGTTATCTTGTAAGCATGAATTAAAAATATTTCAGCACTAATAGTGCTGCAACGGGGCTATAGTGAGATCCTCTGACAGCTCTAGTTGATTTTGTTTGTTTATGTGGAGATTTTTTGTCGCCGTCAATGCTGATTAGGAGACATTGCTTCTGCTTTTGTGGAACTTTTACCTGACATTGAGATGAACTCATATTTCAAGACCTACCTCCAAAAATAAACCTTGGATTTGAGGGACTGTCTGACTTGCACCTGCACTTTGCCTGGCCAAAGACCTTCTGAGCAATTTACTAGTATGTAAATGTTGGGTTATTTTCAGCTGTGCACAGAAGCACCATGCAGCCCAGTCTATTTAGGGGTTTCATTAAGAGGCAGGGGACATGGATTTTTCCTTTCTATTTAGACAGTATACCCCTGCTACTTTTAAGTAATTTGTTTACAGAGATAGCATAGAAAACCATCCACTCACTGTGCCTTTACGGTATGCAAAAACAGTTGTTGAAATACATGCTATTTCTACAAGCCCTGATAAACAGGAGCACAATTAAATAAAAGATATAATAGATATTCGTAAATTATCCCAGTTAGCCCCAACCACCAGACTTTGTCATATTATTCATCACATGCACAAGTCAGTGAAATGAACACCTTAACCCCTTTTTATATAGAGAGAAGTGGTGTTTACGGGGGTATAGCTTATTTTTTTTCTCTTCTCCAAGAATTCATAGGTTGTGGGTAATAGTTAGAACAGTCTCAATGAGGCAGTTCTAATGAGCACCTACAACCTATGTTGCAGGCATAGATAAGAGAAATATCTTTTGGAGATATGAAAGAATGCACTATGACACAAAGAATATTTTACCGTAATGTAGCTCACTGGCTCTAACAATACTCATCTAGAACAAATTTCCCTAGTTCAAGAGGTTTTGTTTGAACTGAGGTTTAACGTCACCATCAACACTAGATCATTTTGGAGACGTTGCTTCCTATTTTATGGAATTTTACCTGATATTTGAGATGAAATGACTTCTGCTGCCCAAAGAAACCAATAGGTATAAATATGGATGGTTCAACTGACTCAACTTTGCTTGGACAGGCTTAGACCTAAGTGATTTACCAGTACGGTCAATTTCAGCGCTGCATTGAAGCATCCTGTAGCCCAATCTATTTCTCCAAGCCCCAATGGATCGGCTCCCACCCATAGGGGCTTGAAGAAATATATACATTGCATGATGCTTCCACCCAGAGCTGAATCCAACCCACACACGAGTACTGGTAAACGGCTTAGAGGATCTAAGCATGCCCAGGCAAAGCGGCGCGAGTCCGACTGTCCATGCTTATAAACCCTATTTGTTTCATTGGGCGACATCATGGGTCGAAATTTTCTTTTAGACAAACTTGTCCTGTAGGGCAAGTGCTCCAAAAAATTCACTTGTCCTGCTTCTCTGGAGTGAAAATGAAAATTGTTTGTTTGTTTGTTTGATTTGAGGTTTAACGTCCCCATCAACACTGTAAAGGTCATTTTGGAGACATTGCTTCCAATTTTGTAGGACTTTTACCCAACATTGCGATGAAATGACATCTAAAGCCCTGCCGCCCAATGAAACCAATAGGGTTTATAAGCACGGACAGTCCAACCTGCATCGCTTTGCCTGGGCAGGCTTAGGTCCTCTAAGGGGTTTACCAGTACTAGTGTGTGGACGGTTTCAGCGCTGCGTGGAAGCATCATGCAGCCCATCTATTTCTTCAAGCCCCGAAAAAAAAATAAAAATAAAATAGATAAATAAATCATTGTTTTAATTGATACAGAAATAGTAAAACATGTAAATGAAAATCGCTATAGACAATAATGCATGCATTTTGCTTTACATTCAACATTTGTTTGCTGTACTTTGATAGTTTTGGAAAATGCTTTCACTGAACGACAGGATAAGACATTTTCATGGCGGAAAACTCACTCGTCCTGCAGGGCAAGCCAGTAACAATTTTCACTCGTCCTTACCAACAAACTACTTGTAAATACGAGGGAACAAGTGTAAATTTCGACCCCTGGACATGGCTTGAGATGTCAGTTCATCTCAATGTCGGGTAAAAGTCCCACAAAATTGGAAGCAACGTCTCCAAAATGACCTTTACAGTGTTGACCCGGACCTTAAACCTCAAGTCAAACAAACAAGCAAGCCCCAATGGGCAAGGGTGCTCATCAGAGAGGTGTTTACACCCACAAACACCAATTTTCTCTGTATAAAGAGGGGTCTGAGGGGTGTGGGGCTAGTTGGAGAAGTGTTTGAGCCATTGAAGTATAAATGTATTTTCAGAAATGGCTGATTTGATGAAAGTACAGGGCAAGAAGCTGAAGAAGGTGAAAGAAAACGAGAAGAAAATAAGAAAGACTGCAAGATAGTACAGTGAAGAAACTGAATAAGAAATGGATCAAAATATTGATATGTACCTCAGCCACAGTCACTACCAGATATATAGTGAAGAAATTGACTGAGAATTTGATCAGAATAATTTACCCTTGTCCAACTTAACCAGGATATGCTCTACTTTTGCAAACAGTGTAGATCCAGATTAGATGGCTTCTTCAGAAGCCATCTAAGCCATCTGATCTGGATCTACACTGTTTGACATTCAGTTTGTGAATTTGTATGAATAAATTATGTCAAGTTATCTGATTGGTTGAAAGTCAGAAATGGGTGTTGTTGAATTAATTTATTCAGCAGGACACAAGTTGACAAGAACCTCAGCCATTGTTTCATATAGCAGAAACAAGACAGTGTATAACACACAAGTCTCTGGCCCCCGTCCATCGGGGCATGAAGAAATAGGTGGGCTGCATGATGCTTCCACGCAGAGCTGAAACCGATCCGCACTCGAGTACTGGTATACCGCTTAGAGGATCTAAGCCTGCCCAGGCAAAGTGGTGCGAGTCGGCCCATCTATGCTAATAAACCCTATTGGTTTCATTGGGAGGCAGGGCTTGAGATGTCATTTCATCTCAGGGTCGGGTAAAAGTCCCACAAAATTGGAAGCAACGTCTCTAAAATGACCTTTACAGTGTTGACAGGGACGTTAAACCTCAAATCAAACAAATCAAACAAACACACACGTCTCTAAGGCCTTTTTCACATATGTCTATAATGTTTTTCTTAATTGATTGCTCGAAATATAGATTGAGGGTACTTTTTAGAATGGTCTCACTGAGGCAGTTCTAACAAGTATCTTTAGTCTGCCTCAGTGAGGAGGTAGTTCTAACAAATCCCCACAGTCTATCTCAGGGAGGCAGTTCTAACTGGAACTCACAATCTGTGTTGTAAGCTAAAGTAAGCAATCAATGTCTATCCTTGGAAACCCTATTTTGTCTCCATATAAAGGGACCTGTTTAGCATCACAGACGATACTGATGAAAATAGTGATATATTAGAATTAGGGTAACATACCTGTACAAACGGGCCTCCTTGGCCTTGTGGATAAGAGTGCTGACATTTGGTCTCTCACTGCTGTGGTTTGAGCATGGCTCGGGCGACGTGAGTCGCTGGCGACATTTGGGACGCCAAGTTCTGCAATTAACGGTCAGGTGGTTTTTCTCCGGGTACTCTGGTTTGCACCCACAGGCTCGATATGAGTGAAATAATCTTGAAAGGGCTGTAAAAGCAAACAAAAAACAACATACCTGTATGACCATAACGGTGTTGAATAGGCCATGTATCTCTAAATCAACCAACCAACATACATGTAAAGTATCAATAAAATATTGCATTCATGTTCATTCATCCAAATATGCATCTTTGGACATGTATCAGTGAGCTGCCCATAGGAGCAAAATCTTTCCAACAAGAGTAGGCCGACTCTTGGAGAAAGATGATTCTTCTACATTTTCTTTGTTGTGCGTTTCTCCAGGCTTTGTCACTGAGGAAGAAAATACCTAACCCTTATCTTGCTGAATATTCATTTAAGCCACACCCATTTCTGTCTATCAACCAATCAAATTACTTGATGTAATTTATTGCTACAAATTCATAAACTGAATGCCAAACAGTGTATATCCTGATCAGATGGCTTCTTCAGAAGCCATCTGATCAGGACCTACACTGTTTGCAAAGATAGGGGTTGTCGTGAACATCAAGATAAGGGCTAATATATTTTCTACAATTTTTGATAGAGAGAGACAACATTTTGGCTTTCTCTAGATCTTGCATTACGATAACATAAAATAGCTTCTTTCTTTCCTCTTGAACTAGCATTTTTCAGATCATAATTTCTGATATTTTTTTTTATCTCATGTCAAAACATGGATTGTGGGTGCTCATTAGGCCTGCCTCACTGAGGCAGATCTGACGATTACCTACAGTCTATGGTTTGGATTGTGGTTGCTCATTGGAACTGCCTCATTGGAATGGTTTTAAGCAAAGTTAACGAAAATAATGTATACCCTTGTATATCCCCATTTTCTGCATAAAAAGTGTTTTTTTACAGGGGTTTCATTAAAAAGACTTAATAATATGATGGTAAGCATAGCTCCGCAGATTCTGCTCTTAATGGAATAGCTTTACATCTTAAATTGTTTAAGAGAAGTGCCTTACTTGTTAAGGAGAAAAAAATACTTTTTCAGAAGTTTTTCCTCCCATGAAAATGTAAATATTTTGTTTTAACCCATGAAATGCCAATCACGACAATTGTCGTCTGCTTTACCGTCTGCCGGTTACCTTTGAAGTATTTTTTTTTTTGCAAACAGTGTGGACCCAGATCAGCCTGCTCCTGTAGGAGCAGGCTGATCTGGGCCCCCACTGTTTGCCTGTATGCAAATTTGTTTTTTAAAAGTTTGCAGAAAATCAGCAGACGACATTTTCAGATGTAGTTTTTCTCGGCATCTTAAGGGTTAAGAGAAGTGCCTTACTTCTTAAGGAGAAAAAAAAGTTTTTTTTAAAAGAGAATGTGTATATTCCATTTTAACCCTTATCTTGCTGAATATTCATTTAAGCCACACCCATTTCTGTCTATCAACCAATCAAATTATTTGATGTAATTCACTGCTACAAATTCATAAACTGAATGCCAAACAGTGTAGATCCTGATCAGATGGCTTCTTCAGAAGCCATCTGATCTGGATCTACACTGTTTGCAAAGATAAGGGTTGTCGTGAACAGCAAGATAAGGGTTAAAATGGAGTTGCAGGTATCACCAAGGGACCCTCGCCAGGAAAAATCTGCTGCTCAGGGTTAATTTACTAAATTGCTTCAACAACTGTCATTAATCGTGTAATGTGTATAGAAAGTAATTATTTTCACTTCCATAGAACTGCAAAGCTAATTTCTGTATTGTTTTAAATTGTCCACTGGATAAACTCAAGAGTATAGTTATTCAAAGCATCATTAGCGTAACAAAGTCAAGAGTGGCTAAGACATTAGATGTTCTAGCAAATACAGTATCTAGTACACAGATGCTTTTTGCTGAAAAAAAAAAAAAAACGTGAGTGGCTTTTGGACTGTTAACCCTTTAGATGTCTAGAAAAAGTGCATCTGAAAATGTTGTCTGCTTATGACGTCTCTGCAAACTTTTTAAAAATAGTGTTGCATACAGGCAAACAGTGTGGGCCCAGATCACACTGCTCCTAGTCTGATCTGGGTCTGCACTGTTCGAAAAAAAAATAAGGTACCCAGCAGATGGCAAAAATTGTCGTGATTGGCATTTTATGGGTTAACTGATGATTATACCCCCGGCATACGAAGTATGCAATGGGGGTATATAGTTTTTGTCTTTTCCGTCTGTCTGTCTGTCCGTAAACAATTATTTTGTGTCAAAGATATCTCAGGAACTGCTTCACATAGAAACTTGAAATTTTGCACACATGATCAGTATGACTACTTGTAATGTGGGAAAGAAAATAAGGGCCAAGGGGTCAGGCCTTTTAGAGTTATTTCCCTTTGTAGTTCTTGCTGTTTAATAGTGTATATTTTTATTTTGTGTCAAAGATTTCTCAATAACTACTGTACATAGAAACTTGAAATTTTGCAAACATGATCAGTATGACTAGTTGTATTGTGGGAAAGAAAATAAGGGCCAAGGGGTCAGGCCTTTTAGAGTTATTTCCCTTTGTAGTTCTTGTTTCAGCTGAGGTGATGGCACTGGCCGGGGGTATACGTGCCCCACTGGGCACTTTTGTCTAGTTTTGTTAGCTTTTGTCAACCTGGCCCAGGTAAAGATGTTTATAACATGGCTGCAGAACTAGTTCTGTCTGAAGGTGAGGCCATGATTGGTTCCTTGATTAATATTTGCAGCAAGATCTGAAAATCATTTGAATGCAAAAAGTGCTACATGTACTATGTAAATATTCAATCTCAGAATTCTGGGTGGGAAACACCTCCAACATGTGCAAGATCTTTATCATGTCTTCATAGATTTCCAGAAAACCTTCAACAGGGTATGGTCTAAAGCATGTTGAGCCATGTGGAAGTATATATACAGTAGAACTTCGATGGCTCGAACACCGATGGCTCGTTTACCATGGATGAGTCGAACCCATTCTTGAGCCCCTAGCGGAAATCCTCTACATAAGAAATAGTGGGGGATAATTAAGGAGATTTTAGTCTTTTATCTTGCAAATGCATGCTGTGTGTACTCATTAGAATCGCCTCGATGAGGCGATTCTAATGAGTACACACAGCATACATTTTCATAATAGAACACCGAAAAGATGTCTAAAATTATCTCGTTATGCCTCCTGACAGTAACCTCAGTGGCTCGAACTACCGCTGTCTCGAACAAATTTCCATGGTCCCAAAGGGGTTCGAGCCATCGAAGTTCGACTATATATATATATATGCCAGTCTGGTCAGTATTCTATGGTCACTCTCTCCCTTCTGCTGATTTAAGTAATGTAGTTGTCAGTTTCTGGAGAAATTATGTGCATCATACTTGTTAACAGCTTACATATTGGCCTGCCCAGCATGGTTTGCTAAAACCGCCTCGCTCAACATGATCTTTACAGTGTTGATTGAGCTGTTAAAGATACTGATCAAAACAGACTTCACCCTGAAGACACCAAGAAAAACTATGTCTGAAAATGTTGTCTGCTTCTGTCGTCTGCTGAATCTTCTTGCAAACTTTTTTAAAAAATTGTTTGCATACAGGCAAACAGTGTGGGCCCAGATCAGACTGCTCCTACAGGAGCAGTCTGATCTGGGTCCACACTGTTTGCAAAAAATTCCTTTCAAGGTAACCGGCAGATGGCAAAGCAGACAACAATAGTCATGATTGGCATGTTATGGGTTAACCATGTTATTGATCAACTGTATGATAGAAAATAAGCATTGCTTGTTGGGAGATCATACAGACATGTCATATGAAAACATGAATCTCCTAGAATTTAATTTAATATATTTTTTTCATTCCCATGTTTTATTTTTGTTTATGTAATGTTTAATCATTATCACTGCCAGTGACTTAGTAAAGCATTTAACTTGCCAAAGTTGGGCTGCTTTGAAAGATTTGAGATAATTGAATCTTGACTATTTTCTTTGACATCTTGAACATTTTCATATTTTTTTAGAAGTTTATTGAGAGGCTGTAGAAAACATTGGAGACACAGGGATGTTGATGATTTCTTCTCTTGTCATTAGGGAAACATGTACATGTGAAATTCACCATATTTGCATTAATTGCTGGCTCCCAGCTTGTATATTGTCAATATTGGAAAAACAGGTATCCAGACCCCTGACCTTTACTGCTAATCATATTGGAAATATAGGTAACCAGACCCCCCCCCTGACCTTTCAAGGTCAGTGGGGTTTGGTTACCTGTTTTACCAACACTGATAATCTTCAGACTAGGAACCAGCCAAGGTGAGTAATAGGGTCCAACATGGTGTCAGAAAGGACAAATATTAGATAAAAAAGTATCCTCTCTCTTATTTCTGCTTTCAACATAGTTTGTGGGTGCTCGTTAGAACCATCTCAATGAGGCGGTTCTAACGATATTGAGGCGGTTCTAACGAGCACCCACAATCTATGATTTTGATCAAAAATAAGGCAGATAATGTACGCCCCCATAACCCCCTCTTTTTCTCTATATAATATAGGGTTTAGAGGTCTTCTTTTCACCGACTTATCATGATGTTCAGGGCCCAGTAACTCAAAGCATTGTTAGCTTAACCCTTGTCCTGCTGAGCCTGGATATGTCTTATCTTTCAAACAATGCAAATCCAGTTCAGATGGCTTCTGAAGCCATCTTATCAGGATCTTCATCGTTTGTCATTCAGTTTATGAAATTGTTGCAATAATTTGTATCAAGTAATCTGATCGGTTGATAATCAGTAGTGGGTGTGGCATATTTAAATATTCAGCAGGACAAGGGTTAATGGGCTAGTTTGTGGTCAAAATGTTAACTGTTCTAACAAGACAATATCTTTTAAATGCAAAAGCTACTCACATTTTATCAGGAAATATATTAGCTTAATGAGCTTGTTTGTGGTCCAAATGTTAACTGTGCAGGGTAGTCAATACCTAGTAGTCTAGTATTTTTGCTGGAAAAATGTGAGGCGCTTTTGCTATGGAAATTACTTTCAGCAAAAATGTTGCATCACGAAAACATGCCTATATAACTATGACCTCCTTGAACCCCATTTTTATATAGTAAAACTTGGGTTTACAGGGGTAAACCTCATTTTTCTTATTTCTGCTCTAAAATATAGATTGTGGGTACTAGTTAGAACCGCCTCGATGAGGCGGTTCTAACGAGCACCAGCAATCTGTATTTTGAGCAGAAATAAGACAAATATTACAATTTTTCATCTTAAAATTTGCATTTTTTCAGCGAGAAAGGTTACAATGTATTTGTATAGGCATGTATTCGTAATGGCTTATTTGCCATATTCAGTATATAAAATTTTAACAATATATATACTAATGTCACTGATAGTTTTGAACAACTGGGCAGTTTGAAAATTGTCAAAGGCCCAGTTGTTCAACACTAACAAAGGCATTAGTAAAGTAGAATCAAAAGTTTTATCAGTTAATGTGGCAGATACACAATATATTTTTGCTGAAAAAAGGTGAATAGCAAAAGCTGCTCACATTTTTTCCAGTAAAATTCCACTTCATTGAATATTGTACTTGTTGGAACAATTATTATTTTGACCAGTAATGCTTCTCTTGCTGTTCACGACAACCCCTATCTTTGGAAACAGTGTAGATCCAGATCAGATGGCTTCTGAAGAAGCCATCTGATCAGGATCTACACTGTTTGGCATTCAGTTTATGAATTTGTAGCAATAACTTACATCAAGTAATTTGATTGGTTGATAGACAGAAATGGGTGTGGCTTAGATGAATATTCAGCAAGATAAGGGTTAAGCTGGTGATGTTTTTATCAACTGGGCCCAGATGTCATGACAAAACTTTCATCATTCCATCCCCATTGTATGTTCTACTGGAGCCTTGACAACTTAAATTCCAAGGTACTGGCTATAGCTGCATGAGTGACATCACATCATGTGAACAAGTCAGTGAAATGAACCCTCCCTTAAACCCCACTTTATATAGAGAAAACTGGTTTTCATTATTTTTCTTATTTCTGCTCAAAGACATAGGTTGTGGGTACTCGTTAGAACCGCCTCAATGAGGCGGTTCTAACAAGCACCCATAACCTATGTTTGCGGTATAAATAAGAAAAATATCACGGATTTTCATCAGAAAACTAGCCATTGCGGAGAGGAGTAAAAATACACTATGTCATGCGGGAGTGTTATCGTAATGAGTTACGAAAGTAGTAAAGTCATTCTTGAGATTGTATTTGAGCCATCCCTGTCCTTGGGCTAGACAGAATTTCCTTGCAGTGCTAAGAATAGAACAAACACCATCTTGTGAGCAGGAAAATAGTCTCAGAAGCTGCTCACGGTCAGACTGGTTTTACATGCATAGACTCCTCTTATGAGCAGTGGAGACGGATCACTTTTGGTAGTTATGCAGCTGATCTAGATTTCAAAAATAAGACAAGCTAAAATTAAGACCAGTTCTTCTTAAATGTTTCACTTACACTTTTTTTTTCTACACCCAGTGACCTCTAGTGAGAGACCACCTTTGGTACTGTTCAAAAATGGACTTTAAAACCACTTTTGAACAGTTCCAAAGGTGGTCTGAAACTTTTGAACAGTTCAAAAGGTGGTCAGAATATAGGAATTTTACTGTATTTTGTCAGGTTTGTGGTTTAGTTTTTATTTTGTGATCATGTAAACATTATAATTATACTGTTTGACTATTGCAATTTTGGAATTCTGCTGAATACTTGTACTGCTGATTCCCCCTATAAAAGTGTACTCATGTGTTGGTTTTACGTCATCTGTAACGGCAGTAGATTTCTGGACACTTTATCTGCTATGAAACAGAACAGGAGAGGTGGGTAAGAGTGCTGTCTCTTAACCCTTTTTGTACCCAATGGAATCTTCCTTCTTATATATTGCTGGAGTCCATTTAAAAAATTTAGGGGTGTCAGGTTGTGTTTTCATCCATATTTTTATTTGGAAAATGACTGAACTTTTAGCAAACAGTGGAGGCCCTGATCAGATATCGCGTTCTGCGGCATCTGATCAGGGCCTCCACTGTTTGTCAGGGTACCCATTTTGGGGCTTCCGGTACTAAATGGGTTAATCATTAGGACTGTGACCACTGTGGATTCCAGCCTTGCTCGGGTCATATTTGAGATGCAAAGTTCTCCAATGGGAGGTCAGGTGATTTTTCTAAGGTGTTCTGGTATTTGTCCATCTCTGATGATTGACTTGAATAATTTTGAAAGGGCCATAACTGAGTCAGAGTGCCATAAAAACAATAAAGTATCTGCTATAAATGCTTAACCTTTCTGCTGAAGTGGACTCTTCCATCTTTTAACTTTGACATGTCCATTTTTGTGAAAAGGGGATTTAGTCAAAACAATCATCAATAGGCTGGCAAATACTGTTAATCCTGATGAAATGGCTTTCTGTGAGATATTTAAGGTTATCCTGCTGAATAAATTAATTTAGCCACTCCAATTTCTATCAACCAATCAAATTACTTAATGTATTCATTCAATTCCCAACTGCATGGCAAATGGTGAAGATCCTGATCAGATGGCTTATTTAGAAGCCATCTGATCTGGATCTGCACCATTTGCAAAGCTAGAACTTGTCATGTTCAGCAGGATAAGGGCTATAGAACTCAGTGTAGATCTGCCTGTCTAGTTATTTACTGCTGTTGCAGTATGCTTTCTGTGATATTGTAACTTTCATAACAAATACTACTGATATTATATACACCACAACCTCTTTATAACACTGTTTATTGGATCCAAAGCAGAAAGTGTGTTAGTTAAACGACCCTGTTATATCCAAACAAAAATGTATAGATTATATAGAAAAAATGACCATGTATGGTCATTTTTCTATATATTTTTGGGATCCATCTTGAAACTGTGTTATATCCAAAACCGTGTTATAATGAACCATGTTATAACGAGGTTGTGGTATAGTTTTAGTTATCGAATGTGTAATACTATGTACTTACAAATCATATACATCAGGGAATTGGAACAGATAATACACATGTCTATGTCATGTTTGTTGTTAGTTATTTCCATACCATTTACACTTTAACCCTTTTTGTACCAAATGGAAACCTCTTCCTTATATATAGCATGAGTCCATTTCAAAATTGAGGGGTGTCAGGTTTTGTTTTCTTCAAAATTAATGATGAAAATGGCTGAACTTTTTGCAAACAGTGTAGACCCTGAGCAGACGCCACATTCTGCGGCATCTGATCTGGGCCTAAACTGTTTGCCAAATACCTGTTTTGGGGTTTCTGGTACTTAATCGGTTAAAGTAGTCCAGTACTATATTTTTGTTTTAAGGAAGTATAGTTTCAAGAGTTCTGTCCCCTTGAACACGGAATAAATGCAATATTTCACCTTATGATAAAAACAGATACTTATGAAAGTTGAAAATAAGTAGAACAAGCATAGATTCTCAGACAAGTTAGAAAAATGGTCAGATCCAACAGTTTCTGCTGAAGTTACCTACCCTTTTTTTTTGTTTGGGTTTTAAGGCCTTTTCAAGATGATTTCACTCATATCGAGCCGATCGTTAATCAGAGGTGGGCGAAAACCGGAGTACCCGGAGAAAAACCACCTGACCATCCGTTGCAGAACTTGGCGTCTCACACGTGGCCCGAGCGAGGCTCGAACCTACGGCGGTGAGAGACCTAATGACTAAGAGTAAGCGCTCTTATCCACTAGGCCACGGAGGCTCGTTTTACCTACCCTTGTTTATGCAATATGCCAGAATCTGACCTTGCTAAAGTTTATAAAACATGGTCAGACTATTTGGGAAAGTGAATTATTGAGGTAAACATGCATCCTCAAATGAGAACTTTTAACCCCTCTCTTGCTGAATATTCAGTTTAGCCACACCCATTTCTGACTTTGAACCAATCAGATTACTTGATGTAATTTATTCCTAAAATTCATAAATTAAATGTCAAACAGTGTACACTGTTTGCAAAGGAGAGGGTTGTCGTGAACAGCAGGATAAGAGTTAATAAGATTATTTCTATTCTAATGCACCTGTTCATTATTGCACTTTTTCTCTCTCCTGTGCCAAAGGGGAGCTTATAGTGTTTCTTTGTCATCCATTCATTGGTCATTCAGCACCTGTGACTGGTTATCAGGAAAAGGACTAATTAATCAAACATTTTGAAATTTTGATGTCACTCGAGGATGAATAACTCCAAAGGAAATAACGGCAGTCTGGTCCAGGTTTGAATTCGGGGGAGATTTGACACTATAGTTTCTGAGGTAATGGCCAGATATGACCGACTCAGTATAAGAAGATAGATAGATAGTTATCTGCAAGTTTCCAGAGAATCCGGTCAAGAATGAAGATGAGACATGTTCCCCATCATAAGTTTGGGGGAGTTTTGTCTGTCATGGCAACTACATTTGTTTGCAGTCTTGACAAATACAGTAGAATTCCTATATTAAAGGTGCATTATTGAGCTACCGGGTCTCAATTTTTTTTTCTGGTTTTTATCTTCAATGCATACTCCTTTGTCATGTGTACACTTTTGGAGCCAAATACAGCTTCAGAACTTTGTGAAAATGGTCGTTTTCATTCGTGTTTACCCTTCGCTCTGAACATTTGTTCGGAATTTCTGTTCTAAAAATGATTCTGTCACTTTACACATACATGGCGACAGTATCGTCTCTGAGTGTCATTACTTATGGCATGATTTTCAGCGTCATATTTTTTTCCGATTCATGCATGGCCTAAGCAAACAAGGCCAAAAATGAATGTCGCATAAAGTCATATATGGGGATTCTATTTTTGTCACGAACTAAAAATAGATCTAACTAGTGTTCGAAACCTAGTTAGGGAATCCCTCTCAAACTCATTTACCCGTCATCATAATTGTTCGCATTTTTGCATAAAATGCATTCATTTGTATTGTTTTAAAGAAAAATACCGGCTATATGTATTTTATTTTTGGAAGTATTTTTTACCAATAGCTCAATAATGTACCTTTAAGACCACCTTTGGGACTGTTGAAAAGTGGTCTTAAAGACCACTTTTGAACAGTCCCAAAGGTGGTCTCTGACCAGAGGACACTGTATGCAGAAAACACAAAGAAAAAATAACAACAACCTATTAAATTAAGATTGTTAACCCTTAACCACTCAGATACGTGTTTTTATGTGTCTGCACACACCCATCCCCCCCCCCCCCGTTTTTAAGCCCCAGAAGCACCTAAAATCTGAATTTCTACCCCTGGAAAGTTGTTTGCTTTAGAATTTGTTGGGCCCAAAAGTGACCTGTTTTTTCGCGCGCCTCCACACTAAAAATATTCTGGGGGGGGGGGGGGGCATTGCCCCCCCCCCTCCTCACATCCCGAAAAATATTGGGTGTATGGCCCAGCCGGCAGCTAAAATTTATATCTGAGGGTGTCTGGGGTCAAAAATGCCTGAAAATTGATGCTGACTTTTTTGCCAACTTTGAGATGCCCCCTCTTTACCATGACAACAAAGATCAAGTCATGAAAGGTTGCATTTGAAAGACTACTGCCCAATGAACATTCATACCGAGTTTGGTGTAAAACAGACCATCCATTATGAAACAATGGCTAGTTGAAGTTTCTGTCAGGTGCAACACTGTGAAAATCAGCGAAATTCACAAAATCCCCGAGTGGTAAAGGGTTAATGAAGAAAATCCCAACTGATCCAAATAATGTTTTTTCATCATTTTATTGCAAGAAACAATATTTCAGATATAATTAATGTATTTTAGACTAAAATTCAGTATGTTCTCAAATTTCAGTTAACCCTTTACCACTCAGATACGTGTTTTTACGTGTCTGCACCCCCCCCCCCCCCCCATTCTGTTCTGTTCTGTTCTTCTTAGAGATCCCCCGATAACTTGGCGGGGCCCCGCCGGTATGGCGTAAACTTTTCGGCTGGTGTTATATTAATGTCTTATATTATGTGCTGGTGGTATGTACAGTTTATAGTGAGGCTATATACAGCATGCGCGTTTGTTCTAGGCGATCAGCTTCAATTTGGCGATTCGTTTCTGGTGTATCTTGTAGATGAAATCTCTGGACTGCAGCTCCAGGTAGTCAAGAACGTCGACGTAGGAATCACAGCCTTTCACCACTGCAGAGCCATCTAACATGAGCACTATATAATTTTACTCCACTTTGGTTGCTCACCTATGAGTCGAGCTGTCTTGGCAGTGGTCCGTTAGCTAAATACTTTGGATAAACATTGAACTCCAGGGAACTTGTAAGGCTGATTCTTATCAGCAATTTTATTGGGATATTTTCCTGGACCTTTCAACATCTGGTTTTGTTAAATTGAAAATTAGAAGGAGAAAAATCAAAGGTCTGAAAGCCCTCAGAGTCGGTGAAATCTACGGAGTTCTCTTTTTTGAAAAAGGATCTAAACTGTATCCAACTAATTCTAAAATCAAACAAGTTCATACTTCATAATTCCTGGTTGGAGAAACAACTTTTATGAGACAGTTTTCTTAAATCATGATTTTTAAAATGCTGTGCTATACAAGGACATGCATATGTACTGATTTAGGGACAGCACCTATTCTTTTCAAATACAACACTTGTGCTACAAGTGCAATAAGTGATTGGTTTTGTTTGAATTAAGGTTTAGTCCCTGTCAACACTTCTTAGAGCACAGGTATACTTGAAATTAAAACACACACATATTGCAGGTGCTCTTTAGATTTGTCTACATTTTGTACCCACAGATTATGAATTTAAGCAGGAATAAGAAAAATAAAGTATTCCCCTGTAAACCTCCTCTTTTCAAGAACACAGATTGCTGGTGCTCCTTAGTATCGTCAAATTGGGGCGGTCTTAAAGGGTACCCAGGGTCTATGCATATAACTAGGAATAAGAAATATAAAGTATGCCCCTGTAAACCCACTCTTTTCTAGCCCACACAGATTGTGAGTGCTCCTTGGAATTGTCTAACTGGGACAGTCGTAAAAAGTATCTACAGACTGTGTCGTTAAGCAGTACGTGCCTGTAAACCCACTTTTTTCAGCACTTACACAGATTGCAGATGCTCCTAAGAATCGTCTAATTGGGACAATCTGAAAGAGTACCCAGAGTCTATGTATTTTAGCAGGAATTAGAAAAATAACGTTTGCCACTGTAAACCCCCCACCTTTCAAGCATACACAGATTCCGGTTGCTCCCTAAATTACGTCTTATTGATGCGGTTTTAATGAGTACCCACAGACTATGTATTTTATGCAGGAATAAGAAAAATAAAGTGTATCCCTATAAACCCCCTCTTTTTATGGATACACAGATTGCGGGTGCTCCTTAAAATCGACTTATTGGGGCGGTCTCAAAGAGTACCCACAGTCTATATGTTTAAGCAGGAATAAGAAAAATAAAGTATACCCCTGTAAACCCCCTCTTTTCAACAAGTAATTATTGAACTTGTCAAATGCCAGATTTCTAAATAAATAGCCTGGCTGAGTGAGGCAAGTCCGTTGTGAAAATTAAATAGTTTGAAATACATGTATAATATGTATTTTGGTCTTGCAAATATATATTGTCAAGGCAAGACCAAACAAGTTAAAATTTCATAGGCAATGGCAGCCTCATTGAGGCTTAAATGTACAAATACGATTATCTGCTTATCGATCAAAGAGTTGGGACTTGTAACAATATCCGATATGCTGGCACACTGAAAAGACCACACAATGTATTAAATAGTCAAATGTCGGATTTCTTCATTATAACCTCGCCAAGACAAATATGTATTGATATGAAACTGCCTGGAATATTTTCATTTTAAATTTTAGCTTATTGATGCATATCAATAAAATCAAATCAATGATCTTGCTATGTTCTTGGTATATGGAGGGATGTAATGTCATAAAGAATCTAAAACAACTTTTTGTCAGCTGTGAAAAAGGGAAAACAGTAATCCATATAAACTGAGCTAGAATGAGATTCTGACAGAAATCATACACTAAAACCAAGTAGCCTCTGTATTATCAGAGATTTCCATCACAAACAATAACAAATCACCACACTCTAGTTACAGATTAAATGGCCTCACAAATTATCTCCAGCTGTGCTAAGAAACAGGCTAAAATTCGTTGAAAGTGGAGTAAAATTATACAGTGTGAGCTGGGTTCTGGGTTTTTTACACTGTCTCTCACTGATGCTGGTAATACTGGGTTATTGAGCAGCTTTCCGGTAAGCTCGTTTCGTTCAGTCGCATAAACTTGACACTCTGCTATGAGATGTTGCCTTGTTTCTGGCGCACTGTTGCACAACTTGCAAGTCGGATCCACTGCGTGTTGGTTAAAAACCGCCCGGTTCCCCTGCAAAATATAGGTGCCTGTTAACAATTTACATTTCAGTTGTGCCCGTTTGTTGTCTATGACATTACATCTAACCGTGGACCAGACAGGATGACTTTGACCTACTTTTAAACAGTCTGGATTAACATATTTTAAAGAGGATTTTGATTTGGCTTCCTTTTTCCACTGTTCTTCAACATATTAAAAGCTTATTGAGTGATTCAGTAGAGAGCCCCAGAAGCACCTAAAATTTGAATTTCTAACGGTCGGGTATAAAAGCCAAGGCCGCGCCGGGCCGGGCCGGGCCGCCGAGCCAAAAAATGCCGATCCAAAGATTTTATATTTCGTCTCTAGTCACAATGAAGATACATATTGAAGTCAGTTTGGTATAAAATTATTATGAATAACATATTTGATAACTGCGCGCAGGTTCATCTCTCTACATTGTTTTATTTTCTTGCAATAACTAATTTTTCCGAAATCGAGGGGTATAGGAGCTTTTTTCGTGACGTACTTCCGGTTCTAAAAATAGAACGGGAAAAGCCCTGGCCGTCATCTGTCGCATTGCTTCAAAGGCAGTGGGACAGATAAAGTGTTAATTACAGCGTAAAACAGTGGAATTCTTTTAAACTTTTGGCGAATTCTAATGTAAGATAAAGGGAGAAACACCGATATGCTGCCAGATCTGAAATTTCGCATTACGAAAACGATATATTTTACATACGACCCAACAGGGTCCTCTTCTCTCTCTCTCTCTCTCTCTCTCTCTCTCTCTCTCTCTCTCTCTCTCTCTTAGCGCACCAACAATTAGCGAGCGCAGGCAAATGTAAAATACAGTTTGTCGTTAAATGACGCCACGTCAACCGACATGTAGCGTGTCAACAACGTCGTGTCTACATCGAACCAACTTCAAAGCGATGCATTGAATTTGACATTGCAACGTCGATGAAACGTCAGAACGTTGTGTTGGCGATAATACGGCGTTGATTAATAAAATGTCATTTGCCCGGTGCTCGGACCCATCAAGACTCAGTGGGATTGGAACATTAAATTCAAAACAAACGCAGAACACCCTTTCAGTCCATAAGAATGAAACAGTCCTTCGCAAGTGCAAGATTTTGCAGTAAAATCTGGTAGATTTGTAGACTGGTTCAGCCTGCCCAGCCTTAGGTCTACATTAATCCATTTGGTACCGGAAACCCCAAAACCAAAAGGGTAGGTGACAAACAGTGCAGGCCCAGATCAGACGCCGCAGAACGCGGCGTCTGATAAGGGCCTACACTGTTTGCAAAAAGTTCGGCCATTTTCCGAATAAATTTTGAAGAAAACACAACCTGACACCCCTAAATTTTGAAAATGACTCCTGCTATATATAAGGAAGATTCCATTTGGTACAAAAAGGGTTATGGGCTTCTTGGATACAGGGATCAGTCAAACCTCTCTCTCATCTCAACGGTCACGTGACATTGAAGTGAGTTGGAGTGGTTGTCGACGGCATGACATCGAGCCAACGTTGACTCGACGCCCGTCTGTAAGTCCACTCATTGGTTGTTGTTGTTTTTTTCGACTGTCAGTATGTTTATTTGTCTGTCTAACAGTCCGTCCTTTCGTCTGTTAGTCAATCATTCAGTCAGTCGGTCTGTGTGTCCTCTGTCTGTCTACTGTGTGTCCTATGTCTGTCTACTGTCAGTTTGTCAGTCAAACCTCTCTCTCTCTCTCTCTCTCTCTCTCTCTCTCTCTCTCTCTCTCTCATGCCAACGGTCATGTGACAATGAAGTGAGTTGGAGTGGGTGTCGATGACATGACGTCGAACCAACATTGACTCAACGCCCGTCCGTCAGTCCACTCAATAGTTTATTTCGATTGTCAGTATGGACATTTAAATTGCACATGTAGACAGACAGACAGACAGACAGATAGACAGATAGATAGATAGATAGACAGACAGATAGATAGATAGATAGATAGATAGATAGATAGATAGATAGATAGATTAGCGAATGAAACGAAAGTTACGCAAAACTTATTTTGTAAGCAAGCTTTCGTGAATAACGGTATCTCAAGCAATTGACATGGGTCATTCACGAAAAGATTTTCGTCAATTAAAAACGTATTTAGGATAAATGAATTTCGGTAATAAAAGCGAAATATCATTCTTTCCTTCTCGAGGCATTATTTCAATGAAAACGGGTATATTTTCTCTTAAAATGTCCGAATATTGTTAGCATTTTAAGTTCCGCCAATACATTTGAATAGCGATGGCCGTTTCAATTGACGGCCAGAACTTTGCGCATGCGCAAGAATGACGTCATAAACGGAATTCCTAAAACCTCCTATAAAAGCCAAGGCCGGGAAAAATGGAAATATTTCTTAATTTTTTACGATTTCATCGGTTAAAGAAATCCTTTTTGCCCTGGTGATATTTGAATTTGATTATTTTTATCATGTGTACATGGAAAATATAGTAAACATATCAAAATCACCTTAAATGCTCAAATTTCTTATTCTCTAATGGTTTCTATTTTTAGATTAACTTTACTAAAGGAAACGACCGAAAGTATACCGAAAAGGAAAAAAAATATTGTTACTGCCAGCTGGAATTAAAGAAATATAAAAATTGGTTCTTTTATTTGTTAACATGTATGTGTATATTAAAATGATAAAGAAAAAAATGTTATTTTTTATTTTTCATTAATTCCAGCTAGCAGTAAACAAAACTTTCTTCACTTTCGGTCCTTTTCGGTCGTTTTATTTTATTAAGTCAATCTAAAAATAGAAACAATTAGAAAATAAGAAAATTGATAATTTAAGGTAGTGTTATATGTTTTGTTATATTTTTCTGTGGACAAATGATGACAATAATCAAATTCAAATATTTTCATAAAAAAGAAGTACTTTAACCTGTAAATTTGCAAGAAATTAAGAAATATTATAATTTTTCCAAGCCATGGCTTTTATACCCCTCGATTTCGGCAAAACGGTTATTACAAGAAAATTAAACAAAAAAGATAGATAAACCTTCGTGCAGTTATCAAATATGTTATTAATAATAATTTGATACCCAACTGACTACAATATTTATCTTAATTATAACAAGAGACGAAATATAAAATCTTCGGATCTTTTTGGCTCGGCGGCTCGGCCCGGCCCGGCCCGGCGCGGCCTTGGCTTTTATACCCGACCATTTCTAACCCTGGATAGTTATGTTTGATTTAGGATTTGTATGGCCCAAAAGTGACCTGTTTTTTCGCGCGTCTCCACACTAAAAATATTCGGGGGGGGGGGAGGGGGGGGGCATTGCCCCCCCCCCTCACATCCCGAAAAATATTGGGTGTATGGCCCAGCCGGCCGCTAAAATTTATATCTGAGGGTGTCTGGGGTCAAAAATGCCTGAAAATTGATGCTGATAAAACATGCTGCAAACAGTGAAAATGGCCAGTGCCAAACACCATAATTGTTGCCCTGACAGCTGTGTGAAGATTAAAATGTGGTCAAAAATTCATGTGAAAACACACTTTTTGCCAACTTTGAGATGCCCCCTCTTTACCATGACAACAATGATCAAGTCATGAAAGGTTGCATTTGAAAGGCTACTGCCCAATGAACATTCATACCGAGTTTGGTGTAAAACAGACCATCCATTGTTGTTGTTGTTGTTTGGTAAATCTCCGCCGGTTACTTTACGGCAAACCGTCTAGACGACGTCTAGGGGTTTTTTCTCTGTCTTGATTTCTGGTAATTCTGTTGTTTGCTGAAACTGCCTCCAAACCTTATTAGTTGGGAACTCGACGGACCCTGCTGTCTTTCTTTTTCAAGAAGGAGTTTAGTACGTGTTCTATGTAAATTGGATATGAGTTCTCTGCTATACAGTTCAAGTTTATCAATAACAGTCTTGTTATCAAAGAAGACACTGGGGTCAAGTATTAGCTGGACTGCATCACCACTGGAGGCTATGTCTGCAAGGTCAACGCCCAGATTACTCTGCATCTTCTTATATACATTCTGACGCACTCCTTGTAGAGGCTGACATTCCACCAGAAAGTGCTGTCTTGTCTCAGGGCTGGCATCACATATCTTGCACGTTGGGTCTACCGCAAACTGGTTGAATACCGCCCGGTTGCTTTGTAGTGTATATGTACCAGTCAGCAGACGACAGTCAGATTCTATGACGGCTCCAACGTAAAGGCTTATTGAAAATTAAAGAGATAATGTTGGTTGGTGCCTGATGCTCTGTCTCTGGTTGGGCCCATCGGAGTCTAACTGTTGGTTTTCTTTTGCTCCAGCATTTCATTGGTTTCTTGCTGTCGAGTCCTCACCGTTGTCTCACCTCTGTGGTTCTTTGATTTTTTGTGTTCACGGAGATGTTGCACTGATGAGTTAGGAGGCCTTCATGCGGACTGAACAAATTATTTGTCTAAATCGCGACGGAAGTAAGGGCGAGGATTGTGGCCACGTAAAATCGATTTAAGCCCCCCAGTGGAAATCTTCCACTGACCGTTCCAAGGCGGCTCTTCTGTGGCGATTTATTTATGTTGTTGTTTGTTACTTACTGTGTGTATCACTTGTGTCTTTTAATTTTGGATGGCCATATGGCCATTTTGTGGGAAAGTAACTGTCCATATGGCCTTCCTTTGTTTAGGTTTCCATTATGGTCTGGTCGCTTAATGTTTGTATTTCTTTCCCTTTGGTGTCTTTTATGGATGGAGTAAGTTAATTGTATCAATTCCTGATCTTTGTTTTACTTCTACTTTGAGCTGTGCTCTCCGGCTATCATGGACGCTGACACGCACTGACGACCAAACGTGGTGGGGCACCCCAACTTTGACACTATCAGGATTTATGTACTTCAATGAAGACTTTGTTTTAATATCCTCCCGCCACTGGCTTTCAATAGCACTATTCACTGCTCGGCTAACTTGCTGCTTCCAAATATTCTTGGTTGGTGTATTTTCTAGTAGTTCAGAGAGTAGTGGTAGGTTATATTTACGTAAGAGCTCCTTATGAAACAATGGCTAGTTGAAGTTGCTGTCAGGTGCAACACTGTGAAAATCAGCAAAATTCACAAAATCCCTGAGTGGTAAAGGGTTAAAGCTGAATTAGTCTTAATTTTAGGTGGTCTAAATAGCGTAATTTCGCTGCCGAATTTCGCTATACTTATGTAGCCATTCCCAAACCTATCAGTTAGACTCGTGCAATTTCATTACAATACAGCACTCATGTGTTTCAATATCATCTTCCATACATGTAAGAACTAGCATTTTTTTCAGATTTGATTTACCTTATTCTCCCGATTTATTCTGCTCCAAATATAGATTGTGGATGCTTGTAAGAGTAACCGCACCGAGCTGGATCTAATGAGTGAGCACTGTGTTTTTTTAGCAAAAATATAAATATACCTTTGTACACCACACTTTTCCATTAGGGTAACACACCTGTGCGCCATAGTGCGTTTTTTTTACATCCCCAAAAAGGGTTCAATTTTCTTAAGAAAATTTGTGATATTTTTCTCATTTATACTCAAAACATAGGTTGTGGGCACACGTTAGAACCGCCTCATCGAGGCGGTTCTAACGAGTACCCACAACCTATGTCTAGGAGCAGAAATGAGGAAAATAATGTATACCCCCGTAAACCCCAGTTTTCTCTATATAAGGTGGGGTGTAAGGGGGTGTTTATTTCACGGACTTGTTCAAGTGATGTCTTTTCATAAAGTGGGGTTGAGGATTGCGACTGTGTAAAATTGATGTAAGTCCCCTAGTGAAATTCTTTTTGCTGACCGTTCCAAGGCGGTTCTTCGGTTGGGGTTTATTTTTGTTATGGTTTGTCTAAGAGTGTGTGTATCGCTTATATATTTTGGTTTTGGATAGCCAATCGGCCATTTTGTGCAAAAGTAACTGTCCTTTTGGCTTTCCACTATTGATGTTTCCATTAGGGTCTAGTTATTTAATCTTTGTGTTTCTTTCCCTTTGGCGTCTCTGATGGGAGGTGTGACTCCTGATCATTGCCTTCACTTCTGTTTTACAATGGTATTCATAGACTTGTCAGCATAATGAGATCAAAATTTATTTTAACCTACAGACCTGAGTTATTGTTTCACAGGAAGCACTGTCAGCTTTTGGTTCTCAAGATTTTTAATCCTGAATTCATTTCAATTCCATGAACTTACACAACATTTTTAGCTCACCTGGGCCGAAGGCTCCAGGGGAGCTTATAGTATAGTGGGTCCTCCGTCGTCCGTCGTCCGTCCGTCCGTCGTCCGTCCACACTTTTGAGCAGCTATATCTCTGTATCCTGCAGGCTGATCTCAATCATTTCTCACCTGTAGTATGCCTCTGGTGGGGCATTGATGACATAAACTTTTTTTTGAAATCGCTCTAAAACTTTGGTTCCTATGGCAACCACAAGGTCCCATAGACTTACTATGGGAAAATGCTTGTCATCACCGTAGCGCCTTCAGTTTTGATCGGATCTTTCTGAAACTTATATGTAAGGTGACTGGGGATAAAAACTCGGATGAGTTCGAAAACCGGCCAAGTCAGCCCATTTATCATAGAGTTACGTCCCTTTGATTGCTGACAATGCCCATTTTCGACCTTGTCATCACCGTAGCCCCTTCAGTTTTGATCGGATCTTTCTGAAACTTATATGTTATGTGGCTGGGGATAAAACCGAATGAGTTCGAAAACCGGCCTAGTCCGCTGGTTTATCATAGAGTTACGTCCCTTTGATTGCTGAAAATGCCGATTTTTGACCTTGTCATCACCGTAGCCCCTTCAGTTTTGATCGGATCTTTCTGAAACTTATATGTAAGGTGGCTGAGGATAAAATCTCGGATGAGTTCGAAAACCGACCAAGTCGGCCCTTTTATCTTAGAGTAACGTCCCTTTGATGGCTGAAAATGCTGATTTTTGACCTTGTCATCACTGTAGCCCTTTCAGTTTTGATCGAATCTTTCTGAAACTTATATGTAAAGTGGCTGGGGATAAAATCTCGGATGAGTTCGAAAACCAGCCAAGTTGGTCCATTTATCACAGAGTAACGTCCCTTTGATTGCTGAAAATGCCGATTTTTGATCTTGTCATCACCGTAGCCCTTTGAGTTTTGATCGGATCTTTCTGAAACTTATATGCAAGGTGGCTGGGGATAAAGCCTCGGATGAGTTCGCATACCGGCAAAGGTGGCCTATTTATCATAGAGTTAGGTCCCTTTGATTGCTGAAAATGTTGATTTTTGACCTTGTCAACACTGTAGCCCCTTCAGTTTTGATCGGATCTTTCTGAAACTTATATGTAAGGTGGCTGGGGATAAAACCTCGGATGAGTTCGAAAACCTGCCAAGTTGCCCCATTAACTATATAGTTATGTCCCTTTGATGGCTGAAAATGTCGATTTTTTACCTTGTCATCACCGTAGCCCCTTCACTTTTGATCGAATCTTTCTGAAACCTATATGTAAGGTGACTGGAGATAAAACCTAGGATGAGTTTGAATACCAGCCAAGTTGGCCCATTTATCATTGATTTACGTCCCTTTGATTGCTGAAAATGCCGATTTTTGACCTTGTCATCACCATAGCCCCTTCAGTTTTGATCGGATCTTTCTGAAACTTATATGTAAGGTGGCTGGGGATAAAATCTTGGATGAGTTCGAAAACAGGCCAAGTCAGCCCATTTATCGTAGAGTTCTGTCCCTTTGATGGCTGAAAATGTTGATTTTTTACCTTGTCATTACCGTAGCCCCTTCAGTTTTGATCGGATTTTTCTGAAACTTATATGTAAGGTGGCTGGGGATGAAACCTCGGATGAGTTCGAAAACTGGCCAAGTCGGCTCATTTATTTTAGAGTAACATCCCTTTGATTGCTAAAAATGCCAAATTTTGACCTTGTCATCACCGTAGCCCCTTCAGTTTTGATTGGATCTTTCTGAAACTTATACGTGAGGTGGCTGGGAATAAAATCTTGGATGAGTTTGAATACTGGCCAAGTCTGATCGGATCTTTCTGAAACTTACATGTAAGGTGGCTGGGAATAAAACCTCAGGTGAGTTCGAATACCGGCCAAGTTGGCACATTTAGCATAGAGTGACGTGCCTTTAATTGCTGAAAATGCCTATTTTCGACATTGTTATCACTGCTGCCCCTTTAGTTTTGAACGGATCTTCATGAAACTTACAAACAAGGAAGTCAGGCAGAAAGCTTGGAAGAGTTTGAAAACTCTTGTTTTTGAACTTGTCATCACCATAGCCACTTCAGTTTAGATCGGATCTTCTTAGCAAGTCAGGAATAAAAGCTTGAATGAGTTTGAAAACCGGTGAGGTCAGCCTGTTTATCATAGAGTTAAATTCTACTTGATTTTCAGAAAATGCTTACCCTGTCATCACCATGTCCTCCCATAAAGCCTTCAGTAAAGGTTGGCACTTCCTTAAACTTTGAATCTGTTAGCTCAGGTGAGCGATACAGGACCAAGCTAGCTTGGTCCTCTTGTTTAATGTACATGATATATATAGATAGTGCCTTTTCTGAGGTAATTTGCTCTCTTCCCTCACAAATTACCCCAAAAAACGGCACTATCTATATATATAGACACATATATATTTTACCGCAGTATATACTGCGGTAATATATGCACTATTGGGGTTTTGAGTTAAATTCTGGTAAATCCCTCAGATCGTGTTTTAAACGGTAAATAACAAAACACCAAAAGTCTTGCGAATCTTTATATCCAGATTTGAAACCTTTATTACTGCCTTCAGATCAGGAAACTGATATTTTTCTAAGCCTGCAGAGGTTTTGTATAGAGGTGGTAGTAGCAGTCCATTCCAGTTTTAAGGCTCTCGAGGTTTATATGCAATAGTTGTGTTTTTGAAACATACTATCGACTTAGATAGAGCTAAATACAAACACCTGCCTAAATGTTTTCAAACAATGATATCATGACACTGATAAAAATACTGTTTACAAACTCTTATCTGGTGAGAGTCAACGATAGTTTACGAGGTATAAAAGTGCAGACACACCCCTAATAACAAATTAAAAAACAAAAGTCAGTTGTCTTGTTGGAAAAATACATATTTTATTCTTAATTAAACACAATCATTTGAGGTCGTTTTCTTCTCATCCGAAATTTTACAGATTTGACTGGTTTATCTGATATCGTCTTCTTGGAGTCTGTTTATCAAAAGTACATCACTCAATTTTTATTGAGCATAACTGCATTACATCTGTCAATTCAGCCTCTTCATTCTCAGCTGAAGCGCCCATCCATTGGTTTACTGTTTCTGGCACTTCTCTCTTGTCGAGGGAATCTCGATACAAGTAGTCGGGGTCTGTTGGAAATTTGGTTGTAGGAATTTCCAGAATGATGCGATTTATAAACACTGGCTTGTCTTGTGCTTTAATTTCAATTGCCAATGAAAGTGCAGACTCCAAATCGCGTCCCTCTTCACTTTTAAGGTACTGCAGTAGTCTGCTTTTATGCTTCAAGATTTGAGTAAAAGAGAGCTCGCAACAAATAAGCCTAGGGTAGTTCGCAATAAGAGCAGCAAGAGTCATATATCGCAAAGCTGTCATGTAAGAAATGCCCAGCTCATTAGTTGTAATATTTTTCCAGTTTTGTCCTTCTGATTTACAAATCTTTGTTAATGATATATAAATCATACCTCGAGAAAACTGGGCGAGCAATGTAAGGCTTTTTAAACCAGTTTCTAATGTAACCACATTTTTATGTTCTGTCTTTAGCTGGGTATAAGTATATCCATCAAAGCTTGTTTTCAAATCAAATTCGATATTTATCCCATGGTTCATGCCTTTCAATTCCATTTCTTCTATTTGTTTTACTCTTCTTTCTATTTGCGGAATGATAGAGTTTCTAAATATTGTTTCATCATTAAGTTGTTTTGAGTTTTGCGCTTTCTTTTCTTTAGCACCCAAAGTATTTTCTAAGAGTTTCAGCCCTCTCTCAAAGTTTATCCGCTCACTTTCTGGTAGTTGTCTAATCGCAAGCGCGAGAGCATCTTCTGTAAATTTCGACAGTGCTTTCAGTTTATCCGCCATTGTATCCACCCACTAAAGATGTGAAATCAGCTGATAATCTGCGTCCTCAAGGCGCATAGTTAATCATTTCAAGCTTCCGAGGTAACAGGCCTGTTGTTTGTACTTTTAAGATTATAAAGTTTTTACATGTCAAAAAGAAAAAGGCATGAAATGTTTTCGACATAACTATTCACACTGAGGGCACAATTTTGGATCAATAACATGTGGACTGATTTTTGGCAAACAGTGCAGGCCCAGATCAGACGCCACAGAATACAGCATTTAGTACCGCAAACCCCAAAATGGGTAGTTGGCAAACAGTGCAGGTCAATATCAGATGCCTCAGAACGTGGTAAAGTTTTACCTTTATAGGTTTTTTCAGTCGCTGGCCCAATACCCGTATCATATCAAAGTCAATGTACCGTTTATCAGAGGAATTTCTAAACCCCATTCATAAAACTAAGTATTAAATATATAATAAGTAAATAAAATATTGATACGGTGACGTCGATCGATAGCTAAAAATCACATTATTTCTTACTGTCATTCCCTATTCAGAATATTTCAATAACTATTCAGTGGAAGCATTAATCAAATTATTGGATCAATACACATTATAGCAAGAAAAAATGTACCTTTCTCGAAACCACAAATAAGAGAAAGTGTACCTTCAGCCAGTCTGACTGCTACAGTAAGGCAGATTGAACGCATATGCATTTATGAATAGGGAAGACCCTGACCAGACCCTTACAGTCCGATCAGTCTTGTCAGAAAGGCTTGAAAGTCGTTATGGATATAATCAAAGTACAGAAAGGTCTGAAAATCGTAATCAAAGTACAGAAAGGTCTGAAAATCGTAATCAAAGTACAGAAAGGTCTGAAAATCGTAATCAAAGTACAAAAAGGTCTGAAAGTCGTAATCAAAGTACAGACAAATGTATATTTAGTTTATGTGAGAGTTATAAATAGGTGGGAGGGGGGTCATTTACTATTGTAATTTTATTGAATAAAATCAAGCATTTTCTATCTTTTTTTTCATTTCATTCTTTGCTTGAGCCTTGCCTTCCTCAATAAGTTTCTTTCTCTCACTTTCACTCAATCCTGTTTGTTTTGAATGTATATTGTCTTTAAGTTTATTATATTTGTCCAACTCATCCAACACAAGTTTAAATTCATTCTCAGATATCTGCCCATCAGTTAAAGCCTTAGAAATCAAATCCTTTATACTATTCAACTTACTATCAGCAATAGTTTTAATCTCATAATGTTTCTGTGCTTTTGAAGTCATTTTACGCCTAATTAGTTTAACACACACACCCAAACTCCCACACACAACAGCACCAATCTCTAAAGGCAACATAATTGGAACAGTTAATCCAACACCTGCCAAAATAACACTTGTTGATATCAAACCAGTATCAACTCCATCAGTAATATTTATTCCACGTTTGTATTTTTTGTATAATGCTTTTCTCACATCTCTCTCATTAATTAACGTCTTCTCTATCTCAGATATCTTCTGTAATCTATAATTTTGCCCATCTTCAATAGGCAACTCTGGATATAGCGGTGCATTAGGTTGTTTCATTTTTTTCTTGATAACATATATTTTTTTATTCAATAAATAATTCAATTATCATCGAAGCCACAGTATTAACACATGTAGCATTATTAGTCTGACAAACAAAAGCAATTGCATCACCAGCCTCAACCTTTAACGGTGTAGCAAAGTTATCGTGTTTTCTTAAAATATTATTCAATGATATATCATATCCTGCTTGTGGATTTCCATTAATTGCAATCGCCACAGACACATCGCCTTTTGTTCTTTTACTCGACAGTCCAACACCTATTATCTGGCCAGGAAAGTTCATCACATATCCAACACCTACTTCTCTACCACCATTTCCAAAGCCAAACACTTCATTCTTCTGTAAGGAACCTTTACTCTCCGCACAAATGCTTATCAATTTTCTGTCTGACATATTATCAACCTTATTATATAATAATCGATGATTGACATACATATCCCGAAATCTATCTTGAAGTCCTGTATGTCTATCATTCAATGTATTTATTTGTGTAAATGCTTGACTTCTCATATTAAATATTTCTTGTTTCAGCCCCAATGCATCTACGTGTTTTCTCTTAGCACCAAATATACTCATTTTTTTTTATTATAATTATATAATTTCCAAAACGCAATTAATTGGTAGATGATTAATTACCTTGTTGTTATTTTCATCCCTGATTTCTAATTTCAATTCTGCTATAGCATCATTCACCAAACACTTATATTCTGGATGCTCAAATCTCACTGTTGTTATCTCTCCAAACTCTTTATTTTCCACTGGAACAACAGCCAACACAGTACTCGGCATACCATCTAAATAATTATTTGAAGTATTAATCTGTTCCAAATGAACATACAATGATTTATAAACAGCAAAATCTACAGCTCTCTCACCATAATGAGTTTCATTAACAGCAAACTTTCGCTTATTTCCAAACCCCAACATTTGTTTTAAGCCCTTGCTTATCTTCAATTCATCCGGTGTAATTAAAGAAGCAATTCCATTTGTTTCATTTACAGATAATGTAATATTATTACTTTGAAATAAATCTGCTATTTGTTGGAAACTATAATAACCATCTATAATCTTATGAGGTCTCTCTTTAGTCTTCTGCAAATATTCATCAACAACATTATACCATCCAACACCATATGTTATAGATTTCAAACCAATACGTTTATTCCCATCTCTGTTATCAATGTATTGTTGCAAGTTTATTGTCTTGTCAATATTCGAAATTGTATGATACATTTTTATTTTTTATATATAATCAATAATAAAAATGATACCTAAAGAATTCAAGTACAATCCCAATGCATCATATAACCCCAATACTAAATATTCCAAAAAGAATATTGAACTTATAAAACAAACGATTTATGTTAACAAAGACGACCATTTTCCAGTAACGTTTCCCGACTTATTTCAAAACTATCAAAATCCAACATTACACACCAATGAACCGTGGAATGCATGGCTTCATTCATCATTTGACTGGTGGCAATGTCAATTAAATTTTGCTGTCTGGTGTGCCACTGCAGGATGTGGAGTAAGTTATCAAGACCATTTGCAAAACACTTCAGGACTAACTAAAACAGTATATACATTTCATGTTTATTATTGTATTGCTCGTATTTTGAAAGAACTTCAAACACCTTTACCAACAGATGCATCATTTTGTTATTACAAAAACCCATACGACAAAGCAACCTATCAAAAGTTATGCAATGAATTCAATGTTTCACCTAATACAGATTGGCGTCAAAAATTAGAAAGTAGTTCTAAATGCAGTGGTCTAGGGAGTTACACACAATATTTTAAACCAAGTGGAAAATATAGACAAGATCATAGAAGTGATGGACCATTCTTTAATCCAAATGATAAAATAGAACATACAGTAGATATAAGTGACGCCTGGACAATGTTTATATTAGACAAATCAGAAGGATTAACAAAAACAGGTATTGAACGAATTAACGAAAGTATTAGAATGTTTGTATGGGCACTATTAGCAGCACAATCTCAAACACGTGTAGAAATTCTAAAAATAGGCACAGGATTTGATGCTCAGAAACAATTTCTTGCTAACATTGAAGATGCTATTAATAGTCCAGTTGATTTACCAAGTCAAATACAAAGATATCAAAACACACTCAAATATGCAAGAAGTAAAGTAGATTTTGTTTATGGTATTGGATTATTTATGTCTCCCAGTGATATGGTTTTACAAGTTGGTACTATCGCTGGATATAATAATAAAATTGTAATTGCAACAGAAAATCAAACACTTGGTTTCAATAGTGATGTAAATGTTAAACCTGTTGCATCTGCTACACAACCTGCAACTATACAAGGCACACAAACAAAGAAATCTCTACCAGATTATCATCAACAAGCAGTTGATTATGTAAAGAAACACAATCTGTCAAAAAGTTGGGTTGATGGTGCTGGTACCTCCGATGCTAGAAAAGCAGATTGGTTTAATCATCACAAACTTGCTAACCAATCTACTACAAAGAAATCTCTACCACAATCTCATCAATCTCTACCAGAAAAAAAAGAAGCCATACAACATGAAGACAACAAAACAGCATTAATAGTAGGAAGTATAGTAATTGGACTATTAATTATGTATGAAATTTATTAAGTTCTTTTTTTTCTTATAAACTCTCTCGCAGATGCATATAACAATCCAGCAACCAATACAACTAATGCCCATAAATGTTCTCCAAACCAACCAACAACTTTACCCGCAGAAGACAACAACCAAGACACAATAGAACCAATAACACCTGGTAATGCAGTAGCTACTTTTCCTGCAAGGGTAGAAAGTAATTTACCAAGATTTGATAATTGTTTCTTAACCCAATCTTTAACACCACCTTTTGGTGGAGAAGGAGGGGTTGAAGTAGTACCACCACCAGTAGGAATAACAGCCTCAACAATAACTCCAATAATCATTCCAAAAGCGGTTAAAATACTAACAATTGTAATGCCTTGTTCTCTGAATAATGTTCTAATTCTTTCACCCAATGTAGTGTCTTCTTTTAATACTTTGTTTATAGTCTCTTTGATTCTATTTACCTGACTACGTAGTTTATCTTTATTAACATTAATAACTTCCAATCTTGCACTTCTCTCACTTTCTAACTCTTTGATTCGACTACTTATCCTTTCTATTTGAAATTCATCATTGTCTGCTTTGGCTTGTTCTAATTTTGTATTTTCTTTTGCTAAGTCTTTATTTGTTTCATTCAGTTTTGCCAATTCATTTGCTATCTCTTCTTTGACTGTTGTCATTGCATTTGCTATTCCATCAATCTCTCTTTTTGTCCAATCTGTTTGTGTTTCTTGTTCATTAGTAAATGATGTCTCCAATGTTTTCACAGCAGTTTCTACATCAACTGTTGTATTTAATAGTTCTTGAGTTTGTTCTTGTGATGATATATCTTGTAAAGGTATTTCTTCTTCTGTTTGTGTTATTTGAGTTCTCGTTTGAAGTAATTGTGCGAATGCTGTTCTACCTTCTTTAAGTCTTGTAGCAGATGGTTTAAAATCATCTACACCTAATACATTCCTAACAAAATCAACACCATATTTCCTTTGCAAAGTATTAAATGATAAAAATGTTGCTATTTCATCAGGGTTGTTAGATTTATACCATGTTAATGCAACATCATCACCAGCTTCATCTTTAGTATATAACATTGGTCTTCCAAACTTATCCTTCTTGAGAGACAAACCTTTGACTTTGCGTGTAGGTTCTTCATTCCTTTCGTAAAATCTATCTATCATTTGTTTACCTATGCTATTACGCAGAGTTTTCCAATCATCACCGGTTAAATCATTCAAACCAGCAAACTGACTATTTAATGTTCTCTGAAACTGCTCTTCATCTGTAAAAGATGTTTCTGCTTCTTCATCATAATCCTCCCTGTCATACTCAGGATTTTCAAATTCAGCCATTATTTATTTATTATTTAAAAATATTTTTTATCTTTTAATAAAAACATGTCAGCTTACGGAGATAAACTAAACCCTTACAGAAAATTAAGAGAACCACGAGGTGTGAGAGGTATCCGTCAAAGTGTAGTAATAACAAATAACCCTTCAACTATTGACCAAAATCAACAATTATTAGTGAGATTTCCTAATCTAAGTAGTAATGATGTTATTGTTCCCGGAACAGTCAGATTAGCATTTGAAATTGAACTAACCTCTAAAGATGCAAATGCAACTATATTTCAAAACATAGGAAGAGCAATAATTAAGAAAACAACAATTAGAATAAGTGGAAATGAAGTTATGTCCATTGACGATAGTGACATCTATCATTGTTATATTGATTTATGGAAGACTATTACAGAACGTGTAAATATGGTATATCAAGGCGTTGGCAAAGAGAACATGTTGAGACATAGAGTGGGTGCAGGAAACGCAACAGCAGATAAAGAAGATCAAGCCATCGCAAAAGCATATGGAAACAGGTTTTGCATCCCACTTGATTTTGAATTATTGGAAACCCATATGCCATTTTATCAAGCAGGATTAGGAGATAGACTTGAATATGAACTTACATTCAATGATTATAATAAAGTAATTAAATCAGGCGATGCAACTTCAACTTATACAATCAAAAATATTTGTTTGGAATTTGATATTGTTTCTGATACTGAATTAGCAAGACAAATAAGACAGCAAGTTGATGGTAAAATGGTTATTTTGTATGACAGAATACTAAGACACAGAAAAATAACTAAAAACAAATCTGATACACTATGGAATATCAATCTAAATGTTCCTGCAAGAAGTATGAAAGGAATTCTTATGCTATTCGAAGATCCTGAAAGGGCCAGCACAGAAGAATATTATAATCCAGAAATTACAAAAGTGGAAATGACAATAGAAGGGATTCCGAATCAATTGTATAGTCAAGGAATGAAGTCCCACCAACACTGGGACGAAATAAATAAATTCTTTGCTTTGAATTCAAAAAGAAACAAAGAAACAAGTATGGTCGTTAAAGATTTATATTTTACTGATACAACAATAGAAAAATATCTAACGAACAGGTATGCTTTATGGTTGGATTTACGTTCAACTGATGATAATACACTTCATGGTTCTGGAAGAAGAATTGAAAATGCATCAGAAGGTATTACAATACAAATAACGAAAGAAGCAGGAGCAGATGAACCAATCAATCTTTATTTGTTTGTTATACAAGATGCACAAATCAACTTTGAAGATGGTAGATTTAAAGAAGTCAGTTATTAATATTTTTTTTTTTTTACAAATAAAAATGGAACTACCAAAATATCCTCATTGTGCTATTATATGTGGTCAAACTGGATGCGGGAAAACAGAGTTTGTCCTTGACCTTTTGGAAGAGGAATATCGTCAAGTATTTAAACATATTGTTATACTTTGCCCAACCATTCAATGGAACAAGGCTTATAAAAATCGTGAGTGGATTGGTGATGTCAGGAAACCTAAAACAAAAAATATAACAATTGTTAATCCTATTGTTAATGGAGAAGAAAAACTACAAGAACTACTAAGAATGTTCTTTAATAAATATGCTGGTCATTCTACTCTCTACATTATTGATGATTGCAGTGCAACGAAAGAACTAACAAAGAAAAAAGATATGTTATCAGAATTAGCATTTTCTGGTAGGCATGCAGAACAATCAGTGTGGGTTATTTCGCAGAGATATAATTCTGTGTTAAAAGATTTAAGAGAACAAACAAAATGGCTATGCATGTTCTACACAAAAGATAGAGATAGTTTTGAAAATTGTTTAAGAGAGAATGATGTTATTCCTACTTTGGAAGAACGACAGAGAATAAAAGAAGAACTGAAAAAAAAGAAGCATCGTAAGTTAATTTTGAAGACTGACCAGCCTACTGGTTATTGGTTGGTTGATTGATTATTTTTTTATTTTTTTTTTTTTTAGCAATGATTAAGTAATGTTTATGCAATGCTATAGCAAATCTTAAGTAATGCTATAGCAAATCTTAAGTAATGTTTTAAGTAAAATAGCAATACTAAAAAACAATGCTGTTAGAAATATTATCAATCACTGCAATCTTATCAATAATCATAACAAACACTGCAATCTTATTAATAGTCGGATATGCGATGTTTTATTTTTTAAAAATAAAAAATAAATTACATAAAATAAAAATGAATGCTGAAGAATTATTACAAGACATTGAATGTGAAAGCACTTATGTAGAAAATAATGAACAAGAAACAAAACGTGAGCGATTATCAGCCATTGTTGCTGGTGGTGGTAGTAAGCAGTATCTTGGTAAAGACTTACAACTATCAGACATTGATACAATGACAGCAGAACAAATAAACAAACTTTACTGCAGATATGAAGCAAGATTGGGAGCAAGTATGACTAAGACATTGGGTAATTCTTTCATTAGCTTATACGTGATGGGTGTATCAAAGTATTTCAATGTTGTTAATCCACCTAAACTGATACAAGACTTAGAGGAAGACCCTTTTATCAATCACGCTTTGACAAGTTCGTGTTGTGAATTGTATTATAGATATGGAATGTACCTTGCTCCATTAACTGCAATGCTAACAACAGCAAGACATATTGATTTTAATAAAAAAGAAAATATCCCCTTAGAAAAAAATGAGTGATACTGAAGTTAAAACAAAAGACCCAAGACGAGTATCTGCTGGTAAGAAAGGTGCAGAAGCAAGAAAAAGAAATGCAGAATTAAGAAGAAAGGAGACTGAAACTATAAAGAAAGAAAACATGGAATTAAAATCTATAACAAGAGATGATGATGATGTGCAAACAAACAATTCACAGAATATAAATATATACAAAAATTATATACCATTATGTATAACAATTGGAGTTGTTGGAATAGGATTGTATATGTACAAGTCTAAACAAGTTGTACCACAACAACCTATGATGCAACAACCTGCACCTATTATACAACAAAAAGAAATTGACCCATTTGAATTTAATTAATTTAAAAAAATAATATTCTCATTAAAAAAATGACAACCTCAATAGACGGAAAACAAATTGCAAACATGTTATATCATGCCGGAGTGGAAACTGTATTAACTGTTGGATATTCAGAATTAGGAAGAAAACTATTGAAAAGACCAGCACCAAAAGTAGATTTTAATATGACAGATATTGGTATGTTGTCCATTGATATATTACTTGCAATGGCAACAAAGGATATGCTTGTTAAGCAAGGTATTATTCCTGCGGATATTATGAAGTAATTTTAATATTTTTTTTTCCATTATATAAAAATGGCAAGTGCAGTAGCATTAATGGTTGGAGGAGCAATTACAAACGCCTTAGCCTTTTCAGGTAGTAATTATTTATTTTCACATATGGGTAGTAATAGTGATAAAGAGAGAAAAAGACATGATAAGGCGATGGAACAATTAGAATCAGCAACAACTGCGTGGAATGAGAAGAGAACAGAAAGATTGGATTTTATTAATGAGCAACTGAAGAAGGAACATCATGCTGTGGATGAGTTCAGTGATGCTGACACTGCTATGAAACAATATTATTATATTACAGGAAAACAATTGCCAGATAATTTATCCACACCATTACCACCAAAACCTACATTGAGTGATTTTTACACTCCATCAGAAGACCAGAAAAATAGAGAGATTGCATTTGTTGTTGGTGGTATGGCATTGACAGGATTTGTTGCTTGGAAGTTGATGTAGGTAAAAAAAAAAATTATTTTTTGACATAATCTTTCTTTGGAAAAACTAAATCATAAGCATGATATTTATTTTTTTTATTATTCTTACATGGTTTCAAACCAAGTGGTCTTACATAAAATGGTGGTTCTTTACCTTCTATCTTCTTTGTGAGATGTGCAGGACTCCATACTTCACCATTGTCTTTGAGAGTTAAAATTACACTCACACCATTGTCTGTGTTAATTTCTCTGTAGTCGGTGATTGTATAAATGTTGTTGATTTCTAAATCAGTCCATTTCTTTGTGTCAAATTGACTTTGTTCCTTTAACAGCTCTTCAAACTCTTCTTTTGTAGGTGTATAGTCATCATCAAGCAATTGTGCTATATTTTGCGTTTGTGCATTCTTTGACATCTTTTTATATATAAATATTTTTTCTTAAATAAAAATAAATGGAGAAGATATACTATAGTTCAAAAGGTTTCTGGAAAGGACACTCAGCAGTTGGTAAGTTAGCAAAAGAAGCAAAGGTTAGTCAGAAACAAGCATTAGAGTTCTTAAAGAAACAAGCAATTTGGCAAATATATTTACCTGCACCTAAGAGAATAATAAGACCAAAATTTGATGTGTCTGCAGAGAATGAAGTTCATCAGGCTGATTTATTGTTTTTACCTCATGACACTATTGGTAGAAAAACATACAAGTATGCATTAACAGTGGTTGATATTGGAACAAGATATAAAGAAGCTGAACCTTTGACGTCGAAAGATAGTAAAGAAGTTGCAAATGCTTTTGAGAAGATTTATAAAAGACATTTGAAGTATCCTAAACTATTGCAAGTTGACCCTGGTAGAGAATTTATGAGTTCCGTTTCAACTTTGATGGAAAAGCATAATACCAAAATAAGAAGAGGTAGAAAAGAGATACATAGAGACCAAGGAATAGTAGAAAGATTTAATAGAACCTTAGCAGAAAGATTGTTTGGTTATCAGTATGCTAAAGAGATTGATACTAAAAAAAGAAACAGAGAATGGGTTAAGAGATTACCTGATGTTATTAAAGCATTAAATAAGGAGACGAAAAAACCTCCTCCAATTATAACAAGAAAAGTTGATGCTGAAATTTGTCCTTATGTAAATGTTAGATATTTGTATCAACCTGGAGAATTAGAAGGTGGTGGAAAGAGAAGGGCTACTGACCCAGTATGGTCTGTTGATATTCATAAGATTGACTATCATATTATAACGCAGGGAATAAGAGTTTATTATTTGAAATCTCCTGCACCTAAGAGAGGGTTTGTCAAAGAGGAATTACTTATTGTTCCGGCTGATACCCATACGCGTATGTCGTAATGCCATCGTCAGTTATGTATCTTTTTGTGTCTAAAGGAGAAAGTGTAGTCTTATTTACTTTTAATCCATATATGTTGTGATGCATTGAGCGTAGCATGTTCATTGAGTGTGTGTATTTCTTTTTGTTGAATAATGCATCTCTGTAGTTTTCAAAATTGATTTGTTTTTTGATTACATATTTTTTTGTTCCTTTCGCTTTTTTGATGACTTGTTCATCTGCTCTTAATACTGAATATAATTTAGGACGAAGACCAATATATTCTGATATTGGAACACCAGCACATTCATCCTTCATCTTACCTATGACCTTCTTGTTTGTTTCATCGTATAGTGGATGTTCTTTTGGATAATCAGAGAAATCGTATTCATCTTTCATTTCAGACATATCTTTGTAAGCATCTTTGGTTTTGATATCTACTAATAAACTGTCTGTGTCGGTGTACAACAAGGTGCAGTTATTACCATACTTCTTTTTCAATGTATTATAATACCAATCATACATAAGATGTTTTGATAAATCTAAAACACAGAAGCCAACATATATTGGTTTATTGAGAGTTAATCTTGTTTTATTCACTTGAATTGCAGATAACTCATTAGAGAACTTTATTCTACGATTGAAGTTTGGTTTGGCTATTATCTTGCGGATTTTTTCATTTTCACTGCCATCTGTTTTGACTAATTTAATATCAACTCTTTTACGTATGTTTTCCATTGTTTTGCCAAATACTGAGTTGTTCATAAGTTTAAAGAAATCTTTTTCAAATGTAGTCTCTGCTTTTTTACGTAATTCTGTATTCAGACGTATGTAAGGTTCCATCCAAGGTTTCTCATCAAATTCTAATATTCTGTGTATTTTTTTTATTTTCATACCAAGTTGTTTGTATAGTCTTAAGTTTTTGTAATGTACTACATATTTCTTCTTATCCATTAGATTGGGGACAAGTTTTTCTGTTTTTAAGATACTATTTTCAATTAGTTCATTTTGATAGTCGGATAACCATTCTGTTTTAATTGCTAATTTTTCAGGTGCAAGTGGATAGTCGTTATGTAGTTTATGTAAATGTTTTGGATATTCTAAATCTACTTCATATATTCTTCCTCTACCTTTTTGTAATTTTGGAAGTTTTCCATCTATTAAATCTTTATTAGTTATCCATTTGAAACCACCATATGGAAGTGCTTGACTCATTGAATGACCATATAAATTATTTGCATCTAAATACATTATGTAATTGTCTTCTTTATCTGGATTATAATCTGCTACATATTTATTGTTTGCTTTTGCGTGTCTTTTAGAAACCATACTTATTCCACCTCTCATTCCTTTTTCAATGAAAAGATGTATATCCAAATCTGATAAAAGTTGTAATTCTATTTTTGTGTATTTTAGAAGAGCATCCCAAGATAGACCAGGTGCAGTGTAGTAATGTAGAGGGTCAAGTTTATAGTTATTCATACAGGTTTCTCTAAACTTTTGAAAAACATCTGCAAGTAAGAGAACATCTGTTTTGAGGTATAAGTCGTGATAATCACCAAGTGTTTTACAGTTAAATTGTTTCCATACTTTTTGAGCGTGTTCATAGTCTTTTTGTTTGATACTTTCATCTGTAAGACTGCTGTAGAATTTGTCTATGGGTGGTAGTTGTGTTTCATCAAATCTATCAAAACTGTCAATATATTCATACGGATATACACCTTTACGCAAAAGTAAATCAGTCTTATCACCAAATTGAGATTTAGTTATTTTAAAATCAGATTTATCTGTTGCGTCTACCAACTTTTCAAGAGAGGAAGCCATAAATTGAAAACTGTCTAAAAATTTAAGTTGTCCAATACTGAATGAGATGAATTTCTCTGAATTATTTGCAATACAAGTAATGTTTCCACTTGCTTTGTGTATTTTCTGCATTATTAGATGGCTATCATAACCTTTTAAGTTGTGGAAGACAACTGGAATTTTTGTTTTATTTGGTTTGATTGCAAGTTTTAGATTACAAGATTTGTGTGCTGGTCCTCTATATTCTCCTGTGAAATGACAGTGGTCTTTTACTTTTGGATTCTTTTCATCATCAATTTCTTTTTCACATATCCAGCAATGAGTAGCCTCTTCATAATCTTGTATGTTCTGTTCTGTCATTATTATTTTTTTAGGATGTTTGAAAACGTTGTTAATGTTTTCTACTTCACATTCTAAATGATTTAGAAAAACCTCTGCAACATCTTCACCTCTGTATATTACTGGTTTGTCTGCTTTACCATCATATCTAACAACTTGATATCCAAATCCACACGCTTCGTGTTCGCTTGTTATTTCTGATTTGTCTCCTTTTTGTTGTGATTTGGGTTTGATTATGCTTTCAAAGTCGGCATAGATTACAAATGGAACGGGCATTTGATTTTGATGGTTTTTAAACTTGATAAGACCTTTTGATGGCATTTCTATTCGCATTGGAGATTTATTTATGCCTTCACAGTCTTCTTTGTGTTTGATTAGTAGGTCTTCTCTTGAAAAACCGTGAAGACATCTTTCACAAAAGTAAGTAGCACCGTGTTTGTTATTCTGATTACGAAGTAATCTATTTAGGCTTTTAATCCAACAGTAGTGATATTTTGTTTCCTTTTGTGGTTTTTCATCTAGATAATCATCAGGATTATAATTTTCATCTATTTCTCCTTCTTCATTATCATCAATTTCCTCTTTTGCATCTTCTGTTATCAAAAGCAGGTTAATTCTTTCTTTATCATTTGATTGATTTGAAATATGATATGGAAATACAGTAAGTTTCTCTGTCTTTTTTGTGATTGTATATCCATAAACATTGATTGCTATATTATTTTGTTTCTCAACTTTTGGTATTTGTGAGATTGGTGTGGGAAAGTCAATTCCTTCCATATTTAATGTGCCTAAATATTTACGATAACTTGATAACTTACTTGGATTGTTTTTGTTTGGGTATTTAGAAGCAAGTATATGCCATTCTAAATATCTATCATCATCATTTGGTAAATTAATTATTGCTTTTTTATTTGCTATGACACTTGGAAGAGAAATATACGAAGAACCTTTGAGTGGTTCATATTTTGCTATGTTAAGATAAAGTTTGATACAATGGTCAATTTCTAAACCTGTTGCGGTATTTGTGAATTTTTCAATCCATGTTTGTAAATAAGACGTTTGTTTATCATAATATTCATCTAAATTATTTCCATCAAGAACTGCACATTGTTCTCCGTGTGATGCAGCGATAACTTCTTTTCTTTCACCATCAAGTTCATCTTTAAAAAACTTTATAGATAACCCAATTGAAAATTTAATACCATTGTATTCTTTAATGTTTTCATTAATTTTATCTATAGTGACAGATTTTTTATCATTAAACAAAATATTTGGGTCTTTATATTTATGAGCATCTATTTCATACACTTTGAAGTAATTACATAATGGTTTATCAACTAATTTTATATCATCATTTATTACTTCTGCATTGACGGCTTGTTTTCTTTTCTTTTTATTTCTACGTCTTTTACGCAGATTATCTAATGCAGAAGTTTGTTGTGGTGCATCACTCTTCTGTTTCTCAATATCTAAGGATTTAAGACCCTTGTCTAAAGCCTCATCACTAATTCTTCCTTCACTATGCAATTGTATTAGTCTCTCTGCAGAACTCATTTTTTTGTTTTCTTTTAAACTATAAATTTTTTTTTTTTAAATTTAATAATAAAAATGGATATAGAAAAAGCAAAGATGCAAAATATATGTGCTATGTTGCCGTTAGGTTCAAATAAACCATGTAAAAACAAACCAGTAAAGCATTCTATATACTGCAAGGCTCATAATTTTATTATAAAACATAACAAAAGTAAAGTAGTGAAATGTTTGCAATGTGGTAAAGGTACTACAGCAAAATATCAAATCTGTGATAAGTGTGGTGGAAAGAATTTTAGAGAAAAACAGAGATATTTTAACTCTATAAAACCTTTTAAGCAGGAAATTGCAAGATTGAGTATGATAGAGTGTTGAGGATGATTATTTTTTTATGCTCAAGTCGGCGATATATGTATAGACAAATATATCACCGATTGTTTCAACAAATAGTGATAACATACTGTGAATAGGATAGAGTGTTAGTTCTGCGGTGCAGAATATATGTGGTATGACGTGTTAGTTGTTGTTCTGCGGTATTACCGCAGTATATACTGCGGTAAAATATATATGTGTCTATATATATAGATAGTGCCGTTTTTTGGGGTAATTTGTGAGGGAAGAGAGCAAATTACCTCAGAAAAGGCACTATCTATATATATACATGTAGTTCTCTCATTTATCCCGTAATCTTGCTCGCACCTTTGATAACATCATGACAATTTCTATCCACTTTGGCAGTCTTGTCCCACTTTTACTGAGTGAGTTTTATGACCCACCCACAGCTAAGGTCATACAGAGATGGGACCTCGGTTTAAAGACTCGTCTGGAGAAGCTCAGGATCTATCTTGGGAGCCTTGGTTTACAAGGCGAGTAGCCTTACCACTACACCATGGAGGCTTCTGACCCACTTCTACTGCCCTCTGAGATGTTGCAAAACTCAACCCTGTCCACTCTCTTCAGTTGCCTTTCACACTATATTGGTTCATTAAATGTTCTCTGGAGAATTGCCTTAGCGAGGCCTGATGAACGGAAGACATGTTCATACCATCTCAGTTTAAGTTTCATTACTGTAGTAATCAGTCGCTGAACTTGACTGCCAACCTCATTTGTGCTGGGTTCTTGTAAGAGATGTTAAGGATCCTTCTGTAGCGACTGGATTCCTCTCTCCAATTCTGCTGTCAGTATCCAAGTTTCACATGCATACAGAAATACAGTAAAATTCTGCTATTCAGCCCGACTAAATCTGTGGCAGTTTTTATGTTGTTGTTTGTTACTTACTGTGTGTATCACTTGTGTCTTTTTATTTTGGATGGCCATTTGGCCATTTTGTGGGAAAGTAGCTGTCCTTATGGCCTTCCTTTGTTTAGGTTTCCATTACGGTCTGGTCGCTTCATGTTTGTGTTTGTTCTTTCCCTTTGGTGTCTTTGATGGGTGGAGTAAGTTAATTGTATCAATTCCTGATCTTTGTTTTACTTCTACTTTAGAAGCTTATTTAGTAGGTTCAGTTATTCTTTCTTTGTCTTTTCTGCATACAGTGGCCTCTGGTCAGAGACCACCTTTTGGACTTTTCAAAAGTAGTCTTCAATTGAACAGCCCCAAAGGTGGTCTTAATATAGGAATTTTACTGTATTCAGATGACAAGTGAGCACAAAGTTCTCACCTTGGTGTGGAACGATATCTGGCAGCTTGAGCAAGAACTTCAGATTTAGATCATTGCCTTCACTTCTATTTAGAACCTTCATTTCATTACGAAAACACGCCTATACAAATACATTGTAATCTTTATCGCCGAAAAAAATGTAATTTTTAAGAAGAAAAATTGTGATATTTTTCTTATTTCTGCTCAAAATATAGATTATGGGTACTCGTTAGAACTGCCTCATCGATTCTGATTTTGTTTGTTTGTATTGGAGCTTAACGGCCCAGGCAATACTATTTAGATCATTTTTGAGCCGGTCAGTTTACCTATCCACACTTTTCCTGGGCAGGACGTAAGCGGTTAACCAGTACAGTGCAGATTCTTTCGCCAAAAACTGACAACTGCCCTTCTTGAATCAGCGGAAGGGAGAGAATGACCGTAGAAAAGATTTCATGATCAATCTCCACGAAAGAATGTTCCGACCCCGGCAGGTTTCGAACCTGCGTCCTCCTGATCACCAGTCAGACACTGTGATTCTGAACCAGTCACCAATTTTTCCATTGGTGAGTACATGTACATTACTGCAATCTTTGTCAGAGAGGTGTGGTAAGGTCTTGACCAGATTCTCACTAATGTTGTAGTTCCTCACAGTTGCCCACATTGCTGCATGCCACATTCTAGATGTGGAAACCTCATTTTGATAACACAACCATGCGACATAGTGCATTTTTTCACATCTACAAAATGGCTACTTTTCTGATGAAAATCTCATATTTTTGTTATTTTTGCTTCATTGTGGCGGTCCTAACGAGTACCAACAACCTATGTCTTGGAGCAGAAGATACAAGATACAAGAAACTTTATTTTGCGCCGGTTACCTATAACAAATAACATAAGCTGTAATAGCTATTTTCCAACAAAATAAGAAAAATAATGTATACCCCCGTAAACCCCAGTTTTCCCTATATAAAGTGGGGTTTAGGGGGGTGTTCATTTCACGGACTTGTTCATGCAATGTTTCTTGACGTCAATGAAAAACATTGATGAGAGATCTTAATCGTTGATGCTGCTTGCAATGTTGCTTGTGAAACTTAGGACTGGTTTGTCATTGACTTTAAACCGGCCCCGATAGCTCAGTTGGTAGAGTGTCCGCTCCGGGGAACGGGAGGTCTGGGGTTCGACCCCGGGCCGCGACATACCAAAGTCGTTAAAAATGGTACTAGCTGCTCCTCGTTTGGCACTCAGATTTACGGGGTAGAGCTAGGACTGGTCGATCCAGTGTCAGGATAATGTGACTGGGTGTGGTATCATGTAATGTGTCTGGGACATGATACTTCAGTGAGGCAGCACTATAAATGTGAGCATTGAGCTCCCTGTCGCAACCAGACACCGTCGTGATATGACTGAAAAATTGTTGAAAGCGACGTTAAACCCGAATTCACACACACACACACACTCATTGACTTTAAACATTGTTTGTGCAAAGAAAGTCAGTTCGTTCAGCTAGAGTAAGTCTCATGTCAAACTTCGTTCCTAAATATCTTGGCCTGCCACATATAGAAAGAAGTAAAGTGAGTCTAGATCACACTACAGAATTTGCTAGGGTGTTATTTGCTGACTCGATCACAGACAGATGTTGCAATCGGAGGTGCTGGTACTTATATATACATAGAGAAAAGTGGTGATTACTCTTTCCAAAGGCGATCGTATTCTGTCCACAAAGGTCGACCAGTCACCATATTTGCATTATATGCTGGTTCCTAGTTTGAGGGTTATCATTGTTGGGAAAACCGGTAACCAGACCCCTCCCCCCGACCTTGAAAGGTCATGGGGAGGGGGGGGGGGTCTGGTTACCTGTTTTTTCCAATATTGATAATGTGCAAGCTGGGAGACAGCAAATAATGCAAATATGGTGAATTGGTTAAACCAATGATGCTTGTGGCAACTGGTGGCTACATACTTACAGTATTTGGCCCTTACTTGGCTGATGGTAAAAATTCAATGCCAAATTAACTGAGCATATGCTGAAGTGCAATAGTGAAGATATGAACCCTTAACCTGCTGAATATTCAATTTAGCCACACCCATTTCTGACTTTGAACCAATCAGATTACTTTATGTAATTTATTCCTACAAATTCATAAACTAAATGTCAAATGGTGTAGATCCTGATCAGATGGCTTCTTCAGAAGCCATCTGATCTGGATCTACACTGTTTGCAAAGATAGGGGTTATCGTGAACAGCAAGATAAGGGTTAAAATTGGTTCAATGAAGGGGATGTTCTTGTTGTCAATCGGGGTTTTGTGACAGAAGTACTCAATGATTGTGGGATTCAAACAGAAATGCCCCATTTCTTGAAGAAAATAGAAAAACACCACACCACTGACGAAGCGACTCAGTCCAGACCTGTCACCAAATTGAGATGGGTTGTGGAGTCAGCAAATGGGCGTATAAAATCCAATTTGCTGGGCCGATTATTTGCGAATTGTATGCTCACTGTGCAACACCTTCAGGCCACCTTTGGTGACAAGCTGTGACAGCCAAAGGAATGCAAAAGGTGTGAAGTGTGATAAAAGGTGCTCAGTTTGGAAGACCATTGATGCATCTGAAATGCCAGACTTTCTACAACTCAATGAACCAGAATTAAGAGATCTGACATTGGGGGTGTACCAAATTCGCCATGCCAAGTCATATTCCAGAGAAAATCAAACTGATATTGGTAAATATGAAATTATGGTCAACACAGAACAAGAAGCAGTCCTCAAATCCCAAATACGTTCAAAACATACCAGCAGCAGAACCTATTCTTATGGAATGAGTACAGCATAGGTTTAACTCCCATTTCTGGCTTGCTTTGCACATGCAAATCAGGGGCTAGGGTGATTGGTTGTTGTGCCCACATTGCATCAGACCTGTGGTATTTTTGGGTTTGAACGGCATCAGGCAGCAACCAAACCATCTAAGACACATCAAAAATATATAGACTTTCTTACAGACGCTGCTGCTGAAGTGTGGGATACCAACGAAGAAAGTGATACGGAATAAGATATGTGAATTACATATAATAGGAACACAAATAGTAACGATGAACTATTAAGACCCCATTTTGATTTATATCAGTCTTTGAATCGACTGCCTATTCGAAATTCGCAAAATTGCAGTATGTTTTCTCTGGCTTTCTTTGCCGGATCATTACAGGGTCACTGATGAGGCTTTATTAGCCGAAACTACGTAGTATGACCCATCTTCTTTCTTATGAATGTTTTCATTGCTCTTAAAGGAACTCATTTTTGATTTTTTTTTTACTTATTAAAGTCATTTTGACCAAAACTGATACATATAACATCTCTGTTAAAGCAAAACAGCTTTCAACATTCAATTACACTGGAATGTAACTTCTGTAAGTAGTTCTTGTTTGTTAAATGAATAAAAAAATTAAGCTACACAATTTTCTTCGCATTTTCTGCAATTTACTGGTTTCAAGGGCACATAACTGGTCTCACAGACCATCTATCAAACAATCCTCATAATACTGCAATGACCAATGTTCACAAGTGCTTTACCAAAATAAGGTAAGATTTTTAGCTCATTTCACTGAAGGTCATGGTGAGCTTTTGTGACTGTGAGATGTCTGGCATTGTCATTCATCGTCCGTCGTCCATCGTCCGTCGTCTGTGCGTAAACTTTTCTTGTGAACACTCAAGAGGTCACAGTTTTGGGCCAATCATCATCAAACTTGCTCAGAATGATCATCACGACAATATCTCAGTCAGGTTCGAATATGGGTCATGTCAGACCAAAAGGTAGGTCAGCAGGTCAAATCATGGAAAAACCTTGTGAACATACTATAGGCCACAGTTTTGGTCCAATCATCATCAATCTAGCTCAGAATGATCATCTTGACAATATCTCAGTCAAGTTCGAATATGGGCTATGTCTGGTCAAAAAGTAGGTCAGTAGGTCAAATAATATAAAAACCTTGTGAACACACTAGAGGTCACAGTTTTAGTCCAATCATCGTCAAACTTGCTCAGAATGATCATCATGACAATATCTCAGTCAAGTTCGAATATGGGTCATGTCACACAAAAAGTAGGTCAGCAGGTAAAATCATAGAAAAAACCTTGTGAACATACTAGAGACCACAGTTTTGGTCTGAACATCAATCTTGCACAGAATGATCATCTTGACAATATCTCAGTCAAGTTCTAATATGGGTCATTTTGGGTCAAAAAGTAGGTCAGCAGGTCAAATTTTAGAAAAACGTGAACACTCCAGAGGCCACAGTTTTGGTCCGATCATCGTCAAACTTGCTTAGAATAATCACCTTGACAATATCAAGTTCGAATATGGGTCATGTCAGGTCAAAAAGTAGGTCAAATCATAGAAAAATGTGAACACTAGAGTTTTAGTCCAATCATAAAATTTGCTTAGAATGATCATCTTGAAAATATCTAGGTCAAGTTCAAATATGGGTGATGTCGGATCAAAAAGTAGGCCAGTATGTCAGATCATAGAAAAACCTTTTGAACACTCTAGAGGCCAATATTTTGGTCCAATTATCATAAATCTTGCTCGAAATGATCATCTTGACAATATCTGGGTCAAGTTCGAATATGGGTCACGTCGAATTAGAAAGTCCATCTGTAGGTCAGTTTGTCATAACTTTTAACCGTTTTATTTGGCATGTAGGTCCTTGTGACAAGGGCTTCCCACTCATACAAACAATTGACCTGTGACCTTGATCTTTGACCTTCTTTATCATAACTTTCCAACCATTTGAGATAGAACCTTGATATTTGACATGTATGTTCCTTGTGACAAGGTCTTCCCACTCATACAGAAATTTGGACCTATGTCCTTGCCCTTTGACGTACTTTGTCATAAGTTTTGAAGCATTTGAGATGAGATTTTATATTTGGCATGTAGGTTCCTTGTGACAAGGGCTTCCTATTCATACAAAAAAATACCTGTGAACTTGATCTTGTCATGTGACCTACTTTATCATATCTTTTGAACCATTTTAGACAGAGCCACCATATTTTTCATGTAAGAAGTTAACTTTTGAACAGTTTGAGATAGAGCTTTCAAAACTGCCATGTATGTTCCTTGCGAGAAGGTCTTCCCACCCATACAGAAATTTTGATCTATGACCTTGATCTTTGACCTACTTTGTCATAACTTTTTGACCATTTGAGATAGAGCCATCAAATTTGGCATGTAGGTTCCATGTGACAACGGCTTCCTATTCATACAAAAATGACCTGTGACCTTGACCTTGAATTGTGGCCTTCTTTATCATAACTTTTGAACCATCTGAGATAGAGCCTTCATATTTGTCATGTAAGAAGTGGAGGCAATTATTAGGAATCGATACAATTACCCACAGCTCGCATCAGAGACACCAAAGGGAAGAAGCACAAACCTGAAACAACTAGACCCTAATGGAAACATCAGTAGCGGGAAGCCAAAATAAAGTTACTTTCCCACAAAATGACCAATTGGCTATCCAAAACAAAATAATATAAGCGATACATACACTCAAAGACAAACCATAACAAAAATAAACCACGACAGAAGAACCTCCTTGGAATTGTCAGTGAAACGAATTCCACTGGAGGGCTTAAATCTATTTTACGTGGCCAGACTGCCCACCCATACAAAAATTTTGACCTGTGACCTTGACCTTTGACCTACTTTGTCATAACTTTTGAACCATTTAAGATAAAGCCTTCATATTTGGCATGTAGGTTCCTTGTGACAAGGACTTCCTACTGATGCAAAAATTATTATCTGCAACCTTGACCTGTGACCTACTTAATAATAGCTTTTGATCCATTTGAGATAGATCCTTCATATGTGGCTTGTATGTTCCTTGTGACAAGGGCTTCCCACCCATACAAAAATTGACCAAGACCTTGATCTTTAACGTCCTTGGTCATAACTTTTGAACCATTTGACATAAAGCCTTAATATGTGGCATGTAAGTTCCTTATGACAAGGGTATCCCACTCATATAAAAATTGACCTGTGACTTTGACCTCTGACCTACATTATCATAATTATTGAACCATTTGAGATAGAGCCTTTATATTCGGCATGTATGTTCCTTCTGACAAGGGCCTCCCACCCATACAAAGATTTTCACCTGTGATCTTGTCCCTTGACCTACTTTGCCATCACTTTAACCATTTGAGATAGAGCCTTCATATTTGACATGTAGGTTCCTTGTGACAAGGGCTTCTCACACATACAAAACTTTTGACCTGTGACCTTGACATTAGACCTTTTTGTCATACATTATGAACCATTTTAGATAGATCCTTCAGATTTGGCTTGTATGTTCTTTGTGACAAGATCTTCCCACTCGTGCAAAATAAATTGACCTGTGACCTTGACATTTGGCCTACTTAATCATAACTTTTGAACCATTTGAGATAGAGCCTTCATATTTGGCATGTATGTTCCTTGTGACACGGGCTTCCCACCCATACAAAACGTTTGACCTGTGACCTTGGCCTTTGATCTACTTTATCATAAGTTTTGAACCATTTGAGATGGATTCTTTTTATTTGGCATGTAAGTTCCTTCTGACAAGGCACCTTAATATATTACCTGCAATTTAATTTCTACAGTGTGGATCAGGTGAACGATCCAGGGCCATCATGGCCCTTTTGTATTATTTTTTTAGAGAATGTACAAGTTTTTGGTAAATTTGGTAGATGAAAAATATATATCAAAATCCTAAAAATGCAAATAAAGTAATACATTTCAGTAAGGCTAAATGACATTTTCATTTTAATATGTGTCTACAACCTAGGCATCATATACCAAAACTTTCATAATAGCTATTTAGTATTATTGGAAGATAGAAAATCGCTCTTTCATTGCCTCAGGTTGGACTGATATGAAATTACCCCACCCACTTTAAATACACTGAACCCAAATCCAAAGTTCTGTTTGATTCAAACTTTACAGGAATGGATTTCCCCTACATGAAGCTATCCATTCCCAAAAAAATATCATTGGAATATTCAGGTACCACGAAAACACCCTTATGGAAATCAATCCTCTTTCTTTCTTTCTTTTTTCTTTCTTTTGATCATTCTTATCGTATAGTGCAGTAAACTGCACACTTAAAACAATGGTGATTTCGGTAATTTCAACCGGGATTTCGGTAAACTACTACCCGCCCTAACCTAACTCCCACCCACCCTATCCACCGTTCCTCACCCCTCCCAACCGCACAGCACCCCTAGGCCTACCAAAACCCACAGCGACCCAATTCCACTCTACAATGGTAATTTTTGTCATTCCCGTCTTCCGGGTTACCGATCTCCCTGTACTTCATCCTAGTTCAGTTTATGTCTAATTTACTTTCAGATTAATTGATATAATTGATCTCGTTCCATGTCTTGAAAATTAATATGGCGGCTACTGATGGGGTCTAATTGCTCGAAACTGGCTAGTCTGGCACAGAAAGCTTGATTCCTGTTGTTCTTTCCCCTAAGCCAACCTTCATAGCAATAAGTTTTATTTCATTGAAAGCTGGTAATACTTGACGAAAAGGTATCATAGCGGGCGTACTATCAGATTCCCTGACAAAATGTCTAGATTTGCAATTGCAAAACGTTGTTAACAAAATCTCCAATTATCATTATTATAGGTCCTATTCAGATCTTATTGACAAAATACAGGATCAATAAAGTTGTGTTTAAGCTGAAATATAATTGCTACTGTATATGGAACGCGAGTTTTAAATTATCGTAGGTATTCACATTATTGTACTGCATGGTAATTCAGATTATTACGAAATTAAAATTTATTCGGACTGTTACGAAATTAACATGAAGTCATTAAAAGCTACTTTATTCAAAGGGAAATCGGCGACATTTCCGGAAGATGCTGAAGAATTAGGCACAAATAGAAGAGGGGCAACAGCCCCAGAAATAACTGAAAGTATTTCTGATAAAGCGGTTGAGGATGTTTGCGGTCAATTTTGTGATCTTTGTGTTGAGGATGACCAACAGGTTGCAGCTAATGTCTTCTGTAAAGAGTGTGAACAGCGATTGTGCGACAGGTGTCACAAAACACATAAAAGGGTAAAGTTTTCCCGAGAACATAAAATCGTGACTTTGGGCATCAAGACAGATGGAGCTAAACCGATTATTCAACAAAATGAACGACAAAGGCAGTCTAAAAACGTGCACGAATCTAAAGTGACAGAAGTTAATGAAAGCCCAGATAACCCGGGCAAATCCTGCGTTAAAGAAAGTGGTGATAAACGGCTATCTAGGGAAAAGACAGCTTTGCACACGGGACAGCTTAATGTAACAGAAATCACGGACGAAGACACAGCTATTGTTTGTGCGATGGAGTTCCTAGATGGCGGTCTTATAATTGTTTGTGACAGTGCCAACAACAAGATAAAATTATTTGATACGACTGGCAAAGTAATATCCTCTGCCCGCTTAACTTCAAAGCCCGGTGGTCTAGTTATGATAGACAAAATGAAAGTGATAGCTTCTCTTCCATTAGAAAAATGTCTGCAAGTCGCACATATATAAAATGGGAACGAGGTAAAACTGGTGTCAAAAGCTGATACAAGTAAACGGTACCTCAGATTAATGAAATATCAGAACAATATGATAGTACACGCTGAGGATGATACACACAGGTTTATATTTGTCATGGATCAAAAAGGTAAGGAAGTTCATCGCATTGTAACTGACACAAAAGGAACAGGGGGGAAGTTGAATGTTATACGTTATATGTGCAAAAGCCCTCAGTATAAAGCTCTGTATTTGACTGACAGGAAGCGCGGCTGTGTCAGTATTTCTTTGGATGGTGAATTTGTGGCGACATACAAAGAAGAGAATACGAAGGAATACTGGGGTGTTTGTTGTGACAATGATGGAGACGTCTATGTATCATGCCCTACTCAAGACAAGATAACACTGTTGAATAATAGAGCAGAAAAAATCAAGGATTTGATAGTCCTGAAAGGAATGGACCCAGGCTATATTGCTTATAACAGAGCTACCAATAAACTGTATGTTTGGAGTGATCAGAAGAGGCATGTTCTAGTTTACACAGTTGAAAGCAAAATACAGTAAAATTCCTATATTGGGACCACCTTTGGGGCTGTTCAAAAGTGGTCTTAAAGACCACTTTTTGAACAGCCCCAAAGGTTGTCCATGGCCAGGGGACACTGTGGGCAATAAACACAAAGAAAGATTAAGTGCACCCTTCAAAATAAGCTTTTTCAAGCAGAATTAGTCTTAATTTTAGGTGGTCTAAATAGCGAAATTTCACTGTAATCTGATACGAATCTTCTACGCCCCCGCCCGTCGGGGTTTGAAGAAATAGATGGACTGCATGATGCTTCCACGCAGAGCTGAAACCAATCGGGGCTTGGAGAAATAGATGGGCTGCATGATGGTTCCACGCAGAGCTGAAACCGACCGCACATTGGTACTGGTAAACCGCTGAGAGGATCTAAGCCTGCCCAGGCAATGCAGTGCGAGTCGGCCTGTCCATGCTTATAAATCCTATTGGTTTCATTGGGCAGCAGGGGTTGAGATGTCATTTCATCTCAATGTCGGGAAAAAGTCCCACAAAATTCGAGGCAACGTCTCCAAAATGACCTTTACAGTGTTGACGGGGACGTTAAACTTCAAATTAAACAAACAAAGGTTTCATTGGCGACAGGGCTTGAGATAACTTTTCATTTCCATGTCGGACAAAAGTCCCACAAAATTGGGAGCAACGTCTCCAAAATTACCTATACAGTGCTGACGGGGACGTTAAACCTAAAATCAAACAAACAAACATATATCCATATAATACACTACTTGAGGTGTATGGAGTATCGATTCAGATATATCTCCTGGCCCCCGCCCATTGGGGCTTGGAGAAATAGATTTGGCTGCATTAGCTACGAGTACTGGTAAACCGTATTGAAGGTCTAAGCCTGTCCTAACAAAGTCGTGCGAGTCAATGGGCGACAGGGATTGAGATGTTTGTCTGTTTGTTTGTTTGTATTTGAGTTTAACGGCCCAGTCAACACTAATTTAGGTCATTTTTGAGCCGGTCAGTTTACCTATCCACTCTTTTCCCGGGCAGGCATATTCGTAAGCAGTTAACCAATACAGTGCACATACATTCGCCAGAAACTGACAACTGCCCTTCTTGAGTCAGCGGAAGGGAGAGAATGATCGTAGAAAAGATTTCGTGATCAATCTCCACGAAAGAATGTTGCCGACCCTGGCAGGTATGGAACCAGCGTCCTCCTGATCACCAGTCAGGCGTGGATCCGACTGAGCTACCGAGGCCGGCGGGATTGAGATGTCATTTGGAAGCAACGTCTCCAAGATGACCTACATGTATGTAGTACCTCAAATCAAACAAAACATCTCTCTCCCACACCATAGACCACCACTAAGCTTACCCTACATTACCTCCACCTCCATTCCGGCTTTTATTACACACCTAAATCGGAAACCTGACGCGAATAGTCGATTTTTTTGCAAAGGGAGCAGTCATTATTCATTAGGTTTAATTGCAGAGGAGAATTATGGATACCCATAATTCGATTTATGGATATCCATAAATCAGCCGGATAATGGATATCCATTATTCGAATTATGGATATACAAGTTAGTGGTGAACACTACTTAGGTCATTTTGGAGCCATTGTTTCCGATTTCGAGGGACTTTTACCCGACACTGAGATAAAATGACATCTCAAGCCCTATTGCCCAAAGAATCCTCTAGGCTTTAATGAGCGGTCCGACACTACACATTTTCTGGGCAGGTTTTGACCTTACCGATTAGTTCAGCACTACTTAGAAGCGCCATGCAGCCCAATCTATTTCTCCAAGCCCGAAAGGGCGGGGCGCTTTTTATTTATCATACATGCAACAGAACTGGTGTTTACAAATTTACATATTTGTTACAAACACTGACCCCCGTCCATCGTGGCTTGAAGAAATAGATGGTCTGCATGATGCTTCCGCGCAGAGCTGAAACCGACCGCACACACGTTCTGGTAAACCGCTTAGTGGATCTAAGCCTTCCCAGGCAAAGCTGTGCGAGTCAGACCGTCCACGAAAACAGCATCTTTGCAATTTTTAAAACTTTTAATTTGAAATCGACCAAAATAGTTACAGACTTACTGAAGTGATTTGTTGTGATGCATATCAAGTTATGGCTAGCTAGTATTTACAAGTAAAATCCAAGTTACCTGACGGTGATGCGCTACTTTTTTTATAGAATTTATATGTATTTTTACCATTTAATTTAACTGGGGGTGGGGGAACAGTTTTTTTTGTGTGTGTGTGGGGGGGGGGGGGGGGGTCAATAAAACAGAAATTAGCACGGTGACCCCTACTTTTCTTTTAATTTCCTACTCTCTTATAACATCTTCTAGAGAAAAAATCTTGTTTTATGAAAACTTCAATGTAGCATTTTTCTGTATGGTCCAAAATATTACAGACAATGAATAATTTTGAAGATATTTTGGTTGATGACAAAATTGGTTTTGCAGAACTTTTTTATGTGCATGAAAAATAGGCTAAAGAAAAGCAGCAGTATCTTTTACTATATCATTCTGATCAAAATAAATGCTTAAAAGCTAGGCAAAAGTCATTTTTGACATGTTATTTACTAATATGGTTGTTTTCTGATATTTCTTGGAAAACAGCTTGGGGTGATCTCCTTAAAGTTCAGATTACTTAAGATTCAGCACAGTGACGTATGTTTTTACTTCAAATGTGGTAAGCCTGTATATGAAACTGAACATATACAGACTCTGAACCAGTTTTCAGTGTGGGAAGTATTTACCCGCATATGACCTTAATTGATAATATTCACATTAAAATTGCTCTTTTTATTGTAAGTGGACCTCTCCAAAACTCTTGGGTCGAATAATATGAGTTGGGGCACAACATTTCCTACAATTTACATGTGCGCCCAGCGAAAAATCAGATCAGCCTGCGCATCCATATAGTCTGACCAGAGACTTTTCTTGCTGTATGAAAAAGCATTGGATCCTTATCTTTCTTTAGAGCGCACAACGAAGATTCTGATCAGCTTGCGCGGATGCGCAGGCTGATCTGAGTCTTCGCTGGGCTCACATGTAAATTGTAGGAAATGCTGTCATCACGAAAACAGGCCTATATAATTTTGGCCCCTTGAACCCCACTTTTATATAGTAAAACTGGGGTTTCCGGGGGGGGGGGGTTACCTTATTTTTCTTATTTCTGCTCTAAAATACAGATTGTGGGTACTCGTTAGTAACGAGTGCCCACATTCTATATTTGGAGCTCTAAAATACAGATTGTGGGTACTCGTTAGAACCGCCTTATCGAGGCGGTTCTAACGAGTGCCCACAATCTATATTTGGAGCAGAAATAGGAAAAATATCGCAATTTTACATCATACAATTTTCATGTTTTCGGCGATAAAGGTGGCAATGTATTTGTATAGGCGTGTTTGCGTAATGGCACCGGCTCATATATTTGTCAGTACGCAGTTTTACCGTATTTGCCCTAAGTATTCGGTCACCTCAACTCCTTACCATACTTGTTCTAAAATCTAAACAAGTACACTTTACTAAACGACGTGTCCTTAAATAGTTGATCTGAGGCAAACAGTATAAAGACCCAGTTGAGAAGTCGCGGACTGCAGTTGATATTTTGCTCAGGCCTATCTTTCCGACTACGTACGGTAAATGCGATCCTTTATTGGTATAAAAGAGTTCTTTGACATTTGACTTTGGGTTGACAATCGAGCTAAAAAAAGATGCAGACTTGGATACATTCGAGACAAGACAGCGATTTTACGCTGTTAAATTTAGCTAATAAGTCAAAACAGCAGTAATGTCTGAAATGATTCCCATGGTGAACACTTTCTTCTTACCAAATTACAAACAAGACAATCCATCTGTTAGAATCTAAGCTTCAATAAGTCTAGTATCTGAAAGAGACTGGTTGCACCACGTGTATTTCCTCTTCTTTTACATGGCGGGAAAGTGGCGACGGGGTGGAGGGGCGTAGCGGGGCTAATCGAACCCCTCTGTAAAAGTGGTCTTCTCTAAAGGAAAGACGAGCAAATTCTTACCTGTTAGAATAGATGAGGGATAGACATGAGGGATATGATAGTCCACGAGGGATAGACCCCTGTTAATTATGATAGACCCATGTTAATGAGGGAGACACCATATTTTGAAAGAGTTGTCTCTTCTGAAGGTGTATTCACTCCCATGAAAATAAAAACTTTAAGCATCATTCTATAGCCTAGATTTTCATAACTTACGGCCTCATGTTCAAACAGCTTCCTCGGGACCCGGCAAATTTTAATGCATGATAAATCATGGTTGATCCCTATATTGTCACATGGATTAAGTACACAAATTATTCTTGCACCAATAAAGGCTTTGTTCAGAAAAGGATTTAGTTTATTATTTCACTATTCACCTTATTTGCATTATCTGCTGGTTCCTAGTCTGAAGGTTATCAGTGTTGGAAAAACAGGTAACCAGACCCCCCCTGACCTTATAAGGTCAGGGGGGTCTGGTTACCTGTTTTTTTCCAATATTGACAATGTGCAAGCTGGGAGCCAGCAAATAATGCAAATATGGTGAATAATACTTTGAAATAATCGTCACGTTCCGTCATCGTATACATTACCAGCGGTCGCAATTTTAATCAAAGCACTGAAAGTTCTGATGGGGCGATTGTTTGATGAGATTGGAGACAGCGTCATGACTTTTTATCAGTTAATTAACCCTTGTCCTGCTGAATATTCATAGATGCCACACCCACTACTGATTATCCACCAATCAGATTACTTTATGCTAATTATTGCAACAAATTCACAATCTGGATGACAAACAATGTAGATCCAGATCAGATGGCTTCTTCAGAAGCCATCTGATCTGGATCTACATTGTTTGAAAGATAAGGCATATCCGGGCTCAGCAGGACAAGGGTTAATATAGTAGTAATATACTGCATGGTCACTGATACCGAAACTAGCTTATCTGGCCGACGAATCGTATCGGTTTTGAGACCGATTCTCTGACACGAAATGTCTCGTTACCTCGGTAGTCATGGGTTTTACCCTCGGCGCGGCTATTATTCACCAGCATTGTCGACTGGTCTCTCTCTCTCTCTCTCTCTCTCTCTCTCTCTCTCTCTCTCTCTCTCTCTATTCCGCCCAACCCAGCAACGCAAAAAAGATAGAATATCAATTCATACGACTGGGCATGTCCCAAGAAGCACACCAGTATTAAAATGTTATTCAGTCAGTTTCATGACGACTGTCAAAGAAATGCGATGAAGCTATTTTCTGAAACCTAATCGAGAGCATGTTCTAATACCACATGCTATTATTAGACACCTACTCAACTATAAAAAGACACTGTGACGAACTATCAACGATGGGTTCATTCTTAAATCTTATGCACAGGGGATCCCTGTGTAAAAGAGCCATGTACATAATTAGTAAGCATTCATGAGATAAATTGATAGAACATACAAGTTGTCAGACAGTTTAATTTTCAGATACGTGAGGAACTTTTGAAATAGTTTTCATTACGATAACACCCCCGTGCGACATGGTGCATATTTCTCATATCCAAAATGGCTACTTTTCTGATGAAAATCCCTGATATTTTTCTTATAAATACTGCAAACATAGGTCGTGGGTACTCGTCGCGGTTCTAACGAGTACCCACAATCTATGTCTTGGAGCAGAAATAAGGAAAATAATGCATACCCCCTTACACCCCAGTTTTCTCTTTATAAAGTGGGGTTTAGGGGGTCTTCATTACACGGATTTGTTCACGTGATGTGAAATATTTTTTTTTATTTTTTTTCTCACGGGTGTCTCTTGGCGGTGATTAGGCAATTTGCACAAAAAAATATTTTAATAGCAAAGAATATGACATTCTGCTAGTTTACTCACCGTAACATGTAATTCCTGCAAGTTCCTCAGTTAAAGAGATGTTTTCTATTTTGGTTTTATTCACTTATTTCGAACCCATAGTTAAACACAGTTGTACCCGTAGAAAAAACACCTGACATTCCGTTGTAGAACTTGGCGACTTATGTAACCAGAGACCTAATTATTAAGCGCTCTTACCCACTAGGCCACAGAGACTCGTCTTAACAGAACTATGCACATACAATTGAACCACGTCATGGGAAAAATATGTTTTTGTCATTCAAAATTGAAATTGTATAGGCTCAAAGTCTGCTTGTGACTTCTTATGAACAACAACAACAACAAACAAACAACCAAACAAATGGTAAATTCTACGACAGTGCATGGTATAGAAGATACCCTGCTAGCATTCTACATAAATCTACAGCGGGCCGTTAGCGGCCCGTCAGCTACCCTGACGGGCCACTAACGGCCCGCTGTAGATTTATGTAGAATGCTTACTGGGTAGTGAGTTTTTCTATTTGATTTCTTCAACTTTTAAGCCACTGTTGCAGGCTGTGAGATACAACACTTACAAATGACGCCAACAGAGCATACATCGACCACAGAAAAAAACACGAATTTCCTGTTTAACCCATATATGACAATGGAATCTTCCATCATATAAACTTGGAGTTGTCCATTTTCAATTATAGGGGTGTCAGATTTGTTTTGTTTAATGTAAGTTGTACAAAAATGTATGTTCTTTGAGCAAACAGTGTAGACCCAGATCAGACGCCGCGTTATGCGGCGTCTGATCTGGGTCTACATTGTTTGCCAACGTCCCAAAAAAGGGCCACTAGGCATATATGGGTTAATGTCTGGTAAAAGATTTTGTCGGTAAAGTCTTACTTTTAATTGAAATGATATTTTCGAAAACATGATGTACATCGATTGTATGTTTGGCAATGTCTACAAAGAGTTCGAATTTTAAGTTAAGATTTGAGCCAGTGCTCGCTAAATCCTTCCGATGATTGTGGTATGTGCGACCAGCGAAGACTTAGATAAGGATCGGCGTCTTCCCTGATAGGACTGCGAGCGATCCATTACGAAAACACGCCAATTCAAATAATTATGTTGAAAGTTTTAGCCCTAAAAAAAAATGAAAAAAAAAAATCAGGTAAAAAATTCTGATATCTTTTATTTTTCTGATCAAAAGCATTGATTGTGGGTACTCGTTAGAAACGCCTCGTCCTCAAAAACATAGATTGTGGAAACTCAATAGAACCGCCTCGGCGAGGCGCTTCTAACGAATTCCCACAATTTATGTTTTTTTAGCAGAAATAAGAAAAATAATGTATACCCCTGTAAACCCCAAGTTTTACTATATAAAGGGATGATCAACTTTGTTTAATCTGTTATTAATGACTTGTAATTTTTGCAGTATAAAATTCTAATTTTTCTAAAACTATGACTGACTTGTCAGGTGAGACATGTATCTTAGCTGTTTTGGTTGCCACTTTTTGTTATATTTAAAATTTTGCAAGTCTAGCTACTTTTGACATCTCGTTCCTGATGCCCGGGACTTCCGTGGAGTGTGGGCCATGTTTGTTGATGTTGGCTCGGTGGGGGACGTCTATAAGTCCTAGGGTAGGCGTCTCTTGTCTGATGCCTCCAGTTGACCTGTCTCATGAGCTACGTCGGTCGGTATCTGCTCGGAGGGGGTGTGCTGTGTTTGCCGGGTCTTGTCCATCATCCGTTTCGGTTTCAGAACTTTGGGGTAGGACACACTGATGAAGATTAAATATCAGAAAGGCCTCTGTGTCACTAAATTTGGTATAGTTACGCCTTAATTGTAACCATAACTCAAGGAGGGGGTTTCCTGAAGGGAAACCATCTTTGGCCTGTTATGTAATTATAACCTAACTCATGTCCCTGGGTAGTCTCAAGTTTCAGTATTGTAATTAGCAGAGTTTATTATAAGTGCATGACAGGAAAGGGATAGGTTCTATACACCCATCAGGGATAAGCTGCCTCGTGACCCTGCATCAAAATATGGCAGGATTAAAAAACTGACTAGCAAATCTAGCCAACCCTCAGAATAAGAGTTTTCATAAATTTGACGATTGCACGACCCGCATAAAAAGCGACGGACTGAAGTCGGTTGATTTACTAAGTGTGCCCTAAAATCACCGTGTCATTCTGTCAATCGGTCATTCTGTCAGTCTGTCTGTCCGTCCGTAACCCGTTTGTGAAAATTGGTGATAGTGACTTAACCGCTTGGAATATTTAAACAATTTTTGGCATACTGATAGATATCAATGAGATCTAACCAATAAACTTGCGAAATATTACATTCCATTTAGTATAGCCTCGCCGAGGCGAAAAATGTGAAAATTTTCGAACTGCTACTCCTCGGAAACCGTTGGGACGATTGGAGTCAAATTTCATATGGAGCCTCTATGGGATGGGGGAAACCAAAATTTGCTCATGGGGTCCAGGTCACATGACCAAAATGGCCGCCAAGCCATATATGGTCTGTCTGTCTGTCTGTCCGTCCGTAACCCGTTTGTGAAAATTGGTGATAGTGACTTAACTGCTTAGAATATTTAAACAATTTTTTAGATATCAATGAGATCTAATCAATGAACTTGCGAAATATTACATTCCATTTAGTATAGCCTCGCCGAGGCGAAAAATGTGAAAATTTTCGAACTGCTTCTCCTCGGAAACCGTTGGGCCGATTGAAGTCAAATTTCATATGGAGCCTCTATGGGATGGGGCTAACCAAACTTTGCTCATGGGGTCCAGGTCACATGACCAAAATGGCCGCCAAGCCATATATGGTCTGTCTGTCTGTCCGTCCGTAACCCGTTTGTGAAAATTGGTGATAGTGACTTAACCGCTTGGAATATTTTAAACAATTTTTGGCATACTGATAGATATCAATGAGATCTAACCAATGAACTTGCGAAATATTACATTCCATTTAGAATAGCCTCGCGGAGGCGAAAAATGTGAAAATTTTCGAACTGCTTCTCCTCGGAAACCGTTAGGCCGATTGAAGTCAAATTTCATATGGAGCTTCTATGGGATGGGGGAAACCAAAATTTGCTCATGGGGTCCAGGTCACATGACCAAAATGGCCGCCAAGCCATATATGGTAAAAACCCTTCAAAAATAGTCTTCTCCAGAACCACTGGACAGATTTCCACGAAACTTGATAAATGGCCTTGGGACGTAGGCCCATCATAAATTGCTAAAATGGTGACCCTGGGTTGACCTTGACCTTCTTTGTGCCTAGGTCAAACTTTGACACATATGCTTTTGTATTGGAAAATGTGAGAATGCATTTTATCCTGCAAAGGATTCAGAATACAGTTCTAAAGTATAAGATATATTTTTGCTCCTTACGATAAGGCGCATTTATTGGAGGTACCGTTTTAGGTCCAGGTCACATGACCAAAATGGCCGCCATACCCATATATGGTAACACTCATAAAGCTAAAAGCATCCGGCGGGTCGTGCACTTCAGCTGAAGCACTGGTTTTATATAGTCTTAAGAAAGACTCACGGCTAGCTGTGGATGGCATCTTGGACTACCTGTCATACAGCACTAAGATTTGCCAACTTGTGCAACGATATAGCCTCCAGTCAGTACTGTTGTATGCCATGGAGTACAAGAAACTCCAAGCTACCCATGACTTTCGATGGGGCACTGACATCCCCAATTTGCATTCTGTATATCTACAGTAACGAGGCCCACGTCCCTCCTACCTTCCACAGAAAAGAGAATCATCTCCACTTGTAAAGCATAACAAAACCTCTAACCCTGTCGCTCTTGACTGGAAAACAATTTGCAAACTGTTTCAACACCAAAAACGGTTGCACTTTTCGAGAAAGTAAATACGCTTGCCAGTGCCCTCACCCAGGATGTCACCAGCTGCACCCAGCTGCGATACACGATCAGCCAAAAACTAAGTTCACATGTTAATCCTCTGAATTGCGTATGCCTTCCTGTCTGGAAGGAGGAATTACAAGATGATGCAGACCGGAATTTTATTTAAGATGGCATCCGAAATGGTTTCGACATAATTGATAAAGATGTGACACCTACATCTGTAGAGTGCGGCTCAGTCCTATAGCGCCCTGTATGACCAAGCAACAGCTCAAATCCTTAAAGCAATTTAGATGGGTAATTATGAAGTAGTCTCTGAGCCACCAATTCATATGAACACTATGGGGTAATAAATGAATGTGTGTGGCTGAAAAACTCCAGTTTTAATACCTAAGCCAGACGGGGGTGTGAGACTGATTAATGATTGCTCCCTACCAAAAAGACAGTCAGTCAATGACACTGCACCATTGATTGGCAGCAGACATTTTCTCGCATTGATGATGATGATGATGATGATGGTGGATAGCCAATTGGCCATTTTGTGGGAAAGTTACTGTCCTTTTGGCTTTCCGCTATTGATGTTTCCATTAGGGTCTAGTTGTTTCACGTTTGTATTTCTTTCCATTTGGTGTCTCTGATGGGAGCTGTGGGTTAATTGTTTCGATTGCTGATTATTGCCTTCACTTCTGTTTTGGTCACGGAGGGGTGTGACGTGGCAAAAATTGGCATTAAGTCAGCCTATAGATCTGTTTTAGTTTTGAAGCATAGCCAACTTGTCACATGGCTAAAATGGCAATTTGGGCAAAATACAGTCTATATCCGGGACACTAAACTCCCGTTCGGAAGCAAACTTGCGCCCGGAATAGTTCATATATTAACACAGGCAGTGAGGCGTATGCTCATTCGAAGAGGATTGACAGCTGCAATGGTTGCCTACCTGGACAACTTATTTGTTGAGGTCGATACCTTTCATGACTGTTTGGCAGCAATGAACATTATCATTACCTTACTTAGAAAGCTTGGATTTCAAATCAACTGTAGTAAAGTTGTTGATCCCACAACTAAAATCCCCTTCTTAGGTATAGAAATAGACTCCATTGCTATGTGCCTCCGCTTACCTGATGAAAAGCTCATACATGTGCGACATGAGTCGTCTCTCTTTCTTAATCGCAGGCGTGCGTCAATGAAGCATTTGTAATCTCTTGCTGGGAAACTTAACTTTTATGCAAGTTTAGTGTATGGTTGCAAAGTTTTTTCACGCCGCATCGTCAACACAATGAATATGCTAGATGATGACAGCCACAAGATAAAAGATAAATAGCAGTATCCGTGCAGATATTGCATGGTGGTACAGTTTCATGTGTTCCACGTTGCTTGATAAACAGCCTATAATTTCCGTGTTTGGGTGTCGGAGGTATTTACAATGGTGACTGCTCTTATATCAGTTGCAAGATTGACTGGCCAATCGTAGGTGCATTCAATATCAATTCCAAGGAGTCCCTGGCAGTATTTCTGGCAGTTTGTCGTTGGTCACACGCATGGGCAAATAAGCGTATTTACCTTCACTCAGATAACATAACCACCGTTGCAGCCATTGATCGGGGTACATCCCGAAATCAGTTTTTGATGTCATGTCTCCTTGCTCTGTGTTGGCTGTCTGCTACGTACAATTTTTATGTCACCGCTAGATTTATCCGTGATCTATCTAACGCTGTAGCAGACACATTTCGCGGCCCCATGAACCTGATCGTATTTTCAAGTTCTGGCCCTGCACCCATCCTTCCCCTTTGGAACTTCATTTGTCTAGAGGTAGTATTTCAAATCTCTTTGGTAGATGGCCTGGCAAGACAGCGGTTGACAGATACACTCGATCAAGAAGTGTCCAAATTGAGGCTGCTCACATTTGCTGAGTCAACTCGTCTCACTTACAGAATCCAGCAGATGTCTTATCTTCAGTTCTGTGAAAGCCTTAATATTATTCCAGTTCCCATCTACCCGGGCAATCTTGGAAGATGCATTGCCTTTTTAGGCTCAAAACTGTGTTACTCCTCAGGTAAACAATATCTGAATGCTGTGCGCATTTTGCATTTAGATGAAGGTCACAGTAACCCACTGTCTGATAATTGGTAACGCACATCATACTGAAAGGCTTGCGGAGGGAAAGGGGCGATAGAACCACTAAAAAGCTCCCCATTACTGCAACTATACTCAATGGAATCTTATCATTGTTTTTAACGGTCCGTTTGATATTACAGATAGCCAGACAGGGGTGTTTTAACTGTGCGTTGGTTCAAAACTGTCCAATTCAGACAAAAAAAAAAAAAAATAAAAGACCTGCATATCCCTTCATTCTTTTGATCATTTGGTGAATATTATTACGCCTGCATTGTATTTGAATGGGAAAAATGATTTGTTTCGTCAAAATGTGTTATTTATATCACTACGCCTGTTTAAATGTATAGTGTACAGTACATATTCGGAGTAGTTTTGAAAGCATGAATGTTATAATGACATATATTGTTTTGAAAACCTTCTTGTAGTTGCTAATGTAAAACTATTATGAATCAGGGGAAGGACAATGGAGAAATCTCCGTTCAAAAATTCACTGTTTTATTTTTCATTTTTCCCTCCCAACAATAAAATGCATTTTTGATATGCATGTTTTTCGATTATTCCTCTAAATTGGAACTGGATGCAAACACGCCAACATTCTGAGCAACTGTTATATTAGCCCATCCTTTGATAGTTCTTAGGTCAGCCAACATGTCTACCAGACACGTGAGCTAAAATTTACCTTCATGCAAACAAGCCTATATAGTTTTGACCCCCCTTGAACGCCACTTCTATATATATATAGTAAAACTGGAGTTTACAGGGGTCAGCCTTATTTTTTCTTATTTCTGCTCTAAACTAGATTGTGGGTTCTCGTTAGAACCGCCTCGATGAGGCGGGTCTAACGTGTACCCACAATCTATATTTTGAGCATATTTTGAGCATCGAGGCGGCTCTAACGAGAACCCACAATCTATATTTTAGAACAGAAATAAGAAAAAAATATCATTTTTCATCTTAAATTTGTATTTGAATAGGCGTGTTTTCGTAATGGGTTGCATGAATCGTTGACGTGTTTCCGGTAACCTGCTCTGTTCCCAATTATATAAAAAATGTATAAAATGTTATATTTTTGTTGTTGGAAGAAAAAAAAACATTCAGTTTTTTTTAGAAAATTACCCTTCAAAATGGTGCATTTTAGCTCACTTTATGTATTGAAGGAGAGCATGTTCAGTTTTATGGGTGTCACTCACATTGAGTAAATAGTAGAAAATATATAAAATAGCTGATTATTTGCAAACAGCGATATCCCGATCTGGGCCAATGTTATTTGCCAGTGTCCCTTTGAGGAATTTCTTGTCTAAAATGATATAATGAGCCGTTAAAAGTGAAACTGTATCTAGGGACTTTTTCTCATTGAAAACTCACCTGATCTGAGTGACCTGACTTCTTTTAGCACCTTTTCTACTGATTGGAATCTTCCGCCTTGCATAGAGCAGGGGTTCGTTTATCAGGTTGTGTTATCGTACAAATCAATTTTGTCCCCGACCATCGGGACTTAGAGAAATAGATTGGGCTGTATGGTGCTTCCACGAAGAGCTAAACCGACCGAGCTTGAGTACTGGTCTAAGCCTGGCCAGGAAAAGTGTTAAAAGTCGGACCATTCCTTAAAGCTAGGGTTTCTTTGAGCGATAGGACTAAGATGTCATTTCAGCTCAATCTCGAGTAAAAGTCCCAGAAAATCGGAAACACCATCTCAAAAATGACCCAAATAGTGTTGAAGGGGACGTAAAACCTCATTTCCGATTCTGTGGGGCTTTTACCTGATATTGAGATGAATTAACATCTCAGGCCCTACCGTCCAAAGAAAACGGTAGGAGTGGTCCGACTCACACCACTTTTCCTGGGTAGGCGTAGATCTAAGCGGTTTATAAGTAGTCATGTATACGGTCGGTTTCAGCTCTGTGCGGAAGCACCATGCAGTTTATTTCTCCAAGCCACAAGAAAAAAATGCGCTGATTATAATCTATTGAACGAGTGATTGTTTTTTATCCCATTACGAAAACACGCCTATACAAATACATTGTAAATTTTACCGCCAAAAAAAGAGAGAAAATTTCAGATAAAAACTGGGATATTTTTCTTATTTCTGCTCAAAATATAGATTGTGGATACACGTTAGAACCGCCTCGATGAGGGGGTTCTAACGAGTACCCACAGAGTATATTTTAAAGCAAAAATAAAGTTGACTCCTGTAAATCCTAGTTTTACTATATTAAAACGGGGTTCATGGGGTCAGAATTATGTGTATTTTCGAGATGCTTTCGTGAGTAAATGTTAAGCCTCCTTAGTCCTCGGGTATTTCTTGGAGATGTCAAAACACACAATGCAATGCAGATTAACACGAGCACCGTTATTCCTGTTAACAATAAGCCTGATTAGTCCTCGGGCATTTCTTGGAGATGGCAAAACACACAATGCAAAGCAGATTAACACGAGCACCGTTATTCCTGTTAACATGCAACACAGTAGCAAAGTGATGACGGGAAAACAAAATTGCAACAGTTAAGAGCACAAATGAAACACAAGAGGCCAACATGGCCCTGAATCGCTAACCTGATTACAAGCTGACGTTTTCTATTTTTTAGTTCTGGCGGCCATTTTTCTCATCATAGCGGAACCGTTTTAGCTATTTGGGTAGAAGGTCACCTAAGCAACAGTGAATGAAACTGGCCCAGGGATATAGGAGGAGTTGTCTTCAATCAACTTCTAGCTATTTCAGTAGAGAGTCACCGAATGAATGAAATGAGCATTTTAAGCAAATTGTTGACATTTGTTTTTCTATTATTAGCTCGGGTGGCCATTTTGCTCATTGAAACGGAATGGTTTCAGGTATTTCCATAGAGGGTCAACTAAGCAAAGTCCGTATGAAGTTTTAATGAAATCTATCAGGGGTATGGGAGTAGTCGCTAAAGATTTTTCTATTTTTAGCTTTGGCGGCCATGTTGTCCATCGGAGAGGAACGATATTAGCTATTTTGGTAGAGGGTCACCTAAGCACATTCGTATGAAGCCTGAATGAAATTGGCCCAGGGGTCTGGGAGGAGTAGTTGTTTAAAGATTTTTCTATAGAAAAGCTCGGGTGGCCTACTTGTTCATCGGAGCGAAACGATTTTAGCTTTTTTGCTAGGCATCCACCTAGACAACGTTCAGGTGAAGTTTAAACCAAATTATCATATGACGTCGCGTCTGAGAGTGTAATAACGCCATGCATTATTTTCGATAATCCACTAGTGGATTAAATATGCAAATTAACTATATACGTTCCGTAACGTTACATGTACGACGTCCTTAACGGCGTCGCGTTTACTAATGGCGGAATATTGACATTTTTGCAAACAATCGTGAATAAAATGCGTTTTAAATGTCATATGATAAATAGAATCTTGCATTCGTGCTCATGTATTATTGAATTTATTAAACTCGTTGAGGAAAATGGATAAAATGCTCGGCAAAGCCTCGCATTTTATCCCTTTTCCTCAACTTGTTTAATAAATTCAATAATACATGGACACTCATGTAAGATCCTCTATGTGGCCCATGGGTTTAGGAGGAGTTAGCATTTCAAGCAAATGGTTGACGTTTTTCTATTTTTAGCTCTGGTAGCCATTTTGTTCATCGGAGCGGAACGAGTTTAATTATTTAGGTAGAAGGTCACCTAATCAACATTCTTATGAAGTTTGAATGAAATTGACACAGAGGTCTGGGAGAAGTAGTCGTTTAAATAGTTCTTTATTGTTAGCTCTGGTGGCCATTTGGTCCACCAGAGCGGAACGACTTTAGCTATTTTGACAGAGAGCTATCTGAGCAACATTCTTGTGAAGTTAAAGCGAGGTTGGCCCAAGGATTAAGGAGGAGTTAGCATTTTAAAAAATTGATGACGTTTTTCTACTTTCATCTGAATGAAACGATTTTAGCTATTTTGGTACAGGGCTACATAAGCGACATTCCTATGAAGTTTGAATGTAATTGGCCTAGGGGTATGGGAGGATACAAGATACAAGATACAAGATATTTATTACGAATTTTCGGCTCACATAGGAGCATATACAGATGTATTATAATGTAACTATACTAACAAATGAATAATCTAGGAAAGAGTTCCAAATGACAGATCCTCAAATGAAAGCCAAAAACAATAGAACAAGACATAAATGACCTGTATGATTTAGAAAAGGTTGCTTTTCATAAACCTGTATCAACCTATTCCCCCGGTATGTTTTCACTGGTGCATTCATTTTTAACAAGGTGCCCACCATAAGCCCCCGAACAAAGTGGCCCAGAGCATACAGTCAGTACCCTCCCGGATCACTTCGACCAGCGGATTTGGTGCACACATCATACTGTGTACCCAAGACAACCCCCTTGTTAAGGGGGCGTTTATTATCCCCTCGCAACAAGGTTGCGACGGGGATATAGCATCGGTGCCATGCGTCCGTGTGTGTGTTTGTGTTAGTGTGTGTATTAGTGTGTGTGCGTCTGGAACCTTGTGAACACGATAGAAGACAAAGTTTTCATCGTAGAGGCTTCAAGATCAATGGTCAAAGATCAAGGTCACAGTGAACTTTACCTTAAAACCTTGTGCACAGGATAGAAGACACAGTTATCCTTGTATAAGCTTCAAATTTTCCACAAATGTTCCCCATGAAAGACGATTTACCTTATTGATTTTCAAGGTTAAGGGTCAAAGGTCAAGGTCACAATGGACTTTACCTTAAAAACCTTCTGAACAGGATAGAAGACACAGTTAACATCGTAGAAGCTTCAAACCTTCCACAAATGTTCCCCATGGAGAGACGATGAACCTATTGACTTTCAAGGTCAGGAGTCAAAGGTTAAGGTCACAATGGACTTGACCTTAAAAACCTTATGAACAGGATATAATACACAGTTTTTATCGTAGAAGCTTCAAACTTTCCACAAATGTTCCCCATGGAAAAACGATGAACCCTGACGACTTTCAATTTCAGGGGTCAGAGGTCAAGGTCATAGTAGACTTGACCTTAAAATCTTGTGAACAGGATAGAAGACAGTTATCATTATAGAAGTTTCAAACCTTCCACAAATGTTCCCCATGGAAAGGCGAAGATGAAACCTAATGACCTTCAAGGTCACGGGTCAGACGTCAATGTCACAACGGCCTTGACCTTAAAAACCTTTTCAACAAGGTAGAAGACACAGTTATCATCGTAGAAGCTTCAAACTTTCCACAAATGTTCTTCATGGATAGACGATGAACCCTATTCACTTTCAATGTCAGGGGTCAAGGTCACAATCGACTTGACCTTAAAAACCTTGTGAACAGCATAGAAGACAGTTACGATCGTAGAAGCATCAACCCTTTCATAAATGGTCTAATATGGCTAACATATTCAGATTGGATTTAGATGTTGATGAATGGTATGCAGTTGCGAGGGGATGCGACGCTTGCGTTGCCTTGTTCTATTTTACTTTTCTATTTTTTAGCTCTTGCAGCCATTTTGTTCATTGGAGCAAAACGATTTCAGTTATTTTAGTAGAGAACCACCAAGGCACCATTGCTGTGAAATTTAAATGAAATTGGCCCGAGGGTTTAGGAGAAGCCTTTTAAAGCAAATTGTTGACGACGGACTCGGGACAACCAGGCCCCACCAATGATCCTCAAATGCTTTCAGAATTCCATAATGGAACTGATGATCAAAAGGGACAAGAAGATGTAAACAACACAATAATGAAGTGCATGGAGACAACTCTATTTAGACGTGAGGGGCCTTTATTCGACATTGAGATGAAATGACATCTCAAGTCCTGTCAACCACAGAAACCGCTAGGTCCAGAAAACATCAGTACTCCACACTTTTCAGTTCTGTGGTATATTCCTTACTTCCAAAGGATAACCTTTTTATAAACATGTTTTACGTCAGTACAGCTGATGCAAAAAGTCAACCTGCCCTTTATCATAGTGTAATTATATTTTCGTATCCTTTGGGATCATTGATTCCATTGTGGAATTTTGAAAATATTTGACGGTCACTGATGATGCCTTATTGGCCGAAACTAGCTAGTCTGGACCAGAAAACGTGCACTCTATACTTTTCAGTTGTGTTGTGTATTCCTGGCTTCCAAGGGATAACCCATTTAAGGGACGGTCCGACTCGCACCACTTTTCCTGGACAGGCTTAGACTTGCAATACAGTTTACCCATACTGTTGGTTTCAGCTCTGCGCGGAAGCATCATGCAAGCCAATCTACAGTCACACACTTCAATAACTCGAATACTTCTTGGACCATGAAATTCTGTTCGAGATAGCGGTAGTTCGAATAATTGAGGTTTATTCATAGTGCCAGATGATGGGGCATAATGGTAATCACTGACATATTTCCGAATTCCTTTAACAGATCTCTACTCTGTGAGTGTCATGACGATTTTTTGGAAGAGGCAAGTCAATAGTGCTTCTCAGAAAAGATGGCAAGACGTCATACCTCTTTTATCAGGGCAACTGTCACGGGCAGATTAATGGCGTTTGCACTGCTCAGCCCATATAACCGGTGTAAGATTTCATTATATCTGGCGATATTGTAGATAATATCAATGGCAGATAAAAAAAAGCAAATGTTTTTATTCGATTTTTTTTCTTTCTTATTTTTTCGTGAAAATATTGAATATGCTACTCGGGAGAATGTGGATTATATTTTATATTATGTTTTTGCTTGTAGGTGTGCTATTTTTGTACTTCTTATCTGTGGTAGGAAATGTATGTCAAATGTAATTTTAATTAAAGCTTGATTTTTGTCCGCTACAATCTTCATTTAATTAAAGTTTGGAAATTCAAGATTTGTCTGAAAGAAAAATTAGAATGACTTCACACAAGTTTAAAAACGCATAAATGGAAAAGTGTGATATTTAAAACAATAAATGAATAAATATTTATAAAATTTACTTTCTTGGGACGCATCACGTTAACAAATCCGTAAAATGAACACCCCAAAACCCCACAACCTATGTTTGCAGTATAAATAAGAAAAATGTCACGAATTTTCATCCGAAAGTAGCCATTTAGGAGATATCACAGTGAAAAATGCACTATGTCGCACGGGTGTATTATCATAATGGGAGTGGCCCTCGGAAGGAAGGCTCAATGAAAATTAATATCAGTCAACTTTTGGATTGTTAAATAAATAAATTAATAAACAAATAGCTAAGGAATCAGAGTGAAAAAGGTATGTTTCATTATAAGCTAGAATTATTAACTGTTAGGGCGTTGGTAGCGACATACTGACTTGTTGAAGCCAAAAAAAAAAAAAAAAAAAAAAAAAAAGGCTTTAATCTTATCATTACGAAAACACGCCTATACAAATACATTGCAAATTTTACCGCCGAAAAATGCAAATTTCAAGACGAAAAATTGTGATATATTTCTTGTTTCTGCTGAAAAATATAGACTGTTGGTACACGTTAGAACCGCCTCGTCGAGGCGGTTCTAACGAGTACTAACAATCTATATTTTAGAGCAGAAATAAGAAAAATAATGTTTACCCCTGTAAACGCCAGTTTTACTATATAAAAGTGAGGGGAATAGGTGTGTTTTAGTAAAGTTATGGTCACAGATAGGACACAATGAAGTACATAACTTCCAAATGGGAAAACTAATGTTTTTACCCCCCACATCCCCCATAAAACCATAATTTCAATTTATTTCCTATGAGAGTAAACTGAATCTATACCTGTGAGTTTACGGGCCTCCGTGGCCTAGTGGTTAAAAGCGCTGACTCTTGATCATAAGGTCTCTTACCGCTGTGGTTCGAGCCTCGCTCGGGTCACATGTGAGACGCCAAGTTCTGCAACGGAAGGTCAGGTGGTTTTTCTCCAGGTGCTCCGGTTATCGCCCACCTCTGACTAACGATCGACTCGATATGAGTGAAATAATCGTGAAAGGGCCGTAACACTCCCCCCCCCCCAAAAAAAAAAAAAAAAAATACCTGTGAATTTACCTGTATAGTTATCGATGACGCCTAGTGATCGATGGCGTCATTCGCCCCCGCCAAGCAGGGCCTGAGGAAATAGAATGGGCTGCATGGTGCTTCTGTGCAGAGCAGAAACCGACCGCACATGAGTACTGGGAAACCGCTTGGAAGGTAAGCCTGCCCAGGCAAAGTGATGCGAGCCGGATCGTCAGTAGTTATTCATTGGGCGGTAGGGCTTGAGATGTCTTTTCATCTCAGTGTCAGATAAAAGTCCCACAAAATCGGAAGCAACGACCCCAAAATGACTTACATAGTGTCGACAAAGACGTAAATCCTCAACGCAAACAAACGAAAATCGATGACTTCGTAGCCACCTTTCACGATTTCACGTGAAAATCAGTATTGGCAAATGTCGGTCAAAAGCGAAACTTCCGAAAACAAGTATTCTCCTGGCGTGGCTCATATTGCAAACAACGGGTGGGTAAGAAACAGTGTTTTTTTTTTTTTTTTCATTTATTAATTTATTTTATTTTAATTATTTATTTTTAGTTTATCCCAGTTAGAACGTTCTTTAAAAATTATTACAAAAAACACACCCGTGAGACATAGTGAACACTCATTCATGGCTACAAAACACACAGTTTTTGTTTTCTGATCAAATGTGACATTTTCGTATTTCTGTATTAAACCTAGATGCTGGGTACCGACGGCCTATTTTTTTGAGCAATCAAGTGTATGCGCCTGAAGAACACATACACATACATACGCACGCCTTCGCATCATTCTTCCAAATTTTTTTACATACAAAGGTTTACAGAAGGGCACACGCACCTTGAAGAAGTGCATCACGTCATGCTTATGTAGTACCCCTGTAGTTCCCACTTTCTCTACAACAAGCAGGGATGCTGATATGTGTTCGTTACATGAACTTGTTTGCCTTTGACAAGGTGTTCTTTTTATCTCCATCCGTGAAAGAAATCCCCAAGTTTCCCAGAGATCTCACCTCTAACTGGGTTAAACCCCGGTCCCACAGAGCTTGCGACCGCGATGCGACCTTTCTGCGACTAAAAAAAATGGCAATCGCGGAGCGGTTTCAGAAGTCGCACGGAGGTTTTATAAAGGTTGCAGCAAGGTCGCGGGTAGGTCGCCGATCAAATTTAGTCGCCGATCGTCTTTTGTGCATGCACAAAAGACTGGCTGCGACTGATTTTGATCGCAGACTAGTTGCAATGGTCTTTTAGACGTCGCAGACCAATCTCCGATCGATCGCCGAACAGTCACCGATCGATCCCCGACCGAATTTATGCAAATTCGGCTGTAAATTCTAGCAACCCTATTGCAACTTATCGGAGACTGGTCACAGACCGATCGCCGACTAATCGCCGACTGATCCGCGATCGATCCACGACCTATCGGCGATCACTCGGCAACTGTTCGGCGATGGGTCGCCGATCGATCGGAGATTGATCACTGATAAGTCGGCGATTGATCTGCGATTGGTCTGCAACTGGTCGCCGATAAGCTGTAAAAAGGTGTTAAAACCACCGAACGATTATAGCGCCAACTACAATAAAAAACTGTTAACATCCTAGCATCATTTCGACGACAGCTTTCAAAGAGGCAACATGGTTCGGAGAGGCGGGCAAAAGAAAACGGCGGCGCAGCCGAAAAAAACGATAGGCAAGGCTCGGTCGCCAATTTCGACTGACGAGGACTTGCAGCAGCCCAGAGAAGACTCTCAGCAGTCGAAAATTTAGTTTATTTTTGTCTGTGTCAAAAAAAAAAAAAAAAAAAAGCGCAAAAAAAGTCTCCGACAAGTCGCCGATCGGTTTTATATAGTCTCTGAAGAGTCGCCGATTGATCGCCGACTAGTCCCCGATCATGTTGCACTTGTTGCAAGTCAGTCGCCGATCATACGGCGATTCTTCGGCGACAAGTCGCTGATCAATCGCCGACTTTGGGCAACATTAATCGCCGATTGTTCGGCGACCGGTCGGCGACGGGTCGGCGATCACATTTACGGAGCAAATTTAGTTGCAACAGTTGCAAAGGTCGCGGGCCAGTTGCAACGAAATCAGTTGCAGAGAGGTCGCATCGCAGTCGCAAGGTCTGTGGGACCGGGGCTTTAGGTGCTATTATCGCTGCGCATTTCTAAGTCAGCAGACAAACATTAATTAAAATCACTAGCCATGATATTTAGACACTCTAGATGGTCTTTTCACTCATCAGGGAATAGTGTGTTGAACATTCAATCAGTATTATGTCCATTTTATGTGACAGTAAGTCTGAAGTTTACCATATCCCTCCTCTGGGAAAACTTCTATAACGACATCTACTATTGTCATTCAGAAGGAAGACACTCGTATATACGCTTTGCGTCACGTTTATGTATGTATCACAGGGTTTAACATACAGTAATATTCCTATATTAAGACCACCTTTGGGACTTTCAAAAGTGGTCTTTAAGACCACTTTTGAACATTCCCAAAGGTGGTCTTTGACTAGATGACACTGTGCCCAGAAACCACAAAGAAAGAATAACTTCAACTTTCTAAAGAAGCTTTTTAAAGCAGAATTAGTGTCAATTTTTTGTGGTCCTAACAGCGGTCTTTTTATGTGCCCTCCTCCGCCCCCGCGACGACCTTACCATAACATCATGAACACAGAGCATTCTTTCTTATATTCAAAATGGATTTTTTTTTTCTGATAAACATTTGTGAGATTTTCCTTATCAGGTTATTGATGCTCGTCATTGAGGCGGTTCTGTCGAATATCCGCGACCTATATATTGGAACAGAAATGAGAAAAATAACGTATACCCCTGTAAACCCCAGTGTGTGTGTTTGTGTGTGTTTGATGTTTAACGCCCCCGACAACTCTGTATTGGTCATCTTGGAGACGTTGCTTCAAATTTTGTGGGACTTTTACCCGACATTGAGGTGAAATTACATCTCAAGCCCTGCCTTCCCATAAAACCAGAAGGATTATATGCATTGGACGATCTAACTCACACCACTTTGCCTGGGCAGGCTTAGTCCTTCTAAGTGGTTTACCAGTAATCGTATGTGGTCAGATGTAGCTCAGCGTGGAAGCATCATGCAGCCCAATCTATTTCTCCAAGCCCCGATGGGCGGGGGCGAAAACATTTGTGAGATTTTCCTTATCAGGTTATTGGTTCTCGTCATTGATGCGGTTCTAACGATTACCCGCGACCTATGTATTGGGACAGAAATGAGAAAAATAATGTATACCCCTGTAAACCCCAGTGTGTGTGTGTGTGTGTGTGTTTGAGGTTTAACGCCCCCGTCAACTCTGTATTGGTCATCTTGGAGACGTTCCTTCCAATTTTATGGGACTTTTACCTGACATTGAGATGAAATGACAACTCAAGCCCTGTCGCCCAATGAAACCAGTAGAATAAAAGAAGCATGGACGGTCCGACTCTCACCGCTTTGCATGGGCAGGCTTAGATCCTCTCGCGGTTTACCAGCTGGGTCGTGCTTGATTCGACCTCCAGAATCTTCTGAAGTAGACAATTTCAAATCAAGTGGTGCCGAAGATCATCCAACCTGTTTTGAAAAGCAGGGGTGACTGGGAGGATCGCGTGATTCAATATGGCAGAAAGGAGAAGAAAGTCGCCAAATGCATTAAATTTTAATAATAGTGGACAAAATCTTGACACATTTAATTCAAAAGCACACAGAGAACCATCAATAGGGTATACATCTGCAATTGATTTGAAATAAACCACCTGCTTTTATAATTGTGTTATTTCAGCCTTAATTACTTCGCAAGAATGTTTTGCACAAGAAAGTTACATTCGCATGTATTTTCGCCATGGCTTTCATTTTAATATAGTTTGTTACATTTTAATGACACGTATTTATTAAAATCTTTTATTTTGATAAAAAGAATATTTTAAGAACATTCTTGCGGTATTTTTATCCTGGAAGATTCCACTTGATTTGGTTATCCCGGAAGACCCAGAAGACGACGAATCAAGTCCGACCCTGTACTCGTGTGTGGTCGGTTTCAACTCTGCGTGGTAGCATCATGCAGCCCATCTATTTCTTCAAGCCCCAATGGGCGGCTGTCCCATCCGCAACTATTATTGACATTTATACCTTTGGCGCAAAGGATTAAGCCTTTTACTTTGCGCTGACCTTCTCGGCTTACCTGTACAGAATCTCTTGTTGGAAATAGCAGGCGCTTTAATGGAAAACAATTTTTAAACAAATATAACTTTTTTATTTTACAATTTGACAAGCATGTTTCGATTTAATCTAATTGTCCGTTTAAATTTCTTTAAAACGATATCAAATAAGTGGAACTTTTATTAAATTAGCTGCCGGCATTTATATTTTCAAATTAATAACCCTTAATCCTTACTTGAATCATACAAAACTGTGGAAAAACAACGACAGTACCCTACTTTAACGGCTAAACTCTGCACTTTGTGTTAATATTATGAAAAAGCGCTCGTATCAGACGCAATGTGTTTACAATATTGTGCATTTTGATAGCAATCATAATATTTCAAGATAATATTTCATAACGGCATTTTGCGATCAAACTTGCAGCTTATTCAGAAAAAGCTTTATCGTCTACACACGCGTGTAATCCCAAAGCGGGTCATTTTCAATCGACTGTAAAACCAACACATCTTCGCCTTGGCATCTCCTTGGAATGTAAATCAATCTAAGAATGCGGTGTCTGATCGGCATCTTATTTATTTATTTATTTATTCACGTAGTTTTTTTTTATTTCCATGACCTAATTAGATTTTTGCACATTCTTTATACTTACTACGCAAATTAAATTAAACATTGCTAGTAATAAGATTTATGATTACATTTGTTTGTTTTGTATGTTTGTATGATTACAGCTGAAAGAAAGAAAGAAAGAAAGAAAGAAAGAAAGAAAGAAAGAAGCCCATTTGAATTCGTCACTAAATTTCTAAAAAGTTAAAAAATTATCTTTGTTATAATTTATATCTTATTCCCATTACTCAGATACAGGCTAATCTGACATTTCGTTGTTCGCACATTGTTTTGCTGGAATACCAGAGGAATGTTTGTTTTATATTACTTTTTTTTCTTTTTGTAATACTGTTTGATTATTTAAATGCTATTGTGAATTCAGTCTGGTAAATATAAAAAAAAAACCGTTAAGATGCCATTAATGCCTATGTTAATTGTTTTGTATTCATTATTGTCATCTTGGTTGTAATGAACACCTCATTATAAACTGCTTTATATAGAGAAAACTGGGGTTTACTGTGGCGTTCATTTTTTTCCTTTTTTTTTCATTTCTTGTCTAAAACATAGGTTGTGTGTACTCGTTGGAGACACCTCAATGAGGCGGTTCTAACTATGTTTTAAGTATTGATGAGTTTACTTTGACGAATTAATTGTTTTTGAGATATCAAAAATGCAATATGCCGCACGGATGTATTATCGTAATGTGATTATTATTATTATCATTATTATTATTCATTTATGTATAATCTAATGATTATTAGAAAATTTTCTTATTTATTTATTTATTTGAACTGTTAAATGATTTAAGATAAGGTGTCTACCCTTTTTCTGGTGTTCTTTCCATGATGCTGTGAAAAAGAATATGCATGTAGACCAAACTGTATACAAAACAGTCAGGTAACCAGGAATCAGTATGATTTTACACAAAAACATAGGTAGAAAGTACTTGAAAGAACCATATCAGTTTGGCGGTTCTGTGCCCATATATTTTTTTCAGCTCACTCAGGGGGGAAACATCACTGAAGACAATTATCGCTTTTTACGACACACGTAATGTGTATTGTATAACGGCTACTGACCGTCAGGAAGCCTGACGATTAATGGACACGCGCGCAATGTATACTGTATTACCGTCTTTCCGGAGAGATTAAAATTTGTCGAATGACTTTATTCATATGCATTAAGTTTTAAGCAGAATCGGTACTATTTAGATAATGAGTATATATTATTATTATTATTATTATTATATCTTGGATCCAAAATACATGTTTGTTTTGTTTGTTTGATTTGAGGTTTAACGACCCCGTCAACACTGAATAGGTCATTTTGGAGACATTGCTTCCAATTTTGTGGGATTTTTACCCGACAATGAGATGAAATGACATCTCAAACCTTGTCGCCCAATGAAACCAATAGGGTTTATAAGCATGGACGGTCCGACTCACACCGATTTGCCTGGGCAGGCTTAGATCCTCTAAGCGGTTTACCAGTACTGGTATGCGGTAAGTTTCAGCTCTGCTTCAAGCCACAATGGGCGGGCGCCGTGAAATATACATGTATACTGGGTCCAAGTTTTGAGAATACATTCGTTTGACATAGTACCTTCTTATAGTTGTAGGTTTTGCTAGAACCGTTGCTTTGAAATTTATTTTAATTGCTTCAACAGGCAAATACATATTATCAAAGATTTGCTAGAGCCGTTCTATAGAGTACCCACAACCTACGTCTTGTACAGAAGAAAAGGTTTGGGATGATTGCTGGAAACGCTTCATTGACAACATACGTCTTTAATTTGCCCCCATCAACACTGTATAGGTCATTTTGGAGACGTTGCTTCTAATTTTGTGGGACTTTTACCCGACATTGAGATGAAATGACATCTCAAGCCCTGCCACCTAATTACACTAATAGGGTTTATATGCATGAACGATAGATAGATAGATAGATAGATAGATAGATAGATAGATAGATAGATAGATAGATAGATAGATAGATAAATTTGTTTGTTTGATTTGAGGTTTAACGTCCCCGTCAACACTGTAAAGGTCATTTTGGAGACGTTGCTTCCAATTTTGTGGGACTTTTACCCGACATTGAGATGAAATGATATCTCAAGCCATGTCGTCCAATGAAACCAATAGGGTTTATTAGCATGGACGGTCCGCCTCGAACCGCGGTTCATGGACAGGCTTAGATCCTCTAAGTGATTTACCAGTACTAGTGCGCGGGCCGGATTCGGCTCTGTGTGGAAGCATCATGCAGCCCATATATTTCTTCAAGCCCCTTTGGGCGAGGGCCTAATAGATAGATAGATAGATAGATTATTGTGTCAATGAAGATCTGCCTGCATGAAACTCAGTAATTGCTTTAAAATGTGCGACCAGTAATATGTCTAGTAAAACCTTTTACTTTCTAAGTAGAAGTAAAACAAAGATCAGGAATTGATACAATTAACTTACTCCACCCATAAAAGACACCAAAGGGAAAGAAATACAAACATTAAGCGACCAGACCATAATGGAAACCTAAACAAAGGAAGGCCATAAGGACAGTTACTTTCCCACAAAATGGCCATATGGCCATCCAAAATTAAAAGACACAAGTGATACACACAGTAAGTAACAAACAACAACATAAATAAATCGCCACAGAAGAGCCGCCTTGGAACGGTCAGTGGAAGATTTCCACTGGGGGGGGGGGGGGGGGGGGGGGGGGCTTAAATCGATTTTACGTGGCCACAATCCTCGCCCTTACTTCCGTCGCGATTTAGACAAATAATTTGTTCAGTCCGCAGAAACGCATTGTCTTTATTCAGTATTTTTTGCGTACAACTCGATATGACAACAATATCATTCTATGTCTCGGTGTAAAACAAATTAAATAAAAAATGTTGTAAATAATTATATTATCTAAATGCACGGCCAGTATTGTGGCCCAAAACAACAATAACAACAAAACAAAAGTAATATACGGCATTTCAGCAGCCTCACTGAGGCGGTTGGTTCTAACTAGTACCCACAACATATGTCTTGGTGCAGAAATAAAGAAAATAATGTATACCACCGAAGCCCCACTTTTCTCTATATAAGTGGGGGTTAGAGGGTTTTCATTACACGGACTTGTTATCGTGATGATAAATCGGTGATTCTTTTTAGCAAGAAGTGTAATCTCGGATGAGACCCGGAGTCTTAATTGTTCATTTTAGCCGAATTATTCTAGGTATATGATATTACTTTTTAAATACAACTACAGGTCAAGTTGCCACTTACTGGTCTAGTGATTACTGTGTTTAACAGCGCGCGTCACGATACTTGGTGATAATTCGATTATCAACAGGTAGTCGGAAGTTGGCTTACTCAATGTATTGATCGATTAACAATCCATCATGGACGATTATATTGACGAGCGTCATCTACCTGAGCAGAAAGAAAGAAAGAGCGCATATGATGAAGTTATCGTCAAAGATGTATCGTCAGTTAAAAAAAAAAAGAAAGATTTACTCGTTTTGCACGAAAAAAAAAAATACAAGGAAGAGAAACATATAAACTAGCAAACAGACATTTGCAGCACAGGCCGCCACAATTACCTCTTCACGGGAAAGAGAATAATAAAGTATTCTTATTGCTTGTTTAAAATATAGACTGTCGGACCTCATTAGAATCGCCTCGACGAGGCGTTCTTACGTGTGCTCAAACTCTGTAAAAATGAGAATATAACAATATTTCATAATAAATAAAAAGAGAAAGAAAGAAAGATGAATATTATTTGTGAACAACTAAAAGCTAGAATTATATTATGCGAAGTTGTTAATCAATGATGGTATGATATGGCTTACTGAGTCACTAAATAGACAGATAGATAATCGGCCATCATTGTGTCAAGACAGATTTATCCGCATTAAAATCAGTAAGAGTATCTCCTTTGTATTTCTATGCATACAACTCAGGCTCAAGGTTCTCGTCTTAACGGATACATTACGAAAATACGCCTATACAAATACATTGTTAATTTAACCACCAAACAATGAAAATTTTCAGATGAAAAATTGTCTTATTTTTTATATTTGTGCTCAAAACATAGATTGTGGGTGCTCGTTAGAACCGCATCGGCGAGGCAGTTCTGTCGCGTGCCCAAAAATCTATGTTTTCTTTAGCAGAAATAAGAAAAATAATTTATACCCCTCCAAACCCCAGTTTTACTATACGAAAGTGGGGTTTAAGGGGTCAAATTTATATCGCCATGCTTTCGTGATGTAGCTCGATATAACAGTTATTTCACTGATCGGTACGTAAACCTTGCAGACAACAATAGAAAATATATACTTCTATATATCTGCTTTAAAATATGCGACCAGTAATATGTCTGGAAAACTTTTAATTCGAAATCTTCAGCAAAGCCCTGTCTGTATTTTTGGCATACAACCCGATACTCGATATTACAACAATATTAATGTCTGTGGCGTATATATAAAAAAAAAATAATAATTATTAAATGTTATAAATAAATATATTATCAATATGCACGGCCAGTATTGTGGCCCAAAACAACAAAATAAAGTAACATTTACATTTCAGCAGATCAGCGTTTTAGTCACTTTCTGCTGATCCGCAGCCTGCTTAATTCAGCAGGTTTTTCAGCGTATTAGACAGGCCCCATTTAGATAGCATATCCGCGTGACACAGTGTTTTTCTTTTCTTTCTTTTCTTTTTTAGCTCACCGTCACGTAGTGACGAGGTGAGCTTTTGGGATCACTTTTCGTCCGTCGTCCGTCGTGCGTCCGTGCGTCCGTCCGTCCGTGCGTCCGTCCGTAAACAATTTCTTTAAACGACATCTCCTCCTAAACCACTGATCGGATTTTGACCAAACTTCACAGGAATGATCCTTAGGTGGTCCCCTTTCAAAGTTGTTCAAATGGTTCCGGTCCGTTGCACATCTAGGTCATAGGAGCCAAAAATAGATTTTTTTCACCAAAAACTTAAAAAATCCTCTTCTCTCAAACCACAAGGCCCAGGTCTTTGATATTTGGTATAAAGCTTCATCTAGTGGACCCCTACCCAGAAGGTCCAAATTATAGTGCTGGGCCCAAAAATGCCCCCGCTCCGGAGCCCGTTGGTTTTGCATGGGCTTATATAGGGAAAATCTTTAAAAATCTTCTTCTCTGAAACTGTAAGGCCCAGGTCTTTGATATTTGGTATGAAGCTTCATCTAGTGGACCCCTTCCAAGATTGTTCAAATTATAGTGCTGGGGCCAAAAATGCCCCCGCCTCGGGGGCCCTTTGGTTTTACATGGGCTTATATAGGGAAAATCTTTAAAAATCTTCTTCTCTGAAACCGCATGGCCCAGGTCTTTAATATTTGGTATGAAGCTTCAACTAGTAGACCACTACCAAGATTGTTCAAATTATGGCCCTGGGGTCAAAAATGCCCCCGCTCCGGGGCCCTTTGGTTTTACATGGGTTTATATAGGGAAAATCTTGAAAAAATCTTCTCTCTGAAACCGCAAGGCCTAGGTCTAATATATTTGGTATGAAGCTTGATCTAGTGGACCTCTACCAAAATTATTCAATTATAGCCCTGAGACCAAAAATGCCCCCACCTCAAAGCCCTTTGGTTTTACATAGATTTATATAAGGAAAACCGTTAAAACTCTTCTTCTCTGAAACCACAAGGCCTAGGTCTTTGATATTTGGTATGAAGCTTCATCTAGTGGACCCCTACCAAGATTGTTCAAATTATAGTGCTTGGGCCAAAAATGCCCCCCACCCAGGGGCCTTTTGGTTTAACATGGGCTTATATAGGGAAAATCTTTAAAAATCTTCTTCTCTGAAACCGCTAGGCTTTGGTCTTTGATATTTGGAATGAAGCTTCACCTAGTGGACCCCTACCAAGATTGTTCAAATTATAATGCTGGGGTCAGAAATGCCCCCGCTTTGGGGCCCTTTGGTTTTACATTGCTTATTTAGGGAAAATCTTTAAAAATCTTCTTCTCTGAAACCACAAGGCCAAGATCTTTGATATTTGGTGTGTAGCTTCATCTAGTGGACCTTTGCCAAGATTGTTCAAATTATTGCCTTTGTTGATATTTGGTATGAAGCTTCACCTTTTTAGACCTCCCCCAACATTATGCACATTGTAGCCCTGGGATCAATAATGGCCCTCCCTGAGGCCTACTTGTCACTGTATCATATGGATCAGGTGAGCGATCCAGGGCCATCATGGCCCTCTTGTTTTTTTTTTTTTTTTTTTTTTTTTTCGTATCTCCAAAATGGCAATTCATATCTCACAAACGGTTATCTACTATGTTTGGTGCAGATATTAGAAATTGTAATATAGGTTTTCTCTATGTAAAGTAGGATTTAAAGGGGTTTTCATTACATGGACTTGTGAATATGTGGCATTTCTAAACAATGTCAATTAAAATAATTCAACTGACACCCACCATAAACTATTAAGTTTTTTTCCTTCTTCTTTTTTTCTAATATATAAAGAAGTATATTTCATTCCAGCACACACAAAAATAGGATTTTTGAGAACCAATAATATTTTGTGTTAAGCACTGAAAAGGATCACTTTTAAAAGAGTATTTTTTAGTAACGACAGAACAGAACTTTATTTGGAGATAAACTCAGGCCACACCAAAACAGCCAGTCCGAAATTAACTAGACATCAATTGACATGAGCGATTCTCGTTCAGTATCCCCCGGGGTCATAAAAGCGAAACTGATTTCACACACAGCCGGCTTATAACACAGTTGAGATTACACAACAGGTACCTATTATAGGCCTCAGTCAAAGGGAGACAATCCAATATTGACTTGTAGTGTGACTATCAGGGAACAGGTGAATAGATTAAATGTCAGATAAAGTTGGCCATGAGTCTTCTGTATATAAAGTGGGGTCTCGAAGGGTGTTCATTACCCGACTTTTAACATGATGAGGTGGAGGGAGTTTACAGTTATTGGACCTTAACCGGAAATGGACGCCTCCGGCCTCGTTTCTGCCAATTCGAATTCAGTACCATACTTGTGTACTACACAATGATTTTTGGGGGTAGCCCATATGTGCTTAAAGCGCCCGGTTACCTTAAAAACCAGTTCAGTCAGTCGCGATAATTTTTCAATTTCATTTTTTTTTTAAATCATATTCATTGACAACTTACATAGTATTCTTGGCAGTGCAACATTATTTATAAGCAAGAAATTTGAAAACAAAAATAAATAGATAAATAACAGTGGGATATATTTTGTCATCAATTTAAGCATGATGTTTGGTCAATGGCCGTAAAAATTCCACAGTCAAGAAAGGCCTCAGAACCACAGTTCACACATGTCATAAATCGCCTGCATCATCTTTTTGAAGGCTCTTGTTCTTTGTGAAAGAGAATAATATGGTCTCCCAGTCATGCTGGTCTAATTATCGCTCCAGGTGTGATGTTCCGCAGATAAAGTAGGGTCATTTAACTTACAGGGCTGGTGTAAACTTACAGGGCTGTGTGGCGACCGTCAAAAGTCTCCCTGCCCTTCATCATAGAATAGATTATATGGGATCATTCATCACGAAAACACGCCTATATAATTTTGACCCCTCTTGAACCCCATTTGTATATAGTAAAACTGGGGTTTACAGGGGTAAACTTTATTTTTTCTTATTTCTGCTCTAAAATATAGATTGTGGGTATTCGTTAGAACCGCCTCGATGAGGCGGTTCTAACAACCACCCACAATCTATATTTTGAACAGAAATAAGAACAATATCGGATTTTTTTCGTAATTTTCGGCGGTAAAGTTTACAATGCATTTGTATAGACGTGTTTTCGTAATGGATTCCATTGTGGAATTTTTAAAATATTTGAGGGTCACTGATGAGGCTTATAATTGACCGAAACTAGCTAGTCTGGCCCAGAAAACATGCACACTCTATATTTTTCAGTACTGTGGTGTATGCCCTGCTTCCAAAGGATAAGCAGGGCGTTTTATAGAACATATTATAACTGAATAACAGTCTGAAAAATGTTCTTAGGTTTAAATGCGTATTTTACTCTTTTTTCAAATTCAGGACCTCTACTGTCAAGCGAAACGGACAAACTCCAACATATTTGAGCGCCCCGCCCATCGGGTTTTGGAGAAATGCATGGTGATTCCACGCAGAGCTAATACCGACTCCACATGAGTAAACTGCTTAGGTACAAGCCTGTCCAGACAAAGTGGTGCATGTTTGACCGCATTGAAGCACATAGAGGTAACCCTGTTACCCGGCCCATTATCATATATGTAGGCAGCCACAGTCCATGATTAGAGCCTACCAATAGCACCAAGAGGAAGAGTACATACATACATACATATATACATACATACATACATACATACATACATACATACATACATACATAAGTACATACATACATACATACATACATACATACATACATACATACATACATACATACATACATACATACATACATACATACATACATACATACATACATACATTACATACATACATACATACATACATACATACATACATACATACATACATACATACATACATACATACATACATACATACAAACGTTTCCGCTGACCCGCTCCAAGGCGGTTCTTCTGTCGCGGTTAATTTTTGTTATGGTTTGTCTTTGAGTGTTTGTGTGGCTTATATTATTTTATTTTGGATAGCCTATTGGCCATTTTGTGGGAAATTAACTGTCCTTTTGGCTTTCCGCTATTGATGTTTCCATTAGGGTCTGTTGTTTCATGTTTGTGTTTCGTTCGTTCCCTTTGGTGAGTTAATTGTATCAATTCCTGATCATTGCCTCCACTTCTGTTTAGATCCTCTAAGTGATTTACCAGTACTCATGTGCGGTCGGTTTCGGCTCTGTGTGGAAGCATCATGCAGTCCATCTATTTCTTCAAGCGCCGCTAGGTGTATTGATGTAAATAGAACTTGAAGAAAACTAATATTACAATGCATGACAATTGTTGCAATGATTCATGTTTACCTCGATCTATGAATTTTCTGACCCTCCACACAGCTTGTGGTTTTCCATTATTAAATTGACGCTTGTCTTTTGATTCGTCTTATCTTCATTTCCTTTGGGGAAAAAAAGACTTAAACCGTACGAGTATATTTGCTCAGAATTAATAGCGTAAGAGTGTTTCCAAGAAATAGACAGCTTTGATATTACAAAGGCTGTATACAATTTCTGTTAACTTAGATATACATTATGTTAACGAGTCCGTGAAATGAACGTCCCAAACCCCACTTTATATAGAGAAAACTGGGGTTTACATGGGTATTAGTTATTTTGCCAGTCTCTGCTCCAAGACATAGGTTGTGGGTACTCGTTAGAAACGCCTCAATGAGGCGTCTCTAACAAGCACCCATAACCTATGTTATGAGTATAAATAAGAAAAACATTACAAATAGCCATCCGATGTGGAGATATGAAAATAATGCACTTTGTCACACGCATGTGTTACCATAATAGCGCGTAGTCCGATAATCGTGACATTACGAAAACACGCCTATACAAATACAGTGTAAATTTTACCGCCGGAACAACGAAACTTTTAAGGTGAAATTTTTCTTATTTCTGTTCAAAATATAGATTGTGAGAACACGTTAGAACCGCCTCAACGAGGCGGTTCTAACGAGTACCCACAATCTATATTTTACAGCAGAAATTTAGAAAAATAATATTTACTCCTGTAATATATATATAAAAGTGGGGTTCAAGGGGGTGAAAATAATATAGGCATTTTTGTGTGATGTATGTGTTTGAGGTTTTCGTCCAACTAACAGCTAAGGTCATACGGAGAGGGGACCTCGATTTATAAACGCATCCAAAAGTCTGGAGAAACACAGGATCGAACCCACGACACCTGGTTTATGCCTCTAATGAATACCCACATTACGCAAACACGCCTATACCAATACATTGCCATCTTTATCGCCGAAAAAGTGAAAAATGTTATGATGAAAAATTGTGATATTTTTCTTATTTCTGCTCAAAATATAGATTGCGGTTCTAACGAGTACCCACAATCTATATTTTAGAGCAGAAATAAGAAAAATAAGGTATACCCCCGGAAACCCCAGTTTTACTATATAAAAGTGGGGTTCAAGGGGGTTAAAATCATACAGGCGTGTTTTTGTGATGCAACATAGGTTTATATGGAGAGAAAACTATAATTTAATCACCATCACAAAATACACACCATATTTGTTGCTATGCAGTAGTAAGCTGTCATCGCTGTTTAACAGCCATCTATCTCAAATTCAGCGGCCACATTATTTCCCCAAATGCAGTTAATACATTTTAACCTCTGTTAGGCAGCCACTTTCTCCTCCAGCCGCAGCGACTTTACTCGTTATAAATATCTTTTAACCAGCCAGCGGTAACTCAATATTAAAAAAACAATGGAACGAAAATCAGGAAGAATTTCTTTTCCTTATTTGTCTCAAAATTACCATTTTGATATCAGTAAAAATAAAATATAAGTAAACAAAAAGAAAAATAAATGATAGAGCGGTGTCATATGACACCTTCCCACCATTTATTTTTCTTCTGAGTAACTGCTTTATTCGATGGTGAAGGTATCCTTGTTCTTATTTTCGCATACACAAATGTTCGCTGTTTTCAAGGCCCGGGCGTATTCACGGGCATTAAAGTTCGCGGATTTACTAATTTCTCAAATAATTTTTACATTCGCGTGTACTCGCATTAATGCTGATCGCAGAATCCGCGAACATTCATATACGCCTATTCCAACACATTGAAAATTTCACCATCAAAAACTGATTTTTTTTTTTTCAGATAATTCTTTTTCATATTCCTGCTAAACATGGATTGTTACTACCCTTTAGAAACCGTCTCGCCGAGACGGTTCAAACGAGTACACGCAATCTATGTTTTGAAAAATAATGTGTTCCCCTGTAAACCCCAATTTTATTAAATTGGCGTTTAAGGGGTCAAATTTATATATGCGTGTTTCCATGTTTTTTCTGCAGCTTGCAAATGTTCCCCGCACATATCGTGAGTGTTACACATCAGATTAGAGTTTCAGCTTGTAATGGAACTAGATTCATCGAAAATCAAGCATACTTCCACCTTGTCACTAAGAAGCACTTAGTTTACTAAATAATGTATAAGCGCACGGAAGCCAAAACTGATCAGGACAAACTTCTAAATTGACTCTGCAATTAGACTGAGGTATTCCAAGTCATGTTTGGCCGAATTGCTTGCCTACCCTTTTTGTACCAAATGGAATCTTCCTCTTTTATATATAACAGGAGTCCATTTCAAAATTTAAGGGTGCCAGGTTGTGGTTTCTTCAAATTCTACTTGGAAATCGGCTGAACGTTTTGCAAACAGTGTAGGTCCTGATCAGACGCCGCGTTCTGCGGCGTCTGATCTGGGCCTGAACTGTTTGCCAGGGTACCCGTTTTGGGGTTTCCAGTACAAAATAGGTTAATGTAGAGACGCCCCTCGGACAAACCAATTTGACGACCACAAAATGCTCGGATCAATCTGCACATGCGCGCACATCATTCGCTGTCCGTCTGAAGATTCAGTGTGCCGCAGTCCATCCGTGGAGCAAAAACGCACGCTCACACTGGCTGATTTGTGTCAACACTGATTGGAGAGCCGACGACACGTATTCATGTAATACGATAACTTTGTAATACGATAATTTGTATATCTAAGCCTGTCCAGGAACCGCGGTGCGAGGCGGACCGTCCATGCTAATAAACCCTATTGGTTTCATTGGGCGACAGGGCTTGAGATGTCATTTCATCTCAATGTCGGGTAAAAGTCCCACAAAATTGGAAGCAACGTCTCCAAAATGACCTTTACAGTGTTGACGGGGACGTTAAACCTTAAATCAAACAAACAAACAAAAACTTGTATATCTCTACTCAACATTAGACTGAGCTCACCGCTGTGATTCGAGAGCCGGCTCGAGCAAAAGTTCTGCAACGGAAGGTCAGGTGTTTTTACTCCGGGTACTCCGGTCTTCGCCCTCCCCTGATTAACGATCGGCTCGAAATGAGTGAAATAATCTTGAAAGGGCCGTACAACCAAAAACACTCTGCTCCATCGCATTAAAACCTGTCTTCTGTGTTCGTGGCCAGGAAAGACACAAAGCAGTCTGCTCAACTACACCGCCTAACCAGAGTCTAGAGTTCTAGGGTCGGGTGTTATAGGTATACTAACTGAATTTGAGTTATAATGTTTATAACCATGTGACCTCGTAAACAGCATTTCTGGGAAATCCAGGTAACGTTTATTTATAGCGTCACTAGGTCAGAGTGGTGTGTAAAGAGGATTATCTGTTAAAAAAAACAAAAACGGATGGGACTCATATCAAACAGTGTAAATCCAGATCAGACGCCGTAGAACACGGCGTCTGACAGATCAGACTCCGTAAAACGCGGCGTCTGATCAGGGTATATACTGTTTGCTTAAAGTACAGGAATTTAAGGTTTAAGCGAAATTACAGATGGACCCATTCAGGACCATTTGTCCAGCCTAATTTTGACTCCCCTAAACCCCACTTTTATACTAGTAGTAAAACTAGGGTTTACAGGGGTGTACATTATTTTTTCTAATTTCTGCTTAAAACATAGATTGTGTGTAGTCGTTAGCCTCGGCTAGGCGGTTCTAACGGGTACAAACAATCTATGTTTTGAGCAGAAATATATATAAAAAATATCAGAAGTTTTTACCTTAAAAATTTCAATTTATGATGGTAAAATTTTCAATGTGAATAGCGGTGTTTCCGTTATGATGTCTGATCCAACTACTGTACTTATACAAATTTTCAGATGCGGCCCCCGCCCATCGGGGCTTGAAGAAATAAACTGGCTGCATTATGCTCCCACGCAGAGCTGAAACCGACCGCATACGACTACTGGTAGACCGCTTAGAGAATCTAACCTTGCCCAGGCAAAGCGGTGCGAGTCCATGCTTACAAACCCTATTGATTTCATTGGGCGACAGGGTTTGAGATGTCATTTTATCTCAGTGTCGGGTAAAAGTCCTACAAAATTGGAAGCAACGTCTCCAAATGCCCTATACAGTATTGAAGGGGACGTTAAACCTCAGATCAATCAAAATAAAATATATATCACGGTTATTAATGTTCGCGGTTTTTGCGATCAGCCGACAGACCGGTGCCTTTAGTACTTTGATTAGATATAGAAGCTATTACAGCAGCTTGATCAGACTACGTGAATGCCTGGTAGTCTGCTTCTTTGTTGTTCGCAAATGCAAAATGAAGTTTGGCTAATTAGTTTGGCTACTTTGGCAACTTAGAGTTTCTATAGACTTATAATGGGGAAAATTTAAAAAAAAATGCATTTACTGCCCAGTCTTTGCAGATATTTTGACAAAACTTTCATAGAGATGTTCCTTAAGCAGTCTACTATCTGCCATTTGATTTTAGGCCTAACGCTCATTCCATGGAAACCAAAAAGCAAAACAAAAAGAAAACACACACACACACACACACACACACACACACACACACACACACACACACACACACACACACACACACACACACACACACACACACACACACAAAACCCCATATAAATCATCTCCTCAAAATCCATATGCTCTATGAGGCTGAGAATTTATGAAAATATTCATCATATTTACCTCAATAGGTTTCGTGGCTCGGCTCTTTAGCTTGGTTGCTATGTCAGATTAGAATTTCCTTTGACTTACAATAGGGAAAATCAGACACCATCATTAGTAATTGAAGTGTCAGTCATAACTCAGAAACCGGCATTTCCAAATTATAATTTTGTCATTCAGGGATAATCAGGTATTCATCACGATAACAAGTCCGTGAAACGAAGACCCCCTAAACCTCACTTTATATAGAGAAAAGTGGGGTTTACAGGGGTATACATTATCTGCCTTATTTTTGCTCAAAAGCATAGATTGTGGGTACTCGTTAGAACCGCCTCATTGAGGCGGTTCTAACGAGCACCCACAATCTATGTTGAAAGCAGAAATAATAAAGATGTTACCATTTTTACCTAATATTTATCATTTTCTGACACCATGTTGGATGCCATTATTTCTTACGGACATGTTTTCCTAATGTTGAAATGACAAACCTGAAAACTAGCAGACGATTCATATCAAATGTCCATACCTTTTCTCAGACAAAATCATAGCGTCTACAGCAATTTTGCTTGGTATTTTATCCCTCAATATGGGACTTTGGCAAAAAGTGAAGAACCAGATCAGGGTCTGCACTATTTGCTCAAAGCATAGAATTTTTGAAAACTTACAATAAATGAAAGAAGTCTGAAATCCCTTAAATTGGACCTGTCCAAAACGGTTAGTCAAATGTGGATTCAATTGAAGGGTTTTTATGCCCCCGAGAATCTTTGATTCGGGGGGCATATAGTTTTTGCCCTGTCTGTTTGTTTGTTTGTTTTATCTGTCCGTCACAAAAACTTTTACATTAATCATAACTTCAAAAGTATTTGACCTAGCCCGATGAAACTTCACACACCAATTCACCATCACAAGGGCTACATCCTGACAAAGGGCCATAACTCCGTTGTCATTTTGGCTGAATTATCTCCCCTTGAAATTTTTAACCTTGATCATAACTTCAAAAGTATTTGACCTAGCCCGATGAAACTTCACACACTTATTCACCATCACACGGGGTACATCCTGACCAAAGGCCATAACTCTGTTGTCATTTTTGGCTGAATTATCTCCCTTGAATTTTTTTAAAACTTTAACATTGGCCATAACTTTCGATTGATATGTGATAGGGCTTTCATATTTCACATGTGCATTCCTTGTCACAAGACCTTTCAAGTGGTACCATAATATTTGACCTCCTGACCTTGACCTTTGACCTATTTTTTTTAAAAACTATAACATTGGCCATAACTTTCGATTGGTCTTGACGTTTGACCTACTTTTTAAAAACTTCAACATAGTCCATAACTTTCTATTGGTAAGTGACAGAGCTTTCATATTTCACATGTGCATTGTTTTTACAAGACCTTTCTAGTGGTACCATAATATTTGACCTCGTGACCTTGACCTTGACATTTGACCTACTTTTTAAACACTAACATTGGCCATAACTTTCGATTGGTAGATATTTCACATGTGCATTTCTTGTCACAAGACCTTTCTACTGGTACCATAAATTTTACCTCGTGACCTTGACCTTGACGTTTGACCTACTTTTTAAAAACTTCAACATAGTCCATAACTTTTTATTGGTAAGTGATAGAGCTTTCATATTTCACATGTGCATTGTTTTTACAAGACCTTTCTTGTGGTACCATAATGTTTGACCTCGTGACATTGACCTTGACGTTTGACCTACTTTTTAAAAACTTTAACATTGGCCATAACTTTCGATTGGTAAGTGATAGGGCTTTCATATTTCACATGTGTATTCTATGTCACATGACCTTTCCAACGATCCCATAATTTTTGACCTTGTGACCTTGTGACCTTGACATACTTTTTTAAGACTTGAACTTTGGCCATACCTTTCCATTGCTTAGTGATACTGCTTTAAATTCATACTTAACATGCGCTGTCCGGGGACATAAGTGTTTCACAAACATATCTTGTTTTTCTTCCTTTCTTTTCTTTTTATTTATCGATTTTAGAGTCCTTTCAAGATTATTTCACTTATTCGAGTCGATCGTAATAAGAGGTGCGCGAAAACCGCAGTAACCGGAGTAAAAGTTGCAGAACTTGGCGTGACCCGAGCAAGCCTCGAACGCACAGCGTTGAGAGATAATGCCCGTTGAGATAAAGTTAAACTCAGGCATTGCAATGTGAACCCAGATATTCCTGACAAAACGTAACAGTACATGCTGAAGAGGCCGGCCTCGGTAGCTCACGGATGTACCTCTGACTGATGATCAGGATGTCATGGGTTCGATACCTGTCGGCAACATTCTTTCTTGGAGACTGGTATATGAAACAGTTTTTTTTTCCAGCTGATTAAAGATTCAGGCGATAGAATGTTAATCGCTTATGTTTAACGTGTGGCAAGGTAAACTGACCGGCTCCATGTGACCTAGTGAGTGTTCATTGGGACGTAGAACTCAACAAACAAACAAACAAACAAAAGAAGCTGAGGAAATGATCTTGGTTTATGGTTACTAGGAGAAACCTATTGGTTACTATGAGAAAGTTAGAGAACTTGTCTCCAGGGGCAACAAAACTTAATAAGAAATCATAGAGGGCTTAAACAATACTGAATTGATTGAAGACATTCAATTATTCCATGCCCTAATTGAAGAACAGCATGTCATGAGAAAGCTTGTGTTTCCTTTAATTTGCGATCAACAAAGGTCAAGATCAGACCGTGCAGTCTGATCTTCACTTTTGTTGATCGCTGCTTGTATAGTACAAAATCTCTAGTCGGCACAGAAAACATCACGAAAACAAGCCTATATAATTTTAACCCCAGTGAACCCCACTTTTATAGTGTAAAACTGGGGTTTACAGGGGTAAACCTTATTTTTCTTATTTCTGCTCCAAAATATAAATTGTGGGTACTCGTTAGAACCGCCTCGATGAGGCGTTTCTTACGAGTACCCACAATCCATATTTTGAGCAGAAATAAGAAAAATATCACAATTTTTCATCTTAAAAATTTCATTTTTTCGGCGATAAAGGTGACAATGAATTTGTATAGGCGTGTTTTCGTAATGCAGGCTGTTTTGTGACTTAACTGGTCGCAAAACCCATTAGGAAAACACGCCTATATAATTCTGACCAACTTGTACCCCGCGTCTATACAGTAAAACGGTAAACCTTATTCTTCTTATTTGTGCTCTAAAATATAGATTGTGGGTACTCGTTAGAACCGCCTCGATGAGGCGGTTCTAACGAGTACCAACAAACTATATTTTGAGCAGAAATAAGAAAAATAGCACATTTTTTCATCTTAAAATTTTCATTTTTTTCGGCGATAAAGGTTTTCAATCTGTTTGTATAGGCGTGTTTTCGTATTGTCCAAAGACAGGTTTTCTTCTGACCATCACGTTAATAAAACCATGAAAAAAACATCCTTCTAACCCCACGTTGTATTGAGAAAACTGGGGTTCACTGGGGTTTACAATATTTGCTTATTTCCACTCCAAGACATAGGTTGTGGATAATCAATAGAACTGCATAAACGAGACAAGGCGGTTCTAACGAGCACCCACAACCTATATTTGGAGAAGAAATAAGAAAAAGGTCAGAAAAGACACCGATTTGGAGATAAGAGAGACTGCACTATGTCTCACGGGTGTGTTATCGTATTCATGTACTGCTTGAAGACAATCGCAATGATGATAGAAATGTTATTCAAAGTCAGATCTTTTTATTTTTCTTATTCGTTTTAATATGTTGAATGAAATACATGTTACATTGGCTGATTACACTCGTGACATTCATATGGTGCCCCGTTCGGGTTTAAACCTATTAAATGCAGATATCTGCATTTCAAATACAGATATCTCTAAAAATAAAAACAGATATGTGTATTTCATGTAATTAGAAATCTGAACTTGAATTGCAGATATATGAATTACACAATTAAATACAGGTATCTGCATTTCAAATAGATACATCTGCATTCCACATTGCAGATATCTGCATTTAACGTTGAAATACAGATACCTCTATTTACTGCACTTATGGAAAACTGATGGCGGTGACGATGGCGGTGATAATTTCGTAGTCCGAACACGCATTTGCGGGGATGATTGTCCAAAGAACCCCACCGTATTTTCATGATTACTGTACATGCTTTCATGAGTGTATGTAATATTGTGTCGCCTCCTGGGGTTAAGGCGAAATTGGTAGAAAGAAAGACAATGTTTTCAGCCGGTTCGACATTATTTTGCTGGATGTTGTCTGGTGTCCCTCAATACTCCGTCATCAAAGCGATTCATTTTAATTTTTATATAGTGATACTGCACCCATGGTTTCGGGCTCTGTCCTTTTAATTTCCAAAATTTACCTTGATGAGTTCCAGATTAATCTGACCGAACCGACAACCATCAGGTGATCAAGTCCGTGAAATGAACACCCCCTTAAACCCCACTTTATATAGAGAAAATTGGGGTTTACGGGGGTATTGAATATTTTTCTTATTTCTGCTCCAAGACATAGGTTGTGGGTACACGTTAGAACCGCCTCAATGAGGCGGTTCTAACGAGCACCCACAGCCTATGTTTGCAGTATAAATAAGAAAAATATCACGGATTTTCACCAGAAAAGTAGCCAATGAGGCGGTTCTAACGAGCACCCACAGCCTATGTTTGCAGCATAAATAAGAAAAATATCACGGATTTTCACCAGAAAGTAGCCATTTTTTTAGATAAGAAAATGCACTATGCCGCACGGGTATGTTATCGTAATGACAGCTCATTACCTTTCCATTAACAAGGAGTGCCAACATTGCGATCCCGGGAATGCTACTGCAAGAGTTATTAGCCACTGTAGCCCAGTCTTCATTCGGCCTTGTCAAAGCAACGGATATTCATATTGCCAAAAATAATGAACAAGGGAGTTGAAAATAAAAGTCGAAAGTAATCAGGCTCATAAAAAAGACAAATAGAGATAATCTGATTTAAACGGGTTTAAACTGAAACGGGACGCTATGCATTCTTGGCTAAAATAATTTTTCTGAAAAATACTTATTTCATTCCTTTTTATTATATTTCTCTAGTAAACCTCGTTGGAACCCCTCACTTGGACGTTTCTAGCGAGTACCACGATCTATGCCAAAATAAAGAAAATGATGTGTTGCCTTGTAATTACGGCCCTTTCAAGATGATTTCACTCGTATCGAGCTATCGAAAACCGGAGTACCCGGAGAAAAAACACCTGACATTCTGTTGTATGAATGTGACCCGTCTTACATGTGACCCGAGCCAGGCTCGAACCCACAGCGATGAGAGATCCAAAGATTAAGAGTCAGCGCTCTTATCCACTAGGCCACGGAGGTCCTATGTAAATCCGCCTTATCCTTACCAGGTTGGGTTTTCAAGGTTGTTCCTGTTACACGTAAAACAATGTTTTGCGATTTATAAAGTGTATTATTGAATCGTCATTAACCCTTATCCTGCTATTCACAACAACCCCTATCTTTTCAAACAGTGAAGATCCAGATCAGATGGCTTCTGAAGAAGCCATCTGATCAGGATCTACACTGTTTGGAATTTAGTTTATGAATGTGTAGCAATAAATTACATCAAATAATTTGATTGGTTGATAGGCAAAAATGGGTGTGGCTTAAATGAATATTCAGCAAGATAAGGGTTAATAACTGTGCAAAAAATAACATTTACACTTTATGCACATGTACCTGTTATGAAGTTACTCTTTCCTTTACCATCAGAAGCCTCCGTGGTGTAGTGGTTACGCTACTCGCCTTGTAAACCAGGGGCCGCTAAACCAGGGGCCGCAGGATCGACCCTGGGCTTTTTTCAGACTTTCGGATGAGTCTTTAAACCGAGGTCCCGTCTCCGTATGACCTTAGTTGTTGGTGGGGCTTTCTCAAGCTTTCTGATGAGTCTTTAAACCGAGGTCCCGTCTCCGTATGACCTTAGCTGTTGGTGGGACGTAAAACTCAAACAGTCACTCACTCATTCCTTTACCATCGATTACCATCTGAAGTTTTTAATTGGTGATATGTTGATATTTCTTTTCAAAATTCGCACGTTATTCTCTTAGTCATGTCTATGACTAACGTTTTTTTTTTCTGTCATAAGGTAAACTGATACATACTAAGACGAGACAACTCTTTCACGGATATTTGAGCCCCGCCAAACGAATTTGTGTCTTCGAGCATTCCGTCATGACAAATTTTAACTGCGCATGCCCAGCCATTTAGAGGGGCCAGGGATATGGCTTTCTGTCTGAAGGTTCCTCTTGATTCACTGCTTGTATGAGCGAGCAGCGAAGGTTCTGGCGAGACTGCGCGGATGCGCAGGCTTGCCTGAACCTTCGCTGCTCGCATAGGCGATAAGTACCAAAATCGCTTGACGGGGCCCATTGATCCCAAAGTAGCAGCTTTTGTGAGGCTGGATACACCTGTCATACAAGGGAGACGGTTTTCGGGACTTTCTGCTCGCTTTCATAAAACAATCAGGGATATCCTCTTAACGAAAAGAATGTGCTCCTCAGAATTACGAGTAGACGGCTATTGGCATGGGAGGCAAATATATTTTACTCATCACCCTTGAAGTTGTAACCTTCCCTCTTAAAGACAACAGTTCGCTCCTTAAGAATTTGCTGAGCAGAAAACTTGAAGTCTCGAAGCATTCCTTGTAAAAATGCGAAAATTTCGTCAGTAGTGGTCATTTCCCTTTTAGGCATACCATATATCGTCACAGTCATACACGAAAACATGCCAAATTTGTTACAATTTGTTCATCTAGTTATAAGAATAATGACACCCAGTGTGAGATAATATTATCTCTCATTCTTCTAAAATTGCCCATTTTTCAGTTTTTCTTGTTTCTGCTACACATATTGTCACAGTCATACACGAAAACATGTCAAATTAGTTACAGTTTGTTCATCTAGTCATAAGAATAATGACACCCAGTGTGAGATAATATTATCTCTCATTCTTCTAAAATTGCCCGTTTTTCAGAAGATTTTTTAATGTTTTTCTTGTTTCTGCTACACATATTGTCACAGTCATACACGAAAACATGTCAAATTAGTTACAATTTGTTCATCTAGTCATAAGAATAATGACACCCAGTGTGAGATAATATTATCTCTCATTCTTCTAAAATTGCCCGTTTTTCAGATGATTTTTTAATGTTTTTTCTTGTTTCTGCTACACATATCGTCACAGTCATACACGAAAACATGTCAAATTAGTTACGGTTTGTTCATCTAGTCATAAGAATAATGACACCCAGTGTGAGATAATATTATCTCTCATTCTTCTAAAATTGCCCGTTTTTCAGATGATTTTTTATGTTTTTTCTTGTTTCTGCAACACATATTGATTGTTGGTGCTCTTTAGAACCGCCTCACAATGAGGCGGCTCTAACGAGTACCAACAATAAATGCATTTGTGCAAAAGTAAGGAAAATAATGTATACTCATCTAAACCCCACTTGTTCCCTAAAAAGAGGTATGCATTATACGGACTTGTTAACGTGCCGTGTATGCATGCCGTTAATAACCAGCGTAAATGGGAGTCTGTACTCTTCTTCCGGTAAAATACGACTTTCGGCTCCATGGATTGTAAGCATAAGGGTTTTTCCGCCTGCTTCCGTATAACCTTGATCTATATGCGCCAAGGGAGTCTCCATAGGAATAAAATGGTATTATCTGTTTAATTCGAGGCAGCCGCCTATAGCTATCTGTTACGTAAGCGCCGCCCCTTTTTAACAAGTTGACCAATGTGTTGTCGTCGTCTCGAAAGGTTTCCTGTTTTGACCAATCGTATTCAGGGTCGTAACTTGATAAACCCCAATCTCGCCGTTCCATCGGTTGAATTTGTTCAGAAATGTCAGCATCAGCATCCCACTGCGCATGCACAATACCTGAAAAGACATCGATAATTCTTTTAAGAAATGAATGATATTTATTTAACACACCGGTTACCGCAGTACAACGAACGCGACAGAGTACAACGAACGCTACAGAAATCATGACGTCACAGCAGTATTTTCGGTAAGAAAAAGGTTTATTTTAGCCCAGATCCTAATCTTTTTGGGTGGTTATTTTGCATAGCTGCAGAGTAATGGTATTACCATTTACTGATACAGTTGCAGAGAATTCTGTTTATTATTAACGAAAACAAAAAACAATTTTCTTTCGTCTAGTATGTTTTCACCAACCCCAGCATACTTCGGTAAATGTTTTTTGACAGCAACACATCTTTTGTGCACATGATTTTGTGATTTATATGTCATTGCGATTTCAGAACATCCATTGATGCATTTGCTTGAGCCCCAGTTCATGTCAATACCCACTGAATCCGTGGATGGTTCAATGGTTGATTTTTTGTTGGGGTACACCTTACCACGGGTTATGATACACCATAACGCGGTTAGTCAGCACAATTTGGGGACAACAAACACGGATTATATTCTTCATAAATTGAAATATTTGTTTGAATTGGGATTTAACGTCCCCGTAAACACTATTTAGGTCATTTTGGAGACGTTGCTTACAATTCTGTGGGACTTTCAACCGACATTGAGATGAAATGACATCTCAAGCCCTGCCGCGCAATGAAACCAGAAGGCTTATATGCATTTGACGATCTGGCTCACACCGCTTTGCCTGGGCAGTCTTAGTCCTTCTAAGCAGTTTACCAGTACTCGTTTGTGGTCAGATTCAGCTCTGCGTGGAAGCACTATGCAGCCCAATTTATTTCTCAAGCCCCGATGGGCGGGGGCGAAATAAATTGAAATAAAACTCTTTAATCCGCCAGCGAAGGCATGATACACGATCCATTTTGCTGTTACATACTCTTAAATGCCTGTTTGATTCTCATTATGATCTCCGAACTTATACACGTGCGAATTTAAAGGGTTGGGTAAAAATCTTGGACAAATGGGACGGGTGAACACATTTATTCTGGCTTTCCAGAACGTTTTTACCACATACCCCACTTATGAACAACTGAAACCCAACTTATTTAGTTTCGGCATTGTTGGGGAGTGGAGACTCTTGAATTTATAGACTCCTTTCTTTGCTACTGAAAATAGTAAGTTTTTATGCAACCCCCACCCTGAGAATCTTTGATTGGGGGGGGGGGGGGGCATATAGTATTTGCCCCATAACTCTGTTTCATTTTTTGGCTGAATTATCTCCCCGTGAAATTTTGCAAAAACTCAGAAATTGGCTCCCACGGGTTGGGGGGGGGGGGGGGGGGGGGGGGCATTAGTCACCTATAGTTTAAGCTCTTGTTGTAAATGATATGGACCCAATATGAGTTAATGGCGAGTATATGGAGTGTGTTCCAGTTTTGTCTGGGTCCCGAAGCGGACTGTTCTTAGTCCTCTGTTATACTCCCTGTATATTAATCATATTCCCACCGACATTGACTCCGAAATAAGACTGTTCGCAGACGACTGGGTATACTGCCGGGAAATTAGAGTTACAGAGGACTAACGTAAACTTCGGAACCAAATGGATAGACTAGGATGTTGGGCATGAAAATGTGGCATGACATCATGCGAACAAGTCCGTGAAATGAACACCCCTTACTTTATATAGAGAAAATTGTGATTTAAGGGGATTTACATACTTTTTAGCTCACCAGAGCCGAAGGCTCCGGGGGAGCTTATAGGATAGGCAGTTGTCCGGCGTCGTCGTCGTTGTCGTCGTCGTCGTCGTCGTCTGTCGTCGTCTGACGTCAACACTTTCAAACATCTTCTTCTCTGAAGCCACTGGACCGATTCAGTCGGGCTTGGGGATTGAAAGTTTGTGTTTTTTTTATGAAAATCGGCCCATTAGTTTGGTTGCTATGGCAACTTAGAGTTTCCATAGACTTATAATGGGGAAAATTGAAAAATGGCATTTACTGCCAAGTCATTGCAGATATTTGGACAAAACTTTTATAGAAATGTTTCTTGAGTAAAATTCTTTCAGCCATATGCTTTTATGCCAACCTGAGGGTCCCCCAGGTTGTGCCGGGGCCATGCCCCACCCCCTCCACTTCATAAAAGGCCATATATCTCAGAAACCATTCAGATCCCGACCCCTAAACCATATATATTCTTGTTTCTATTGATAAGACGCATTTAGTAACACTAACCTTGGGGTCCTCAGGGATGCGCCGAGGTCATGCCCCACCCCCTCCACTTAATAAAAGGCCCAATATCTCGGAAACCATTCAGATCCCCACCCTAAACCATATATATTCTTGTACCTTATGATAAGACCCATTCAGTGACATCAACCTGGGAGTCCCCTGGATGCGCCGGGGCCATGCCCCACCCCTCCATTTCATAAAAGGCCCAATATCTCGTAACCTTACAGATCCCCGCCCCTAAACCATATATATGCGTGCTTCTTATGATAAGACACATTCATTGACACCAACCTGGGGGTCCTCAGAGATGCGCTGGGGCCTTGCCCCACCCCTCCACTTCACAAAAGGCCATATATCTCAGAAACTGTTCAGATCCCCACCCCTAAACAATATATATTCTTGTTCCTATTGATAAGACGCATTCAGTAACACCAACCTGGGGGTCGTCAGGGATGCGCACAGGTCAGGCCCCACCCCCTCAACTTTATAAAAGGCCCAATATCTCGGAAACCATTCAGATTCCCACCCCTTAACCATATATATTCTTGTTCCTTTTGATAAGACCCATTCAGTGACATCAACCTGGGAGTCCCCTGGATGCACCGGGGCCATGCCCCACCCCCTCCATTTGATAAAAGGCCCAATATCTCGGAAACCTTACAGATCCCCGCCCATAAACCATATATATGATTGCTTCTTATGATAAGACACATTCATTGACACCAACCTGGGGGTCCTCAGAGACGCGCTGGGGCCTTGCCCCACCCCTCCACTTCAAAAAAGGCCATATATTTCAGAAACTGTTCAGATCCCCACCCTAAACCATATATATTCTTGTTCATTATGATAAGACGCATTCAGTAACACCAACCTGGGGGTTCCCAGGGATATGCTGAGGCCATGCCCCACCCCCTCCATTTCATAATATCACAATATCTCGGAAACCCTACAGATGGCCACCCCTTAACCATATATAGTCTTGTTCCTTATGATAAGACACATTCATTGACACCAACCTGGGAGTCTCCCTGGGCCTTGCCCCACCGCTCCACTTCACATAAGGCCTTATATCTCAGAGAATGTTCTTAGCCCCACCCTAAACCATATATATTCATCTTTCTTATGATAAGACGCATTCAGTGACACCAGCTTGGGAGTCCCCGGGGCACGCCCAGGCCATGCCACACCGCTTTACTTCATTAAAAGCCATATATATCAGAAATAGTTTAGATCCCCACCCCTAAACCATATACTTGTTCCTTATGATAAGACTCGTTCAATCACACCAACCTGGAGGTCTCTTTGTGCTGAGGCAATGTGCCCCGCCCTTCCATTTCATAAAAGGCTTTATATTTCAGAAACCATTCAAATCCCCACCCCATAATCATATATGTTCTTGTTCCTTATTATTAGCACACTTACTGTAGCGGGGTCCGCAGGGGCCATTCCTATTTCATAAAAGGGCCTCAAATCTCTGAAACCGGTCAGATTCCCAGCACTGAACCATATATATACTTGGTCCTTATGATAAGACACATTTAGGGACAACAGTTTGGGCTTTCCTGGGATCAACAGGGCATGCCCCAACCCCTCAAGTGTTAAAGAGGCCTTACAGATCCCCACTGCTAAACCATATATATTTTTGTTTCTTATGATAAGACGCATTTAGTGATACCAACCAGGGCTCCATTGGGTCCATGCCCCACCCCCTCTACTTCATAAAAGGCCTAACTTTTCAGATGCTGAGTCCACATGGGTGCTCATTTGGACATGGGGGTTCATTTGGTGGATTAAAATGATATCATGTTAAAATACATGGCTGCCATTGGGCAGGATGGGCAGTGCCCACCTGAGCTCTGGTGAGCATAGTGGCCCATGGGCCTCTTGTTTATTATATCTGCTATAAGACATAGGTTGTGGGTACACGTTAGAACCGCCTCCATGAGACGATTCTAACGAGCACCCACAACCTATGTTTGCAGTATGAATAAGAAACATATCACGGATTTTCATCAGAGAAGTAGCCATTTAGGAGATGTGCAAAAATACACTATGTCGCACGGGTGTGTTACCGGAGTGAGTTTTCAGGCCGTTTAATGCAATACATTAAGCAGATAACTAGGCAGAGAACCAAACGAATTGAGGGTTCGTGCATTAGAACTCCTTGAGTATCATTTCACATGATTCTCGGACTCCCAGAAATTCGAGGGCGAATTTCAATGTGGAGGGGGAGAATGTCATAGCGTATAGGTATATAGCACACTTGTACTGCCTTTCGGTACAAGCCGGCTTTTACAGCAACGTGGTAGATTTTCTTATCAATCCGGCGGCCCGGGTTCGAACCCCGGCCGGGCTAAAGGTGTGTAGCATTTTTGTCACCTGTTACACAATGTCAGTAAAAATGTCATTAATGTCCACGAAGAACAAAACTGGACCGAAAACGGCACCTTGTGAGACACCAGACAAAACTTGAGCCCAATCCTAAGTTTCACTGTTAGGTTCTGCAATAGTATACATGGTGTTGGGGTCATCTGGATGACCAGCATCGCTAAACTCAAACTCAGCCATAATGTATCTCTCTGAAATAAAGAATATAAGACTCTAACTTGGGTATTCTTACGACATGAATGTTGTTTGTTTGTTTGATTTGAGGTTTAACGTCCCCGTCAAAACTGTAGAGGTCATTTTGGAGACGTTGCTTCCAATTTTGTGGGAATTTTACCCGACATTGAGATGAAAAGGCATCTAAAGCCCTGTCGCCCAATGAAACCAATAGGGTTTATGAGCATGGACGGTCCGCCTCGCACCGCGGTTCCCGGACAGGCTTAGATCCTCTAAGCGGTTTACCAGTACTAGTGTGCGGGCCGGATTCAGCTCTGCGTGGAAGCATCGTGCAGTCCATATATTTCTTGAAGCCCCTATGGGAATGTCGTAACAATGGAGAGAAGCATAGTTGTAAAAAGGGGAAAATCGCTTACGGTGAGATTCGAACCTGGGACAATCGGGTAAAATCAACTGCTCTAAGCACTAAGCCAAATAGTCAACTGTCTTCCTCAGTTGTCTTCCGCATAATCAACCAAGGCAGGTATAATGTAGGTTAGGTGCTGCGGGCCGTAACACCTCACCCCTTTACTTCAAGTCCGTATGTTGACGCGATGTCATTTTTGCGAAGAAAGTGAAATCCCGGGCGAGCCACCATCTTCCGACATGACAGCCATAATGAAGGAATGGAGCATATCTGAAAAAAAAAATAATCGACTCTGTGCGAAAGAGTCGTATTCATGACGCAGTTGTCATTGGTTATAAACCTGTAGGCCAAGGAAGAGAATTCGGGATTAGAAGTTGTGGGTCGTAACAGTATCAGGGGCGTAGCTGGAAGAAAATCATTTGTACGCAAACCAAAGAAAATACTAAGCATAATAACTCCGTTTACCAAATGGGGACCACTTTTACAGGAAAGAATTTGCTCCCATCAGGGAGCAAATTCTTTCCTGTAAGTGCGGTCCCCGTGGCAGAGGAGGAAACTATGCTAGCTAATAAATAGTGTTGCGTATATCCTAGACAAATACAGTTCTTCTTCTTCTTCTTCTTCTTCTTCTTCTTCTTCTTCTTCTTCTACTTCATCATCATCATCATCATCATCATCATTTTCTTCTTCTTTTTCTTCTTACTTCTTTTCTCTGCTTCTTTTTTCTTCCCTTCTTCTTTTTTCTACTTTTTCTTCTTCTTTTTCATCTTCTTCTTCTCCTTTTTTTTCTTCGTCTTTTTCTTCTTTTTTCTTTTTCTTCTTATTTTTATTCTTCTTCTCCTTCCTCTTCTTATTCTTCTTCTTTTTCTTCTACGTCTATTTTTTACGTTTGTAATGTATACGCAAGTGCGTATCTGCGTACAGGTAGCTACGTCCCTGAGTATGATGGACAAACTTTCCTATCTATCCCTCACACTGATTCCTTTGGCTTGCTTGTTTCTTCGTTTGGTTGGGAGTTTGACAGCCCAGCAAGCACTATTTAGGTCACATCGAGACATTTAGTTTACCTTGAAGGCTTATAAAACCAGCACTGTGCATATTCTTACGCCAGAATTTGACAACCACCCTTCTTGAGTCAGTAAAAGGGAGAGAACGACCGTGTGTGTATTTTGAGTTATACGTCTCAGCAACCCGCTAAGGTTATACAGAGAGTGGGCCTCATTTAACGACTCGTCAGAAAGTTTGGAGAAGCTAAAAATCGAACCAAGGACCCCTGGTTTATGAGTTGAGTAAAACAGAATGATTACCAAAGAGAACATTTCATGGCACACCCATTTCAGATTCGTTTTCTTGCATTACTTAAATCTTAAAACATAGATTTTAAATATGCGGTCACTTCAACTGCTAACGTCCATTGTGACGTTTAGTGACGTCGCATGACGGGCAGCGTACACGACTTTCTATACAAATAGCGCACATCAGACACCCTTTGAGTTAAACACCTCAGAATTCTCGACTTCAATGCCAGCCCTTCGTAGACAACCCGGGTAGGATAAAAGTTTCTATCCCAGGGTAAAATCTAGGATTTCCTCGTCTGGTGTGCAAGAACTTGTAAAACGGGGCTAGCCTTTCGCTGCTCGCAGAATATGATCGCTTTCAGCGATCAGACTATGTGCATGCGCAACTTCTGTACTAACAAATTATTCTGCAGATTCTTGTGGTTGCACTGTAAGTGTTGTCTCATTGAAGTTGGTTTTGCTCAGTATAGCTCATTGTTGGCTATTTGAACGGCCCCTCTGTAGTTTTATATTGTTTACATGTTTATGTACAAGTCATTCTTGGGCCCCATCCACCGCTGCTTGTGGAAATATAGGGACTGCATGATACTTCCACACAGAACTAAATCCCGTCGCACAGGACTACTTGTTAACCACTTAGAAGGTCTTAGTCTTCCCAGGCAAAGTGGTGCGAGTCCGACCGTTCCTTCATATACATATGAACCCTATATTATTATCCTTGTGCGGTAGATTTGAGATGTCGTAAAATCTCAATGACGGATAAGAAGACTTGCAAAATTGGAAACAATTCCAAAATGGCCTTAATAGTGTCGACGGGGACGTTAAAGCTCAATTCAAACAAACAACAGGCTATTTTGTGACATTCTTTATGGATTATAGCGAAAGTTTATTGTGCATCTGTTGTAAAAAGTTGTCTCCATGTCATAAACACACCTTACAACCCAAAACACTTTTTTGTTTTAGGAATGGCCAAGCGCATACCGTGCACATTGTAATTTTTCAACTTAAGGGCAAGTATGTATCGTTCCTCTACGCTGTTTCTTGAAAAATGGCGCTTATAATGGGTAAAAACGTCCTGATTCGGTTTTTCATATCCGTGTTTGTTGTTCCATTTGTTCCGTGTTTAGTGTACTCAGACTCAACACATGATCCGTGGTAAGGTGTACCCGTGTTTCAAGGTAGTGAGCCAAGAAAAATCGGTACGATTCTTATTCTAAATGTTTTTATGAATTATTAAAAATAGTATACTTACTTCGATTCCTAGAGGCATGAAAAACCCAAGAATGCTCGTGTATATGTCATTTATTTCTGATTGATAGACCCTTAAAACTTGAAGATTTGTTTTTCTACCTATTTTGGCCTAATTTATGGCTTTGATTTCCCTTCTCTGACCGTGTCATAACTTAAAATTTGGACAAAACAACAAAAACACAATCTGTTGTCATCGCAAAACCAACAGAAAAACGTTAATCGTGATATGTTCGACAAAATAAAGGAAATATTGAACTCACACTTCTCATGTCAAAACAAAAAGACGGTAGCGTTTGTTGTACTCAGTCGCGTCACGTTGTACCGCGGTAACCGGTGTGTTTAACGGCCATCGAAGTTTTGTTTGATTTGAGGTTTAACGTCCCCGTCAACACTGTAAAGGTCATTTTGGAGACGTACGGCCATCGAAGTATGAAAAACATCGGGTCACGAGTAAAGTAAGTGAACTCCAAACATTGATCGTGACCCGATGTCGTTCGTTAAATAAACATCACAAAAACACGCCTATATAATTTTGACCCCATTGAACCCAACTTTTATATAGTAAAACTGGGCTTTCCGGGGGTAAACCTTATTTTTCTTATTTCTGCTCTAAAATATAGATTGTGGGTACTCGTTAGAACCGCCTCGATGAGGCGGTTCTAACGAGTTCCCACAATCTATATTTTGAGCAGAAATAAGAAAAGTATCACAATTTTTCTTAATAAAATTTTCATTTTCTTGCGATAAAGGTTACAATGTATTGGTGACCCGATGTCGTTCGTTAAATAAATAACGCTTATTACTTATATTTTCATCATTTTCCATCCATCATGTGACGAAAAAAATCTTGTTTAAGGGCTAAAATGAAAGAAGAAAACAACTGCACACAGTTTTATTAGAGTCGTTGGCGACATGGTCATATTGAATAGATCGACGTCGCGTAAGGCAATGTATTCATTTAAGAAATGAATATAAGCGTATCAAACTAATTTGTATATTTAATCTAATACTGGATTACCGAATTTATTACATCATCGGCGTTATTACATTCTCAGCCGCGACTTCATTTTGTAAATTTTATAAATACACTAATATTTTGCAGAAAAAAATGTTAGTAGCTTTTACAAATGCAAAAGCTGCTAACGTTTTTTTTTCTGCAAAAATATCATTGTAGTAGATATTGTACTTAGTAGAACAGTTTACAATGTCACCACTAACGAGCTCGTTAAGCTAACAATGGTTTGAACAACTGGACCAGGAATTGCCATGAGTTCGTAACAGCCATGGTCAACAAGCCATGAGTGTTCAAGCCATTGCAGTTTTACTGTTAACAAGCGCGACCACTAAGGCTGGCACGATTAATCGGTTAAATGAATAATCGATAGATAAATTCCATTAAACTTATTACCGTTCTGATTGGATAATAATCGATAATTTGATAAGTATAATTGACTACCCAATGTTGTGTCTAAATAGCTGGATATGTGGCAAACAGTGCAGACCAAGATGAGACGCCGCGTTTTGCGGCGTCTCATCTGGGTCTACACTGGTTGTTCAGACCTGTTTGTCCTAACACATACAATAATGGTAAGAGTCAGGCAGAAAGGCAAAACTAAGATGAAATTTTCAGTGATTATACCTAATCGATTATCGATCATAATAACTGATTGATAATCGATTGTCATTTCAGATCTAACTCTCACAAAATGTCCACCCATATTCGCTTGAATCGACCAAGAAAGCCATTTAAAAAAAGTATCGATGTCGCGATACGTTTTTTCATAAATTTCTGCATTTGCACAAATATTTTCGCGTTTGCAACGTGTTATGGCTGCAAGCATTGCTTAGCATTTAAAGAAAGGCTAAGATAATGAGAACTGGCTGCTTCAACCAGCCTAAAGTACCAGCAGTCATTTTGGAGGTTTCATACTTGAAACTTTCAGAAGCCTTTCAAGTGTGCATCTGAATCTTGTTGGATTCTCTCAATGATTGTAGTTTATAACTGCGGGAAAATACTTCATTATCGCTAAGAAGCAAAGTGATTGAAAATCCTTCAAAATAATTATCGTCATTTGCAGTCATGATTGCCTGCAAATAAAGTCAATAGCTCGATCCCTGATGGTTCGGGTTTCTGTGCAATTCTTCTCGTAGACCCTGAATAGAAATTCTCCATTACGAAAACATGCCTATACAAATGCATTGTAAACTTTACCGCCGAATAAATGCACATTTTGAGATGAAAAATTGTGATATTTTTCTTATTTCTGATTAAAATATAGATTGTGTTGTACTCGTTAGAACCGCCTCATCGAGGCGGTTCTTTACAAATACCCACAATCTATATTTTACAGCAGAAGTAAGAAAAATAAGGTTTACCCCTGTAAACCCAAGTTTTACTATAAAAAATTGGGTTCAAGGGGTCAAAAATATATAGGCATGATATCATGATGCGTAGTTAGGTGTAATTCACAGAGGATCTTACATGTTATTCTTATTATTATTATATCAATTGTCATTGTTTATCAGTTTTCTGCGGGATTAGAGGTAACCAGCTTCAGAACCCGGAAACTACAATCGGATGCCAGTCAGCTTAGTATTTCTTTACTTTTGATTGGTGTATCTAAGTCTACACTGTAATTCTAGATTAAACTTTTGGGTCAGCGAGAGCTGTGAGTGTCAGAATTTCAGGAAACATTCAGAAAACATTTACGAGTCTGTGCCCTAAAGCCCAGACTACAGGATACATCTTTAGAAGATACAACTTGAAAGATGAATCATTGTTAGATCATTTAGCCTGCTCAGACAAAGTGGTGGGAGTTGGATTGTCCATGCATATAAAGTAAAATCCCGCTTTTAAGACAAAAGAAAATTAAGACCAATTCTGCTCTGAAAATCTTTGTGTTTCGGCATACAATGTCCTCTGGTCAGAGAGGAATCTAGACTTATAAAAGTCCTAGATGTTAATAGGTGTGCTCATGCATTCCATATTTTATATTATGCCACCATGCAAGGCCAGATTTTATTTTATCCTGACTCAAACATCTGATGTGATGAGAGCTCAAGAGAGAGATTTGAGGAAGGGGTAAATATTTTCATCTAAGGATTACATTTTAAAAAAAAGTCACATCTCATCAGACTTTATAAGTCTAAGAGGAATCGGTTAATAGAGGAATTTTACTGTAAACCATTTTGTTTCATTGGGCGACAGGACTTGAGATGTCATTTCATCTAGGCCCAAAAAATTGGAAGCAAAGCCTCTAGAATGACTTAAATAGTGTTATCGGGGACGTTAAATCCCACATCAAATCAAACAAACAAATAAATAATGATTATGTAGCCCACACTAAAACTTTGTATAACACAACTTTTTTTGAGATGGACCCATCCCATTTTGGAATAGAGCATGTCCTATTCCATACATCTACATAGTACAGCGTTTTCCTAGGCTAGTATCTTGACCAATGAAAATGCAGGTCTTGGGATTTTCAGAAAAGATATAGGACACAAAGTATAACAATGCACGGACCCTTGATTATCCTTATCTTGTTGAACACGGCTATGCAAGAATGTGCAAACAGTGCAGATCAAGATTCTTCTGTAAAAGCCATCTAATCAGGATCTACACTATTTGCCATTTAGCCTTGTAAATTGAATGAATACATTATATCAAATAATTTGATTGGCAGATAATCAGAATTGGGTGTGGCAAAATTAATATATGCAGCAGGACAAGTATTAAGTAACAATTATTTCATCTTCATCTGGGCCCTGCCATGATTTCGGCATTTTTTGGCAGGATAGTCGGTGGGATTTATGATAAGGATATTCAAGTTGTGTCTATCAAACTGTACCGTGTAGACCTGGGAAGAACATGAAACACACGTTGTTTAGCCTATAAAATACCAATCACGACAATTGTCGTCTGCTTTGCCGTCTGTCGGTTACCATAAAAGTAGTTTTGCACACTGTTGTCTATGCCTACATGCAAAAGTATTTTAAAAAAATGCCCAAAAAAAAATATATAATTATAAAAAATAAAAGAAAATAAATAAAATAAAATAAAAGGACATAAGCAGACAACATTTTCAGATGTAGTTTTTTCTGCGTATTAGTTGTATACATCTTGTTCTATCGTGTAGCCTGGGATTTATTGATGTAATGTAAACAGCATTTTATTTGGGGTATATATGGTTCAGCAACAGAAAATCGTTCAATCTTAGACAATAGTAAAAAAATGTATCTGACGATTACACGGTAGCTTATAAAGTTGTTTGTGTGGAACCCATGATAATAAAATAATCAAAGGATACAAAGACACAATAAACTACAATAGTGGGTTGAAAAAAAGTAATTATTAGGTATACTATTCCGAATGCGATAATAGTATTAACTGTAAACTGGTCGATGGCGCACATCTGACGCATCTCTATGTCAAAAATTTGCATTTTCAGTGCGTTTACAGAGGGGTGTTGAGAGCATGATGCTTCCGCGCAGAGCTGTAACCGACCATACTTGAGTATCTATCTATCTTCTGATACTGCGTCGGTCACATTTGACCATTACCGCAGGTGTATATTACATACACTCCAGATTTGCAGGATGAAAGCCTACACAGTAATCATGTAATTACGGTAGGGATCTTTAACCTGCACAGGGGATGGTTCTCCCTGCACAGGGGGCCTCCAGTTAACGTCCCGATCCGAAGGACGGTGCACTTAATGACATTCATCCCTGCAAATGATGCCAACGGAGCGTGTTCGGACACCGAAATTTTATCGCCGCTGCCGGGGATCGAACCCGGGACCTCTAGCATCAGAGGCAAGTGCACTAACCACTGAGCTATCACGCTCCATTAACCGCTTAGGTCTAAGCCTGTCCAGGAAAAGTGAGCTCCTAAAACGCTAGTGGTGTCTATTGGTGGTGGATCTTGAGATGTCATTTCATCTCAAAATCGGGTAAAAAAAAAAACTCACAAAATCGGAAGTTAAATCTCCAAAATGACCTAATAATGTCGACGGGGACGTTGCAAACAGAAAAAAAATCGGAACCCAATGTTGCCAATACATTGACTATTAATATATACGATACAAGTAAAGCTTTTTCAAAAGGCTAGATATACGCTTAGCACATATTAAATGTGTTTTTTTTTTTTTTTTTACAGTTAGCTGTCTTAGGCAATATTCTAATTGCCAGGATCCTGTCGACTGAAGTATAATGAGTTACAATCGCTGTAATTTTGTCAAAAAGTCATTTTTGGCACATGTGCAGCTTCCATATGCTTGTAACATCTTAACAAATGGTATGCTTGAAAACTCTTGGAGAAGCTAAGTATACAACTTTCCACAGTTTACAGAAGACTAATTGAAGAGTAACCCAAACATTTTGCTGACGAAGAGGCAAGGTTTTTTTTAGCTCACAAGAGCCGAAGGCTCCTTTAGGGAGCTAATAGGATAGGCAGTGGTCCGTCGTGGTCGATAGTTTGTAGATGTATATTTTGTATTAGCCTGTGCAAATATGGCAGCAGACATAGGCTTGTACAAATGTGATAACAATTCTGTGCCAGAGCCCTGCCCGTTGACCATCTTTTTTGTGTGATAGCATTCCCTTGTTAATATAAAGGTCAGCCTGCATTATGAGTAACTAATTGCTGTACTTCCAACGTATATAATGTCTTCGCCCATGGGCGTAAACAATCACATGCTCATAAAGTAACGCCAAACTAAATCAAGCCCCCCCCCCCCTCCCCCCAATTAGCCGGGGACATATATCTCGGAAACCCCTAGAAATACTTTTTAATTAGCCATCTATTGGAAAGAATAAACATATCTCTATATCAAAGAATAATGTTTGCTTGTTTAGATTCATGTTGTCGCATATTAAAGTGGGGACAAGGTGTTGCAATTAAGGGAGATAACTCAGTACTAAATAAATAGCAATTATCCCAAAAGTCAAACAATAGTAAATCAATTGTACCTTTCGGGTAGAAAAAGTATAAATGACACCACTATAAAATCCTACTTTCCCTCAATTAAGTAGCATTATCATGATAAAACAGATTTGGAGGACAGAAACTATATTAAGCATAACAGCTTATGTAATAAAATTCATAAAAGGAGAGTGAGCAAGCTTCGCCCACCATGCCTATCGACCTGAACGAAGAAAAGGAGTAAATGCCGAGAAGGGTATGTCCGAGATTTTGGACGTCTTCCTATAGCTTTCCATTGGCAAACACATCAGAAATAATTCTGGAAATGACCACATTGTACGGATCAACAAGATCATGGTGCTTCTCATTGAACTTCTTTAGTGTTGATACCAGTTTTGTGTGTGTTTTTGATACCCTGACATAACAACCTGGTAGTGAGTACCTTCCCACGTTCCATAAAGTCCTGATTCTTTGAACAGGCTCTAGCATAACGGATTAACTGTGAAACGTAAACTCCATATGCTGGTAATATGTGATCTGATATTGGTCCATATATATATATATATATGTTCCTGTGATAGTCTCTTGTAATTTTCAAGCGAATACCTTGGAGTATCCTAAATTTGCGATTTATTTCGCAAAGGTGATACTAAAATTGAGTCCTCTTTGACATCATGTGACAGGAAAATGACACCTGAATCAGGCCAACCAAAATAGCTAATCCGGTAACGCTTAATGTTGTGGCTTAGACAAACAATAATACCAGTGGATATTTGCTGAAAACTGCAATTTTCATTCATAAATTATGTTGTCTAAGGATTAACGCATAGGCGTGGTTATAGCATTCTGACGGCGGAATCAAATAACACAAAGGCCTAATACTAATATCTGACTAACATAAAATGACAAATTTACACGGTCCGCCTTGAGAGCATTCCATGTAATTGTACGAGGGGCGTTCATTTAATATTGTCATTGAGGTTCTACAGGTCGCGATATTAAATCCGTGAAATCAACACAGTTTTCACTTGATCCTTACAGTCACGCCGTTAGTGGCACAATTAAATGAACGCCACTTGTACACGACAAAGCACCGTTGGTTGAAATGTTAAGCGACACAAGTTCTTTTCTATCCAGTGGAATCCGCGTGGAACATCCCTCCCATCCTCCACACACCTTATCAACCTTTTGCTCTGTAATAATATTACATTAAAGATCGTTTTTGAACATTGTCACTAACACTGTACTAACAACTCATTATTGCTTCAATTCCATTTCTTTATTGCAAGTATTTAGGGATACAGATTACATCAGTCTCTGACTTTCTTCTGAATCCCTTTTGTGTTGAATGATTTCAACCATTTTTGCTTTGTATTGTATATGAAGAATACGAATAAAATGCATTAAACCAAAAGTAATCGAAAGAACAGCAGCACTTTTTATCACTATTATTGAACTAAATAAAATACACGTATAGAGTAAGCGAGTCTAATGTCGACCCATGCGCATTATCGACCCCCTGTCTGGTTTAATTGGTTTTGTGAGAAAATTAATTGACTCCTGGAAGAAGTTGTACCTGGTATACATATTTCTTCATAATAACGTCACGAGTAGCCGATGAACGTTCTCCATCGAATAGTGTATTGTGATTGCTGGGCAAAAATTCTTGGGTGCCCAGAGTTCCATTTGCCCAAATCCGTGGTTTTACGAGCACCGATAAGGAGGGAAGTATTCTGCATTCCTCTACTGTTGGATAAATTCCAGTATTTTGATCGCCATTTGAGGTTTACAAGATCTCCCCTTAATAACACAAATACATTTGAACTCAAAATATCTCCCCTTAGGTTACATTCTGCTTCTTCTGTACGGATTCCCCATTCTATTAATAATTTTAGTGCTATGTTGCCGTCGGTATTGGTGAGGCCTATACATTTGTTTTCTGCCGCTTCCGTTAATTTAAGTGGAGCTGGTAGTACTAATTTATTTAAAAAATAATCTGAGAGCTAGATTATCTCCTATCAAATCGCCCATTCTTCGGAAATATACCAATCCTTTCAGAAGAAGTGGAATGTATCCTAGTATTTCAAAGTGCAATGCTAAGAGGTGCAGGTGCTGTTCACATTTATGCACTGCGTCTACCTTTCTTCATCTGTAAACGGTAAACGTTTTTCTGTAGTTAACATGTCCGATTTGACATGTAAGTCTACGGATTTGATATATGTGATAACCTGATATACTGCAAATTGTAAAATGCAGTATGTCGGGCAAACTAATCGCATGTTAAAACCACGATTTAACGAACACTATCGTAGAATTAATAAGCCAAAAAACTGACACTTTCTTGTACCGTCATTTCAGACGTACAGTTCATTCAATAAAAGATATTTCTATACAGCCAGTGGAGAAAATTTATTATGATGTAAATTCTACAGCTAGGTTTAAAATTATTAAACGGCATGAAACTGAATTAAAATGGATTAAATTATTACAGACACCTTTTCCATTGGGCTTTGATCACAACATTTATCATGAGGATAAAGTATCTAAAATGCCCGACTATGATTTTCCTCGCTTCTGGGCTGTCGAAAGCGTAAACCTAGATCGCACGGCACCAGAAAAAAATGGTAATTATAAACGTAAATTACGTGCTTTTAAAGGAAGCAATACCAGACTTAAGTGACTGTCCATAATATTATTGAATCATGGACGCCACTCAATGCTTGCTTTTCTAGGTTCATTACCCATTTCTGTATTACGGATTCTGGATACCGAGGCGAATAATTTCTACGATAGTTCTAGTCGGTTATACGACGCTGCTCTTTTAACTAGAGGTTATACTCAGCATGCTCTTCGCCCTTCCATCGATTCTAACATTATTCACAAACGTCATTACATCAAAATATCCTTCATTAATAAGGGTTTGGATTTTATAGATTTACCTATTATCTTCCGGGACAGTTCGGTTATTTCATCCATTCCTGCTTATTTTCAAAATACTGAAACACCCATCATTTGCTATAAATACAATAAACCTGTTAGATCTATCATTTTTTATTTCAATAAACTTGTTTCTGATCTTAATATTGACACTAAGACTCCTGATACATGTAATTGTATAAATTCAGTGTATTGCTATCCTGCTGCTGGTCATATTATTAGTGACAATTTAAAACTTATTCCTGATTCTAGGATACGTAATATAATTTCTAAAGGACCGAAATATCGATTTCCTTCTAAAATTGATTTCAATAAATGTACAGATGAAATCGCTGCTGCCTTGAATGAATTTGGTTATCGATGGTGTAAACGAGAGTATGTTGAGCATAAAACTCTAAAAGAATGGAAACTTAGCATTGTGAAATTTGTGAACAAATGCATTTCTTTTTATTCGCAAAATACGAACTTATTACCTCCTAAACCTAAGACGTCTTTACGTCACCTTAAACTAAGTATTCAAGAATTTCATAGGAAGTTTGTTTTGGCTCCAGCTGATAAGGCCGCTAACAATGTGGTCGTTGTTTGACGGCTTCACTATGTTAACACTCGTCAGAAAGAACTTGGTGGTACTAAGGTCTATGAACATCAGCCTTTAGCTGTAGAGAGGGCTTTAGTTGATGGCCATATTTGTCATTCAGCCACCAAGTTTGCTGTCTGTGTTACAGAAGGTCAAGACAAACTTCCTACGTTTTTTGGTTACCTAAACTTCATAGAAAACCATACAAAGCACGGTTTATTGCAAATTCAAACTCTTGTACCACCACTGAACTCTCCAAATTATTAACTTCATGTTTTACTGCCATCAAAAACATGTGATTAAATATTGCGACACAGTCTTCGAAAGATCAGGTAGAAATCTGTTTTGGTCTATAAAAATTTCTAATGAAGTATTAAATAAATTATAATCCAGGCGTTTTCGTGCTTCAAGTCTGTCTACTTATGATTTTTCCACCCTTTTCACCACACTTCCTCATCCTCATAATCTTATACAAGAAAAACTTAATGATTTAATTGAATGAACATTTCATAGGGAAGACTCCCTGTATCTGGCATGTAATGTAAGAAATGCCTTTTTCACTTCTGAAGAGCATAACAATTATACTTTGTGGTTATGTCAGAAAATGTGTGAAGCTCTCACCTTTCTTCTTGACAATATTTACATAAGATTTGGTTCTAAGTTATTTAGAAAAGTTGTGGGCATTCCGATGGGAACTAAATGCACACCACTTGTAGCTGATCTGTTTTTGTTCTGTCATGAGAGAGACTTCATGATGTCCCTTTCTGCTGATAAACCAGTCTGAAATCATTGAAGCTTTTAGCTCCACTTCTAGATATTTGGATGATTTATAAAATATTGATAATATCTATTTCGATGGTTTGATCAGTCAAATTTACCCCCCCCCCCAGAATAAAGCAAATTCTTCTGATACCGACGCCCCGTTTCTGGATTTACATCTATCTATTTGAGATGGGTTTGTTTCTGGCAAAATTTATGATAAACGCTATGATTTTGATTTTTAGATTGTAAATTTTCCTTTTTTGTAGGGTGATGTTCCTCATGCGCCATCCTATGGCGTTTATATTTCGCAATTAATTCGATTTGCTAGAGTGTGTAGTCATGTAACTGACTTCGACACTCGTAATAAATTGTTAACGGCTAAACTTCTTAATCAGGGTTATCGGTACCATGAACTACGAAAAGCATTTTCAAAATTTTATAGACGTCCTTCTGATTTAATTTCAAAATTCAATATTGGACATAAATCTCTTCTGCAACAAGGTATATCGGAACCCGAACTTTGTCGACTTAGCATATAAATTCACAAAATATATATAACCGCAATGACTTCAGCACCCAATTTTGTAAAATTAATCTTCGATATAAAAAGATTGGGTACAACATAAATGTTATACGACAGACTGCACACATGGTAGTTAACCCAATCACGGTTGACAACTTTGCTTCCCTCTTTAATTGCACGCCGGTGGGTCAGGCCTCGAATTCTATGACGGTTCCAACGTAAAGGCTTATGTTGGTTGGTACCTGATGCTCTGTCTTTGGTCGGGCCCATCGGAGTCTAACTGTTGGTTTTCTTTTGCTCCAGCATTTCAGTGGTTTCTTGCTGTCGAGTCCTCACCGTCGTTTCATCTCTGTGGTTGTTTGATTTTTGTGTTCACGGAGATGTTGCACTGGTGAGTAAGGAGGCCTTCGTGCGGACTGAACAAATCATTTGTCTGAATCGCGACGGAAGTAAGGGCGAGGATTGTGGCCATGTAAAATCGATTTAAGCCCCTCAGTGGAATTCGTTTCCGTTGACCGTTCCAAGGCGGTTCTTCTGTCGCGGTTTATTTGTTATGGTTTGTCTTTGGGTGTTTGTGTCGCTTATATTATTTTATTTTGGATAGCCTGTTGGCCATTTTGTGGGAAAGTATTTGTCCTTTTGGCTTTCCTCTATTGATGTTTCCATTAGGGTCTGTTGTTTCGTGTTTGTGTTTCTTTCCATTTGGTGTCTCTGATGGGAGCTGTGTGTTAATTGTATCGATTCCTGATCATTGCCTCCACTTCTACTTTTATTAGGTTAACGACGATTGTCTATAATTTTACAAGTGTTTTAAGTGCCAAACTGCAGCAGCTGCGATATCACGTGGGGGTCGATAATAGCAGAGCAAATGTCGCGACTCTTTAATTATCGACCCCACCCAACCTAAATGTTATCATGTAGTATAGATGCCGTATTTTGCCTTTAAATCCGTGGATGACACGTATATTTATTTGTAAGAGAAATTTATGTTTGTGCATGGTTCTATCTCGGCTCTGGACGGATCTATTGAAGGACAGCACACAAGGCCAATGTAATATCGGATAAGCCATGCTGTATATGTTATTGGTAGGTTAATTCTACCTTAGTGCAGTGAAGGGTATCCAATGTAGCTGTAGTTTGAAAATGCGTTGGTGATGGTGTGGGTGTGGTGGGCGGGATAGACTCGCGTAGGGAAAGGTATGCCTTTGCTTGGTGTGTGTAGGCTGGTGTAGGGCAGACATATAACACCTGTATTTGTTTGATTGTACGTTTAACCATCCAATAACTAAACTAACTGACAAACTAACTAACTTACTAGCTAACTAACTTACTAAATGACTAACAAACTAATTGTTGTTTTAGTTAATTGCACCATTTTGGCTAAATATTAGAAATAGATATGAAAGAATAATTGTTTAGGGGTGCGTTTTGGTCAAAAGACAGTCGTGTCATAATTATTTGGAGTAAAATAGTTCAGTAGATCAACACTAAATTCTTCGTTTTTCAATATAAAATGAACAACCAATCTCTTGGTCAAAATAGAAGTGAAGGCAATTGTCAGGAATCAATACAGAACCTTGATCATACCTCCCATCCACCAAATGGACAGAAACACCGACATGAAACAACTTCACCATAATTAAAATGGCACAAACAGAAAGCATAAAGGACTTGCAGTATCTTTCCCACAAATTAATCAAACAGCTGTCCTTCCCGTAAAATGGCCAAGCGGCTACCCAAAATTAAAAGAGAAAGATAACTGCAGAAAATACATGCAAAGGCAAACCAACAATGATAAAAAGAAATACTAAATCGCATCACAGGTACCGCCTTGGAACGGCCAGTAATTTTACTGGGGTTTCTGAGGCCATAATCCCTGTCTTGGTTCTGTCGGTCCGCTTGAAGGATTGCTCGCTCATTAGTGTATAATATCAAAGAACATCAAAAATTAAACAGATACAACGATGGTACAACAATGAGGAGCCGTACGTTGATTCTGTTCATCTCTTGAATCCGTCTGTTTTAGCTGGTTTGTGTTTAGACTCTTGTGTCACACTCACTTAACGTTTCGTACTTCTGTTGCAGGCTTCCATCATAACGTTTCTATTTAATCAGAATACAACAGATGAACAGTTTACATGTTCAATAGCTTTAAAATTTGATCCGTCTAAATATTGATGACTCGTTCTGTAAGTTAGATTGCACTGATGGTCACATGTAAATGCCCACTTAATCTCGTGGGTTGTCATTGCCCATGCATTTAAATGGTTTTATCAAAGGTCTACAGTAGTTTCTTTTTATTATTCTTAATTTGCTGTGTAGTCCATACAATAAAGTGTCCAGTAAATCCACTTTACAGGTATTCTTTATTTCTGCTGAAAGCTGGTTTGTGGGGCTCCTTAGTCTGCTTCAACAGAACGATTCTAAGTAGTACATGTACCGATGATCCACTGATACTTTAAGCAGAAATGGGAAACCCTCTGTAAAATCTATCAACATTGACACTATTATGATTGATATTTAAGTACAAAGTAAAACCAGTAGCTGATTTGTTGAAACTGAAGATATGCTTTCAAGAGCTGTTGTATTAAGTATTAGTGTATGAAGGACCAACAGTCAATGTTATGCATGGGTCCTGGTATGAACAATCTATCAAACGGTTAGAATCATGTTCCTGGTAGGCATATAAAGTCGTGTGCCTTTGTTTAGAGTGTAAGGGTGTTATTCTGTAAAAAAAAAACACCCCCTTAAAGGTGTCGATAATTGCCTCCATAGGTCGATAATTAGAGACTTGAGTACCTTCATGTAACAAAAAATTTAATATACAAGGTGCTTTGTGATACGGCATTCGATTGGCTAGTTATAACCAATGAAAATTCTAGTTTCATTTGTCAATATGGATAAGAGCATAAGTCAGATAGTTTAAATCTTAATTCAATTACATCCTTAAAGGGTCGATAATACCCGACTTTACTCTACAGTGAAATAAAAATAAATTTGACACAGTTAGGAAAAGTGCATGGTTTAAAGATTTGATTGACTGCGTGCTTCCTTAATTGAATTTTTCGCTCTCAGATAGAGCTATAGCAGTACCCCCGGTGTCAGCGTAGCGTTGGTATCAGCGTTGGCATCAGTGTTGGAATTGGCGTCGGCGTCCAAATAAACTTTCAAGTTTCTAAGCGACAACATTTTCAAAATAGTAATTAAGTAAATTCTTTATTTACCGAGGGTAACTCATTATGTATACCCAATATTCCATGAGGCCCTCATTAAACACATAACCATTTACGACAAAATAAACACAATAATAAATGATAAGCCTAATACACGTTAGGTATGATGATAGTATATAGGTCCAAAGTTTTAATCAGCAATAACCCCGCCAATACTCACGACCTCATGTAAAGATCATGGGTTAGAATTTTTATGTTAAATTTCTTTTGATTTTTTTAGAAAAGTTTTGTTAAAGGTTACAAACCATACTACGAGTTTGGTGTTCATATTGGCCTGTGTCAAAGCACTGGCTTTCCAGACACTTTGCAGAGACGTGCTAGAAGCCACGCGTTTAGGCTTACGATATAACATGTGATATTATGCATTTTTCACACATGTATCCGTCCAAAACGGTTATTTTTCTAAAGAATATTGGTGATACATTTCTAATTTTACTGAATATAGGTAAATATAGGGTGCGGGTACTCGTATGATACCGACAACTTACGTCTTGAGTATGGTAGCCTTATAACATAAATCTGTAATTACGCAGAATTTGTTATTTGTTTATTTATTTATTTATTTCAGTTTATTTATTATTATTATTATTATTTTCAAATATCCAAAGTTAATAAGTTGAGTTTTCCTTTTAAATGTCGATAATATTTTATAATTTCATTTCGGTTTTTACTCAATTTATATCATTATTTTTACCACATGTTCAGCAACCTTTTCAGCTTAAAAAAATAACAATCATTAAAGATTATCACCTTTAATAATGCTTTTATTGCAAGGGGAATCTAAAACATTGTTACAACAGACCCTTGTGACATATAGAGGACCTTACACGAGCGGTCATTTCAAGTGATATTTATGAAACGAGCCTTCGAGTTTAAGATTCTGTTTATCATATGACCACTTTAAATGGGATTTATCACTTTTAAATTTGACTTTTTTTTCCGCGAAAATTCATTGTTGACATGGACGTCGTCATGACCTTACTTAATCCCGCCAAAGTGTTATTGCAGGTGTGGTCATACGATTTTTTATTACACGACGTTATCCACTGCTTATCAACGACGTCATATGATAATTAGAGATTATCACATGGGATTTTGGTTATCGCCCGATGTATCAACCCGAGACCCCATTATCTGCCCGAAGGCTTTAGCCTGAGGGCAGATAATGGTCGAGGGTTGATACAGAGGGCGATAACCAAAACCCTATGTTATAATTTGTTTATCACATATTCAGATCCTATTCTTACTGTGTTTGACGTTCATAAATTGAAAAAAAAAAAATGTGATAAAAAGCGTAATTCAAGCAAAAAAGCGCGTAACGTCACGCCTAACTATTCGCGTTACGTCATGTAATTGGCAACTTCACAATAACGTCATGAGTGGGCTGATAACCGCTGTCCGTTCAAAATACACTGTTTCCGGTTATCAGACCGGGCGGGCTGATAACCGGAAATGGAAACAAGCATTATCACACATGCAAAACATGGGTTATCATGTTAAATATAGTACTGAATATGTGATAAAGTATACTCTTTCATATCTCCATAATGGCTACTTTACCGATGAAAATTTGTGATATTCTTTTTCTTATTTATACCCCAAACATAGGTTGTGGAACTTGGAAGCTCGTTAGAATCGCCTCCTTTGGACGATTCTAACTAGTACCAGGCGCAGAAATAAGCAAATAATGTATTCCCGAGTGAACCCCAGTTTTCTCTATATAAAGTGGGGTTTAGAGGGGTGTTCATTTCACGAATTGTTTAACATCACGAAAACACGACTTTACAATTTTGAACCGCTCCAACCCCACTTTTGTAGAGTAAAACTGCGGTTTACAGGGTGAGGCGGTTCTAACGAGTACCCACAATCTATATTTCGAGCAGAAATACGAAAAAAAAATCACAATTTTTCATCTAAAAATTAAGTTTTTTTTTTCGGCGGTAAAATTTACAATGTATAGGCGTGTTTTCGTAATGAAATTTATTTTACCTGATGCAAGAAGAAGAGCGAGAGATACTGTATAGAGAGCCAATAGTACTCTGTCTAAATCCATTGTCACTTAGGCACTATGGCACTACTGGTTCTGCGATGCTTTATAAGGACTTTAATATCCAAGGTTACGCTGGTATGTTACAATAGGAATTGCACTGTTTCACCGTTGTGTTGATGGGGACTATGTTGTTTGAAACTTGTGAACTGTTATGTTAAAATGTCAGTCATAAGGTCAACAAGTCGGTGTAATGAACACCCCTTTAAACCCACTTTATATAGACAAACTGGGGTTTACGGGGATTTACTTTATTTTCCTTATTTCTGATCCAAGACATAAAGTTGTGGATACTCGTTAGAACCGCCACTCAAATGAGCATTACAATCTTTGTTTGGAGTACAAATAAGAAAAAAATATTTTGACAAAAACATGACGAAATCACGCCTATATAATTTTTACACCCTTGAACCCTACTTTTATATAGTAAAACTGGGGTTGAACCCTACTTTTATATAGTAAAACTGGGGTTTCCGGGGGTATACCTTATTTTTCTTATTTCTGCTCTAAAATATAGATTGTTGGTACTCGTTAGAACCGCCTTGATGAGGCGGTTCTAACGAGTGCCCGCAATCTATATTTGGAGCAGAAATAAGAAAACTATCACAATTTTTCATCATAAAATTTTCAATTTTTCGGCGATAAAGGTGACAATGTATTTGTATAGGCGTGTTTGCGTAATTGTAACCAATTTGGGGATATGAATGAATGAACTATGACACACGGGTGTGTTATCGTAATGTTATACACCTGCTTTTTGCAAAAAGGGGCTTTATTGTAAAAAGTAGGGCTATACTGGATTTACATTATACTTCCCTCATTTCTCCCTTTCTTCCGTCATCCCCAGTCCGTCTTCATTCGGCAAACTTTTCACCACAGCTGTTAGGGATTGATATTTTGTTGAAGTTTTGCGTATACCGTATTCAGGGCCAAGGGCCTATAACTCGAAGCTATATCCCTTGGTATGTTTCAGAATTTACCCATTTTCGTTGCAGATTTCTCAGGAAAGCTACAAAGTTGAAATTCTGTACCCACATTAGCAGCGAACAGATGTATCTGGTTTACGAGAATCAGGGCATACACGAGTTACATCACTTGATAAGTATTACAGTTTGCCATGCAAGATATACTAACATTTTTCATGAAAAGCCATTAGAATAGCTTTTGTACTTTTTTTTAGCAAAATACCATTGTTTTAGATAGTGTAAGTTACTTGCTAGAATAGCTACTATTTCGACACGTTTGACAAGAGGAGTGAACACATCAGTGCCCAGTTGTTCAAAGCATCGTAAGCTTCACTATTTAACCTAACTACTTTGATAGTGGTCGTATCATTAAATGTTCTAGCAAGGACAATATCTTAAATTTTGATATTTTTGCTGTAAAATATATGTAGCAATTTACATTTCTCATGCCGGCCTCGGCAGCTCAGTCGGATGCTAGTCTGACTGGTGAGCAGGAGGACCCGGGTTCGATACCTGCCGGGGTCAGCAACATTCTTTCGTGGAGATTGACCATGAAATCTTTTCTACTGTCATTCTCTCCCTTCCGCTGATTCAAGAAGGTCAGTTGTCAGTTTCTGACGAAAGAATGTGCACCTTGTCATTGTTAACTGCTTATGTATAAGCCTGCCTAGGAAAAACATGGATATGTAAACTGACCGGCTCAAAAATAGCCTACAATAGTGTTGACTGGGCCGTTAAACTCCAATACAAACAAACAAACAGATTCACATTTCTCGGCAAAGATATTCAGTTATATTTGTCATTTTAAATGATCGAATTATTAAGTATTTGTTAACTAATGACGTCTCTAGTTTTGAACAACTGGGGCCAGTTTTTCAAAGCATCATTAGCTTAACGAGCTCGTTAGTGGTCATATTGTTGACTGTTCTAAGAAATTTTAATATTTAAAATTTGGGCATTTTTGCTGAAAAATGTGAGCAGCTTTGGCATTTGCAAAAGCTGCTCACATTTTTTTTTCAGCAAAAATATTAGCATATCTGCCATATAAAATGATCAAAGTTTTAACGATACTTTAACTAACGAGGTCGTTAGTTTTGAACAACTGGTCCCTACACTGTGGGATTGTGATCTAATGAATAAGGGTGCTGACCTCTTAATCATTAGTCTCTCACTGCTGTGGTTAGAGCCTTGCTCGGGTCACATGTAAGACGCCAAGTTCTGCAGCGGGAGGTCAGGGGGTTTTCTCTCCGGGTACGGTTTTCGCCCACCTTTGATTAACGATCGGCTCGAAATCAGTGAAATAATCTTGAATCCAGTACACTACGAGGACTGTTCAAATATGATTGCAACTAAGCACATAAAAATGATTCCGTGATAGATTTCGATGAAAATTTATTTTGTCCCCTCAAAGTATTCCCCTTTAACGGATATACAAACTTTCAGTCTTCTGATCCAATCATTGAATGCATTTTGGTAGTCTTTTCGAGGTATACTATGAAGGCACTGGAATATTGCAGAACCGTGGTGTTTGCGCTGTACAAATTTTCGACCAGAAAGGTATTTTTTCAGCCGTGGGAACAAAAAAAGTCACACGGGCAAGGTCAGGGGAATAGGGGGTGGGGGGTTTGAGGGAGTTCAACAACCTTTTCCTGCTTCAGATAGTCTTGCACTTTGAAATATTTCTTCAATTTTCGAAGAACTTTATTCTTGTAAAACTTCGCATTTACAGATTTGCCTTTAGGCACAGCAACCTGAATAGCAGGGCCCTAATTTGAAAAGAATATGGCATACATTACGTTCTTGACGCTCATGGTCCGCTTTGCAACGCATGGTCTTTTGCAATACTTTGTTGCCCATATTTTGTTCTGAATCTTTCGTTTTGACTAAAAAAGTGAACCCATGTCTCGTCACCTGTGACGACATTAGCGAAAGACCGTGCATTGTGATTTGGAAACTTTTTAGCAACTTCTTGGCGCACTGAACGCGTGTCTTTTTCTGCTCATCTGTCAATAGATGGGGTATCCATCTAGCACAGATCTTTCACATTTTCAAATCCCGTTTCAGAATTGTATGAGCTGCTCCTAATCAGATGCCAACCATACTATCTATTTGCCCAGTGGTGCATCTTGCATCGGTAGCAACTATTTCTTTCACTCTAGCAACCATCTTGGCAGATGTTGCTCTTTTCGGCCGACGATCATGTGGTACATCTTCTGTTGAGCCTGGCCCACAGCTGAATTTCTTACACCAACGAAAAACTGTCGGAAAAGACATTTCATTATGCCCATAAACCGAACATATTTCATCAAAAATGTCTTTGCACCGTATACCAAGAATACAACGATTCTTAATATAGGACCTTATTTCAACGGCGTACTCTGACCTTCTTCCAACCATGTTTTGTATTAGTATACAAGAGTAGACAGTGTTTATCGAACGATATACATGGCTAAAGTGGACGGATTTTAACAGGTTTGGTATCAATGTATAGGTAAAATGTTTTTCTACGCCGTGATATTTATTTCCAGGTGATTTTCGCATTAGTGCATGAGAAAACGTTCTACTTGCATTCATATTTGAACAGTCCTCGTATCACAAGGGGGAGGGGGTGGGGGATGCATGCACTTTTCCGTTTGATTGCTTTCCCTAATCTGAGCCTTTCCGAGAAGGGGATCCTGTATATATTTTCCCAAGCATCAGTCTGTGGCGTCAATGGGTTGTTAGATGCCTCCGTGGTGTAGTGGTTACGCTACTCGCCTTGTAAATCAGGGATCACAGGATCGATCCCGGGCTTCTCCAGACTTTCGGATGAGTCTTTAAACCGAGATCCCGTCTCCGTTTCACCTTAGCTGTTGGTGGGATGTAAAACTCAAATACTCACTCACTCACTCACTCACTCACTCACTCACTCACTCAATGGGTTGTTAATAACAGAGGACACCCCTGTCTCATTCTGTCTGACAACTTTCTATAATGAGCCGTCTTATCTTGATCTTAGCTGCCCCGCCCATAGGGGCTTGGAGAAATTGATTGGGCTGCACGATGCTTCCACACAGAGTTGATACCGACCGCACATTAGTACTGGTAATCCACTTAGAAGGTCTAAGACTGCCCTCGAAAAATGCTGCGAGTCGGCCCGTCTATGCTTATAAACCTTTTGGTTTCATTGGGCGGCAGGGATTGAGATGTCATTTCATCTCAATGTCGGGTAAAAGTCCCACAAAACTGGAAGCAACGTCTCCAAAATGACCTTTATAGTGTTGACGGGGACGTTAAACCTCAAATCAAATAAAAAAAAATGATCTTAGCTGCATGTTGCATATGCATATAAACCCGCCCACAGGGTTCAAAGGGCTGAAATATTAAAAATAATAAAAAAATCAACCCCGTCAACCAAATACTTACTATGGCCCAGTTTTTCAAAACTAAAGACATCGTTAGTTTATATATCGTTAAAACCTTGAACATTTAACATGGCAAATATGCTTATATTTTTGCCGAAAAAAAAATGGGAGCAATTTTTCATTAAAAATAGTAAAATAGATATTGTTCTTGTTGGAACAGTTAACAACATGACCAATAACAAGCTCGTTCAGCTATCATTGTTTTGAACAACTGGGCCCATATCTTGATGCGGTAATAATAATGATAGCAAAAGGGAATGAATGGCCTTACCACACAGCCAGAGCTAGATAATACCCAACATTACGAAAACACGCCTATATAAATGCATTGCCAACTTTACCGCCGAATAAAGGAAAATTTTAAGATGAAAATTTGTGATTTTTTTCTTATTTCTGCTCAAAGCAAAGATTGTGGGTACACGTTAGAACCGCCTCGATGAGGCGGTTCTAACGAATACCCACAATCTATATTTTAGAGCAGAAATAAGAAAAATAAGGTTTACCTCTGTAAACCCCAGTTTTTCTATATAAAAGTGGGGTTCAAGGGGTAAGAATTATATAGGCGTGTTTTCGTGATGGGTCCTGTTGATCAAAGCATCATTAGCTTAACAAGCTCGTTCGTGGCAAAAATCTTTAATTGTTCTGGTGGGAATAAAATTTAATACAAACGTATTTTTGTTGCATTTGTTACTCATATTGTGGGCAAAATATTAACATATTTGCCAAAAACATCAAGACTACAAGCCTATATAATTTTGACCCTCTTAAACTCCACTTGTAAAACTGGGGTTTACAGGGGTATATATCAGTTTTCTTATTTCTGCTTAAAACATAGATTGAGGGTACTCGTTAGAACCGCCTCAATTTTGTGAGTCTTTTACCGAAACTGGGATGAACTGACATCACCAGCCCTATCGCCCAAAGAAACCAATAGGGTTTATAAGCTTGGACGGTCCGACCCGCAGATATTGACAAACAGTGTAAACCCAGATCAGACGCTACAGAAAACTCTGGCGGTTGATCGAGGACTACGCTGTTCGCTAACAATACACGAATTTAAGGGTTATGAGAAACAGTCCAACGTTCCGTTCAGGATCGCAGCCTAGTCCCGGACCAGTGATGTTAGGGTTTTATGTTTTTATCGTTTCTGTTGTAGCCACGCAGCAAGTTAGAGTATTTCAGCTTCCTGACGATAAATAAACTAATCAAGTTACAGCTACTCACGTTTATTGACGTATTATTAGCATGGATATTTGAATAGTATTGTAATTACATTTTCCTGATGCTTGGTTTATAGTTGCCTCCACAACAGTTCATCTGATCCGCGTCATTCTTTATGAGAATTGATACACCCACATTTTTTTCTGTTATATTTTTTGTGGGAAGACAATATTTCTGACGTTCACTTTGCTTTTCTATAATTTGAGCCCATCCAGAAAAGGTCACTTCTTAGAGCTGCCTCATTGAGGCGGTCCTAACGAACAACGTGATCTGTGTAAAAAGGACAACATCATTCATAAATTGAGCATGCGCAGAACAATGCATACAATAAGAATTGCGACCAGCGAATACTCGGATCAGCCTGCGCATCCACGCAGTCTGATCAGAGTCTTCGAAGATCGCATGGCATGACCCTTCTATTGCATAATCGCCAAAGAGCCTCTCCACTTACACAAGCTTATCTGAGTCTTTCCTTGGGAGCGACTTAAGAATCATATGGGCCCCGTCAAGCGATTTTGGTACTTATCGCCTATGCGAGCAGCGAAGGTTCAGGCGAGCCTGCGCATCCGCGCAGTCTCGCCAGAACCTTCGCTGCTCGCTCATACAAGCAGTGAGTACAGAGGAACCTTCAGACAGAAAGCCATATCCCTGGCCCCTCTGAATGGCTGAGCATGCGCAGTTGAAATTTGTCATGACGGAATGCTCGAAGACACAAATTCGCTTGGCGGGGCTCATATTACCTAACCAAGCATAGCAAATAACCTGACTAGCCTCAGTAGCTCAGTCGGACGCGCGTCTGACTGGTGATCAGGAGGACGCGGGTTCGATACCTGCCGGGGTTGGCAACATTCTTCCGTGGAGACTGATCATGAAATCTTTTCTACGGTCATTCTCTCCCTTCTGCTGATACAAGTTGTCAGTTTCTGGAGAAAGGATGTGCACTGTTCTGGTTAATCGCTTACGTATGAGCCTGCCCAGGAAAAGTGTGGATAAGCGATCTGGCCGGCTCAAAAATGACCTGAATAGTGTTGACTGGGCCGTTAAATCCCAATACAAACAAACAAACAAGCTACACTTAACCCTATAGCTTATCAACGACCTCTGAGAGTTCAACGTTCCAGCGTGGCAAGATTATTCCATGTTTTAGGGGAAGCAGGTTTCGGATTTCTTTTTTCACAGGATTTTAAAATTATAAATAAGTTTATTGATAATGCCAGTATGTACACCTTTGGACACAAAAGCGTTCAAACTCCAATGAAATAACGTTCAACGAATCTCTTTGCATCAAGTTAGTTTGACAAGCAAATGTCATTGATCAAATAATTCTAAAACTAGATCAAGCAATTGATTGGTCTCATTTTGGCAAACACTTTCTGATTGACATTTGAGATGTATTTTGATTGGACAGTGCAGGAGTCAGCAATGAAATGTACACCACCTTGTGTTTTGAATTTATTTCTGTCGATAGGATGTTAGGATATATTGATTGATGTTTCAAGTCAAAATGAAATGAAGCTCATCAAAGTTTGAACGCTTTTGTGTCCACAGGTGTAGAAGTCGTGGCCAAGTGGTTAGTTTGATGCAGTACGAATTTCATTAAAACTATATCTCCCAATGTAAATTCCCAACTGAAGGCGACTTACCTAGAACACGGACTAGTCCAAAATTAAAAGTGCATTTACGTCTCACTGCGTTTTGAAAGACTATAATCTATTCACAAGTTTTAGCTTTAACAAACAGCTTGAGTCTACGCTTAGCACACATAAATTTGTGTAGTCAAAGAAATGGAAAGTCAAATGACAAAGCTTTTCATGTATACTATCGATTGCAAAAACATCTAGCAAATCAGCCGTACGAGTGTCAATCTATTGGGCTCCCGTAATCACAGATTGTTTATAACTGCGTCATACTGTTCAAGCATAATAACCAATCAGAAGTAGTTTTGTGCAAGAGCGTCACCGATGATTGTCTATAGTCCGTTTCGTTTCACGCAAGTTTTTCATTGACGTTCTCCACAGCATCAGCCCTTATTTTGACGAACCTCCAGCTTTTTAATTGATTGATTTGAGGTTTAACGTCCCCGTCAACACTATTTATGTCATTTTGTCTAATTATGTGAGACTTTTACCCGACACTAAGATGAAATGACAACTCAAGCCCTGTCGCCAAATGAAACCAAAGGCTTACATGCATCGGGCGGTCTGGCCTGGGCAGGCTCAGTCGTTCTAAGCGGTTTACCAGTACTCATGTGTGGTCAGTTTTACCTCTGCGTGACAGCATCACACAGCCCATTTTTTTCTCCAAGCCCCGATAGGCGGGGCGGACTGTCGCTTGTTGTCACCACAAAGAGGGAATTAGCCGTTGAATTTTTCCGCGGGCAGAAAATGTTGTTTGATTTGAGGTTAATCGTCCCCGTCAACACTGTAGGTCATTCTGAGACGTTGCTTCCAATTTTGTGTGACTTTTACCTCGACATTGGGTTGGAATGACATCTCAAGACCTGCCACCCAGTGAAACTAAGAGGGTGTACTTGCATGGACGGTCCAACACGTATCACTTTGTCTTGACAGGCTTAGATCCTCTTAGCTGTTCCAGTACTCGTTTGCGGTCGGTTTTAGCTCTGCGTGGAAGCATCATGCAGTCCATCTATTTCATTAAGCCCGGTGCCAACACAACCCCGCAAATATTGTGGGTGGGGCCAGCAATACAGATACGGTTTTTGATTTTTTTCACGAGGCCGTGCATTCATATGACAATAATGGAAATATGTGTTTAAATCCAGAGGACCTGGTTAGAAAAGACAACTGTGCTATACACCTTTTTTGATTGTTTAGAGGTTTAACGTCCCCTTCAACACTGTGTAGGTCATTTTTGAGACGTGGTTTCCAATATTGTGGGACTGTTCCGAGTCGGACAGATTATGGTTGTAATGTTGGAGGAAGCAGGAACTGAACACGTGTTCACGCCTGTTTTCGCGCCCACATTAAACCCTGTGGAATTGTGTTTTCAGTCCATCAAAAAACTTCTTCACACAAGCGAACTTCGAGCTGCAGTTAAAGACAACCTTCAGTATGCTATTATGACTGCGGTAAACAGAGGTACATCTTCAGATTGTGCTGGATAGCAGATATAAACAATGACACTATCGGGGCCTGGAGAAATAGATTGGGCTGCACGATGCTTCCGTGCAGAGCTGTAACCGACCGAACTTGAGTACTGGTAAACAGCTAAGGTCTTGGCCTGCCCAGGAAAAGTGATGCGAGTCGGACCTCTCCTTAAATCCTAGCGGTTTCTATGGGCGGTAAGGCGTGATTTGTCATTTCATCTCAATGTCGGGAAAAAGTCCCACAAAATCGGAAGCAACGTCTCCAAAATGACCTTTACAGTGTTGACGGGGACGTTAAACCTCAAATCAAACAAAGAAACACTATGCCCAAGTGATTAACCGGGCCTTCCTGGCTTGATGGGTAAGGGCGCTGACTTTTAATCTTTGGGTCTCTAACCGCTGTGATTCGAGCCCCACTCGGATCACATGTGAAATGCCATGTTCTGCAACGGAAGGTCAGGTGTTTTTCTCCGAGTACTATAGTTTTCGCCCGACTCTGATTAAGGATCGCCCCGATATGTGAAATGATTTTAAAAGGTCCGTAAAAGCAGAACAAAAATATCCAAGATGTAATGGTTAAAAATGTGGCATGCATTTTAGCGGGATTTGGTCCATATAGATAATTTAGCTCACACATTCTCATTTAGGCTTCCCATCTCTTTTGCTTTTCATATTTTTTTGTGTCTAGCAACACACGAATGCACATCTGTCGCACTGAATTCGGTAAAGTTACACTCATGATCAAGTAGCCAACACTGAACGTCCGGCTTCGGTAGCTCAGTCGGATGCGCGTCTGACTGGCGATCAGGACGACGCGGGTTCGATACCTGCCGGTGTAGTAGAGATTGATCATGGAATCTTTTCTACGGTCATTCTCTCCATTCCGATGATTTAAGAAGAGCAGTTGCCAGTTTTTGGCGCACTGGTTAACCGCTTACTTATAATCCTGAGAGCGATTTTTGCATCTCTTGTATCTGGTTTTAAGTACATGTATTAAAGAAAGACCTACCTTGGCGAGGTACCCTCCGTTACTTTGATATTAATTCTCAATGAGTTAGTGCTCCCACAAGACTCACAACTTTGTGATAGTTACGTTCTGTAAGTTCTATTTACTCGTTTTCCAAATCCAGGAAAGAAACTCTCAGAGCCTGAAATTTACACCACTTGCAAAAAGTTGCAAAATTCAGTATACGTCATGCTGAATAAATTCCCCAATGACGCTTCAATTAAGGAGCAACGGGTGCCCCACTGAACTCCATATGTACCTTAAATGTCAACGAGATCTGCCATCACTGATAGCAGATGCCTAACGAGTTGTGATTTAAAGAAATATTCCGCGCTTGTGCCCGTGTAGAGGCCTAAAAGACACTTTTATATGGGCTCATGGGTACGACGGATAGATTGAAACACCCGCTATATGTAAACTAGGCCTGTGATTTGTTAACAAAATGTCAGAAACCAATTTAAGCAACTGACCAGGATTCTAATTAGAGGGTAGTTCCCGCCATATGTAAATTAGAACAAAACATAAGAAAATAACTGATAACATTTCAAGTGTTCCACCATGTTTTATTGAAGGTATTAACGCATAACCATGATTGATATGTTGTTGCAAGATGAAACGTAGGTCATAAAGATTATCATGTTACGATCTCGAAATGGTCAATGAAACTGTGTAACTACTATGCAGTTTAACCAAGGCAGAAAATTGCCTCACATTTGCTCATAACAATAACAGAATGTGGGAATTCAAGAGAGCCGCCTAGTCTTCGTCTTCCATGAAATGGTCAGAATGTGAGTGTGAACTAGTTCGCCATACTTCTAGTTAAGGTACCTGAAGCTTTCAGCTTGCTTTGACCGAACAATGGACTTCGGACTACTCGTACTTAGAATCTGATTTTCCTCTACGCTCAATGCCATGACTATGCTATCCGTCATACATGCCGTCTTCTTAATAGCAAGACAGAAGCCTCCGTAGTACAGTGGTTATGCTACTCGCCTTGTAAACCGGGGGTCGCAGGATCGATCCCGGGGCTTCTCCAGACTTTCGGATGAGTCTTTAAACCGAGGCCCCGTCGCCGTATGACCTTAGCTGTTGGTGAGATCTTAAACTCAAACATTCACTCACTCTTTTAGCAAGATACAGAGTGCTCATTCGTTGATTGTCTTGTCTCGACAGAAGACTGTGACAAGGCCATCGACTGAGAGAGAGAGAGAGAGAGAGAGAGAGAGATGTGTGAGTGTGAATTCGGGTTTAACGTCGCTTTCAACAATTTTTCAGTCATATCACGACGGTGTCTGGTTGCGACAGGGAGCTCAATGCTCACGTTTATAGTGCTGCCTCACTGAAGTATCATGTCCCAGACACATTACATGATACCACATCCAGTCGCATTATCCTGACACTGGATCGACCAGTCCTAGCTCTACCCCGTAAATCTGAGTGCCAAGCGATGAGCAGCTAGTACCATTTTTAACGACTTTGGTATGTCGCGGCCCGGGATCGAACCCGAGACCTCCCGTTCCCCGGAGAGGACACTCTACCAACTGAGCTATCGGGGCCGGTATGAGAGAGAGAGAGAGAGAGAGAGAGAGAGAGAGAGAGAGAGAGAGAGAGAGAGAGAGAGAGAGAGAGAGAGAGAGAGAGTCATTAGAACACTTGCTAAGATTTTCAACTTCGGTTTGTATGGCTCTTTCAGCCGGATGCGTGGCAACAGTGTATGACAAAATTAATCTCAAAACTTTTCTGAATGGTATTTCATCAACATGCTGATGAAAAATCAAAGCATTGAATACCGGTGGGTCGATTGTCTCCGAGTGTAGGCTCGGAAAATAGTCCTGGACTTAAAATGTTTTGTTTAACCCTTGAATTCAAGTTTTTAAGCAAAAGGTGTAGACCCTGATCAGACGCTGCGTTTTGCGTCGTCTGATCCTTAATTCCTGTACTGTGAGCAAAGAGCCCAGACCCTGATAAGACGTCGTGTTCTGTGACGTCTGAGTTGGGTCTACGACATTTGTCAAGCCCGGCCCATGGTTCCTGTCCAGATTCTATAGATAGCCTACTGCGATAAATGTGTGTGTGTGTGAATTCGGGTTTAACGTCGCTTTTAACAATTTTCAGTCAAATCACGACGGTGTCTGGTTGCGACAGGGAGCTCAATGCTCACGTTTATAGTGCTGCCTCACTGAAGTATCATGTCCCAGACACATTACATGATACCACACCCAGTCACATTATCATGACACTGGATCGACCAGTCCTAGCTCTACCCCGTAAATCTGAGTGCCAAACGAGGAGCAGCTAGTACCATTTCTAACGACTTTGGTATGTCGCGGCCCGGGATCGAACCCGAGACCTCCCGTTCCCCGGAGCGGGCACTCTACCAACTGAGCTATCGGGGCCGGTCTACTGCGATAAAATTATCGCTACTATTTTCTATAAATAAGTTATATGGGTTTCATGCAAATCAGTGATAGTCACATGGACTACAGCACTGAAGCGTTTTTATGCTTAGTAACGTTGGGTCGATTGTCAAACAATCGACCCATAAAGTTGTTGGTGCTTGAAAGGTCCATGTCTGATTATAGCCTGCGCATAATGCCGATCTTGTCGGAGCTTTTGATGCTCGTGTATATATTTTGTGGTTTCTGTCCATGGCTTTAAAGCTGGCGATAGCTGATAAAACAACATAAATTGACACATTCATCGCCAAAATCATTTTCAGATATAAACTTCATATTCTAAGGCCCCGCCCGTCGGGGCTAGGAGAAATAGATTGAAACCGCTGAGCATTCCTATTTATCGCTCTCGTCTCGTTTATGAAACAGACTTTAATGACTGTTGTAAATTTCCGTCCAAAAATACCCTCATTCACACACGGCTCACGTCACAATTTGACAAGTCAAGTTTGCGCTAGGATCGATCGATTTGCTAAATCTTTCTGCAATGCATAGTAAGTGTGCCGGTAATCAAGTGTATGAAGTTGGCTTGGAGTCTGGAGTATGGAGTTTGGAATTCGATTTATTCCGTAGTAGTAAAGTATAGTAAAATATTGGTGAATGTTAGGCAAAATCGATATTCCAAGCCACGAATCCAAAGCCAAGTTCACACACTCCGGTAAATACGGAAACTTGTATAACAGCCAACGATTCCAAAAGTTGACTCCAGTTTCATACATCAGCAAAACTACAATCTTTTTCTATGACAACCACTCGTACAAGGAAACAAAAAATCAGTAGAACAGATGCACCTGCGTTCTTTCAGTGAAAACAAACTGAAATAGATGTACTGTATCATCGGAGAGAAGTCAACATCATGTCAACCCAGAAAACATATTTATTTTGTGTGCGAATAGGGTTTGATAAGCTTACGGAAGTGTTTCGGTCAATCCCGGTTTTTAATCATTATAACCAATAACAATGATGACCAGTCAATAGAATATAGCATTCAGTCAGTAATGATCTTTTCTTTAATGCTTCTAGAGAGGTAGTCTTCACCCACAGGCGTAGACATAACACGGATGACATGCTAATAGAAAATATCATTCAACTAGTCATGACCGTTTCTTAAAAGCTTCCGGAGCAAAAGTCATTCTTAAGATTGTCTACGCCCGTGGGCGTAGACAATAATCTAATCCTAGCCTAACCCTAACTCCTGACATCAATGTACTAAAGTCAATAAACTGTGGCGGACACATTCTAAAGTAAAGCCTTTCCTTGTCGCGCAGGTCTTATTTTAGGTTTTGTCGGGCATCGGCTCAATTTTCGTCCGAAAAATGTTATTTCCGGAAACGGATTATCTCGCGTGGATCCCGGTTTATTTCCCTTTCACTCCATTTTGTTTGATTAGAGGTTTAAAGTCCCCGTAAACACTGTAAAGGTCATTTTGGAGACGTTGCTTCCAATTTTGTGGGACTTTTACCCGACGTTGAGATAAAAAGACATCTCAAGCCCTGTCGCCCAATGAAACCAATAGGGTTTATAAGCATGGACGGTCCGACTCGCACCGCTTTGCCTGGGCAGGCTTAGATCCTCTAAGCGGTTTACCAGTACTCGTGTGCGGGTCGGATTTAGCTCTGCGGTGAAGCATCGTGCAGCCCATATATTTCTTCAAGCCCCGATGGGCGGGGGCCTAGTTTATATAGTGGACTTTTTGCAGCCATCACGAAAACACGCCTATTTTAATGCATTGTAAACAATACCGCCGAACAAATGAAAATTTACGAAGATGAACTGTGTTTCTGCTCAAAATATAGATTGTGGGTACAAGTTAGAACGAGTACCCACAGTCTATAATAAGAAGAAAAATGTATACCCCTGTAAACCCCAGTTTTACTATGTAAAAATGGGGCTTAAGGGGGTAAAATTATGTAGGCATGTTTTCGAGGTATCTGCATTCTTGTACACTGCTCAAAACAATTAAAGCATCACCTTATTTACATTATCTGCTGGTTCCTAGTCTGAAGGTTATCAGTGTTGGATAAACAGGTAACCAGACCCCCCTGACCTTTCAAGGTCAGGGGGTCTGGTTACCTGTTCTTCCAATATTGACAATGTGCAAGCTGGGAGCCAGCGAATAATGCAAATATGGTGAATAACATTACCGACGGCCCGCGCCCATTTGGGCTTGAAGAAATAAATGGGCTGCATGATGCTTCCACGCAGAGCTGAAACCGACCGCACACGACTACTGGTAAACCGCTTAGAGGATCTAAGCCTGCCCAGGTAAAGCGGTGCAAGTAGGACCGTCCATGCTTATAAACCCTATTGGTTTCATTGGGCGACATAGCTTGAGATGTAATTTCATCTCAATGTCGGGTTAAAAGTCCCACAAAATTGGAAGCAACGTCTCCAAAATGACCTATACAGTGTTGACGGGGACGTTCAACCTCAAATCAAACAAACAAACAAATAATATTACCGCTTGGCAATTTTCAAACTCAAGGAAAGGCACGATTTTAAAGTGACATCTCTTAACAATGTTCATGCAAACGTCAAGAAGCAAGGTTCACATGCAAAGCAAGAATGTGAGCTACAGCAAGGATACCCCTATAAAACGGCTGAATTTCGGTATGGGACGATCTGTTCAAAAGGGGGAGTTCCAAATCTGCCCACGCACAGATTTTCTTGAAACTTCAGTTGTTGTTTACTTGATGTCTATCAACTATATATATAACTTTGTTTCATTTGATAAATTACTATAGGTCTCAGGAGAGGTCCCTGAGGTAATCCCCTGTGACGGTCAAACACACCTGTGAACTTTTCAGTCTTAAATCAATCTGCATGATAATTTTCAAATTTTGTTGCTTTGATTGGCAACAGAACTCCATAAGGATTAATCTAATACAAAATATGTAAATGTGTCTATGTCTTTTAATCTTCCTGATAAATTTATTTACAATTTTTCTTCTATTTTTCATGAAAATTTGCAAAAATTAAGATGTTCATCATTAGTATTAGATGTGTTACTGATCTTGTCACCCCAAGATATTGCATATAAAATAGGCCACATATGTGCTCTATATAGCAAACAAATTTAAAAAAAAATCAGAAACCAGTAACATTGTTTTTGAAAGCTAGATATGGGTTCAGGTCAATTTTTGTGCCAAAATCAGTTTCAATACCAGGAGACAAGATTTCCTTAAAGTGAATTTTTATTGTGTTTTATGTCCATTTAGGGCCACCTTATCATACAAAGCTTAGCATAGGCATTTATATACCCCCCCCCCCCCCCACAACACGCAAAATAAAGTAAATGAGAACATACATTATCAACGTATAAGTCAAGTTTTATCCAAAAAAATTAAAGAAAAAAAAAATAAAATGCATTCATGCACTGTCCATGATGAATGTTAGTGTTGACAATATTGCAAACATGATAATGCTGAAAAAGTTACATTATGACACAATAGGAATTAGACATGGTGGATCTTTTTACCCTATTTTATTTGGCCTTCTTGTACATTTTTAAACTCTGCAATACAAAGGCACTTGATGTCAGTAATACTCAATGACGTTATGACTTTGCTTAATTAATTAATTCCATAGTCCTATTTTTTCCTGAATTATTTTTGTTGTTGCAATTCATTTCTTTAAAATAAAACAGCAGTCAATAATTTGCAAAATTGAAGGGACAGACTGATTTTCTGATTTGTTCTTATGATTGATTGGTCCTTGTATTGTTGATGTTTTCTTACCTCACTTGGTCAAAGAGACTCACACTCCGCTCCCCCACCAAAAGTTTTGTGAGATCATGGAAATAATTTTCTGCATTTTTTTCTAGGTTCATTGTAACATTTGCAAAATTTTAAGGTACAATGTTTTAGTCTTCAAAATAAATGCAGAGCTAGTCACACTCGAACTAGTTGTAAAATTGGCATTTGGCATATAATTCCCTAAATGAAATAGATGGATGGCAAGTGGCTGTAACAAATTTATTTTACAGCTGATATTATAATTAGATGTAGTTATACCGTTCGCATTTTAGTCATATGTATGCAGTATTTGCCATCAATGTTAAGCTTTCTAGCTCTGTATTCATCAGTTTTTCAAATGGCGTGAATCAGCTGTTAGCTGTACTACTAGCATATTTGCGGAGCCAAAATCTGCAGTTGACTATATATTTTTCTATAGCACTGCTAGCAAATATACTGTTCGCTCTTTTCTTCCTCTGAAATCGTTTGAAAGTATGAATAGTCTTCTCTATTATATGAAATCATGTTACTCAAAAATAACTGGTTGTTTTCCAGATCATATATAAGAATATAACAATCATATTTAAGAATACAACTTTCTTACACGGATTTGCACAGCAGGCGACATTTGTTACGCTTTAAGTAGACTGTAGTTTAGTTCAGATTATGAGGGGACATTATCAGAGTGACAAAAGAGCCAAACAACAGTGTTTCCATTTTGTCTACGGTAATCTGTGTTTACAGTGGGCCAAAAGTCTGTGTTATTATGAACTACCTGGCACACCATAATAAAACCACATAAATCTTGGCTATTCAAGCAAGCTATGCCATTCCAGTATGACAGACTTTTCAAACATTTTACTTATTATACTGCATAATACATACTTATTCGAGAATCAAGAAAATTGTCTGGTTTACAGAACCATCCATTTTACTTGCCATTTCAACAGTCATGGTCATAATAAGCTTCAGCAAACTTTAGGATTACATTAAATGCAAAAACACTTGTCATAAAGTGAAATATATTTTATTGAATTGTTCATGAACGCTCAAAATAAATTGTGTTTTTGGTGTCCCCCAGGGTCCCATAACTGATACAGCTGCTGATTATATGAGCTCACACTATACACATCATGGTTTAAACATACATATATTCATGTTTATATATTATTTGCGAGCAATTTCTCTATTGAAAATGTTATACCATATCTACAAATGGTTTGAAAAAAATAAAAATCTGACCATTATTATTCAATGTTCAAATGCAGTATGTTACCGGTCTCAGATTTTCAAGAAAATTTGATAAAATGTTCTACACATATATGGGCAATTTTCTTATTAAAATGATGAGATGACAAGAACTACAACAGTATGAAATCAAAAGTCAAACATACTCCAAAAGATTTTATGCTTGTGAAGTCTAGGGTCTCCTCCATATGAAATTGAGCATGGTCTATAGAACTTTACCTGAACAATAGTAAATGTGATACAAAAATAATCTCAAATGACTACAGTGATCCCTGAGAACAAAATAACTCTAAAACATAAGAAGCTGTTGTGTATATGTATACTTGTTTGGGGGTACCCCTATTTTCAGATGCAGAAATAAACAAAACATTGTAGATTTATAAAGAACACAGATATGAGAGTGAAATAGCTAAATAATGAACAGTCATTTACCAGGTATTAATTATGTACAATATCATGGACATCTGTGCGTGGGGAGAACCCTATGGAAATTTACTATAGGCTGGAACTCCCCCTTTGACTTTGGCTCAGAAACCTACAGATGGGACCAGAATGAGTAGCCGTTTCGGCTTACCAGCTGGATCTCGGTATTCCGTTCGAGCTGGACGGAATTGAAAAAAAAATAGCTAACTAAAAGAGAAGTTTTTTTATTGGATATCTGTTTGGTTTCTTGTCTGATTCATAACAGACAAACTTAAACCAGCAACATATTATTGCTGGTTACCCTAGATTGTGATTTTTTTGTCTTGTAGATTGAAAGAATTGCTGACATATTTTGCCCGCCATTACCTCACTAGTGGGTGGGGTAACGCAAACTGAAATTCTCAGGATCAAAATTAGGTCGCTTGTCACATTCATTTTTCTGAAGAGCCTGTGTGTTGTCAGATATTTGAGTGTGCTGAGCTGTATATGATTGGACCAGTATACGTAAAAGTCCCACAAAATTGGAAGCAACGTCTCCAAAATGACCTTTACAGTGTTGGCGGGGACGTTAAACCTTAAATCAAACAAACAAATACTGATTAGCCCTTTGCAGTTGTCACTGTGCTGGCTTTGACAAACTCGGAATCAGGATTGTTGCTTGACACCCATCATAAAACACTAGAAATCATCAAATCACTACCCGGTATATTAAAATGAAGGTCTCCCTGTTTCCCATGGTCTTAATTCTTGCGTTCACTCTTTGGAAAACAACTTATAGAATGCATCCAGATGATGGAAATCAGGAGTGCAAGATTACAAATAAGGAGAGCTGTAGTAGAATTTCCCAGTACTTGGCATTTACAAGGAAGAATGGGAACAGGAGGTGTTCGGAACGCTTGCGAAACTTCAAGTCCTCAATTCCTACTTCAAGAAACTTCAAGTCCTACAAACTTGGCTTTACTTCTAATCTTGGCCGGAGACATTGAAACTAACCGCGGTCCAAGGTTCGCTGCGAACTCTGCAAAAAGTATTGCAAAGGTTCCGAGAAATGGAAAGAATGTGAGGACTGAAACAAACGCTTTCACTCCTTATGTTCTGATTTGGATAACAGTCAATTGTTAGAAAATGAATCTAGAGCTGGAACTTGGTATTGCAAAGACTGCGAAGCTGACTGTGGTTTTTGCAGTGGCGCTGTCCTTAATGTCCACAAAGCTGTTCAGTGTGATCAATGTGAAATGTGGATACACACTGAATGTTCCTTAATTTCAGATGCAGAATATGGCACTTTGGTAAACTCAAACTGCCACTGGATATGTCCAAAATGTGAGGTCTGTAACTTTTCAGACTCCTTCTTTGATGAATATGTAGAACTGAGTAAGCCAAACAGGTTTGAACCTCTGTCAGAGGATAATAGAGGCAAATCTTCGACTGCTAATGAAACTAAGTCAAATTTTGTGAAAGGTTTGAAACTTTGCAGTATAAACATTATTGGAATTAGAGGAAGGATTCATGAACTTTTAGCTTTCCTCGATACATCTTAACCTCATATTGTTGCTATTCAGGAAACAAAGATTGACAGTTCAATTACCACATCTGCTTTTCCCTGAAACTTGTCAGTACTGTGTCTACAGAAAAGATAGGAGCTCTCATGGCGGTGGGGTGATGTTGCTATTTCATAGAGACATCCCTCACATGCCTTTCATGGAACTGGAAAATGACACCGAATCGGTCTGGGTTAAGATTTTTGCAAATAAAACTTCCCGCTTCGTAGCAAGTTGGTATCGACCACCAAATGGTACGGTCGAAAATTCCAGTTGTTTGAAGACCAACTGGATTGCATTAAATCGCAGCATAAGGGTAAAAAACTCCCGGCTGTACATGTTCTAGGTGACCGCAACTTCAGAGACATTGCTTGGCCCGACAGGCTCAGCAAGCAAGGCACAATGCTGAGTCAGTCCGAAGGACAAATATTAATTGACATTATGAACGATCATGGCCTATAACCAATTGTTAACTTCCCCGCTCGTGATAAGAACGTATCGGATCTGATCCTTACGACTTTGCCAGGACAATTCGAAGACATTCATTCCCCAGATAAACTAAGTGACCACGATATTGTCTCCGGATATTTAAAAATTCATATCCCACCAATAAAAAAAAAACTCGGAGGAAGGTGTACTCATATCAGAAGGGTGACTGTGAAACTATGAGGAAGGATGCACTCAGATTTGCAAAGGAGAAATACTTTAATGGTCACTCAGATGCTCGGTCTGTACAGGAGAATTTTGATTTGATAACTTCTTTCATTCATACTTCGGCCGAAAATCATATCCCCTCAAAAACTAGTAGGTCTGTATCTTCTATTACCTGGATCACTCCGGAGATAAGAAGAAAAATTCGGAGAAGGAATAAGATTCATACAAAGGCAAAAAAGACGGGAAGTGATAAACTCCGGACAAAATTTGAAAACTTGAGACATGAAATCAAGACTGATATAAAAATCAGCATGATTTGTATGTGAATAACTTGGTAGGTGGTGTAAAGGCATATCCCAGGGACTTCTACATATATATCAATAGCCAGAAGAAAGACAGGCAAGGTATCCCGCCCCTTAATAAAAGAGGAGGGAACGGGGTTGCTGAATCAAACTCTGAAAGGGCAGAGGAACTAGTTGGTCAATTCAATGATGCGTTTAATAAAACTGAGTTCACGGAGGTTCCATTGACTGGAAGATCGGCCCCATTCATGAATAATATTGTTGTGACAGCTGCAGGAGTGATCAAGTTACTTCAAGGCTTAAACCCCAGTAAGGCTTTATGACCTAGTGAGCTTCATTCTAGAGTCCTGAAGGAACTAGCAAATGATTTGGGTCCAGTTTTTGCACACTTGTTTCAACAGTCTCCCGATACGGGTGAAATTACCAAAGAATGGCTCTTAGCAAACATCTGTTCACTCTTCAATAAAGAAGATAGGGCTCTTGCCCGTAATTATCGCCCTGTGTCTCTAACTTGTGTTCTGTGTAAATTGCTGGAACATTTAGTCTGCTCAAACATCATGGCCCACTTGGACGAACATAAACTTTTGTCAGACAGACAACATGCATTTAGGAAAAGGCACAGTTGTGAAACTCAGCTGCGCACAGTTATTAATGACTGGGCAAACATCTTGGACAGCGGGGGACAGCTGGACACATTTATGTTGAACTTCGAGAAGGCTTTTGACACACCTCCTCATGAACTACTTAAATCTAAGTTATTTGGTTATGGAATTGGGGGAAAGACCCTCAAATGGATAGACACCTTTCTTTGCTACAGAAAACAGCGGGTTGTTGTAAATGGTGAATCTTCAGAGTGCGCTCCAGTTTTGTCTGGGGTCCCGCAAGGGGCTATTCTTGGTCCACTTTTGTTCTCCCTGTACATCAATGACATTTCTATTGACATTGACTCAGAAATAAGACTGTTCGCAGATGACTGTGTTTGTTACCGGGAAATTAGAGATACAGATGACTCATTGAAACTTCAGGCTGACATAGATAGATTAGGATGTTGGGCCCGAAATTGGACATGAGATTTCAGCCAGTTAAATGCAATATTATGCAGATAACTAGGAAGAGATCTAATAAAGTTGAGGCTTCTTACACCTTAGCGGGAACGGTCCTCGAGAATGTGGACTCCATTAAATACCTTGGAGTGACAATCTCACACAACTTGAGATGGAATACTCATATTAGCAACATGTGTACTAAGGCAAGTAGAACGCTTGGTTTCCTGAGGCGAAATCTTCATCAGTGCCCTCAGGATGTAAAAGAGACAGCATATAAAGGTCTTGTTCGCCCAATCTTGAAATATGGTAGTTGTATCTGGGACCCCAGTGGAGTGGTCCTTAACGATGAAATTGAGAAAGTTCAGAATAGAGCTGCTAGTTTGTAACAGGCAATTTCTGCTTTGAAACTGGGAGCATGACTGGAATACTTGGAATATTGAAATGGGAGTCTCTCAAGAAAAGGAGAAAAGACAGTAGGCTAATTCTTTTATACAAAGGTCTAAAGGGTGCTGCCAGCATCCAACAGATGACATTGTTCCCCCAGCTAGACACTGTAGAAATCACCATTCGTTGGCGTTTCAGACCCTTACTGCAAGAACTGACATTTATAAAGAGTCGTTCTTCCGCAGAACCATTAGAGATTGGAATGCCCTTCCCGATTCGATTATTTCGACAGCTGTAGGTGCTGATGATTGTGTAGCTAAAATTACCGCTTTGGTTAGAGCTAGGGACTAACTTCCCACATCACAGGTCCTGGTGTATGAATGTCAATTGACGTGTCACCATTTACAATTCTGATTCTGTTTGAGGGGTGAAGCAGCTGAGTATGCTTTGAACAACAGGAAACACTGAATGATTTTAAAAAGCTCGAGAGGGCCTGGAGAAACGTACAAGCTCTTATTACTTTGCTGAGTTTGAGAATCGTCGTATGCAAATGAAGAAAGTGGCTGATTATGTGGCGGATATTAAGCGCTTTGTGATAAAAGGATACCCAACTGCTGATGCACAAACAAGGGAGAAAAAAAACGTCAGACACCTTTTAAGGGCTTGCCTGATCAGCAGATGGTTGTGGCCGTCGATATGCGGGAACCGTCCACAATGGATGAGGGCACGCAAATTCTGGAAATGCACAATAATTTAAAGGTTGGGGTGAAGGGCTCACACGTTAGAGTGGTGCAACCAGGAGAAAAAATAACCCCAAAGGATGTTCAGTTCGTTACGGAGAAAAGGCTGAGCGAATTCGGTAACGAAATAAAATAAAATATTGATAAAAAGATTGATGTTTCATCACAAAAGCTAGAGATGAGCAATGTAAATGTGGGTAAGGAGAAAACGTTTGCTTCTTCATGTCAAGGTCAAGGTGACATAGCATCTGGTGGTGCTCGACCGAAGAGAAAATTCCGTTGTTTCTCGTGTTTCAAGAGAACCATATTTCAAGAAATTGCCCATATAAAAGAATGGTGCACACAATAATAATAATAATAATAATAATAATAATAATAATAATAATAATAATAATAATAACTAGAATTGTTTTCTAAGAAAACAGATGTCCCCCACCACACTCAGTATTTCAGCCCTGTGAGCTTGAAAATTAGGCCAAGGTCACCAAAATCTTATCAGTTCTTAAGATCAGCCCACTGATACAATGTACCTAGTTTGAACCAAATCCATCCACTGGTTCAGGAGATAGAGTGCAGACAAGGCAATTTTTAACAGTCTAAGTCCCGTGGTGACCTTGACAATTAGGTCAAGATCACCAACATCTAATCAGTTCTTAAGACTAGCCCACTGATATAATGTACCAAGTTTGATCGAAATTCATCCACTGGTTCAGGAGAAAGAGTGCAGACAAGCCAGTTTTTAAAAGTCTACCTCCTGTTGTGACCTTGAAAATTAGGTCAAGGTCACCAAAAGCTAATCAGTTCTTAAGACCATCCCACTGATATAATGTATCAAGTATGAATTAAATCCTTCCCTTGGTTCAGGAGTTAGAGTGCAGACAAGCTTTTTTGGTCTAAAATTTGACAATGGTTTCAGCCCTAAGACCTTGAAAATTAGGTCAGGGTCACCAAAATCTAATCAGTACTTTTCCCTCTCCCAATGGTGTATCTGTGTAAGTTTAATAAAAATCCATCCATCCATTCAGGAGATAGAGTGCAGAAAAGAGGCAACGCCAACGCCGACGCTGACGCCGACGCCGACAGGATCCGCACCAAAACCAGTATGTCCCCCTCCCTTTCGGGTGGGGGGACATAATAATAATGGAGCAAATCTTCAGGAAAACTAACTGGTACCACTGCTAACGGCCTGGCAGTTGGACATGCTAGTTATTGTGATAGTTCTGAGAAAGTGAGTGTACGTAACGTTAATCATGAAATGTCTATTCTATTGCATGTGTCAGTTTGTCATCTGTGTGCTAAATGTGTGCTGGATACTGGTGCATGTGTCAGTATTATTTCATCTGGACTTTATTACAAAATTCCCCGTGAGGTCAGGCCCCAGTTACGGCCAGTTAACAATTCTTTTAAACTCGAGGTAGCTGACGATAGTCTTCTGACTGTAGAATGAATGGTAGCTTTAAACTTTAAAATTTCCAAAGATGATTTTTCATGGGATGTTTTTGTTGCTCCTATTAGAGAAGATGGACTTGTTAGTCTGGATTTCTACAATTCCATGATTATGTGTTAAGCGCAAAGTCCGGATTTAAAATTACATTAATCACACACGTCATTACATCAAAATATCCTTCTTTAATAAGGGTTTGGATGTTATAGATTTACCTAGTATCTTCCGGGACAGTTCGGTTATTTCATCCATTCCTGCTTATTTTCAAAATACTAAAAAACCCATAATTTGTTATAAATACAATAAATTTGTTAGATCTATCATTTTAATTTCAATAAACTTGTTTCTGATCTTGATATTGACACTAACACTCCTGATACATGTGGTTGTAAAAATTCAGTGTATTGCTATCCTGCTGCTGGTCATATTATTACTGGCAATTTAAAACATATTCCTGATTCTAGGATACGTAATATAATTTCTAACAGACCGGATCGATTTCCTTCTAAAATAGATTTCAATAAATGTAGAGATGAAATCACTGCTGCCTTGAATGAATTTGGTAATCGATGGTGTAAACGAGAGTATGTTGAGCATAAAGCTCTAAAAGAATGGAAACTTAGCAATCTGAAATTAGTGAACAAATGCATTTCTTTTTATTCGCAAAATACGAACTTATTACCTCCTAAACCTAAGACGTCTTTACGTCACCTTAAACTAGGTATTCAAGAATTTCATAGGAAGTTTGTTTTGGCTCCAGCTGATAAGGCCGCTTACAAAGTGGTCGTTGTTTGACGGCTTCACTATGTTAACACTCTTCAGCAAGAACTTGGTGGTACTAAGGCCTATGATCTTCATTTGTTATTCAGCCACCAAGTTTGCTGTCTGTGTTACAGAAGGCCACGACAAGCTTCCTGCGTTATATTGGTTACCTAAACTCCATAAAAGACCATACAAAGCACGGTTTATTCAAGCTCTTGTACCACCACTGAACTCTCCAAATTATTAACTTCATGTTTTACTGCCATCAAAAACATGTAATAAAATATTGCGACAAAGTCTTCGAAAGATCAGATAGAAATCTGTTTTGGTCTATAAAACATTCTAATGAAGTTTTAAATAAATTGAAATCCAGGCGTTTTCGTGCTTCAAGTCTGTCCACCCTTTACACTACACTTCCTCATAATCTTATAAAAGAAAAACATAATGATTTAATTGAATGGACATTTTATGGGGAAGACTCCCTCTATCTTGCATGCAGTGTAAGACATGCTTTTTTCACTCCTGAAGAGCATAAAAGTTATACAATATGGTCATGTTAGAAAGTGTTTGAAGCTCTCACCTTTCTACTTGACAATATTTACATAAGATTTAGTACTAAGTTATTTAGACAAGTTGTGGGGATTTCCGATGGTTACTAATTGCGCACCACTTGTGGCTGATCTGTTTTTGTTTCGTTATGAGAGAGGCTTCAGGATGTCCCTTTCTGCTGAAAACCAGTCTGAAATTATTGAAGCTTTTAGCTCCACTTCTAGATATTTGGATGATTTATTAAATTTGAGAATACCTATTTTGCTGGTTTGATCAGTCAAATTTACCACCCAGAACTTCAGTTAAATAAAGCTAATTCTTCTGACACCGTGCCCTGTCTATCTATTGTAGATGGGTTTGTTTCTTGCAAAATTTATGATAAACGCGATGATTTTGATTTTGAGATTGTCAATTTTCCTTTTTTGGATGGTGATGATCCTCCTGCGCCATCCTATGGCGTTTATATTTCGCAATTAATTCGATTTGCCAGAGTGTGTAGTCATGTAACTGACTTCAACACTCGTAATAAATTGTTAACGGCTAAACTTCTTAATCAGGGTTATCGGTACCATAAAATACGCAAAGCCTTTTCAAAATTTTATAGATGTCATTCTGTTTTAATTTCAAAATTCAATATTGGACTTAAATCTCTTCTGCAACAAGGTCTATCGGAACCCGAATTTTATGGTGACTAAGTATATAAATTCAGAAAAATATATAACCGCAATGACTTCAGCACCCAATTTCGTAAAATCATTCTTCGATATAAAAAGATTGGAAACAACATCAGTAATATACGACAGACTGCATGCATGGTAGTTAACCCAATCACGGTTGACAACTTTGCTTCCCTCTAAAATTGCACGCCGGTGGGCCAGGCCTCAGATTCTATGACGGTTCCAGCGTAAAGTCTTATGTTGGTTGGTACCAGATGCTCTGTTTCTGGTCGGGCCCATCGAAGTCTAACTGCTTTTTTTTCTTCTGCGCCAACATTTCAGTGGTTTCTTGATGTCGAGTCCTCACCGTTGTTTCATCTCTGTGGTTGTTTGATTTTTGTGTTCACGGCGATGTTGCACTGATGAGTTAGGAGGCCTTCATCCGGACTGAACAAATTATTTGTCTTAATCGCGATGGAAGTAAGGGCGATGATTGTGGCCACTTAAAATCGATTTAAGCTCCCCCCCCCCCAAGTGGAATTCGTTTCCGCTGACCGTTCCAAGGCGGTTCTTCTGTCGCGTTTATTTTTGTTATGGTTTGTCTTTGGGTGTTTGTGTTGCTTATATTATTCTATTTTGGATAGCCTTTTGGCCATTTTGTGGGAAAGTAACTGTCCTTTTGGCTTTCCGCTGTTGATGTTTCCATAAGGGGACCCTTTTTTCATGTTTGTGTTTCTTTCCCTTTGGTGTCTCTGATGGGAGCTGTGGGTTAATTGTATCAATTTCTGATCATTGTCTCCACTTCTATTTTAATAGTAGGAACTTTGAAACGGTGATCGAAAAAGTTCCATTAAGGGCTGTGCGAGTAGTTTGTAAGAATGACATTGTTCCGGGCAATTAAGAGTTCATACTGGGTGTGGGGAGGGGTGGCGATTTTATTGCCTTGGGCTCGGATCTAGCTTTAATAAGCCCATGTGACGATATTAACATAGATGAATTTATAGTGGAAAATTCTTTAGTCAGATCTACAAATAGAGATACATTACCAGTGCGGGTAGCAAACACATCAACCTCAAATCTCACAATTGAAAGGGGAACTTCTTTTGGTATTAACGGATAGCCCTGCGGCGAAGTCCTGTGAAAGAGCCCGAAAAATAAATCATCTGACCCCTGGGAATAGTGTTGACACAGCTTCCTGGCCGAAGCCTTTGCAAGAGCTTTTTTACAGATCCTGTGAAAATTTAAGTGAACATGAGAAAACAAGCTTGTATCTCTTGTTTGATAAATATAAGAGAATATTTTCGACGACTCCGATGGACATTGGTAAGACAAATGTTATCGAGCGCTCCATTCCTACAGGAGATACTCGACCTATCAAGTTACCACCGAAGCATACACCAAGGGCTTTTGTAGATAAAAAAAGAGGCGATTATTAAAGAACAATTGGAGGCAGAGCTAATTCGGGAAAGTAAAAGTCCCAGGAGTGCACCCTTAGATTTCGTGAGAAAAAAGGATGGGACGATTCGACCTTGTGTTGATTATAGGCGGTTAAACGTTGTAACTATAAAGGCTGCATACCCGTTACCACAGGTCCATGACTGTTTGGACAGTCTTGATGGAGCAATTTATTTCTGCTGTTTGGACCTTAACCAAGCGTTTTTTCAGCTCCCGGTCCGGTCCTCGGATGTCCGAAAAACTGCACTTTCTACAAGCAAAAATGGGCTTTACCAATATGATGTTATACCCATGGGATTGTGCGGATCCCCCTGTTCGTTTCAGCGCTGCATGGAACTAATTTTTCGAGGGCTACAATGGCGTACGCTCCTAATATATTTGGACGACTTAATTGTTTTGGACGTACATTCAAGGAAAAACTTGGAAGGCTTTAGGAAATTTTCAAACGCCTCAAAAATGCCAACCTAAAAAGTGCAATTTGTTTCAAAAAGGAAGTGGCATTTTTAGGGTTTAGGGTGAGTGCTGAAGGAATCAAGCCTGATCTAAATAAAATAGAGTGCATTCAGGCGATGACAGTCCCAAGAAATTTAACAGAACTTCACCGATTTCTTGGATATTTAGGCTGTTACAGGCGTTTTATTAAAATTTCTCCATGAGAGCTGGCCCTTTGAATAGGCTGATGGAGCCCGGTCAGCCATTCATCTGGACAGAAGAATGTGAGAGATCTTTCCTTGACCTAAAATCAGCAGATCTCGGGGGATGAAGTTATGTCTTTCCCTAGATTGGACGAGGGAGGTGGCATTTTCATTTTGGATACTGACGCAAGCAATCAAGGAATAGCAGCATGTCTTTCTCAAATGCAGTGTTGTGATCAGACTCAGGCTGAGGTCGAAAAGCCGACTATGTTTTGCAAGTAAAACGCTAGATAAAACTCAGAGGAAATATTGTTCAACCAGAAAGCAGCTTTTGGCAGTCGTAACTTTCGTACAACAGTTTAGGCATTATTTACTGGGAAGACACTTCATCACCAGGAGTGAAAACTCTAGTTTACGGTGGCTTATGAGTTTCCGTTCGCCTTCAGATCAGATAGCCCGCTGGTTGAATTTTTTGTCCCAGTACGATTTTACTCTACTTCACCGTGAGGTAAAACCCATGTTAATTCTGATTTTTGGTCCAGGTTGGGGTGTGATCCATATGAGTGTGAATGTTATGAAAGAAACACAATTCTGGAAGAGCTTCCATGTGGCGGTTGTAAAATGTGTCGGAAACGTCATGACCAGTGGTCAGTTCTAGCAGACATTATTGATGTTGTACCTTTGTTTGCGAGGAATGTGTCTTACCACGAAACATGAGGGTTGAGGCGTACAAGATTCTCTTATGTGGGAATGCTATTCACTGGGTTTAGCATTTTGGCTCGTGCACTTAGGAATGTCTTTGTACGTGTGATGGAAGCAGTAAAATCTAGAGCCTTGAGACGCCTAAGGCCTAGGACTGATAGTGATAGCTTGAGTGAGTCGCCAGGTGGGCAACTCAGGGACATAAATGGTGTTTTATTCTAAAAGAGGAAATAACAACAACGCCCACAGATGATATTGTGCTGCGAAACGACGGATTTCTCAAGGAATTAAAGAGGTCATCATTTGCGAGCTATCAACCTGAGCAGATTCGTAAAATGCAAAAGAGTGACCCTGACATTGGTAAACTAATCGAATGGAAGCTACTTTCAGAGGTGAGACCAGACAGAGATCTGATGGCTTGTGAATCCCATATGTAAGACACCTATGGTTATTGTGGGAACAGCTTAGTTTAAAAGATTTTTGTTTAAAAAGAGAGCATCATATGGATGTACCCAAACTTGCTGGCTGTTACTGCTGCCCTCTGTCTTATAGAAACAAGTGTTGGAGTTAGCACACTCTTCCATATCGTCGTGGCATTTGGGTGTGAACAAAACACTCGAATATTCAGCAGATGTTTTATTGGCATAGCTTAAAGAAAAGTATTCAGTTTTTCATTCAAAACTGTATCAAATGTGGTTCTAGGAAGAGACCTGAGAAAATGCCCAGAACCCCCATGACAAAATATACAGTAGGGTACCCAATGGATCGGGTGTGTACCGATATACTAGGACCACTTCCTGAAACAAAGTGTTCTGCAAAATACATTCTTTGTGTTCAGGATCTCTTCACCAAATTTGTAGAGTGTTATGCTATACCGGATCAGCGCAGTAGAACAGTAGCTGACAAGATAGTGTATGAATTCTTGTCCCGTTATGGTTGTTGCCTTGATATGCATTCAGACAGAGCTTCAAATTACCAATCTGAGCTTTTCCGGGAAGTGTGCCGGTTACTTGAAATTAAGAAAACATTGACCTCTGTGTTCTGGTCGCAGGCAAACGGCCAAATTGAAAAGTTCATCTCAGTGCTGTTAAACATGATTTCAACGTATGTTGATAAAAATAAAAAAAATGGGATCTTCATTTACCATTGTATATCGATCTACAGTTCACCCAATCACTGGATATACTCCAAACAAGCTAATGTTTGGCCGTGAGTGTATTTTACCTATTAAGTTACAAATAGGGTGTTTTCCTGTAAGTGAGCACACTTGCAAGACATTTAATGAATATATTCAAAATCTTGAAACAAAATTGCAACAGATTTTTCAGTTAGTACGAGAGCAGCTTAAGACCAATGCCTCCAGAATGAAACGTGACTATGATACAAGGATAAGTCAGCACAATTATGAGATTGGTGACATTGTTTACTGTCTTGATCTGACCAAAAACTTGGTAATTGTAGAAAGATTTACCCCAACATTTGGCAAGGCCCTTTTATTATTGTGAAAAAGTTAAGTGATTAACTTTTTGAAATTCAGGGGAAACTTGGGACAAAATCAAAATTGGTTCATCATGACAGGCTAAAGAAATACTGTTCTGAAACAAATCCAGATTGTATTACTGTCGAGCCCACCTTATACCCTAATGCTTCGGGAACCAATAATGGTGCATCTCTTGGGCCTGCCCCTGCCCCAGCCCAATGGAAATGAACAACCGTGAAGCACAGGAACAGAAAGAAATTATTGTGCATGAATGGTCACAATGAATGTATCAGCTCTAAAAGAAAAGCAAAGCCTAAGAAGTTTAAGGGACCTTTTCCCTTAAGACAGGGATCGAGGCACCGTAAGCAAACTGTGTTTTTTTTTTAACATAAATCAAAACACAATGTTGTCACAGTAATTGAGAAAATGGCTGACTTTTCAAAAGCAGAAAATGGGCTTGAGTAAGAAACTTTCATTTTAGCATGAAAACTGGAATCAGAACAGGTGTCGCATGACTTAAACGTCATTAATTTAAGACCTGAGCATTATTGTGACAGTGTTCATGCTCTTCCTGGGTTTTCTTCATGGGAAGTTTTTAATTAAATTTTAATTTGAGGTCAAATATAAGAGCTGGGCCTGGATCCTCTGGACATTTACTGCTCAAACATATAAAATTGAAAGATCAGGAACTCCACTAATGGACGAAAAGGCAATGTTTGGCATTTACTCCACTGTGTCTGTTCCCTGGGGAGATGTTACTCTGCAGGAGTCATCCTCAGATCAATTGCTGAGAAGAATGAATGCCCTTAATTAGGGACCAGCATTTGACAACGCGGGAGCACGTGTCGAAATGCCTCAGAGATACGATAGCCATTGAGAGAGGCATGCTCAACAAAGTATGCCAGAATCTTCAGGCTGTCGCTTCAGCGACACAGGAGATTAAGAAGCGGCCCCAGGCAGACTCATCATTGATGTCAGGGATATTGAACCTGGTTAATTAAGCTCTACTGCAGCTTCAAACCACGGCAGCTCCACAACTGGCACCTGCTGTTGCTTCATTGGAACAACATCAGAATGGAAATTAGATGAATTTCCCAGTTGGAGATTTTGGATATTTGGAAGGAATCCTGGTGTAAATATTTTGTGCCTTGTTTTGTTTTGCTGTGTGCAGTATGTGTGTTCTTTGCGTTTGTATTCATGTATTCTTGAGTAACTATAGTCCGACAAGGAATTCTTGGCAGTTACGTCATAATTAGTTTACTCGAATATTCATATGATACGGGCTTTACTTGAAACCTAGGACTAAGAGTATTTACATACCGCAAAAACTTTGTGGATTTCGTGGCCGAGAGAGTAGAGGCCTTGTTCTACAGAACAAGTAGTGGTTAGTTCGAAACCCACTTGTCGAATTTTTTTTATTTATTTATTTATTTATTTATTTTTTTTTTTTTTTTGACCTCGTAATACACACACACAAAAACACACACACGCCATGTGAAATCTGCTTTACCCGTGTGGCATGTTAAAAGTGGATAATTACGACGTGTACAGAACATATTTCTTGTTCATTTTCAAGCACATAACACTTGACTGCATAAAACTTGTTTATGAGAAATAAAGATAGAAACCAGTAAAATATAAAAAAAAATATGAAACAATGAACATTTAATTTACTATAAAAAGATAAAACAAATATATAATTAAAAAAAAACGCAATCAGTGAGATTCGAACTCGGACCGTCAGTATGACAAGCAGTGTTGACATCCCCTGGGCCGTTGTGACTGCTGTTTAAGCATTGGGCGTGTCCTGTTCATACGATAAACCCAAGCGCAAGTTTATACTGGAAAATCCTTTCTATATTTAGCTTTGTTTTTGATTTGACGTCACTGCCAGACCTAGTTTGTTTACCAGTATGTACCTTTTATTTGTATACATAAGTAGTGTATGTTCGGTTGGATTAATGGTGAAATTTGGTAGTTTTCGTTTTGAAGGAAATTACAAAAAGTATGAAATAGTTGGCAGTTGGAAATTTCCAAAAATATATTGGAAACGAATGGTTATGATTGTGAAGATCAGGATTGGTGTGCGTTTAACTTGCTTGTTTTGAAATTCTGGTGTAAAACGGATATGCACCAAATGTGTATATTTTTCTTAGTCATTCAACGGACTCCACAGTGAGTCGGCCCGATCTGCCAATGCTTTGAAATCGATTTTATTTCGCTATTGTGAGTCATCTTATCTTTAGACTAGCTACTAGTCTGATAATAAGTTTGATCATCTTTGGTATGTTTATTATTAAAAGTTTATCAGCTTATTAATAATGGCAAGTCTGTTTTGTAGAGTCTCCAACTTAGGATTATCAATTTAAAATTGAGACAGGAGATTAGACTAGCTAAAGACTAGATTATACACTGCAATATATGATTTTGATTCCATATTATTCATTTTAACGCCTAGTGGCTAGGCTATCTTGTATTGATTAGACTAGACTAGATTATACACTGCAATATATGATTTTGATTCCATATTATTCATTTTAACACCTTGTGGCTAGGCTATCTTGTCTTGTACACAGTAGTGCAAGGATATAGATCAATGCATTGGTATTTATTGGGAAAACACGGACGCTAAAGAAACCATTTTATTGCAAGTAGGTCAGTCCCTCTCCAAAGTATAAAAAGGACTTGATCTACTTCAGATTTCTTAAAAAAAAATAAAAAATAAACAACAACAATGAAGCAGTCAAAATCATTCGATGATCTCATACAAAATCAAATTCTTTTAGCATCAGCAGTCAATGGGTGTTCTGGTGGCGATGCTACATTACAACAACAACAACAATATTCAACTACACCGTCCAACCAACTGATCTAAGCACAGCTTCAAGTACAACAACCTTAACCCAAACCAGGAGTTGTTGAAGACTTAATTAAGGGTATCAACGCCCTCAAGAAGAGAGTCAAATAGTTAGAAGATTATCCTCAACAAAAATTTTCACTGAAAATGAATCCTATAAGGATTCCACTCTCCTTCAATATCGTCACAAATGAATATCAACAAGTACAACAATACGGTAACATACCCGTGCGACATAGTGCATTTTTTTCACATCTCCAAAATGGCTACTTTTCTAATGAAACTCCGTGATATTTTTCTAGATTCTACTGCAAGCATATGTCGTGGGTGCTCGTTAGAACCGCCTCATTGATGTGGTTCTAACGAGTACCCACAACCTATGTCTTGCAACAGAAATAAGAAAAATATGTTTATCCCGTAAACCCCAGTTTTTTATATATAAAGTGGGGTTTGGTGGGGTGTTCATTTCATGGACTTGTTCACGTGATGGTATTCGGTAACGTCATGTGCACCAGCTACTGGACTTGGAACTGCTACCAAGCCCATATGGACAAAAAACCCAAATAAAAAAATAATCAGATGCTTGTGCGGACAAGCTAATATGTTTGCGCATAAGATATTATGTGGACATAATTTATCTTGTGTTGGCAACATATTATCTTGTGCGCACAAGATGGTATCTTGTTCGCACAACATATTATCTTGTTTGCACAACATAGATCTTGGGAAGTTGTGCGAACAAGATATTATATTGTGCGGACAAGATATTATCTTGTTTGCACAACATATTATCTTGTGCGCACAACATATTATCTTGTGCGGACACCGTCGAGCTTAGATTAACTTGGGGGTGGGGTGCAACTTGGCAACTTGGGGGGAGGGGACAAAAATGTGGGAGCAAAACTTATGGGGACATCAGAAAGATGTCCCCATAATTCTGTCCCTATAAATTTGCCCTATAAATTTGCACAAAGTCCCCCCACGCCCCCCCCCCCCCCCTCTTCCATATACCCATATACACACACAAACACACCATACTACTTATATGGTAAGTTAATTCTGTAAAATTCCTATATTAAGACCACTTTTGAACTGTCCCAAATGTGGTCCATGAGCAGTGAACACTGTATGCAGAAAACACACTGAAAGAATAACTGCAACCTACTAAATAAGCTTTTAATAGCAGAATAAGTCTTAATTTTAGGTGGTCTTAATAGTGGAATTTTACTGTACTAGCAATCACTAAGAGGGCCTGTCAGGTAAAGTGGTGCGAGTCAGACAGTCCATGTATATGAATTCTATTGGTTTCACTGGGCGACAGGGCTTGAGATGATATTTTCATCTCAGTGTTGGTAAATGTCATACAAAATTGGAAGCAACCTCTCAAAAATGACCTAAATAGTGTGTGGGTGTCATTAAACCTCAAACAACCTAGGACCTGTGTAGTGTTGAGGGTGACATTAAACCTTAGATGTAAAAAATCAAGTGCCTCTATAGCGTTGTGGGTAATATTAAACTTCAAATCAAATAACCTGGGACCTGTATAGTGTTGAGGGCGACATTGAATCTCAAATCAAACAATCTATGACCTGTATAGCTCTGACAGTGACATTAAACCTCAAATCAAACAACTTAGGACCTGTATAGTGTTGAAGATGACACTAATCCTAAAATCAAATAACCTAGGACCTGTATAGTGTTGAGGGTAACATTAAACCTCAATTCAAACAACCTATGACCTGTATAGTGTTGAGGATGACATTAATCCACAAGTCAAACATCCTAGGACCTGTATAGTCTTGAGCGTAACATTAAACCTTAATTCAAACAACCTAGGACCTGTATAAAGTTGGGGTGACATTAAACCTCAAAACAAACAACCTAGGACCCGTATAGTGTTGAAGGTGACATTAAACCTCAATTCAAACAACCTAGCACCTGTATAGTGTTGAGAATGACATAAAACCTCAAATCAAACAACCTAGGACCTGTTTAGTGTTGAGGGTAACATTACGCCTCAATTCAAACATAATAGGACATGTATAGTGCTGAGAGTGACATTAAACTTCAATTCAAACAACCTAGGACCTGTATAGTATCGAGGGTGACATTAAACATCAAATCAAACAAAACACATGGAAAATAAAATGTGGTTAGGCAGACTGGGTGGTGTTCTAACTCTAACCGCTGTGGTTTTCAGCCTTGATGAGGTCACGTGATATAACAAGTTCCCATTTCGATTTCATTACGATGTCACACGTGTGACATAATGCATTCTTCCAAAGCTCCAAAATGAACATTTGTGATATTTTTTCTTCTTAATACTCGAAATATAGCTTGTGGATGCTCGTTAGAACTGCCTCATTAAGGCGGTTCTAACAAGTACCCACAACCTATGTCTTAAAGCAAAAATGAGAAAAATAATGTATACCCCCGTACCCCAGTTTTGTTTATATAAAGTGAGGTTTAGGCGTGTGTTCATTTAGAATGTTGTTTACGTGATGTGCATCGGAAGGCCAGGTGATATTTTTTGGCAACGCTAGTTTTGCTTACCTTATAAGTTAAATAATCTTGAAAGGGCCATTAAACAAGAGGCCCAAGAGGGCCTGTCGCTCCACCGGCTAACTTCAGACAATTGTCATATTTATTACATTAACCAATAGTATACTAGTGGACTCTTCTATTGCTATATGTTGGACCAGTCCATTTGTCATATAAGGGGTGTCAGGCCTATTTTTTTTCTATTTTTGATTGAAAATTCTGTTAGCAAATAGTGCAGGCCCTGATCAGACATGGTGTTCTGTGGGGTCTGATCTTGGCCAGCACTGTTTGCCAAGGTACCAGTTTAGGGTTTTCCCGCATGCAATGGGTAAACAAGAGGGCCATGATGGCCCTGGATCGCTCACCTGATCCATAGTGTAACAAGTGGGCCCCAAAGAGGGCCGTTATTGGCCCCAGGGCTTTAATGTGCATAATGTTGAGGGAGGTCTTAAAGGTGAAGCTTCATACCAAACATCAACAAAGGCTATAATTTGAACGATCTTGGCAAAGGTCCACAAGATGAAGCTACACATCAAATATCAAAGACCTGGGCCTAGCGGTTTCAGAGAAGATTTTTGAAAGATTTTGCCTATATAAGCCTATGTAAAACCAAAGGGCCCTGGGACGGGAGCATTTTTTGCTCCAGCATTATAATTTGAACAATCTTGGTAGGGGTCCACTAGATGAAGCTTCATACCAAATATCAAAGACCTGGGCCTTGTGGTTTCAGAGAAGAAGATGTTTAAAGATTTTCCCTATAAAGGCCTATGTAAAACCAAAGGGCCCCGTGGCGGGGGCATTTTTTGTCCCAGCACTATAATTTGAACAATCTTGGTATGGGTCCACTAGATGAAGCTTCATACCAAATATCAAAGTCCTGGGCCTTGTGGTTTTAGAGAAGAAGATTTTTAAAGATTTTCCCTATATAAGCCTATGTAAAACCAAAGGGCCCCGGGGCGGGGGCATTTTTGGCCCCAGCACTATCATTTGAACAATCTTGGTAAGGGTCCACTAGATGAAGCTTCATACCAAATATCAAAGACCTGAGCCTTGTGGTTTCAGAGAAGAAAATTTTTAAAGATTTTCCCTATATAAGCCTATGTAAAACCAAAGGGCCCCGGGGCGGGTGCATTTTTGGCCCCAGCACTATTATTTGAACAATCTTGGTAGGGGTCCACTAGATGAAGCTTCATACCAAATATCAAAGTCCTAGGCCTTGTGGTTTCAGAGAAGAAGATTTTTAAAGATTTTCCCTATATAAGCCTATGTCAAACCAAAGGGCCCCGGGGAAGGGGCATTTTTGGCCCCAGCATTATAATTTAAACAATCTTGGTAGGGGTCCACTAAATGAAGCTTCATACCAAATATCAAAGACATGGGCCTTGTGGTTTCAGAGAAGAAGATTTTCCCTATATAAGCCAATGTAAAACCAAAGGGCCCCGTGGCGGGGGCATTTTTTGTCCCAGCACTAAAATTTGAACAATCTTGGTAGGGGTCCACTAGATGAAGCTTCATACCAAATATCAAAGTCCTGGGCCTTGTGGTTTCAGAGAAGAAGATTTTTAAAGATTTTCCCTATATAAACCTATGTAAAACCAAAGGGCCCTGGGGCGGGGGGGGGGGCATTTTTGGCCCCAGCACTATAATTTGAACAATCTTGGTAGGGGTCCACTAGATGAAGCTTCATACCAAATATCAAAGACCTGGGTTTTGTGGTTTCAGAGAAGAAGATTTTTAAAGATTTTCCCTATATAAGCCTATGTAAAACCAAAGGGCCCTGTGACGGTGGCATTTTTTTGCCCCAGCATTATAATTTGAACAATCTTGGTAGGGGTCCACTAGATGAAGCTTCATACCAAATATCAAAGTCCTGGGCCTTGTGGTTTCAGAGAAGAAGAGTTTTAAAGATTTTCCCTATATAAGTCAATGTAAAACCAAAGGGCCCCGGGGCGGGGGCATTTTTGGCCCCAGCACTGTAATTCGAACAATCTTGGTAGGGGTCCACTAGATGAAGCTTCATACCAAATATCAAAGACCTGGGCCTTGTGGTTTCAGAGAAGAAGATTTTTAAAGATTTTCCCTATAAAGGCCTTTGTAAAACCAAAGGGCCCCGTGGCGGGGGCATTTTTGTCCCAGCACTATAATTTACACAATCTTGGTATGGGTCCACTAGATGAAGCTTCATACCAAATATCAAAGTCCTGGGCCTTGTGGTTTTAGAGAAGAAGATTTTCAAAGATTTTCCCTATATAAGCCTATGTAAAACCAAAGGGCCCCGGGGCGGGGGCATTTTTGGCCCCAGCACTATCATTTGAACAATCTTGGTAAGTGTCCACTAGATGAAGCTTCATACCAAATATCAAAGACCTGAGCCTTGTGGTTTCAGAGAAGAAAATTTTTAAAGATTTTCCCTATATAAGCCTATGTAAAACCAAAGGGCCCCGGGGCGGGTGCATTTTTGGCCCCAGCACTATTATTTGAATAATCTTGGTAGGGGTCCACTAGATGAAGCTTCATACCAAATATCAAAGTCCTGGGCCTTGTGGTTTCAGAGAAGAAGATTTTTAAAGATTTTCCCTGTATAAGCCTATGTCAAACCAAAGGGCCCCGGGGAAGGGGCATTTTTGGCCCCAGCACTGTAATTCGAACAATCTTGGTAGGGGTCCACTAGATGAAGCTTCATACCAAATATCAAAGACATGGGCCTTGTGGTTTCAGAGAAGAAGATTTTCCCTATATAAGCCAATGTAAAACCAAAGGGCCCCGTGGCGGGGGCATTTTTTGTCCCAGCACTAAAATTTGAACAATCTTGGTAGGGGTCCACTAGATGAAGCTTCATACCAAATATCAAAGTCCTGGGCCTTGTGGTTTCAGAGAAGAAGATTTGTAAAGATTTTCCCTATATAAGCCTATGTAAAACCAAAGGGCCCCGGGGCGGGGGCATTTTTGGCCCCAGCACTATCATTTGAACAATCTTGGTAAGGGTCCACTAGATGAAGCTTCATACCAAATATCAAAGACCTGAGCCTTGTGGTTTCAGAGAAGAAAATTTTTAAAGATTTTCCCTATATAAGCCTATGTAAAACCAAAGGGCCCCGGGGCGGGTGCATTTTTGGCCCCAGCACTATTATTTGAACAATCTTGGTAGGGGTCCACTAAATGAAGCTTCATACCAAATATCAAAGACATGGGCCTTGTGGTTTCAGAGAAGAAGATTTTCCCTATATAAGCCAATGTAAAACCAAAGGGCCCCGTGGCGGGGGCATTTTTTGTCCCAGCACTAAAATTTGAACAATCTTGGTAGGGGTCCACTAGATGAAGCTTCATACCAAATATCAAAGTCCTGGGCCTTGTGGTTTCAGAGAAGAAGATTTTTAAAGATTTTCCCTATATAAACCTATGTAAAACCAAAGGGCCCTGGGGCGGGGGGGGGGGGGGGGGGGCATTTTTGGCCCCAGCACTATAATTTGAACAATCTTGGTAGGGGTCCACTAAATGAAGCTTCATACCAAATATCAAAGACCTGGGTTTTGTGGTTTCAGAGAAGAAGATTTTTAAAGATTTTCCCTATATAAGCCTATGTAAAACCAAAGGGCCCTGTGACGGTGGCATTTTTTTGCCCCAGCATTATAATTTGAACAATCTTGGTAGGGGTCCACTAGATGAAGCTTCATACCAAATATCAAAGTCCTGGGCCTTGTGGTTTCAGAGAAGAAGAGTTTTAAAGATTTTCCCTATATAAGCCAATGTAAAACCAAAGGGCCCCGGGGCGGGGGCATTTTTGGCCCCAGCACTGTAATTCGAACAATCTTGGTAGGGGTCCACTAGATGAAGCTTCATACCAAATATCAAAGACCTGGGCCTTGTGGTTTCAGAGAAGAAGATTTTTAAAGATTTTCCCTATAAAGGCCTATGTAAAACCAAAGGGCCCCGTGGCGGGGGCATTTTTGTCCCAGCACTATAATTTACACAATCTTGGTATGGGTCCACTAGATGAAGCTTCATACCAAATATCAAAGTCCTTGGCCTTGTGGTTTTAGAGAAGAAGATTTTCAAAGATTTTCCCTATATAAGCCTATGTAAAACCAAAGGGCCCCGGGGCGGGGGCATTTTTGGCCCCAGCACTATCATTTGAACAATCTTGGTAAGTGTGCACTAGATGAAGCTTCATACCAAATATCAAAGACCTGAGCCTTGTGGTTTCAGAGAAGAAAATTTTTAAAGATTTTCCCTATATAAGCCTATGTAAAACCAAAGGGCCCCGGGGCGGGTGCATTTTTGGCCCCAGCACTATTATTTGAATAATCTTGGTAGGGGTCCACTAGATGAAGCTTCATACCAAATATCAAAGTCCTGGGCCTTGTGGTTTCAGAGAAGAAGATTTTTAAAGATTTTCCCTGTATAAGCCTATGTCAAACCAAAGGGCCCCGGGGAAGGGGCATTTTTGGCCCCAGCACTGTAATTCGAACAATCTTGGTAGGGGTCCACTAGATGAAGCTTCATACCAAATATCAAAGACATGGGCCTTGTGGTTTCAGAGAAGAAGATTTTCCCTATATAAGCCAATGTAAAACCAAAGGGCCCCGTGGCGGGGGCATTTTTTGTCCCAGCACTAAAATTTGAACAATCTTGGTAGGGGTCCACTAGATGAAGCTTCATACCAAATATCAAAGTCCTGGGCCTTGTGGTTTCAGAGAAGAAGATTTGTAAAGATTTTCCCTATATAAGCCTATGTAAAACCAAAGGGCCCCGGGGCGGGGGCATTTTTGGCCCCAGAACTATCATTTGAACAATCTTGGTAAGGGTCCACTAGATGAAGCTTCATACCAAATATCAAAGACCTGAGCCTTGTGGTTTCAGAGAAGAAAATTTTTAAAGATTTTCCCTATATAAGCCTATGTAAAACCAAAGGGCCCCGGGGCGGGTGCATTTTTGGCCCCAGCACTATTATTTGAACAATCTTGGTAGGGGTCCACTAGATGAAGCTTCATACCAAATATCAAAGTCCTGGGCCTTGTGGTTTCAGAGAAGAAGATTTTTAAAGATTTTCCCTATATAAGCCTATGTCAAACCAAAGGGCCCCGGGGAAGGGGCATTTTTGGCCCCAGCATTATGATTTAAACAATCTTGGTAGGGGTCCACTAGATGAAGCTTCATACCAAATATCAAAGACATGGGCCTTGTGGTTTCAGAGAAGAAGATTTTCCCTATATAAGCCAATGTAAAACCAAAGGGCCCCGTGGCGGGGGCATTTTTTGTCCCAGCACTAAAATTTGAACAATCTTGGTAGGGGTCCACTAGATGAAGCTTCATACCAAATATCAAAGTCCTGGGCCTTGTGGTTTCAGAGAAGAAGATTTTTAAAGATTTTCCCTATATAAGTCTATGTAAAACCAAAGGGCCCTGGGGTGGGGGGCATTTTTGGCCCCAGCACTATAATTTGAACAATCTTGGTAGGGGTCCACTAAATGAAGCTTCATACCAAATATCAAAGACCTGGGTTTTGTGGTTTCAGAGAAGAAGATTTTTAAAGATTTTCCCTATATAAGCCTATGTAAAACCAAAGGGCCCTGTGACGGGGGCATTTTTTGCCCCAGCATTATAATTTGAACAATCTTGGTAGGGGTCCACTAGATGAAGCTTCATACCAAATATCAAAGTCCTGGGCCTTGTGGTTTCAGAGAAGAAGAGTTTTAAAGATTTTCCCTATATAAGCCAATGTAAAACCAAAGGGCCCCGGGGCGGGGGCATTTTTGGCCCCAGCACTGTAATTCGAACAATCTTGGTAGGGGTCCACTAGATGAAGCTTCATACCAAATATCAAAGACCTGGGCCTTGTGGTTTCAGAGAAGAAAATTTTTAAAGATTTTCCCTATAAAGGCCTATGTAAAACCAAAGGGCCCCGTGGCGGGGGCATTTTTTGTCCCAGCACTATAATTTGAACAATCTTGGTATGGGTCCACTAGATGAAGCTTCATACCAAATATCAAAGTCCTGGGCCTTGTGGTTTCAGAGAAGAAGATTTTTAAAGATTTTCCATATATAAGCCTATGTAAAACCAAAGGGCCCCGGGGCGGGGGCATTTTTGGCCCCAGCACTATCATTTGAACAATCTTGGTAAGTGTCCACTAGATGAAGCTTCATACCAAATATCAAAGACCTGAGCCTTGTGGTTTCAGAGAAGAAAATTTTTAAAGATTTTCCCTATATAAGCCTATGTAAAACCAAAGGGCCCCGGGGCGGGTGCATTTTTGGCCTCAGCACTATTATTTGAATAATCTTGGTAGGGGTCCACTAGATGAAGCTTCATACCAAATATCAAAGTCCTGGGCCTTGTGGTTTCAGAGAAGAAGATTTTTAAAGATTTTCCCTATATAAGCCTATGTAAAACCAAAGGGCCCCGGGGAAGGGGCATTTTTGGCCCCAGCATTATAATTTAAACAATCTTGGTAGGGGTCCACCAGATGAAGCTTCATACCAAATATCAAAGACATGGGCCTTGTGGTTTCAGAGAAGAAGATTTTCCCTATATAAGCCAATGTAAAACCAAAGGGCCCCGTGGCGGGGGCATTTTTTGTCCCAGCACTAAAATTTGAACAATCTTGGTAGGGGTCCACTAGATGAAGCTTCATACCAAATATCAAAGTCCTGGGCCTTGTGGTTTCAGAGAAGAAGATTTGTAAAGATTTTCCCTATATAAGTCTATGTAAAACCAAAGGGCCCTGGGGCGGGGGGGCATTTTTGGCCCCAGCACTATAATTTGAACAATCTTGGTAGGGGTCCACTAAATGAAGCTTCATACCAAATATCAAAGACCTGGGTTTTGTGGTTTCAGAGAAGAAGATTTTTAAAGATTTTCCCTATATAAGCCTATGTAAAACCAAAGGGCCCTGGGACGGGGGCATTTTTTGCCCCAGCATTATAATTTGAACAATCTTGGTAGGGGTCCACTAGATGAAGCTTCATACCAAATATCAAAGTCCTGGGCCTTGTGGTTTCAGAGAAGAAGATTTTTAAAGATTTTCCCTATATAAGCCAATGTAAAACCAAAGGGCCCCGGGGCGGGGGCATTTTTGGCCCAGCACTGTAATTTGAACAATCGTGGTAGGGGTCCACTAGATGAAGCTTCATACCAAATATCAAAGACCTGGGCCTTGTGGTTTCAGAGAAGAAGATTTTTAAAGATGTTCCCTATAAAGGCCTATGTAAAACCAAAGGGCCCCGTGGCGGGGGCATTTTTTGTCCCAGCACTATAATTTGAACAATCTTGGTAAGAGTCCACTAGATGAAGCTTCATACCAAATATCAAAGTCCTGGGCCTTGTGGTTTTAGAGAAGAAGAATTTTAAAGATTTTCCCTATATAAGCCTATGTAAAACCAAAGGGCCCCGGGGCGGGGGCATTTTTGGCCCCAGCACTATCATTTGAACAATCTTGGTAAGGGTCCACTAGATGAAGCTTCATACCAAATATCAAAGACCTGAGCCTTGTGGTTTCAGAGAAGAAAATTTTTAAAGATTTTCCCTATATAAGCCTATGTAAAACCAAAGGGCCCCGGGGCGGGTGCATTTTTGGCCCCAGCACTATTATTTGAACAATCTTGGTAGGGGTCCACTAGATGAAGCTTCATACCAAATATCAAAGTCCTGGGCCTTGTGGTTTCAGAGAAGAAGATTTTTAAAGAGTTTCCCTATATAAGCCTATGTCAAACCAAAGGGCCCCGGGGAAGGGGCATTTTTGGCCCCAGCATTATAATTTAAACAATCTTGGTAGGGGTCCACTAGATGAAGCTTCATACCAAATATCAAAGACATGGGCCTTGTGGTTTCAGAGAAGAAGATTTTTAAAGATTTTCCCTATATAAGCCAATGTAAAACCAAAGGGCCCAGTGGCGGGAACATTTTTTGTCCCAGCACTAAAATTTGAACAATCTTGGTAGGGGTCCACTAGATGAAGCTTCATACCAAATATCAAAGTCCTGGGCCTTGTGGTTTCAGAGAAGAAAATTTTTAAAGATTTTCCCTATATAAGCCTATGTAAAACCAAAGGGCCCCGGGGCGGGTGCATTTTTGGCCCCAGCACTATTATTTGAATAATCTTGGTAGGGGTCCACTAGATGAAGCTTCATACCAAATATCAAAGTCCTGGGCCTTGTGGTTTCAGAGAAGAAGATTTTTAAAGATTTTCCCTATATAAGCCTATGTAAAACCAAAGGGCCCCGGGGAAGGGGCATTTTTGGCCCCAGCATTATAATTTAAACAATCTTGGTAGGGGTCCACTAGATGAAGCTCCATACCAAATATCAAAGACATGGGCCTTGTGGTTTCAGAGAAGAAGATTTTCCCTATATAAGCCAATGTAAAACCAAAGGGCCCCGTGGCGGGGGCATTTTTTGTCCCAGCACTAAAATTTGAACAATCTTGGTAGGGGTCCACTAGATGAAGCTTCATACCAAATATCAAAGTCCTGGGCCTTGTGGTTTCAGAGAAGAAGATTTGTAAAGATTTTCCCTATATAAGTCTATGTAAAACCAAAGGGCCCTGGGGCGGGGGGCATTTTTGGCCCCAGCACTATAATTTGAACAATCTTGGTAGGGGTCCACTAAATGAAGCTTCATACCAAATATCAAAGACCTGGGTTTTGTGGTTTCAGAGAAGAAGATTTTTAAAGATTTTCCCTATATAAGCCTATGTAAAACCAAAGGGCCCTGGGACGGGGGCATTTTTTGCCCCAGCATTATAATTTGAACAATCTTGGTAGGGGTCCACTAGATGAAGCTTCATACCAAATATCAAAGTCCTGGGCCTTGTGGTTTCAGAGAAGAAGATTTTTAAAGATTTTCCCTATATAAGCCAATGTAAAACCAAAGGGCCCCGGGGCGGGGGCATTTTTGGCCCAGCACTGTAATTTGAACAATCTTGGTAGGGGTCCACTAGATGAAGCTTCATACCAAATATCAAAGACCTGGGCCTTGTGGTTTCAGAGAAGAAGATTTTTAAAGATTTTCCCTATAAAGGCCTATGTAAAACCAAAGGGCCCCGTGGCGGGGGCATTTTTTGTCCCAGCACTATAATTTGAACAATCTTGGTAAGGGTCCACTAGATGAAGCTTCATACCAAATATCAAAGTCCTGGGCCTTGTGGTTTTAGAGAAGAAGAATTTTAAAGATTTTCCCTATATAAGCCTATGTAAAACCAAAGGGCCCCGGGGCGGGGGCATTTTTGGCCCCAGCACTATCATTTGAACAATCTTGGTAAGGGTCCACTAGATGAAGCTTCATACCAAATATCAAAGACCTGAGCCTTGTGGTTTCAGAGAAGAAAATTTTTAAAGATTTTCCCTATATAAGCCTATGTAAAACCAAAGGGCCCCGGGGCGGGTGCATTTTTGGCCCCAGCACTATTATTTGAACAATCTTGGTAGGGGTCCACTAGATGAAGCTTCATACCAAATATCAAAGTCCTGGGCCTTGTGGTTTCAGAGAAGAAGATTTTTAAAGAGTTTCCCTATATAAGCCTATGTCAAACCAAAGGGCCCCGGGGAAGGGGCATTTTTGGCCCCAGCATTATAATTTAAACAATCTTGGTAGGGGTCCACTAGATGAAGCTTCATACCAAATATCAAAGACATGGGCCTTGTGGTTTCAGAGAAGAAGATTTTTAAAGATTTTCCCTATATAAGCCAATGTAAAACCAAAGGGCCCCGTGGCGGGGGCATTTTTTGTCCCAGCACTAAAATTTGAACAATCTTGGTAGGGGTCCACTAGATGAAGCTTCATACCAAATATCAAAGTCCTGGGCCTTGTGGTTTCAGAGAAGAAGATTTATAAAGATTTTCCCTATATAAGTCTATGTAAAACCAAAGGGCCCTGGGGCGGGGGGCATTTTTGGCCCCAGCACTATAATTTGAACAATCTTGGTAGGGGTCCACTAAATGAAGCTTCATACCAAATATCAAAGACCTGGGTTTTGTGGTTTCAGAGAAGAAGATTTTTAAAGATTTTCCCTATATAAGCCTATGTAAAACCAAAGGGCCCCAGGGCGGGGGAATTTTTGGCCCCAGCACTATAATCTGAACAATCTTGGTAGGGGTCCACTAGATGAAGCTTCATACCAAATATCAAAGACCTGGGCCTTGTGGTTTCAGAGAAGAAGATTTTTTAAGTTTTTGGTGAAAAAAATCTGTTTTTGGCTCCAGTGACCTAGATGTGCAACAGACCGGAACCATTTGAACAACTTTGAAAGGGGACCACCTAAGGATCATTCCTGTGAAGTTTGGTCAAAATCCGATCAGTGGTTTAGGAGGAGATGTCGTTTAAAGAAATTGTTTACGCACGCACGGACGGACGCACGCACGACGGACGACGGACAAAAAGTGATCCCAAAAGCTCACCTCGTCACTACGTGACGGTCAGCTAAAAAGAAACAAGTGATCCACCCAAGGAATGTCCATTCTATATTTTTTGGACCCCAGAGCCATGGTTGGCAGGATTTATGTGAGTGACCATTTGGCATTGCTCCGTTCTAAATATCTAAAGCTCTGGGCCTTATGGTTTCAGAGAAGAAGACTTTTTTTAAGTTTTTCCTATTATAAGTCTATGGGAACTAATATGCCTCTGGGCGTGACCAATTTTTTACCCCAGGGGCATTGTTGGCAGGATTTATTTGAGTGACCACTTGGCGTTGCTGCATACTTAATATCTAAGCTCTGGGCACTGATGGTTTCAGAGAAGATTTTTGTCAGTTTTTCCCAGTATAAGTCTATGGGAGCTTATGGGCCTCAGGGTGTGGCCAATTTGGACCCCAGGGGCATAGTTGGCAGGATTTATGCAGATGAATACTTCAAGTTGCTACATACTAAGCTCTTGGCCTTATGGTTTCAGAGGAGAAAAGTTTCAAGATTTTGTCATTATTAGTCTATGGGAGCTACTAAGCACCGGGGCGTTGCCAATTTGGACTCAAGAGTCATAGTTCGCAGGACTTAGTAGGTGACCACATAACTTTGCTACATACTACAGTTCAACCTGTATTAAGCAAGTGCCTAAGGGATAGTCAAAATATGCTTGCTTAAGACAGGTTCTTGCTTAATACAGGTGAAATTTAACACATCTGCCTTTCTTGGGAACTGAATGCCTGCTTGCTTAAGACAGGTTGCTTGCTTAATAGAGGTGGCCACTAAGACAGGTTTTACTGTAAATGTCTTAGCTTTAGGCTTTATGGTTTCAGAGAAGAAGTTTTTCCGTTTAATGGTCTATGGAAGCTAATGAGCCAAAGGTGGTGGCCATGGCGGCCATGTTTTTTGTCTGATCAAAATTTCTTCAATGAATCTGACAATGGTAGACACAAGGAACATTCATGAAAATTAAGAACGAAATCCATTTAGCGGTTTTGGAGGAGAAGATTAAAAAAAAAAAAAAAATCCCTTTATGAGTCTATGGAAGCTAATTAGCCAATGGGCGTGTCCATGGCGGCCATGTTTTTTGTCTGATCAAAATTGCTTCAAGGAATCTGACAGAGGTCCACCCAAGGAACATTCATGCAAAGTAAGAATGAAATCCATTACGTTGAGCGGTTTTGGAGGAGAAGGTTTTTAAAACTTTTCCCCATATAAGTCTTTGAAAGCTAATGAGCCAAGGGGCATGGCCATGGCAGTCATGTGGGGCATGGCCATGGTGGCCATGTTTTTTGCCTGATCCGAATTTCTTCAAGGAATCTGACAGAGGTCCACCCAAGGAACATTCAAGCAAAATAAGAATAAAATCCATTGAGCGGTTTTGGAGGAGAAGATTTTTAAATATTTTTTTTTTTTTGCTTTCGATGCCATTTTGTTCTGCATGTAACAAAATTCTTTGAAAGAATTCAGAAGAGGGCTATGTGAGAAAAATTCCTGTGAAGTTTGGTTACAATCGACCAAGTAGTTAAGGAGGAAATGTTTAAAGAAAAAAGTTAACGCACGGATGCACAACCGCACAGACGCACAACAGACACAGGGCCATAACATATAACATAAAACCCGCCGGTCTTTGGCCAGTGGGGCTAAAAATGAACAGATTTATGTTTTTATTTCTTTATTTATTTATTTTTTCCTTTCCTCCGTCGGATTCGGTATGCCTCCCTTTTCAACTAAGCCATTTTAACCCTCAGGGATCTGGAGAACTGTTGACACTGTAGTATAATTAGGTCTAATAAATCAATCTCCCTCAGTATTTTGAATTTATTTTGAAACATCAAGTCGTATAAATAGAGTTTGTGTTGAAAACATCAGTTCTATCACCAGTGTGATGGGCATGTGAAATTTCTGATGTTTTGAATTTTAGAATGACAATTTGTAGGTGGACCTCTATAGATATGTGATAGTCAGCAAAACTGGAGGAGATTAATTCAGATACAGGAAGGTACTTTTAAATAAATAAATAAATAAATAAATAAATAAATAAACAAGAACTTTTGAAGAAGAGAAGACTTTTTTAACATTACACTACATGTTATATAGTGAAAATAAACCCCGCCCACTGCAGCCATGTTTTATGTCGGATCAAAATTTCTTCAAGGAATCTGACAGAGGTCCACCCAAGGAACATGCATGCCAAATAACTATGAAATAAAACAAGAACTTTTACAGAAAATATTTTCAGCATAACACTATATGTTATATAGTGAAAATAAGCCTCGCCCATGGCGGCCATGGTTTTTTATAAGATCAAATTTTTTTCAAGGAATCTGACAACAGTCCACCCAAGGACAATTCATGCAAATTACAATGAAATCCCACAAGTACTTTTGCAGAAAATGATTTTTTAGCATTACATTATATGTTAAATAGTGAAAATAAGCCCCGCCCGTGGATCAAAATTTCTTCAAGGAATCTTAAAGAGGTCCACCCAAGGAACATTCATGCAAAATAAAAACAAGGCATCGCATGCGATACAAATCCCCTCGCACTAGACATCTTCGTGTGTGGAAAACACTCTAATGGCAAAAGTCCAACTTGCTTGAGTTATTATCATATGCAACATTTGTGTAAAGTTTGTTTAAAAATCCTCCAATAAATGTACATTCTAGAGTGATGACGTTTCTCTAAAAATAGCCATAGTGACCTTGACTTGAGGCCATGACCACGAAGGTAGATCTTGCTCAAGATATTATCATAAGCATCTTTTGTGTGAAGTTATATTAAAATCTGTTAATAAATGTAGGCGGTAGAGCGATGACAAAGTTTTTCTAAAGATAGCCACAGTGACCTTGACTTTGAGGTAATGACCTTGAAAGTCGAAGTAAGTCGAGATATTATCATAAGAAACATTTGTGTGAAGTTCTATTACAATCCATCATTAAACGTAGGCGCTAGAGCGATGACAAAAGTTTTCTAAAAATAGCCACAGTGACCTTGACCTTGAAAGTCTAAATAGCTCGAGATATTGTCATAAGAACCATTTGTGTGAAGTTATATTGAAATTTGTGAAAAAATGTAGTCACTAGAGCAATGACATAGTTTTTCAAAAAAAATAGCCAGAGTGACCTTGACCTTGAAAGTCAAACTCACTCGAGGTATTGTCATAAGGAACATTTGTGTGAAGTTATATTGAAATGGATGAAGAAATGTAAGCGCTAGAGCCATGACAAAGTTTTTCTAAAAATAGCCACAGTGACCTTGACCTTGAAAGTGGAACTCACTAGAGATATTGTTATAAGGAACATTTGTGTGAAGTAATATTGAAATTGGTGAAAAAAATGTAAGCGCTAAAGCAATGACAAAGTTTTTCTAAAAATAGCCACAGTGACCTTGACCTTGAAAGTCAAACTCGTTCGAGGTATTGTCATAAGCAACATTTGTGTGAAGTTATATTGAAATCAGTGAAGAAATGTAGGCGCTAGAGCGATAACAAAGTTTTCTAAAAATAGCCATAGTGACCTTGACCTTGAAAGTCGAAATGGTGAGATATTGTCATAAGGAACATTTGTGTGAAGTTATATTGAAATCGATGAAGAAATGTAAGCGCTAGAGGGATGACGAAGTTTTTCTAAAAATAGACACAGTGACCTTGACTTTGAAAGTGGAACTCGCTAGAGATATTGTCATAAGGAACATTTGTATGAAGTTATATTGAAATTGGTGAAGAAATGTAAACGCTAGAGCGATGACAAAGTTTTTCTAAAAAATAGCCACATTGACCTTGACCTTGACCTTAAGGCCTTGACATTGATAGTCGAACCCGCTTGAGATATTGTCATAAGGAACATTTGTGTGAAGTTATATTGAAATCAGTGAAGAAATATAGGCGATAGAGCGATGACAAAGTTTTTTCTAAAAATAGCCACAGTGACCCTGACCTTGAGGCCATGAGTTGGAAAGTCGAACTCGCTGGAGATATTTTTATAAGGAACATTTGTGTGAAGTTATATTAAAATAGCCACAGTGACCTTGACCTTGAGGTCATGACCTTGAAAGTCCAACTCGCTCAAGATATTGTCATAAGGAACATTTGTGTGAAATTATATTGAAATCAGTGAAGAAATGTAGGAGCTAGAGCGATGAGATATTTTTATAAGGAACATTTGTGTGAAGTTATATTGAAATTGGTGAAGAAATGTAGGCGCTAGAGCGATGAAAATGTTTTTCTAAAAATAGCCACAGTGACCTTGACCTTGAGGTCATGACCTTGAAAGTCCAACTCGCTCAAGATATTGTCATAAGAAACATTTGTGTGAAGTTATATTGAAATTGGTGAAGAAATGTAGGCGCTAGAGCGATGAAAATGTTTTTCTAAAAATAGCCACAGTGACCTTGACCTTGAGGTCATGACCTTGAAAGTCCAACTCGCTCAAGATATTGTCATAAGGAACATCTGTGTGAAGTTATATATTGAAATCAGTGAAGAAATGTAGGAGCTAGAGCGATGACAAAGTTTTTCTAAAAATAGCCACTGTGACCATGACCTTGAAGCCATGACCTTGAAAGTAGAACTCGCTCAAGATATTTTTATAAGGATCATTTGTGTGAAGTTATATTGAAATTGGTGAAGAAATGTAAGCGCTAGAGCGATGACAATGTTTTTCTAAAAATAGCCACAGTGACCTTGACCTTGAGGTCATCACCTTGAAAGTCCAACTCGCTCGAGATATTTTTATAAGGATCATTTGTTTGAAGTTATGTTGAAATTGGTGGAGAAATGTAGGCGCTAGAGCCATGATAAAGTTTTTCAAAAAATAGCCAGAGTGACCTTGACCTTGAGGTCATGACCTTGAAAGTCGATCTTGCTCCAGATATTGTCGTAAGGAACGTTTGTGTGGAGTTATATTAAAATGGGTCAAGAAATGTAGGCGCTAGAGCGATGACAAAAGTACGTACGTACGTACGTGGCGCTAGAGCGATGACAAAAGTACGTACGTACGTGGCGCTAGAGCGATGACAAAAGTACGTACTTACGTACGTACGTACGGGACAAATGCTATACCCCACTCACAACTATGTTGTGCGAGGGGATAATGAAATCCAACAGGTGGGTTTGGAGGAGAAGATGTTTTAAAGATTTTTAATTTTTTGTGTGGTTTTGTTGCCATGGCAACCAGAGTTCTGGGTGTAACAAAATTCTTTGAAGGAATTTAGAAGAGGACTAAGTAAGGAACATTCCTGTGAAGTTTGGTTACAATTGGCCCAGTAGTTTAGGAGGAGAAGATGTTTTAGCATTACACTATATGCTAAATAGGGAAAATAAGCCCCGCCCATGGCGGCCATGTTTTTTGTCGGATCAAAATTTCTTCAAGGAATCTGAAAGGGGTCCACCCAAGGAACATTCATGCAAAATAAAAATGAAATCCAACAGGAGGTTTTGGAGGAAAAGATTTTTAAAGATTTTTAATATTTTGTGTTGTTTTGTTGCCATGGCAACCAGAGTTCTGGGTGTAACAAAATTCTATGAAGGAATTTAGAAGAAGACTAAGTAAGGAACATTCCTGTGAAGTTTGGTTACAATTGGCCCAGTAGTTTAGGAGGAGAAGATGTTTTAGCATTACACTATATGTTAAATAGGGAAAATAAGCCCCGCCCATGGCGGCCATGTTTTTTGTCGGATCAAAATTTCTTCAAGGAATCTGAAAGAGGTCAACCCAAGGAACAGTCATGCAAAATAAAAATGAAATCCAACAGGTGGTTTTGGAGGAGAAGATTTTTAAAGATTTTTATTTTTATTTTTTTTTGGTTTTGTTGCCATGGCAACCAGAGTTCTGGGTGTAACAAAATTCTTTGAAGGAATTTAGAAGAGGACTATGTAAGGAACATTCCTGTGAAGTTTGGTTACAATTGGCCCAGTAGTTTAGGAGGAGAAGATGTTTAAAGAAAAAGTTAACGCACGGACGCACGGACGCACGACCGCACGGACGCACGACGGACACAGGGCCATGACAATAGCCCCGCTGGCCTTCGGCCAGTGGAGCTAACAATTAAACAAACAGAAAAAAAAAACAACTAGAAACGTATCAATATGACACAGATTCCCCCATCCAGGGCCCACCTCACCCTGAAAAAAAATATGTTGCAACAACAGCTGTCATTAGACAGCATAACTCATCTGAGGTCAATGGCATAGCTGGGGGCATTGTCAGTTATTTTTTTGAAAATAATAATAATAATAATAATAATAATAATAATAATAATAATAATAATAAATAAATAAATAAATAAAAATATGACCATACCAAATATGAACTCAATCCATCAAATTGTTTTGTTTGTTTGAACTGTTTGAATAGAGGTTTAACATCCCCGTCAACACTAGTTAGGTCATTCTGGAGACGCTGCTTCCAATTTTGTGGGATTTTTACCCGACATTGAGATGGCATGACATCTCAAGCCCTGTGCGCCCAATCAAACCAAAAGGCTTAAATGCATTGGACGGTCTGGCTCACACCACTTTGCCTGGGTAGGTTTAGTCCTTCTTAGCGGTTTACCAGTACTCATGTGTGATAAGTTTCAGCTCTGCATGGAAGTACTATGCAGCCCATTTATTTCTCACCGCCCCGATGGGCGGGGGCGAACCATCAAATTGTTTAGAAAATTTGAGTTCTTAAAAACCACAGTTGACCATCGTACAGTATCTAAAATCGGAAGCTGCTAATACTGTACGCTCAAAAACGTTAGCTGTTTTACACAATAGTTATATAAAACGTTAAAATTCACTACAATTCGGTATTAACACCCGGAAAAGACACATGCTTGGGAAGGTAAGTGTCAACCCTTTTCAAATTTGCTTCTATTTGGAACCATAAGGTACCCTGTTCTGCACAGTAAAATGATTCTGGTGCTGTATCAGTGATCTTTTTCATTCTCGCTCGCAGCGACCATTATTTTTTTTTCACATTTGTCTGTCTTTTTGCCAGTTTACACTTATTCTAAATAAGCGTAGACACAAAGCAATCATTAACCAGCACATCTCAGTACCCATTTGCTAGTTCTGCCTGCCTCCATCAAAAAGTACTGCTTTATTCAGGGCCTATCATACTAGCGAGTGTACGATTAGCTGCATCTGTACGCAATCATTAGCTGCAAAAGTCGAAAAGAAAACTGTACGCTTAGCTGCAGCATTTAAAACAGTATTGACTTCATACTATATGAACGTTGTGGTCCATCGTTATGCATGAGGACGTTCTGATAAAACAAAGAAAATTATTACAGACAGAGGATCTGATAGATTCAACGTTTCTGCGATGATTAAAATAGTTCTAAAATCACCGGTCTATTGTAACAGATGTCTAGGCAAAATGAAACCACGCCTGTATAATTCTGACCCCATTAGACCCCACTTTTGTATATTTTCTTGTCCTTTGGGATCATTGATTCCATTGTGGAATTTTGAAAATATATGAGGGTCACTGATGAGGCCTAATTGGCCGAAACTAGCTAGTCTGGCCCAGAAAACATGTACACTCCATATTTTTCACTTCTGTGGTGTAGTCCTTGCTTCCAAAGGATAACCCTTTTATAGAACATATTTACATGGGTAAACCTTATTTTTTTATTAGTTCTGCACTTAAATATACGGTCCTATTAAACACTGCTGAGACTGACAAGGATAGTTTGTTTGTTTGATTTGAGGTTTAACGTCCCCGTCAACACTGTAAAGGTCATTTTGGAGACGTTGCTTCCAATTTTGTGGGACTTTTACCCGACATTGAGATGAAATGACATCTCAAGCCCTGTTGCCCAATGAAACCAATAGGGTTTATTAGCATGGACGGTCCGCGACAAGGATAGACAAGTACTGACAAGGACTACACAAGAACTGACAATGACGGACAGGTCACTTAAAATGTTAAAATGTAATATAAAAATGCATGTTTTAGTATTTTTAACGAAACTATCTCAAAGATATTTTCATTGGGTGAGATATAAGCAATATGACTGCATGGATACAAGGACACGACGAGCTGGTTGTGATATTTTGAGCAGCAGTTTAATGTTAAATTATAAACACCATTTATTTTCTTGATCTGCATTTGAGTGCTTATGGATGTTATTACATGGGCTTGTTGGCCCCCGTCCTTCGGGGCTTGAAAAAATCGATATGGCTGCATTAGTCTTCCACGCAGAGCTGAGACTACTGGTAAACTGCTAAGAGGTTCTAAGCCTGCCCAGGAAAGTGGTGCGTGTCGGACCATCCATGTATATAAACCCTATTTGTTTCATTGGGCGGAAGGGCTTGAGATGTTATCTCAATGTGGGTACATTACCAAAACATGCCTATTGATATACCACCACAAATGGAAATTTCAGACAAAAAAAAAAAAAAACAAAAAAAAAAAAAAAAAAATGAAAGTTTACATATGTCTACCCCAAATATAGATTGTGGGAAATCGTTGCGAGGCGGGTTCTAACAAGTATCCACAAGCTATGCTTTTGAGTAAACATATGTTATGGGCGCTCTTTAGAACTGCCTCAATGAGGCAGTTCTAAAGAGCACCCCCAATTTTTGTTTTTGCTTTCAAACATAAAATTCTTTGTGCTCTTTAAAACAGCCTCGATGAGGCGGTTCTAAGGAGTCCCCACGATCTAACAGGAGTCTGGCATAGATTGGATCGCTCTTTAGAACCGCCTCAATGAGGGGTTTCTAAGGAGCAATTAAACGGCAAGATTGGGGTGCTCTTTAGTCTGTCTCAAAGAGACGGTTCTAAGGAGTATCCACAATCAAACAGGAGTCTAACATAGATTGTGGATGTTCTTTAGAACCGCCTCGAATGACGTCTTTTTTTCATGTATCTAGTTTATTTAGTTACCCTATTTCCTAGGAAAACATCTAAGATTTTCTTTATTTTCAGCGCAAACATAGATTTTGAGTGCTCTTTAGATCTACCTCATTGATCACCAACAATCTATGTAATTTTGCTCTCAAAATACATTGTGGATGCTTTTTAAAACAGCCTCATTATGGCGGTTCTAAGGAGTACCAACAATCTAACAGGAGTCTGGCATAGATTGTGGGTGCTCTTTACAACAGCCTCCTTAGAGTGGCTGTAAGGAGTACCCACAATCTGTACTTTTGAACAGAAATAAGCAAAACAAATGAATACCCCGTAAACCCCAATTTTCTGGATATAATGTGTGGTCTAGACTCTAGAGGGATGCTCATTCTACAGACTTATTATCCAGATGGAGCAATTTCTTCCCATTAAGAATACTGTTCTTAAGTTGAAGAATGTGTTGCCGTGGGGGGGGGGGGGGGGGGGGGGCAATTTTTTGCCTCATTAAATACTATAGGAAAATGCCACAAACGACCAATCGTTCTTGAGAATTTGTAATTCTCCAAGGTGTGCGTATCTTTTCTTTCATTTTGGTTCCAGGGCAATAATGTGAACAATCTTGGTAGAGGTCCACTATAGGAAGCTTCAAACCCGTTACATGTATCAAAGACCTGGGCTCTCTGGTTTCAGTGTTTTAAGAGATGTCTTTTAAAGAAATTCTGAACGGACGTACGAACGACGACGGACGGTGGGTGATCCTAATAGCTCCCCCGGAGCCTTCGGCTCAGGTGAGCCCAAAAGGAGAGATCCAACATATGTTACATATTTGAGGCATCTCAACTCTTTGATGCGGTCATGGGGCATCTTAATCGAGAAACAAAGGCCCCCATTACTTTCCAAATAAGTCAATTAGTTTATATTAATTTATTTTAGTTCGACTGCCATGAAAGCTTCAAGCTTATTGAATCGCTGTCGAACACTCATTCCGGGTGTTTTCACGCCCATTTACACCTGGGTGGAGTGGGGCAGTGTCATTACGTGTCTTGCCAAAGGACACACCTCGATACCGGTGACCGGATTCGAATGCACATCGAACGTACTGTTTGAACCAGTACTAGTGTGCGGGCCTGATTCAGCTCTGCGTGGAAGCAATATGCAACCCATATATTTCTTCAATATAAGCTCTAAATACATTTCATATCAATTATTTCGAAATATGGGGCCTTGACCTTGAAGCCAGGGGCAGGCGCATGACTGATTTAAGCTTTGGACCTGTAAAAAGAATCATCATATCAAATATGAAGTAAATCCATAATATGGTTTGAAAAATATGAGCTCTTAACATTCTTTAAATTTAATTTTTTATGTCTACGGCCTTGCCTTTGAGGTCATGTGCATGTGGGAGTGGGTGGGTGGTATTGCTGAACATCACTTTCGACCTGCATCTATCATAGAACCAAATATTACCACAATATCATTTGGTTTGGCAAATATGGACTCTTAAATCAACGTTAAAGTTTTCTCTAAGTCTGTGAGTTTGACCCTGCAGTCGTATAGGCATAGGTGAGGGTATTGCCGAATAAACCATTGTCTTGTATCTATCGCCATAGCAAATATAAACTTGGAAAATATTAGCTTATTAAAACTTTTAAAATTAAAAATATCTAAGTCTGTGACTTTGACCTTGCGGTAATGGGCATGGGCGGGGGCATTGCCGAATAAAACTTTGGACCTATATCTACAACCATGCCAAACATGAAAGCAATCAATCGTAAAAGGTCAGGTTCTACCTCATACAAATACCTTAACCTCCCAGTAAGCATTCTACATAAATCTACAGCGGGCCGTTAGCGGCCCGTCAGGGTAGCTGACGGGCCGCTAACGGCCCGCTGTAGATTTATGTAGAATGCTAGCAGGGCTGTGTCTTCGAAGTCCGTAGCCTTGACCCGGAGGTCATGAGCATGGGTGGGGGTATTGCTGAATAAAACTTTGGACCCATAGCTGAACCAAAGCCATCAAATGGTTTAGAAGATATGAGCTCTTAAAAAATACATTGTAAGATTCCAACTGGTAGAAATACCTTAAAATGAGCCTATACGAATTGTATTGTTTAAAGTGTACAAATGAAATAAAAGTTTAAAGTTACCTGAGTCTTTAACTTTAAAGATGGGCATGAGTGGGGGTACGGCCGAATAAAACTTTGACCCTATATCTATCATCATACCGAATATGAACCAAATTCAGGTTCTACCTGGTACAAATGCCCAAACCTGAGTCTAACAGGATACGTACGTATACAGGTTGACATTTTGATTGTTTGTTTGTATTGGAGTTTTAACGGCCCAGTCAACACTATTTTAGGTCAGTTTTGCCTATCCACTTTTTCTGGGCAGGCTTATACGTAAGCGGTTAACCAGTACAGTGCACATTCTTTCGCCAGAAACTGACAACTGTCCTTCTTGAATTAGCGGGAGAGAATGACCGTAGAAAATATTTCATGATCAATCTCCACGAAAGAATGTTGCCGACCCCGACAGGTATCGAACCCGCATCCTCCTAATCACCAGTCAGACGTGCATCCGACTAAGCTATCGAGGCCGGCGTACAGGTGGACGTACATTCGTACGCACGTACCCAGAAAACCGAAAAGCATCAGAAATGCACAAGGGAAGGAAGACTGCCTGTTTTTAATTTGCAGAAACAGATATTATCTCCCCTGTCCTGAACCCAAATTTGGAAGAAACGTCTCCAAAATGACATAAATAGTGTTGACATGGGCGTAAAACCTCAACACAAACAAACAAAACCTCGTCTCCATATACTAGACCACCAAACAGAAAAGGGGCTTTTGTAAGTTGGCGGGGTTCAGTGTAAAAAAAAAATTCTAGCATACATGTGAGCTAGGTTACCTTTGTTCAGCCTTGACACACTATATACTAAGTATTTAACGATCTGCGTGCAGGATATATTTTTCAGCAGAAGACATTTTTTTTTTCATGCTATGGAGACAATTTGCATGAAAGATGTCAAATGCTGATTCCTGGGAAAAGCAACAATTTGTTGCCAGCTGAATTAGCCTTGAGAATGGTAAAGATTAACTCGTACAGGTCTATTGCTTAACCCATATACGACAATGGAATCTTCCACCTAATACATTTGAAGTGGAACACTTCCAGTTATAGGGGTGGCAGGTTTATTTTATGTGTGGTTGTTTTACAAAAATGATCATACTTTCAGCAAACAGTGTAGACTCAGATCAGACGCCGCGTTCTGCGGCGTCTGATCTGAGCCTACACTGTTTGCCAGTGTCCCACAAAAATTTTACAAACTTCTACTGATATTGTCAACAAAAAATGTAGACCCAGATCAGATGTCCAGTGTTGTGGCGTGTGGTCTGGGTCTGCATCATTTGCCAACGTCCCTTTTGCAGGACATAAGGCACGTATGGGTTATTATGAAAAAAAAATCGATCATGGAAAAAAAGTCGTTCAAGGCCGCATGGTTACAGTAGATTGCGTATGTATGTTAACATGTGTGTTATTTTATATTCAGTCAACTGTTAGCTAAAAAAACAACAACAAAAAAAAAAACAATGGAATTTACGTTAATAACAGATGAGAACGTATCGAGTGTTTTAGTTTTCATCGTAGTTCTTCTTCTGGTGTACCTCTCTACTCGGAAACCAACTGGGATTCCACCAGGACCTCTTTTTACACTACCTGTTGTTGGGGATTTCCCTGCTTTGATTGGTGGAGATATTCTTGGAACTTTCCGTCAGTTACGTCACCGACATGGCGACATATTCAGTTTATATTTTGGCAGGGATCTTACTATTATAATCAACGGTTACAGACTGATACATAAAGCCGCAGTTGCAAAGGGGATGCTTTTTACAGGAAGGCCAGATGTTTTAATGAATGAGGTCACGGGAGGCAGAAAGGGGCTTATATTTATCGACGGTCCGTTCTGGAAGCGTCAACGAAAGTTCGCTCATGGAAGTCTCCAGGAATTTGGATTTGGTAAAACGTCTTTCGAAGATAAGATATTAAGAGAAGTTGAGTGTTTCATTGATTTTCTTAGGAAAGAAAACGGTCAACCTTTCGATATTCGAGAATCTCTCCAAACAACTGTTGCTAACGTTGTTTTTTCTATCGTCTGTGGCAAAAGGCATGAATACGATGATGAAACTTTCCAAAGATTTCTTAGAGACGCCGATCTAGCAGCAAATCAAATTCTGAAAGTCAGTCTTCTATTGAGCTGTGCTCCTTTCATGGAGTATCTTCCAGGAGATCCCTTAAATATGAAACTAATGAAGCACAATAACATAGTTTGGGATAAGTATTTTAGAAAAATGTATGAAGAACATGCGAAAACAATCGATGTAAACAATCCCCGAGATCTTTTTGATCTATATATAGCAGAGAAGTTAAAACAAGACAATCCGGATTTTACTGTCGATCAGATTGGTTCCACTGCGAGAGATTTATTTGGTGCCGGGACTGAAACTACAGCTACCACGATACGATGGGCTGTGCTTTATCTCCTTAAGTACGAGGACATCAAAACGAAGTTACAGTCTGATATAGATAGTATAATTGTTGATAATGAGCTTCCTTGCTTAGCTGATAAGAGCAAATTGCCTTATGTTGAAGCCTTTATCATGGAAGTTCTCCGATGTGCTGATATTGCTCCCTTGGCTGTTCCACACAGTGTGTTAGAAAATGACGTTGTGTTTGAAGGTTACAAAATTCCTAAGGGAACTCCTGTTCTTTTCAATTTAGATTCGGTTCTAAAGGATCCATTAATTTTTGAAAATCCATTTGAATTCAATCCTGGTAGATTCATTGATGATGAGGGCAATATCAAACGATTTAAAGAATTTATACCTTTCGGGATAGGTCGCCGTGTATGCCTCGGTGAAGCTGTAGCGAAAATGGAGCTGTTTTTGTTTTTGACTGCCATCATTAAATATTTTGATTTTGCATTACCAGAAGATGAGTCCGAACCTGATCTGGTTGGGGTCTTAGGGATTACGCATGCCCCAAAACCGTTTAAAGTTCGGGCGATAAAGCGACATTTCAAAAGCGGTGAACAATAGAATAAATGCAACAAGACACAGTTGGACTTAATGTGACACAATGTGAAATGCTGATGGCACAGAGATGGTGACAGTTTACCAATTTCTGAATTTACGTCGCGTCTGAGAATGTAATATCACCATGATGTAGTGTGTGTGTGTGTGTGTGTGTGTGTGTGTGTGTGTGAATTCGGGTTTAACGTCGCTTTCGACAATATTTCAGTCATATCACGACGGTGTCTGGTTGCGACAGGGAGCTTAATGCTCACATTTATGGTGCTGCCTCACTGAAGTATCATGTCCCAGACACATTACATGATACCACACCCAGTCACATTATCCTGACACTGGATCGACCAGTCCTAGCTCTACCCCGTAAATCTGAGTGCCAAACGAGGAGCATGTAGTACCATTTGAAACGACTTTGGCATGTCGCGGCCCGGGGTCGAACCCCAGACCTCCCGTTCCCCGGAGCGGACACTCTACCAACTGAGCTATCGGGGCCGGTACCATGATGTAGTCCACTAGTGGAATAAATATGCAAATTAGTTAGATGCTTACGGCGAAATATTGATCTTTTTTGTAAAACAGTCGTGAATAAAATGCGTTTTAAATGGGGTAACACGATTCCCCGAAATCACCACCGAAATCACCACAGAAATAACCGAAATCAACAATGAAAACAGCAAAAAAAAACTCATTAAAATGCTTTTATTATGAGCAAATTTCATGAATTTATATAGTTTAAGATAATTTCCTTTCATTGGAAAGCGGTAAATGGGAATTAAAACTAATTAAAATCGGCCGTTATTTCGGGTACATTTCGGATCCCTTTGGTCGTTTAACAAGCCTAAAGCTTCTTGAATGGTTAAGTTAATGTCTATTTTATTTTTGTTGCATATGAAATTGGAACAATTTTTATTAGAAAACCCGAAAACTAGTTGCAATTGCGATACATGCACATGTATTCACGAAGATCCGATCAGAATCTAAATCAAGAAAACACGCCTATATAATTGTTGAACCCCCATCTAACCCCACATTTATAAAGTGAAATTCGGGTTTACAGGGGCTAACATTAAAGTTTCCCTTTAAAATTTCCATTTTTTCCGAAAAATCGACAATGTATTGGTATAGGCGTGTTTTCATAATGCCATGTTCAAACAAGATTTTCCATTTGATTATGTAATATATTAATGTTGAAATGATTTTAACTCATTTAATTACGAGTTCGAGTATGATTGCTCTAAAATTCGCAATCAATGCCTGAACTGAGCTCATCAATTAATCTCGCTCTCAATTACCTGAACTAGAGATAATTATCAATTAGTGGGACTCATAACGACACGTGAATAATAATCAAGTTCTAAATGTCATCTGCTGTTCCATGTATATATATGGTAGGTTGAATTGGTTAAGTTATCATCATCATCCCTATCGATTCATCATTCAACATTCAACACGTCAAGATGTCTTTTCCTATGAAGGAATATCGGCTACCAGAGCCTCTGGTAGCCTTCTTGAAGTCTTGCCGACTTCATGGGGTGCCTCAAGTTAACACTGCACTTGAGCCCCAGAGGGTGGCTGTCACCCTTACTTGGGACTTGAGCCTTCCAGCTCCACAGAGAACCAAGAAGACAGCACCACAGATCCGACAAGCAGCGCCGCCAGCCGAGGAGACCGTGACTATGACTACAGCAACGATCGTCCTCCAGCGCCAGCCAACAGTTAACGCTGAACCAGCGCTCGCTGCACCAATCATACAGAGACCAATGCCGTCATCGCCAGAGCCAGCTACCGCCGCCTTATCACCCACAGAGAGACCACCCCCGCCAAAAGCCCAACGATGCTCGTCACCTGCCCCAGCCCCAGCCACCAGAAGAGGAAGAATCTACACCTCCGAAGAAAAGGACTTCGAGAAGCTGCCGCCCAACCCGCTCCAACCTTGGTACGAGAAATACCACCTGGGCAGAGCCTGGGTGGTAAATACTAGAGACTCCCCCTCCACCATCTTTGAACTACATCGACTAAAAAGACGAACTGAAACTATCAACGTGGACCTTGCCGTTTACGCATTCAAGACAGCCGAGACTCCAGCCTTCATAATCTACAAAGGACCCACCTCAAAGTATTTCGACGAGCACCTCTACAACTCCATCGAAAGACGCACTGAAGAGACCCCACTAAACAAGAAGAGAACTCGGAAGGTCCACAAACTTTTCCTAGATACGGCGATGACGGATGGAGTGATAGTTAGGAGGGCGCATCCCTCCTAACCCAGCACCGGACCGAGATCGTGAACTTAGGGCCGCATGTCCGAAAACCCTGTTTACCATGGGTATTGCAAGGCTACTTCGTGTGTAGCCAGTCCGACGCCAATCACGCGGCCCTAAGAGAGAGCAACATGACCTAGTTTGCTCGGGCGAAACAGAGAAATCGCGATTTGCAGCCGAAATTGGCATTGATTTCTCTGTTGCTTCATGCCCACTTTCGACCTGGCGTTCAAAATTCAAAATTTCAGTGCTTCTATTTTACTAAGGGGAGGGCACTGGCAGATCAGCACGATTCGTATTCCGCTGACCACTGCCGCGATTCGCAGCCCAAAAGCACTAAAACTTAGCCTCCTTACCTTCCTCCTCTAACACGGCCAGACGGGCAATGGCTATGGAACACGATTTGCAGGTCGGAATTGACCAGGTTCCATAGCTGCGATTGACAGCCCACAACTATTTGGAGACTATGTCAAAAACCATGGTAACTTACAGACCACTTTCACCTTTATTGCACCGCGACTGAGGCGAGAGGAGTACACCGGAATTAGTGTACAACTCCATGCGAAAGCCTTTCAGAAAGTGGGAAAACTAATCCTGGACACGTTCTAGGGGTAGCCCCTATGTGCTTATAGCGCCCGGTTACCTTAAAAACCAGTTCAGTCAGTCAGTAAGTTATCATAACAGTTCAACATGCCAAAGACAATAGCGGTTTACGGTGACAGTTACGTGAAGAGGCTTCGAGAATTCTGCAACGGCGACCTGCGTGTGCCAGGGTTCATCTACTGGTATGACAAAGGCGGACTGCGTGCCGACTTTCGAAATAGAGATGGGCAGCCTGATCCTTATGCTATTACCAGATACAACCAAATGATTGACTTACATCCTGATATTGTTTTCCTGAATGTCAGTGGCAACGACATAACGACGACGACAGACCCCAGCGATATTATAGACCGGGTAGTCAGAATTAGTGCAGAACTTCAAGAAGCTGGTACCACGACAGTATTCATCGCTGAAATTCTGACAAAAAAACAGTATATATGCCCCTAGAATAGTGCATTAATGACATGTGATTTCGCAAGATTTCGGAAGAAATCACGAGCGTACAATTTTAAGTGTTTTTGGCTGAAAAGGTACCCAAAAGTCATCATTGACAATAAAAATAATGTTTGTAAGCTAAATACACTATATATGTCCATATATTAATTCCACAATGGTGATTTCTGTTATTTCAGTGGTGATTTCGGTTATTTCTGTGGTGATTTCGGGGAGTCGTGATACCGTTTTAAATGTGATATGATAAATAGAATCTTGCATTCGCGCTCATGTAATATTGAATTTATTAAACGAGATGAGGAAAAGGTGGGAGAATGGATTCATCTCAAGAATAGAGAATAGAATACAACAAATTTCATTTCTAATCAGGGGCCACCATGTGATAGCATATTAATCACAATTTATAATAATAAAACAACAACTGCAAATATTGTAAAACAACTTAAGCTTGATTCTGATTAGCCAAAAACAATTAAATAAAGCACAAGTTAATTACAGCATCCCACCACTAGGATAGGGCAGGCAAGCAATGCTAACCACGCCCAGTGGCAATACAATGTGGCGACTAATCAGGGCCCTCCACTGTTCGCCTGGCACGTAAACCTACCTCCACAGGTGTCCCAGAGGTGGCGACTTTGAGATTGTTGTCTTTCTTATCAATAAGGGTTTAATTGTAAGGGAAGACAAATTTTTTTTCTTTTTAGTAAGGGTCTACTCATCAGAGGCGTCAACTTTCTTTTTTATTTCTGTCTTTCTTATCAATAAGGTTCTGCTCTTAAGGGGAATGGATACATCTTCAGGGGAGGCAACTCCTGCAAAAGTATTTTTGAATCCCATGTCAATGGGGGTCAGTTCTTAAAGAAAAGAATTTGCTCCTAAGGAGCAAATTCTTTCCTTTAAGAGTTGACCCCTTTTTCCGTGAAACAGAGCTTATAGAAAAGCGAAAAGGAAGTTCCGAAAGTTGTCTCCCTTTGAAAAATAGGAGAAAAATATGCCGGGTGTTCCCATTTCCCTTAAAGGAAAGAATTTGATACTTATGAGCAAACTCTTCATATATAGAGGATCTTACATGAGTGTTCATGAACACAATGCAAGATTCTATTTATCAAATTACATTTTATTCACGATTTTTTTAACAAAAAATGTGAATACTACGCGATTAATAAACGCGACGTCGTTAAGGACGTCGTACATGTAACGTTACGGGACATATTTAACTAATTTGCATATTTAATCCACAAGTGGATTACCGCAATCAGGCATTCTAGTAACCTAATAAAGGGGATTGAATAACTGCACGCAACGAGGACTGTTCAAATATGAATGCAAGTAGAGCGTTTTCTCATGCACTAATGCGAAAATCACCTGAAAATAAATATCACAGCGTAGAAAAACATTTTACCTATACATTCATACCAAACCTGTTAAAATCCGTGCACTTTAGCCATGTATATCGTTCGATAAACACTGTCTACTCTTGTATACTAATACAAAACATGGTTGGAAGAAGGTCAGAGTACGCCGTTGAAATACGGTCCTATATTAAGAATCGTTGTATTCTTGGTATACGGTGCAAAGACATTTTTGATGAAATATATTCGGTTTATGGGCATAATGAAATGTCTTTTCCGACAGTTTTTCGTTGGTGTAAGAAATTCAGTTGTGGGCTAGGCTCAACAGAAGATGCACCACATGATCGTCGGCCGAAAAGAGCAACATCTGCCAAGATGGTTGCTAGAGTGAAAGAAATAGTTGCTACCGATGCACGATACACCACTAGGCAAATAGCTAGTATGGTTGGCATCTCATTAGGAGCAGCTCATACAATTCTGAAACGGGATTTGAAAATGAGAAAGATCTGTGCTAGATGGATTCCCCATCTGTTGACAGATGAGCAGAAAAAGACACGCGTTCAGTGCGCCAAGAAGTTGCTTAAAAAGTTTCCAAATTACAATGCACGGTCTTTCGCTAATGTCGTCACAGGTGACGAGACATGGGTTCACGTTTTTGAGCCAAAACGAAAGATTCAGAACAAAATATGGGCAACAATATATTGCAAAAGACCATGCATTGCAAAGCGGACCATGAGCGGCAAGAAGGTAATGTATGCCATATTCTTTTCAAATCAGGGCCCTGCTATTCAGGTTGCTGTGCCTAAAGGCAAATCTGTAAATGCGAGGTTTTACAAGAATAAAGTTCTTCGAAAATTGAAGAAATATTTCAAAGAACGAAGACCCGCAACTGGTTTGGCCAATGTCAGATTGCTACATGACAATGCGTCATCGCACAAGGCGTTCATTGTGCAAGACTATCTGAAGCAGGAAAAGGTTGTTGAACTCCCTCACCCCCCGTATTCCCCTGACCTTGCCCCGTGTGACTTATTTTGTTCCCGCGGCTGAAAAAATACCTTTCTGGTCGAAAATTTGTACAGCGCAAACACCTCGGTTCTGCAATATTCCAGTGCCTTCATAGTATACCTCGAAAAGACTACCAAAATGCATTCAATGATTGGATCAGAAGACTGAAAGTTTGTATATCTGTTAAAGGGGAATACTTTGAGGGGACAAAATAAATTTTTCATCGAAATCTATCACGGAATCATTTTTATGTGCTTAGTTGCTTTCATATTTGAACAGTCCTCGTATAATCGGTAGTGACCTATAATACCTTCTACTGACCTATAATATGTCTAGTGACCGTTTATAGACCGGACCTAATTTTCAGGTCCCTAATTTGCAAGTGTAAACATTAACATGCAACCTTTTATACACGGAAAAATAACGAAACTCTTTACAATATTTAAGTAAACAGATTTCCAGAAATTCAGCTAAATACTTACGTTCTCGGCCTTTCCTGGTTTGAAAGGTCCGTTGGAATAATTGCGCACTGCTAATGCGGTTGCATCGCTACCTCTAAAATAATTTCTAAAGCTAAAATAAACTATTTATTTGCAGATTTTCACACAGAATGTAAAGCGCTGAGAAACTTTTATTCGAGCGTCCATGTCTCTGTGCCTCGGTGACGTCAGAAACCTTGCACTCGTTGGCGTCACGTTATACTACGTGTGCGCGCCATGACACTGAATGTCGTTTTACATGGTCTTCTTTGCTTAAATTTGCTAAATTATTGCAAAACCCCTTGATTGTTTTGGATTGCGGTATTAACTAAATACACGGTTAGTGTCTTTAATAATAAAATATATATTATCGGTTCGCCGCGACAATTTCAAGCTCGCCCCTATAAAATTGTCTAAGGTTCACCGATTATATTTTATTATTAAAGACACTAACCATGTATTTACTATGTGTTATGTTCATTATGTTCATTTTTATGTATGCCAGAGACGGCCCATGATTGGATTAATAAAGTAGGGGAGTCCGGGGATAGTTGGTCCGTAGGGCAAGTTGGTCCGAGCGCAATTTCTCTGATCTGAGCAGGGTCATGGCAAAATGATTTGGCTCAATGGAATGCTTGATCGTGACACACTTTCTGAAGAAAATTACATGGCGATCAAGAAGGGCATAAAAATTTTAGAGAACAAAAACTTATTTTGTACCACAAAAGTGATTTTATCACAATTGGAATCATTTGTTTGTCTTTTTTGTGTGTGACAAAAATACTTTTCCTGAAAGCGCATTATCTAAGACATTCAAATGAGTGTATTTGGTGTTTCTACATTCAATGACGTTCCTGTCGTTGTGAAGAACTACCAGGCGCTATGGTCGGGGTAAGTTGGTCCATTCGCGACCGGGTAAGTTGGTCCGTCGAAAAAGCATTTGCATTTATCAGAAGCTGGCATTTTCTTAATGAAAAACAGCTGCAAATTATTGAACAAGTTACATAGTACCAAAATGGTTCTGAGAAATAGGTATTAGCCCAAGCTGTTGAAGACAAATCATAATCTTAGGACCAACTAGCCCCGGTCTACTCTATGGTATGACTTAAATGGGGTTTTCCATTCAAATCGGCGGTTTTTGAGAAAAATAACTATTAAAATGCACAGTTGGCTGATCATCTGAGGAATTTGTGTTAAGATTATCGCCCGACAGTCTACTGCGTTGTTACTGAAGCCACGTAATTTCAAAGATCTTTTGTCAAAAGTGGCATTTATCGACCCATCATTACTTCCTGATTTTCTCGTTGAATCCCAGTCGGTCCAACTTACCCCGCGGCTCGGACCAACTTACCCCGATAGTGGCGTAAGTTGGTCCGTTTTACCCCGTCTTGGAAAACGGCAATATTTGTAAGAATCTGTCATTTTCCGGACGTGAAACTATGAAATAAGGTGGAGAATGGAGTATACTAGTTGCATTATGTAAAAGTATTACAAGCTAATGCATAATTATGTCAGCATCTGAAAAAATGCAATTTTCGGACCAACTAGCCCCGGTCTCCCCTATTCTATTCTATTCTCTATTCTATTCTCCGATGAAAGTGCGAAGGGACTTAAGTCACAAATGTTGTCTCCAATACACAAAGTGGGTGAAAATACGCAAGGTGTATCCACTGTAACGATTTATGTTTGTAACAAAAATAAGAAAAAGTACCCCAGGTATATATCTAATATGAAATTAAGGCATTGCCTTCTTTGCGACACCGCATTGTACACTCTTGGTGCAATAGTAGACAATCAAATATTGATTTTTAGATATCTATATATGCAAAGGAATAGTAGATATCATAAAACAAATTTTTAGATATCAAGAAATATATAATTCATATCATTGATTAAATTTTATATCAAAAGTACTGATAATTATAGATACCAATAATATTAATTATAGATATCTATAATTCTATTATGGATTTCTGTAATTTGATTTAAGGATATCTATATTTTGAGTTTTAGATATCTATAAATTGATTTATAGATATCTATAATAAAAATATAGGATATCAATATTATTAGATACCTATAACTGGATTTTTAGATATTTATATATGCTAAGGAATTAAAAATATCAAGAAATATATATTTCATATCACTGATTACATTTTATGATATCAAAAATTTTGATAATTAGAGAAATCAATAATGTTAATAATACTAGATATCTATAATTTGATTTATAGATATCTATAATAAAATTATAGATATCTTGAAATTGAATTAAACAGTAAAACCGTACCCCATAGCAAACAAAGTTTACATGAAGTCTGGCCCAGAAAACTTGCACACTCCATACTTATCAGTTCTGCAGAGTATTCCTTGCTTCTGAAGGATACTCCTTTTTAGGAGATATTCTTTCAGTCCCCACTGATGCAAAATTATTAAAAGATACATGTACAAGTAGTGATGATACAAAGAAGTTTATTTGAATTTAACTTTCAAATTCAAAACAGCATAACATTAGGCTAAGACTGTCCACATACTTTATTTAAGAACTTTACCAGGGGTCGCAGGTTCGATCGCGGGCTTCTCCAGACTTTCGGATGAGTCTTTAAACCGAGGTCCCGTCTCCATATGACCTTAGCTGTTGGTGGGATGTAAAACCCGATGGGCCGGGTGAATTGCGAATGTCCAAACAAGTCCGTGTCATCACCATATACTATTTCACTTTTCTGGCTGTTAAAATATATTAATGGTAACGCCTAAACTAATCAAAAGCTATTGATCTTTCTTCCATTCTTTATTGTCAGTCAACTGCCCCCGCCCATCGGGGCTTGAAGAAATAGATGGGCTGCATGATGCTTCCAGGCATAGCTGAAACCGACCCGCACACGAGAACTGGTAAACCGCTTAGAGGATCTAAGCTTGTCCAGGCAAAGCAGTGCGAGTCGGACTGTCCATGCTTATAAACCGTATTGATTTCATTGGGCGGCAGGGCTTGAGATGTCATTTCATCTCAATGTCGGCTAAAAGTCCCACATAAGTGGAAGCAATGTCTTCAGAATGACCTTTACAGTATTATCAGGGATGTTAAACCTCAAATCAAACAAACAAATTATTGTCAGTCATGATCCAGTGGTTCAAAAACATAGCTGCCATCAAGAAGTTCTAGGCATTAAATAATTCAGTCCTTTTTCTTTCAGTGGGTAGTAGGACCACATAGGCTGTCAGCTGTTGGCTACTGGTGAAAGCAAGGTTCCTCTGTATCAAACTGTATGTGGGGTTTTCCATACTGAACCTGTAATAAAAATTGAAACAGATTTTTAAAACAAGAGGCCCATGGGCCACTATGCTCACCAGAGCTCAGGTGGGCACTGCCCAATGACAGCCATGTATTTTAACATGATATCATTTTAATCTACCAATTATAACGTCTCCCAAATGAACCCATATATCCAAATGAGCATCCATCTGGACTCAGTATCTAAAACATTAGGCCTTTTAATAAGTAGATGGCGTAGGACATGGACCCAATGGAGCCCTGGTTGGTATCACTAAATGTGTCTTATCATAATGAATAAGAATATATATGGTGTAGCAGTGAGGATCTGTATACCAGAGTTTTAAGGCCTCTTAAGCTGTGAAGGGGTTGGGGCATGTCCTGTTGATCCCAAGAAAGCCCAGGATTGTTGTCCCTATAAGGACCAAGAATATATATATAATATTATATGGTTTATTGGTTGGAATCTGAATTGTTTCCGATATATGAGGCCTTTCTATGACGTGGAGAGGAGAGGAATGGCCCCTGCGACCCCCAAGTGGGTGTGCTATTAATAAGGAACAAGAACAAATCTGAACAGTTTCTGAGATATATAGCCTTTTGTGAAGTGGTGGGGTGGGGCAAGGCCCTGGCTTGACCTGGGAGACCTCCAGGTTGACGTCATTCTCAATGAATGTGTCTTAGCATAAGGAACAACAATATACATGTATATGGTTAGAGGTAGGGATCTGTAAGGTTTCCAAGATATTGGGTCTTCAATGAAAAGAAGGGGTGGGGCACGAATCCGGAACATCCTGGGGAACCCCCAGGTTAGTGTCAATGAATGCGTCATATCATAAGAAACAAGAATATATAAGGTTTTGGGGCGGGGATCTGAATGGTTTCTGAGATAGATGGCCTTTTGTGAAGTGGAGGGGTGGGACAAGGCCCCGGCGCACCAAGGAAGATCCCCAAATTGGTGTCAAAGAATGAGTCTCTTCATAAGGAACAAGTATATATAGGGTTTAGGGGTGTGGATCTGTAAGGTTTCCAAGATATTGGGCCTTTTATGAAATGAAGGGGTTGGGGCATGACCCCGGCACAACCCGGGGGACCCCCAGGTTGGTGTCACCGAATGCATCTTATCATAAGGAACAAGAATATATATATATGGTTTTGGGGTGGGAATCTAAATGCTTTCTGAGATATATGGCCTTTTGTGAAGAAGAAGGGGTGGGGCAAGGCCCAGGCGCACCCCAGGAGACCCCCAAGTTAGTGTCAGTGAATGTATATTTTCATAAGGAACAAGAATATATATGGTTTAGGGGTGGGAATTTGTAAGATTTCAAAGATATTGGGCCTTTTATGGAATGGAGGGGGTGAGGCATGACCCCGGCATGTACCGGGGGACCCCCAGGTTGGTGTCACTGAATGCATCTTATCATAAGGAACAAGAATATATTTGGTTTTGGGGTGGGGATCTGGATGGATTCCGAGTTATATGGCCTTTTATGAAGTGGAGGGGGTGGGGCATGGCCCCGGCTTAACCTGGGGGACCCCCATGTTGGCATTAAAGCATATGGCTGAGAGACATTTACTCAAGGAACATTTCTATAAAAGTTTTGTCAAAATATCTGCAATAACTTGGCAGCAAATTCCATTTTTCAATTTTCCCCATTATAAGTCTATGGAAAATCTAAGTTGCTATAGCTACCAAACGAAGAAGCCAAATTTTATAAAAAAAAAAAAAAACACAAAACCTGTAAAGGCAAATATGGTGAATATTTCCAAAAACTCTAAGCCTAATAGAGCTTTCGGTTTCTGAGGAGATGATTTTTGATTTTTTTTTTCTATTTTTTTTATTTCGGTTTCCATGGCAACCAATAGAAATGAGCAGTAGGCCTAAAATCATATGGCAGATATTAGACTGCCTAAGGAACATTTCTATGAAAGTTTTGTCAAAATATCTGCAGAGACTTGGCAGTAAATGCCATTTTTCTATTTTTCCCATTATAAGTCTATGGAAACTCTAAGTTGCCATAGCAACCAAACTAATGAGCCGAATTTCATAAAAAACAAAAACTTTCAATCCCCCAGCCCAAGGATACTACAGATGAAATTTGGGCTGAATCAGCCCAGTGGTTTCAGAGGAGATGTCATTTGAAAGTGTTGACGCAGACGATGACGGACAACTGCCTATCCTATAAGCTCCCCCGGAACCGAACTGGTCAGCTAAAAAGAAAATAAGGGACAGAACAAAATAAATGTACATGTGACCATAACAAAGACTAGAAATGTTTTCAGAAGACTGTTACAACCACTTGGACTTGGAAGGTGCATACCGTAAAAATCCAAAAAATTCAGACACCTTGAGGATTTGCTGTAATTGAATAAATTCTCCTAAAATGTTAGCAAATTTGTTTCGCGATCCAGCAAGAAGTCCAAAACATGGAGACAGAATGGCAAACAGTGGAAACCCTGATCAGACTGCTTCATGAGCAGTCTGATCTAGGCCTGCACTGTTTGCTTAGACCTGAATGTCCCAATACTAAGGATCATTATGGTACAATGAAAAATTAAGCAATCTATTAATTCGAGAAACCTAAAAAAAAGAAACAAAAAAAAAACAGCCCAATCCTATTATGCAAGCACTTAGGGGATAACCAAAATGTGCTTGCTTAGGACATGTACTCGCTTAGTACAAGTCAATCTTAATGCATTTGCCTTTATTGTAAACCAAAAGCATGATTGCATTAGGCAGGTTACTTGTGTAACAGTGGTGGCCACCATAACAGGCTTTACTGTAGTCAAGCAAAATTATAAATCTTTGGATCATTTGGTCATGAAAAGAGAAGATCACCAAAATCAAATCTTTGATATCTGCGCTGGGGCACAGCATTTCCTACTATTTTTACCCAAAATTAATTTTGTCAGTTTTTTTTTTTTTTTTTTTTTTTGTGTGTGTTTGTGTGTGTGATTGACCTTAAAACTGAGGTAAAATTCATAAAAATCTATTGTTGAAATTTTTGGTTCATGTAGGATGCAATGGCAAGCATGATAAGTACAAAATATGATCATCTTGTGAATAAGGTGAAGGTGAACAAACCTGATGGCTTAAAGTTACATGTACATAATTTATGCATGTTTGGTTAGCAACCAACTGTTGGTTCAGGAGAACTATTAAAGTAATTCAAACAGCCAAACTGCAGACACCAACAGAATCCCAGCAAAAAGATCCCCCCACCACACCCTCCAATGATAGGGAAAACAAAACATCAAATAAAGTGAAAAATATATCATTATTAACCTAAATATTTGGACAGACAGACAAACAGTGCAGACCCAGATCCAGTCTGAACAGCATCTGCACTGTTTACTATTCTGTCTGCACCATTTGGACTCTTTGCTGGATCATGAAACAAATTTGTTAAAATTTTACAATTAGAGTAACTTCTCTGATCCAATCCCATCACGGCTTGAAAAAATAGATTGGGCTGCATGATGCTTCTAGGAAGAGCTGAAACCGACCACACATGGGTACTGGTAAACTGCTTAGAGGTTCTGTGCATGCCCAGAAAAGTGGTGTGAGTTGGACCACCCATGAAAATAAACTGTATTGGTTTCATTGGACAACAGGGCTTGAGATGTCATTTCATCCAATGGAGGGTAAACGTCCCACAAAATTGGAAGCAATGCCTCCAAAATTACCTAAAAAGTGTTGAAGGGGATGTTGCACCTCAAAGCAAACAAACATTAACCCCTGAAAGTGTCCAAATTTTTAGGATTTTTATGGTATATCTTATGAGTGGATTTAGTAATACACGTATTAATAAGAAAAAGACAGCATTTTCAAAGTATATATATGCCATTAACTGTTTTCTATTTTTAAGTGGAAAAAATGCATGACATTGCATGTGAATAATCTATTGGGCAGACAATTCAGATGAAATGTCAAGCCTGATTTTCACTGAAAAATAATGAAAAAAAAAAAACAATCACAGTCTTCTATTAAATTAACACTACTTTAATCTTATAACAGCTCACTGATCATATTTATCAAATATATTTTAGAAATTCTCTTAAAGATCTGTTTGTTGAGCATTAATGGCAACAATAGTTTTGAAGACATTGCTTTCAAATCTGTGGGCTTTTTTACCTGATCCAGCGCCTGACAGATCAAACTTTCAACCACTTGCCCTGCATTCCGCAGCATCTTGAAAATAGCTTAGAATTACCATTTCTTCTTATTTTTTTTTTATGTCCTACATATTTTTCTGGTCAAGTGAAATAAAAAAAAACTCTTGCCCAGCCAAAATTTAGACTTGTATCGGGCAGCCAGGCAGTGGATTAGGATTTATCAGGCCCCGTCTGATCTGAGAGCAAAGAATCGATGTTCAAGTCCTGCAGTAACTCTTCCTACCATTATGTGACTTTATGTACATGTATAACTGCATGTAAGTTAATAAACTTAATTATTGGGGCAGCCAGAACCCAAAATCACTTTTCTTGAGCATACTTGAATTATCTTTGCAGTTAACCCATACTCACTCTTGCAGCTCTGCCATGGATGGATCCAGCTGTCGGTCCATCCATCCATTTCACAAAGCCTTCAAGGGCGGGGGCAAGCCCCAATAGGCGGTGGTATTTTTGAAAAGTAACTCTCCAGATTTTAAATTTTACAGTGATAAGTTATCTAATGCGACATTAGTGTTAGTAAAATTATCACTATAAAATTTAAAGTCGGGTAATAGTATTTTGTTTGTTTGATTTGAGGGTTAACGTCCAGACGAAGGCTTCAACATGGTACACATAATTTTGGAGACGTTGCTGCCAACTTTGTGCGGTTTTTACCTCGCATTGAGATGAAATGACATCTCAAGCCCTGTCGCCCAACGAAACCAATAGGGTTTATAAGCATGGGCTGTCCGACTCGCACTGCTTTGCCTGGGCAGTCTTAGATCCTCTAAGTGGTTTACCAGTACTCGTGCAGTCAGTTTCAGCTATGTGTGGAAGCATCATGCAGCTCATCTATTTCTTCAAGCTCAAATGGGCAGGGGCTGAAATAGTAGTAGTACCTCTGATCTATTCCAGATAATAATTAATATATGTGGCTTTGCTTGGGCATTCATATGCAGTCAACATTTTAACCATCAACTAGGCCCTGGTGCAGCCATTCACCTAGAATACACTTACCTTCATTAGGTATGACTGGTTTCCAAACCAGAATGGCTAATATCTTGTAGAACAGTTTGGTGTTAAAGTTGATAAATTGTCTGTGACTGTGAGGTTTCACCGAGAATGTGTCTCATGCAGCTCCTGTTTCACTTGGTCCCCAATGTTCCGAGACAGGCTCAGAAGTCCCTGTTTTACCTGTTGGAAATTAGACAAAAGTCTGGGTTAACCAGTTCAACCATGCAAAACATGTAGATCCAGAGTAGACTGTTCATAACAAGTCATCCAATCAGGATCAACATCTTGTTAATAATGCTGATTTTAAAAACACTCTATTTATATGCAATAATGGATGAATCCAATATCAAAGATGTCCACATTGACACTTCAGAAATTGGAGGAAGACAGGCTAATTATCAACTGCAAATGCAGATCTAAGGAGTATTTATGACTATTTTGATGTACCGAAAAACTTCAATGACTCAAACACCAACAGTGTATTTGCTTGCTTGAATTGAGGTTTAACATTCCTGTCAACACTGTTTAGGTCATTTTGCAGGCGTCCCTTCCAATTTTGTGGGACTTTTACCCGACATTGAGATTAAATAACATCTCAAGCCCTGCCATCCACACAGAGCTGAAATCAACCCCACACTAGTACTGGTAAACGGCTCAGAATGCCTAAGCCTGCCCAGGCAAGGCGGTGCGAGTTGGTCTTTACATGCATGTAAGCCCTACTGGTTTCATTGGGCGACAGAGCTTGAGATGTCATTTCTTCTCAATGTCGGGTAACAGTCCTAGTTTCTCCAAATTGACCTAAATAGTGTTGACGGAGATGTTATATCTCAAATCAAACAAATAAATCCTGGGCAAGCTTAGAAATTCTAAGCGGTTTACCAATGTCAGATACCCATATGCAGTCAGTTTTAGCTCTGTGTGGAATCACATTGCAGGCACATCTATTTCTCCAAGCCTCGATGGGCACCAGTAGCTTGTTTGTTTGTATTGGAGTTTAGTGGCCCAGTCAACACTATGCCATTTTTGAGCCGGTCAGTTTGCCCATTCACACTTCGTGGGCATGCTTATATGTACTCGTAAGCGGTTAACCAGTACAGTGCACATTCTTTCGCCAGAAACTGAAATTGTCCTTCTTGAATCAGGGGAAGGGGGAGATTGACCGTAGAAAAGATTTCATGATCAACCTCCACTAAAGAACATTGCCGACCCCGGCAGGTAGAGAACCTGTGTCCTCCTGATCACCAGTCGGATGCGCATCCAGTAGCTTGTTGCCCAATTGCCCATGACCTTATCAAGCCCATCCGTGTGTCCAAAGGGAATCTTGGCTGTAGATAAGAAATTTGCAGAATGATCTAGGAAGATTTTCTCACATTTTATCTTACTAAGTTACTGTTATCTTGAACATGTAAGTTGTGTGTACGCATTTAAATTGCCTGGATGAGCAATTCTACCAAGTACAGACAACATACTGATATTTTATAAAACATCAAAAAGATGTACCCAAATCAGAGCACTTCTACTCATCACCATAACAAGTCCCTATAATGAACCACTTTATTATAGTGAGAATGTGGTTTCATGTTGTAATACCAGCTTTAGATATATAAAAAAAAACTAAAAAAAAATGGTATTTAAGTATTGTCATGGGTGTTCGTCTGGATGACCGTCCGTCCTTCGACAGTCCGTCCTTCCCATCACGTGAACAAGTCCGTGAAATGAACACACCACTAAACATCACTTTATATATAGAAAACTGGGGCTTACAGGGGTATACATTACTTTGCTTATTTCTGCTCCAAGACATAGATTGTGGGTACTCATTAGAACCGCCCCATTGAGCCGGTTCTAAGGAGCACCCACAACATATGTTTGCAGTAAATACGACAAATATCATGGACTTTCATAAAAAAAAAACTATTTTGAAGAGGTGAAAAATGTAATATTTTCCAAGGGTGTTATCGTAATGATCGGTCACAAACCTTGACAATGTAACTACTTTTTATTTCTTGCCCTAAACACATATATGTATTGCATAGAAACTGCAGATGTGCTTTAGAGTATCCAAATTTTGATCTGAACCCCTGGGGTCATTTTTTGCTTGTTTGATTTGAGGTTAAACGTCCCTGTCAACACTGTAAAGGTCATTTCGGAGACTTCGCTTCCAATTTTGTGGGACTTTTACCCGACATTGAGATGAAATGACATCTCAAGCCCTGTTGCCCAGTGAAACCAATAGGGTTTATTAGCATGGATGGTCCGTCTCGCACCGCGGTTCCTGGACAGGCTTAGATCCTCTAAGCGATGTACCAGTACTAGTGTGCGGACCGGATTCAGCTCTGCGTGGAAGCATCATGCAGCCCATAAATTTCTTCAATCTCCTATGGGCGGGGGCCATAGGGTGAGGTCAAAAGTCAAATTTTCAAGAAAATGCTTGTGAATGTAACAGTAAGTCAAATTTTCAAGAAAATGCTTGTGAATGTAACAGTAACTACTTTTTATTTCTTGCACTATGGTCGCCAAACTTGGTACATGTATCGCTTAGGAGCGCAGATGTGCATAAGGGTATCCAAATTTTGATCTGAACCCCTGGGGTTATGTAGTGAGGTCAAAAGTCAAATTTTCATGAAAATAGGTGTGAATGCAACTACTACGGCCGCTGTCCATCAGGGCTTGAAAAATAGATGGGCTGCATGGTGCTTCCACACAGAGCTGAAACCGACCCGCTCACTAGTACTGGTAAACCACTTAAGAGGATCTAAGCCTGCACAGGCAAAGCGGTGCGAGTTGGACCGTCCATGCTTATAAACCCTACTGGTTTCATTGTGCAACAGGACTTGAGATGTCATTTCATCCCAATGTCGGGTAAAAGACTCACAAAATTGGAGGCAACGTCTCCAAAATGATTCCTGCAACGGATGGTCAGGTGGTATTTCTCCGGAAACACCGGTTTTTGCCCAACTCTGATTAATGATCGGCTCGATATGAGTGAAATAATCTTGAAAGGGACGTAAAACCAAAATCAAACCTTCAAAATTACCTATAGTGTTGACAGGGACATTACAAAGAAATATTTATTCAAGTATGGTTGCAAAACTTGCTACATACATGTACATGTAGATTGTTTAGCTACTGCAGATGTGCATGAGGCTATCCAAATTTTTATCTGAACCCCTGGGGTCATTGGCTGAGGTCATAGGTCACAACCCTTAACTGACATTGAAAGGAAATGAGCTCTCAAGTCCTGTGGCCCAATGAAACAAACCGGATTATATAAGAATGAAAGGCCAGGCTCTTACTGCTTTGCCTGGACAGGCTTAGATCCTGTAACCAGTTTACCAGTGCTTTTAAACAGTAGACAGATAGATACATGTAGACAGACGTATCTTTAGACGTATTTGATGAAAGAAAAAGGATAGATTGACAGATTGATATTTTTTGGGCTTTGGTTTGATGACCCTTTCAAGATCAGACTCTTATTTCACTAAAATCGTGCCGATCGTGGACAAAAACTGGATAGAAACCACCTGACCTTCCGTTGCAGAACACTG